>OX387375.1:7976735-8600447 GCA_947563715.1 Lycia hirtaria | reverse complement strand
TGCAAGCCGCTTCCATCGGTCTTTTTTTGATCCATGTCCAGCGCAGTGGACTGCCTTGTGGCTGAAATGATGACTTGAAAAAACACGGAACAAAGCAGGAACAAGCATCCATTACATGATACAAATGTAGGAGTGAACTTATTTGCTAGCACGCAGAAGCGGTTCTGGCCAGCGTGCGCGCGTGCGCAGTGGGTACTGTGTGGCCTCGCGGCGCGTGTCTTGGCCGGGGCTGCGGCACAGCGTGCCGGCTGTCCGTGTGGGCGCCCGAGCACCCGCCGCCGCTGCCGCTCGACCACCGGCTCGCGGTCAAACTGGAGGGCGTCGTACTACCCGCGCCTCTCAACAGACGGTCGGTAACTAATCACCAATACCACACCCCGGACGCTCGACCTAATCTCCATACAAACTTCGCGGTCTAACTTAATATAATATAACTTAATAACTTCTATACGTAGTAAAATAATGTAATAATCATAATATATATAACAAGTAACCCATATATTATTTTATTTTTCCACAACGCACCCAATCTCACTAAAACCTAACTATTCTTCATTTAGACTAGAGTCGCATTTTGAATCAAAATCATTTATTTTTAAACATACTGTATAGTGAAATTGCATAAGTGTGAGTACTGTGAACGTGCCAGCTTTAGTTAACCGACCTGTACCTAATACGGTACCAGATATTGCCATGATACTGTGATACACCTCGATACTGCCTTCATATTTGCGGCTCGCGTGATAAAACTGATTGTGTAATAGAATCTACTGTATCCCACTGTATTTTACAATACATGCGTAATTTACAAGTTTTTTTATTTTATATCGTAGCAAACGCCAAAAGCCGCGTGAAGTGAAAGGTGTTCAAATCACCGTGACTGCTACCCCCCACCCACGCACTAACGAAAAGGTAAGATAAAAAGATAAGAATTTTTATAATAATATAAATTTATAAGTATACACATAAATTTATTTACTATACTACTGATATACGCTATCTATCTATCCGTTTATACATACGTTACATAAGTTTACGTAATATACAATATGTATATAATATAATATACCAGTAGTTCAGTGCGTCAACGCCGTCAAGCTATAAAAACTATCTGTGTATATTTATGTATCTAACTATCTGTGGATAACGAATTATCAAGAAAGATGTTATTCTGAACCTAGAATGTACCTATTTATATACGATATGTCACTTACATTCGTTTTCCTCTTAAAATAAAAGCTAGTTTAAAAAAAATTACATTGTATACTAGTCGGTTTCATCGATTTTAACACAAATTTGTTTCTCTCTGCATGTATTTTTATAGTTTTTTGTTAATTTGTACACTCGGCCATTACAAATATTAATAACAAACACATACAACACCCGACGAGACTCGAACCCGCGCCATCCCCATTAGTACCAGCAGATGCTTATTACGAAGTCGGCCACAGACCTTGATCACATGGAATATCGACAATATTGAACTTTGTTTAGGGTTCCGTAGGAACTACGAGAAACCCTTATAAATTGGCCTTGTGCGTCTGTCAGTCTGTTTATCCGTATGGCTTAGCAATTTTCTTCAGAGACAATTACATAGATAAAAGGCTTTACATAGATAAAAGGCAGGTAGATGTGTTCCGTAAACTGCTAAAAATACCAAAAGAAAAAGGGTGTAAAAGTAGGGGTGGCACGCCATCCATGTAAAGAAAGGATTTTCTGAAATGAAACAAATTTTAACGGATTTATCGCGTATATTTTACGCTCAATTTTATGACCTGACGTTTCGAACACTGCAGCGTTCGTGGTCAGTTTCACCTGTGACCACGGATGCTGCAAAGTGTTAATTTCAATGAGTTACAATCGGGAAAACCTTAGAAAACATAATTTTTTTTTTCAATTGTGATCGTTAAATATGTCTCATAAAGTAAGACAATGTATATAATTTTCTTTTCAGATGTAATGAGCGCGAGATATATCTCGAAATAGGCGCCGCCTTGAAACATGCTATAATATCATGTAATTTTTTAACTGTCTATATTATTGTCGACTTTTTTTTGTGCTTCAGACAGTGGAGTTAACCAACATTCCGCCAGTGCTGACCGCCGTACAAACCGTGACTCCCGTGCGCGACTTCTTCTCCGCCCAGCAGCTGGTGAGCGTGCCAGCTGCTGGGCTCTACACTGTGGCGGTTGACGCTGCGTTCGTCGACTCGAACGGTGAGCTGTGGCACACCGGGCCTCGCACCTCCATCGTTATCAAGGTAATAACAACACACATGTGGCGACATCTATCTGACGACAGCGGAACTATCCTGTGGTACAGCTGTTGCAACAGGATGTATGATTTTTTTCCTATTGTCAGAGTTATTAAGCCGCCGAAAAGCATCTGACTTGGCTTGAACGATTGCTGAACAACCGGGACCTACAATTTAACGTGTCATCCGACCCACGGATTTTTGATGAAACCCCCAAACCTCACCCCCCCCCTGCCTCCGGCCATGGATGTACATACATTTATACTACACAACTATATAGTTGATAGTTTTAAATCTTTAGATATCTAAAGATTTCAATACGATCGGAACGTATTGTGCATCAATCTTCTACAATATTAAGTAGGAAAATGACGTGACATATTTATTTCAGGCGCATGAAGAACCAACTGCTAAAGGGAACAGTCAAGCCACGCGGAGTCGTTTTTAATAACAACTTATTTTATACACTAATGCTTCTAAATTGATATTTAGACATAAGAAACTTATATTATACTACATTACATAAGGACAGCAATGTTTTGTAAAACAATAAAACGTACAAACAGATAACACACTTTCATTTCTATAAATAAGTACAAAGGAAAACGTATGTCGACGAAAACACGTGACTGACTTAGATTTATAACGTTTCAGTAATGACGATATTATAAAGATGCTAAATTACGTAGGTACGATCTGGGATTAGGTCATAGATATTTATATGAACAAAGACAAGTTATTTGAGTTCATAATCCAAGTGAGTACAAAAAACTAGTCCAGTTGATTACCTGAAGTGACTAAAACGGAAAGTGAAATGACCAACAAATAAAACGCTGATAACGCTATCACCATTGATAACGTCTCATACCGATTTCAATGTGATCCGAAACAAGCCGTGTTCGAAATGTACGCGTTCTTTATTCTTTCTGCTCTAGTTTTAAGTGTAAATAGTGATGCGATATGTGAAAAATGTGTGTGTAAATATGAGAATAAAAACAATGTCGATTTTCAAGGAGAAATCGTAGACTGTTCATATAGCGATGTGCTAGAACTTAACTACTCACTTCCGAATACGATTCATTCGTTGGATTTATCATCGAGTAATTTATCGATTATTCATTCGTCGACTGTGTTAAAATCTAATACAATGATCGAATTGCTTCTAAACAACAACATAATTTCTGAAATATCTTCAAATGCATTTCAATTGCCACATTTAAGAAGACTGGATTTGAGCTATAATATACTAGAATTTATAGGCAAAGATGTTTTTAAAAGTACGAAAAATTTGGAGTATTTGAATCTAGCAAACAATCGATTCACAACTTTTTCTAAATTAACTTTTCATCATTTGTCTAACTTGCAAGAGGTGATATTAGACAATAATGAAATAGGACCGAGTATGCAAGAAGTCAACCTATTCGACCGAAGTGGTTTTGGATTGACAAATAAAATACAAAGCATAAGCATCAGTGGAGTACATCTAAATAACGTCCCAGATAACTTCTTTGTGGACGCATATGATTTACGAAAACTAATCATCACGAATAATAATATAAGTGACATATTTGAATTACCATTTACGTTGGAATACCTAGACTTATCAGATAATCCTATCGGTGAAATCGAAAGCGAAGATTTTAACGATGTAATCGGTTTAAATACTCTAAAACTTAACAATATAGCCATTGAAGAAATCCCGGATTATGTATTTTCACCTCTGCACTCATTAACAAATATAGAGTTAGAAAGAAACAAAAAATTAACCAGCTTTAGCAAATTCGCGTTTGGGAGAGAAGTTTTAGATGGAGTGGACGATTTTGTCCTAGAAAGTTTATCTATAAAAGGATCAAGATTGGTTACACTGGACAAAGATTTATCGATACCTTTTGGACAGCTAACACATTTAGACCTACAGGGAAACCCATGGAAATGCGACTGTCATTTACTGTGGCTCAAGGGTCTGCGGATACCGGAGAAGGATTACGACCATTTTAGGTAAGATAAGAAGGTTGATCTTGTCTAATTATCTTTGGGTAAATAAACCAAAACGAAAAAGTTTATTTGGTACTTTTAACAACCAAACGGCTAGACCGAGCCTTATTATATTTATTCAACACTTTTTTCGTAAAAAATAAAATAAAATCATGGCAACGAATGTTCACAAATTCTGATATTACTTAGGTATATTGGCGAAGGAGTAGTGGAAAAAAAATATTTTCAAATTCCTCAGCCAATTTAAAAGATATCAAAGAAAAACTTTTTTTTAAATATGTCATATGTTTTTTTACGCAAGATAGATCTACGATTAACCACCAACTCGCCTAATGTTAAGCGACGGTGTGGCCGATGATGAAGCTGGTCGATCTAGAAGATCTAATATATCATATTATTATAATATTATATCTATTCACTCTAGTCTTGAAAATTCCAAGATTGTAGGTCTGAGGAAACAGAGATGGCGGCAAAGATTTCCAATCTAAATAAACAAATTCATTTCTTACTTTTCTAATATCCCTAAACAATACTTTATAATTGTTAAAATGTCGTGATGCGCGAGAGAGATAGTTGCGCGCTTTATGCCGATCTTTAATCCAAATTTTCGATATCTATTTCAGATGCGCAACACCAAAGCCTTTCTTCAACGCGCGAGTGTTCGATTTGAAGCCCAAATTCTTTATCTGCCCTCCCAACAAGCAGCACGTCGGTATTGGCATAGCCATCACAGCTATATGCCTAGGCCTGACTTGCTTAGCCATTTGGCTGTATATCTGCGTACCAAGATTGAAATCTAGAGGGAATCTATTGAGGCAAATGTACACACCTTCGACGGCTTACAGTGTACTCCCTATGACTATTCCTATGCATAATTACTAATTGTGTTTTAAACCAGCGCGAACAGATTTATAGGAATGGAGTGACAAGACAGACAAGGGTATAGAATCATATGACGGTGTTATATATAGATATATAATTCTGCCAATGGCATTTATGCCTGGTGCGTGATTCCATGAAAATAAATTTAGTGACATCCGCAAAACTGCGAGTCAACAACTGTGATAAGATTCCGGGAAATTAGCAAGAGACGTTTCAATTACCAAGTCAAATAAACTGTTATTTGTATGGGAAAAGCCTGTCCAGTCCTGGATGAATATTATTTAGGAAGAAAAATGACTGATGCGTACCTACTCGATAAGTAATTTAAATCAACACAAACTTCAGATAGATATTTCACATTTTTTTGAAATGATAGAGTATATTCTTATCACTCTTTCGCCTCACCCGCTGTGGATACCACTGAGATTATTCTCTATATACTTGCACACCCCTCCATCTCCACAAAATTTTCTCTCTTAATCATATTTTGGATCTCCGAAAGAGTTATTCTTTTCTGTGCTTTGTGATGAGACGTGCATTTTTAAACTGGAAGATTCTACTACAACACAAGTAAATATTGCAGTCACATTTCATTATGGTGCGCTCTCTTACATGCTTTAGAAATATTGTTTTGTTGATTAGTTTTATACTTTAGAACCTAAGCGACTGAGCTGCGCTGGCATTTTTTGTTAAATAATAAGCAATAATTACATATTTACATATATTTTAAATTTATGATTAACTAGTGCAGAATTCAAAATATCAATAATTTATCCCGCGTAATCTAGATAAAAATCCTAGCTGAATTGAGAACCTCCTCAAGTCGGTTAAAAAAGCCTATAATTTAATCGGGGAACAGCAAGAATAAAGAAGAAAAAAAAGAAAATAAAAACAATTCTATACAAAATTCACTTTGTATATTTCAAAATACAAAAAGTGTACAAATCGTTACATGATTACAATAATTGTGCATTTCAATTCAATATCTTAAGTATTTGTGCTTCCGGTTTCATTGACGCTTATTTTGTTTTAAATCCTTATATAGTGCAATGCTCTGAAACTGGTTTACAGCTTGAAATTTATAAGTTTTTGTTTAATTTGAAATAAAACCAAACCACAAGAAACAAGTTGTAAATCAGTTCAAAACTCATCACGCCATTTATATTCTTATTTCAAGATACAATCTGTAGACAATTTTTTTTTTGATAATTTTGCTTTTATCCTTTTAATATATTTATTGTGACAAAGTACTAAGTGCTCCAACATAAACATCCAAATTTATTCACTCATTTATACACTAAGCAGGCACAAGCATTTACAAAGGCATACATTTGAGCATTCATAGTGTTAACTGCAGGGCCCATTTTAACACTGACCAATACGACCTGCGGGTTACACTCATCTCATTATAACGATGCAAAGTTCGCTCGTTTTTTCTGCAAATAAGAGTATGAGGTAAAAGGTCAAAATTATATGACCCTACATAATTGTGATATTTTAAACAGTCGCTTCAACTTTTGTGTAAGTCTTAATTGCAGAAAAGGCATGATAAAAACGGGCGCGAGTCAACTTTGAGTCGCTATAGATAAGAGATCGCTATTTTATAACCCTCTAATATTTTTATAGACAATAGTGCACATATAAAATGGACTGTAGATACATGAGGTCGTGGTCGATGCGACAGTCCCGAGCACTACCAAGCGTAGCAACAACTCGCGAACGGCTTTAACTATCAGAAAGCTACAAGTAAAATCAGAAGAGAAAACAAAACTTTCCTGTACTAATCATTCCAAAACCATGATTCATAAAAAAAACATAATTATAACCCGACACACTTGTGTGCTTGTGCTTGGTGCTTATTTAAGACCATTTCTAGATTTACACTCACTAGTATATTCTTTTACATATTTGTGCTAGAAACGGCCCTGCGTTATCAACGTTTACCATTATACACGCCACATTCACGTAACATCGAAAACCGTTCACAATATTAAACCTTAAGATGTGTTACATAAGATATAGAGTCCAAGCGATCTTTGGTCAAAATAACGACATTTTATTTTATATGTCAATTTTTAAGTCCTTTTTTTTGTTTAGTTTTTTTACAATCAAGTCTAAATAAGCACAACCACTTCCTTTCCTATGCACTATGATATACATAATTATTTCATTGAGAATGTATAAAAGCAGTCTTAGAACTGTCATTAAGTATTTGATCTATTCAGGCTTAATTCATAATTATTTATAAATCAATTGATATAATAATGTTATAGAGTTGTAGTACATATTTTATTATATACATATTTAATAATTTAGTTGTTAAATATTAGACTAATGTTTTTACATTTCACTGTATTGTATATGTGATTCATTATATTTAACTAAATGAAGCAAACTAATTTTCACACAGTCTTGATCAGGTAAACATAGAGAGAAACATACTTAAAAAGTTTTGGTTTAGCAAATTAGCATAATCAAGGAAATATCCCTGTAAGGCAAAATATTTAAAATATTACAAAATAGAAAGACAAATAAAAATTGCGCGGTATTACCCAGTTATTGTAAAACTTGTATGATATTGATATCATAAAAAAAATAGTTTTACACGTTTTACCTGATCAAATTAGAATGAACATTAAATGTTGCTTTGCTACTTAATAATTTATTTAAGGCGTTGTGAGTAGTAAACTTTACAACACTACAACAGTAGCACTACAACTTTCCAACCCCGGTCAAAGATCTAGAGGCAGGCCCAAAACTACTTGGAAAGCTGTAGTGCTAAAGGACATGAGAGAATGCGAGTTGACCAACGACGACGTCGAAGATCGAGCGAAGTGGAGAAACAAAAGCAGGAAAGCTGACCCCACTACCATATGGGATGAATAGCTAGGAAGAGAGAGTTGTGAGTAGTAAACTTTCTCAGCATCTTCGCAGACACAATTTCCATTTTTAGAGATACAAAATTACGAACTTACGTCAAATCACGAAGTTATCTAAAACAACATGTTATTTAGAATAACATTATAAACGTGTAAAAAAAGATAATTTTGATACAAGCAAATAAAATTTATTTGTATCTATCAAAATGTTTTTTTTTTGTTAAACGTATGTTATTTTCAAATTTCTTGCCTACAGTATAATTTTAATATTGTAAGTGTTGGTATAGATCCCGTCCCATAAATAAATAAATATTTGTGGACATTTCACACAACACATCTAGCCCAAACTAAGCAAAGCTTGTACTATGGAACTAGATGGCTGATAGAATACATATATACTTTTTTTTTGTAAATGTATACATATGATACATAGAAACACCCAGACACAGAACAAACATCCATGCTCATCACACAAATGTTTGCCCTGGGTGGGGATCGAACCCACGACCTTTCAGTTCAGCAGGTAGACGTAGACACACTACCGACTGAGCCACAAGGCCAGTCAACAGTCCAGTCAAGGCCAGTCATAAAAATAACTGTGAGCGACAGATAAATGCGAACAATCCAACGTTCTTTTTACGAGACTGTATCTAAAGCGAGACAGGGATAACTATTTACAACGCCTTAACTTGCAATACCATCTATGAAATGATTTGTGATTTAAAATTTCGCTTAGTAAGCAATATTTTAGTATTTTTTTTTAGCTAATCTGTTTTATCAAATAACAGCAATAACGTGTACGTTTAATAAATATTACTTACATAACTTAATCTATGATATGGTTTTTACTAAATATGCAGCTGCATTTTGAGATTCGTTACTTATTTATCATGAGTATAAAACTAAATTGATATCATTTTAATAAATTATTCATAAAATACTAGGCACGCCCTACGTTTTACGGGGGAGGAATGGATTGTACAGCTATTTCGTTCGCGCTCTACCTTTTTCAGGGTTCCGTAGTAACTAGGAGGAACCCTTATAATTTCGCCATGTGTCCGTATGTTAGTCATTTTACACAGAAATTATCAATCTTACATAAACGAAATTTAGCATGTAAATGTGATCCGTAAACCGCTATAAAATACCGCAGTAAATATTCAATCAAAAAAATAAAAAATAGGGATGGCACTCCATACATATAAAGAATGTTTTTTTTTCCAACCCCATGGCGTGGGGTTGAAAAGAGAAAAAAAACATCGCGTGGCGTATCGTTGAATAGGTCTCTTAAAATAAGACTAAAGTTTAATATATCAGATGTGACGTGAGCGAGATATACCTGGCCAAAGGTGAAAAAATTGTGTCGTCGTCGTCCCTGTATTTCTAAACTATTAGACCTAGAAATTCATGATTAACCATAAATTCGTTGAAAGTATATAATATGGTCTAGTTACTGATAGTACTAGACCATATTATATAATTTTATTTAAAAAAAAATGTTATGCAAGATAAATTACGATTGATCACCAACTCCCTGATGTTAAGCGACGGTGTGGCCGAGGATGAAGCTCGTCGATCTAGGAGATATCTATTCATTCTAGCCTTGAAAATTCCAAAATTGTAGGTCTCAGGAAACAGAGATGGCGGCAAAGAATTCCATTCCTGTGCAATAAGCATCAAGAATGTGGATCAATATCGCTGAAAACGGATTTTTGACACTTCAACGAGAAATCGAACAACTTAAGTACTTTCAGTAGTAGTTGAGAGAACTTAAGTCATCAACGTACAGAGGTCATTGACCTGACAAAGTATCCGAAAAAAAACAATACTCACCAAGTAGTTTTCTTTTAGATTACAGCATTAGCTACGGAACCCCATATGCGTGTCTCGACACGGTTTTGGCCACTTTATTTAGATGTGTGATGATTGAAGATAGTTTGGACATACATTGAAATTGGAAGAAATTTCTATGGGACCAATCTGAAATATCTTTTTAAACCAAAAATATTTCTTCAAATCGGTTTATAAATGACTGGATCTAGCGGTAACAAACAAAAAAAAAATACAACCAAATTGAGAATGTCCTCTTTTTTGATGTCGGTTAAAAAGATGTCATGACCGAGCTAGACATCTGTAGCGCTCACCTCGAGGGCTTAGTTAGCTATCACGCGGAAACCATAAATTTTTTAACATAAAAACTAATTGATATTCCCATTTATTCCTTTCTATCACCAACCAAATATTAACCATATCGATACTTGGGGGAAGAAAGGTGACATGAGTCATTTTGGCGAAAATGACTTAATTATACAGTTTTATTCTGAATTCGGCGGTATATTTAGTTTCAATATTATATTTTGGTCTTTACGACCTTTCTTTCCCGAAGTATCGTTATATACTTAAATTTTGAAATTATATCCTATAAAAAAAATATCAGGAGGATATTATAGCCACTGAACAATGGTGTTACATGTTTCTAATTACACTAACTCATATAAGTAAAATATGACACAAAAATGTACATTATTATTATAAACAATAAATATTATCTAAAATACAGTGTACGAGTAAAATGCAGTCTAGTCTTTCAAAAATAAAAATGGCTTCAAAAGACATTACTTACTTTCTATGATGTTTTATTTAAGAATTGCACTGGATAGCAAAAATTTACCTAATTTCGAATACCATTTTAAAATACTAAAAATATAACTCTTAAATCGAGATTTACTTATAAAATATACCTAAATATATTTTGTAATAATAGAAGGTACTCAAATACCTAATTGTTTCTACATTAGCTTATCAAGTCTATCTTTAGCAAAAACCCTTCAGGCACGCAAAGGTTTAAGGCAAATAATGATAAGCCGAATAACTATCTAGAAATATCATTAATAACTTTTCTGAGATTCGTTTATAAAGTCTACGTTCTTTGTAATTTAGCAAAGTTTTACGGCAACTGGATACGATACAACTCCTGAACGCCATTTCTTCATTTTATTTCCAATCAATCAAACCAGTTATAAGTACAAAGTAGGTCACGGTCAAGTCCTAGTTACGCCACAGTAAAGCAGTGATGACATTGCTGACAACATGAAAAATTACGTTTACCACACTATTTGCCAGTTGTGCATGCACATAATTGAACACTTAATGAATAAAACCCAACAATTTTTCATCATAAGTATTTTAAAAGAAGAAAGACATTCGAAGCAATGCAAATTTTGTAAATAAAAACAACAATTTTTCGATACGCCTTCCAAAACTCGAAATTACTCTTAGTAATTCTTACTTATCCAAGATGTAAACAATTATGGCGTGTAACAATTAACTATACCAATAAAGTTTTCATTGGCGACCATTCCACCATTGTTGTCTACACTATCGTCATGTAAGGGAAAATTAAAATAAAATAAATAAAATAAAATAAAATAAAGAAACAGTTTTGCTATTATAATACTCGTACGATAGTTATTATAAAAACATCTGCAAACAATACCTCGAAAATATATGGTTCGCAAACGCAGTTATGCCTATGACGTCATAACAATTCAACATGGCGGATTGTATGCATCGTCAAGGGGTTAAAAATACTCCGTATGTCATACAAGCCTCATAGTGTCCCCATCTCTGGAATACTCGTCCTGTCAAACTGACGTCTCGGAATTGAGCCGCAACACAAACCTGTTGCTCTTTGGGTCGACGACTTCTTCGCTCAGGCTGATCTTTGGAAGCTGCTTGATGGAACAAATTAGTGAGATGTCGCCTGAAATAAAAAAATTATGAAGATATAGAAAAGATAAGTGCATGGTGTGGTTTACGATAAAGCGTGCTGTCTAAGGCGAACGCGTCCAATAAATATCGTGATTTGAGGCTTTTTATTCCACATGATATTTACCATAAAACCATATCATAAACTACTCACTAGTTTTAGACTGAAGTATTCACAGACAATATTGATCACAGGATTCCTAGATGGAGCGTCATTACACGGATCGTAATAAATAATAAATGTGCCTCGCCTAAAAATTAAATCGTGCGTAAAGAATATTAAAAAGTACTAACATTTCTAAAGCGAAACACTACACGTTCAATATTTATCACGATCCTATAACCGATATCATTATTATTATCTGTCAATACTTCAGTCTACTAACTCAGTAAATATAACGATATGGAATAAATAGCCGCGGATCACAATATTTATATCGACATAAAGTTTTAACAAAACTTACACATACATTCCTTACTTTATTGTCTAATTTCACACAAATACTATACATTTGAAAAGAGTGTCTTGTATTTGTTACTCTTTCATGTTGAAACGGTTAAAATTAAATTTGAAATAAATATAAAACACTGGCTACTGTTTGCCCAGAAACTGAACATTTCTTGAAGGACAAGACAGTAAATCCGCTGGAATCAACTAATAAAAATGTTTGCAACAAAATGTGTTTCAGTAAAAGTTGCACTAATTTCTATTTACCTTGCCTGAGCTGGAACTCTATATTATCAGCCAGGGGCCTGGCCAGCAGTTCGTCAGAGATGAGAGACCAGCGTTGAAGAGGCCTGGTCTCTTGGTCTGCAGCCAGCACTGGACCTTCCACTAGGAAAGGCTCGAGGAACGCGCGCGGCGATGCATCTTGAGACAGACAGCGTGCAAGATGGGCCAGCACCTATAGGAAAAACGTGACGTAATTTTTATAGACTTCAAAAACGATCACATTTAACAACTGATGTGTCGAGATATAAAAATATGTAAAATATTCACGACGTTTTAGTATAAAGATCGTTGACCTTTTTTGCAAAATTACCTTAACAAACAATACGTACACCACCGTGGTTTCTCCAGCGATGTGTTAAAATTATCAATTTGATATGTATGATGATATTTTCACACTATCCCAAGTGTATAAGCAACAAGTATCTATACTAAAAGAAAAACAAAGTACTCGATTGCAAAAAAATACACACAATTTAAAAAAAAACAATATCATCATCGATGTTTTGGTTTTGGTTATGTATTATAAAATATTCTAAGCTATGCTAATTTTGATTATATTGCATCCGTCAATAGGCACATTGTAAAATATTCCACGCTATGATTTTGATTATTTTACATACGTCAATTTACCTATACATTGTAAAATATTCTATGCTATGGTTTTGATTACATTGCATCCGTAAATTTTCAGTGTCCAACCGTTATTTGCGGACAAAATAACGAAATTATTGCTGATGAAAAGATATTCGTTCTTGTCTGTTCACGTCAGAGTGGCTGTGGCACCACTTGATCACACACGACCAAAACGTTACTTAACTTTAACCATCGTCTTAAATTCCCTGTCTTCTTTCCGCAAGTGTCATTTCGTGTCAGCTAGAAGTTGACAAAACATATTAAGCAATGCTTTTAAAGTTAAGTAACGTTTTTCGGTAAGGCCGTATAATAATATAGTATGTAAATCCGACGCGCTTGTCGGACGAGCTCTCGGTGCGGCGCGTCCGGTGCGAGCACAAACTGCTATATGGTGCGAGTGAAGGCGCGCGCGGTGTCTCATTGAAGCTCCACCCGCCGCGGCGTCTTCTTCGTTTCATCATTTTCGGCCCATTATTACATTTCCGTAGTATTATTATTCGTAAATTTCACATCAAACAAGTTGTCGATTAAGCTAAGCGTTAAATACATTCTAATCCATTGCCTAGTTTAAATAAAAATTAACAGTTATATTATCTTCAATGTTTAGCGACACTGGTTAGATATTAACATTCAGAACATGTAAACAAGTGAAGCGTCTCCAATAACTCGAGTTCATTTAAATTCAGCGAGGACGCCTACCTCTCGGATTTAACAGATCCTGTTGTAATGGAATAGTTTTACATATAATACAATCTATTATATTTTTGGTGATATACTTGTTAGTTTGTTAGGGCACATAGCGCGTAGAACTGACGGCCGATGGGACCGAAAAGTTCTCGAATGGAGACCACAAACTGGCAAGCGCAGTGTAGGAAGACCAGCCACAAGGTGTACAGAAGATATCATACAAGTGGCAGGAAGACGCTGGATGTAGGCCGCAACCAACCGGTCTTTCTGGTAATCCATGGGGGAGGCCTATGTCCTTCTTGTAGCTGAGATGATGATGACTTGTTAGTTTTATCCGACTCTCCAGAAATTGTTGGTTCTTGTGTTTATTATGTCATATAAGTAATTCAAATGGCTTGACTGGTTTTTGTTAAAGAGGCTAAATATAACTACGCCAAAAATCCTCCTTAGCGTAGCGTAATGTGACTTAGATCTTTGTTTCCAACGTAGTCTTTATTAACCATATCCCAGACAAGTTGATACTACAGAATTTCCAAGGGCAAGGTGAATAGATTTCAATTGTGTCGCCACTTCGCTCTATCAAATGTCATCTCTACTTTCTACGGCATTTGAACCTTTTAGACATATCCTGCCTTACCGAAAAACGATACTTAACTTTAAGCAATACTTAACATATTTTGTCAACTTCTGGCTGACACATAATGACACTTGCGGAAAGAAGACAGATAACTTAAGACGTTGGTTAAAGTTAAGTAACGTTTTTCGGTAAGGCAGATCATCTTACACACAGTTTATTTACACCGACTTTTTAACCATGATTATAAAAGCGAAATTAACAGTTTCTCTATTTGTTACCTTTTGATAAACAAACTGCAGAACAGATTAGAGGAGACCATAGATAGGATAAATTTTATGATCATCACGATTTTTCATCCCTACACGGGTAAAACCGCGGAGGATAGGTAGTCTACTATTATAATGGATTTCTAGAACGCAAGCAAAACTACAGCATGCAACTCACTGGAGTTTTTTAATAACATCACTTATGTCAAAGTTTAGACTCGAGCACAAGTCGGACACTCCATTTAACGGTGTGCTATAGATAGATAGATTATTTATTTGCATGCAACATGAGGAATTTAAAAAATAAGTAGAGCGAATAGATATCTTCTAGATCGACGAGCTCCCTCCTCGGCCACACCGTCGCTTAACATCAGGCGAGTTGGTGATCAATTGTAGATCTATAAAAAAGTAAATATTTAAAAAAACGTTTTTATAGAGCTGATCACATTAAATGTACCTTGAGGAATTCTTTGAAATTATAATAGAATAATACCTAAAAATATAGATTCACTATAATCCCCAATTTATAAACTAGCTGCAATCCGTGGTTTCACCCGCATAGTTATGAAAAATGACGATGATCATGATGAAGTAGCTTATGTCCATCTCCAGATCCACAGCTATCTTTAAACTAAATTTCATAATGATCGGTTCAGCCGTTTGAGCGTGTAAAGGTAACAAACTTCGAGTTTATAATATAAATATGAAATTGTGTCAAATGTATTTCAAAACACCAGTACATTTATTTAAATGACAATATTCCTAGGTGTCTTTTATGTTTTCACAAATCTTATTTTTACTGGACTATATAATACACACGCATATATGAAGGTAAGACCGTAGTCACGTTTGGTTGCGGTTCACTCGTAACGTCAAATGGGATTCGAGCGCTTGAAGCACGCAACCCTTGCCTCGACTGTCAAATTAATGTTCCTTAAAAAAAGTCAAGACTTACCGAGTCAGCGGAGTGTCTAGGCTGCTGACGAGTGGCGCGTAGGTACTTCTGCAGCGCGCGCGCAAGCGATGGGAACACGGCCTGCGCAGCCTCGCGGGGACCCAGCGCGCCACCTGACGATGAGAAAATATCGTAAAAAACGCACATTTCGATACTCACAAGGGAATCAAAACCTATGGGGTACTTCCCGTTGACCTAGAACAATAAAATTTGGCAAGAAGCATTGTGTTAGAGTACACGTATAGGAAATATCCGAAAACTGGACATTTTTAATTTAATCACAAAAAAATAGTGTCTTTATGCAAGGAATGAAGGTCCAAATTTTAAAGTGAATTAACCGTATCATATGAAAGAGCTTCATTCAGTAGCATAAGCTAAAACAGGTTTTTCAATATTTTTACGATGTATATTTTTCGGTTTATGAAGGAAAATATAAAAAAAATATATGATTTCCCCCTTTTATCTACTAGTTTCTACGGAACCCTCGGTGGGCGAGTCTGACTCGCACTTGTCTGGTTTTTATTTTATACAAAATTAATTTGTGTTTGACACTCGCCTGATTGTAAGCAACAGTGTGGTTATGGCGATGGTGGACCAAGTAAAAATTAATTACTCTAATAATTGATACAAATGAATTATAAAAAAAAACAGATTTAAAATTGCGCAATAACTACCGATTTTGATGAATTTTCTACAGTACGGTTTCTACTACTCTGAAAGTATATTCTTTCAAATAAACAATGTGCCATTTGTTAGGTAGGCATTTCTTTCGAAATATTCATCATCATCATAAACATGTCATCCATACTTGTATAGTGTCACTTGTGTTTTACTTAACACTGATTTTCTCCAGACAATGATAGACTAGTTGAATGTTATGGCAAAACACCAGTGAGTATAGTTCTCACCATTCCCGCTGGCCACTCTGACGCGCCTGACGTGTGCGAAGGCGTCCTCTGCGGCGGTTAGCAACCTCGCCCGTCGCTTGCGCACGCGCCGCTCCCGCTCGGCTTCTTCGTAGTACCGCTCGTTATGCGCAGACGCGGAGTCACGTCGGCGGCCCGCGCTTCCCGTGCACGACCCTGTTGTTGACCTGCAATATTATATTAATCTTTATAAATCACCAGTAATATTATAAAGAACAAACAAAATACCGGTCTGCAAAATCTGCCCTAGATTCCATACATGGAGTGTGTATGGAACCTCAAATCATTTTTTCCACAGATGCCATATTGAAATAATACTCCCACTACTGAAATAAATCTAATGACAACTCATATGTTAAAATCTGTTTAGGGTACAGCCTAAACCTTTTGAGTGCAATAAATAAATAGGCATACATGTATAAACACTCAAAACACATTACTCTCCTTCAACAGCTGGGTAAAAACTGAAAAAATTGTGGATGGCATAACTTGAGAGTGAAATCCACTGCTTGACATAGGCCTGCCCCATGAATTTCCAAAAAATCAATGGAGTTATGGATTTGGAAATGGATTTTTCCAAAAATTTGCTTAAAGCACTCTGAAGAAAATCAATCAAGCCATTTAGGGCATATTATGCCCTAAATGGCTTAAAAAAATGTATTAAAAGAAAAACAAAATACCCGACGGCAGAAAAGCAGTTTTGCAGTCTAACTTATGATTTCATTACAACTGATACACTGTTGAGTGTACGTTTTTTGTGAGAAAGTATGCGTAAAATCGCTGTAAAAGATTATAAATGCGCATTCTTTCGAATAAATCTAGTAAAATCACTTGTTTATTACAAAATCGTTCGTTGGAGGTTACGAAAAACTCATTTTTTTTATTTTTGCAAGAGATATAATAATATTATTTCAAAAAAAATTTGTCTATGCAATCTGGAAGTAAAGACGAATCTAATGACACCTCACACATCAAAGTCGGTCAAACCGTTAAGGCTGTAGGCTGTCTTAAAGAAACATACATATATACAAACATAACCCTCATTCGAAAAACATAACCCTCCTTGTTATGCAGTCGGGTAAACATTAACTAAGTTTGATAGTTTAAGACTTCAATTTAACAGAAATACTAACCTTGCCTGTCCTGGAGGAGCATTAGTATTAGACCCATCAACTTCATAAAATTTGATACTCGACTGTCCTTTTCTTTCTGACTTTGATATAGGTATTTTCTCCAAGTAAGGATTGTATATCGGAAACTCTGTATAATACTTCTGGAGCACCCATACTGCTGCTCTTTGTATACTAAGCTGTCCAATGGAATAAGACCTGCTTTCTCCATCAGGACTTCTCACAATTTTGATGTAATATGTCGGCTCTAAATGCCTAATTTCCATTAATATTACTGCTATGTAGTGTATAAAAAGTAGAGTATCTGCAAAACTTGATACATATGAAACTAATGAATTATAATCTATGGCCTCATCACCTACAGCTAAAGCTTTAGTTGCTTCACTTATCTGGACGATATAAAATAGCCAGTATGAAAAAGTGCACACAGCGAGTATGACCAATGTCATAGCTCTAAATACAAATATTCGTGGCAGAATCGCATTTCTGGGCCTTAAAAATACAGCCCAAACTCCTATGGCAAGTAAAACTAGTTTGAATGCTAATGACAGCAATATTCCTTTACATTCTGCTGTACAGGCCAGTAATTGAATTCTTTGACTTGGTTGTATTGCTATGTTATCCGTTAATCCTGGAAAGAATCCAATTTTCGGTAATACTACCATTGCTAATGGACTGACAAATGAAACAAATGACAGACCCAAAGCCACAGTTGTTCCGAAATATCTTGAACAAACAAATCCAATGCCACTATCAGACTCCATAGGCCAGTTACTGACATCTTCCATTGACTGTGAGCCTTCAGAAGTATTGCCTGTTACAGCAGTGGTATTTTCTCCCCAATTCTCATCTTGGGGTAATATTTGTACTTCAATAACTTCCTGGCCATCTCTGCCTATTTCAGGGTTAATGTTTACACTGGTTTGAAAAGGTGCCATTGTATTTTCACAGTCTTTTCTTTGTGATTTTGTGCTCCTGAAATGATAATTTAGTATCAAAAATCTGTAGAGTACAATGTGGTATGTGTTTGAGTGAGAAACCAAAGATTAAAATTATATCACTACTAGATATAATATAGGTATATCCACTGAATCACAAAACCCACAATTTTATGAATGTGACGTTTATAGAACAACGGTATACGGTAATCACATCATTTAAGCAAATTATTATCTACAATCTCCATCAGCAATAAAAGGAACAAGGTACCATTAATTTTATAGTTGCTATGTAATAATGGCTAACAAATAACATCATAGCATAATCTTTAAAGTACATAGGCATTTGTTGGATGTAGTTTAAATAAGCAGAAACGGTATAGGAACAAGGCTTACCTGGTGCTCCGATGTGTGTGAGATCTATGCCGAGAACTGCGCCGCGATCGTCCGCTCAACTCAGACCGCACAGATTCAGTCTCCATCGTTAGACCTCTACCAAACCACCCCTGGCTCAGCCATACGCCAAATATTTCCCGAACCAACAGTAATTCATAAATTCACCAACAATCATATCAAATGAGGGGCAATTAAAATGCTTCCCTCTTCACGGAAGTCTGAACACGACGGTAATACTATTTTTTACACTGGGTAACGGCATTTTACTCACAGAAACAATAACATAACATATCACAAGATTGTAAGCGCACACTTAAATCAACTAAAATACTTTTGCATTATTGATAAATACTATGTAAAATCTAAAGAGCGTCTAAAGAATTCCGACTAAACGGATTTCATATTGGTACTATAGTTTGACTAAATTAAAACCCAAGCTGTAAGCTGTCAATTAGTTTATTAGTTATCTCTTTTTATTCTGTTAGTATCTATATTTCTCTCTCTTTCGTGTCCGTTATGGCGTAAAGCTTTTTTATTTAGTTGGATAGCTTTCACTGAAAATAAAATGAGTTCGTTCAGAAATCCGACGTTGATATTGAGACTATTAATTTAATAAATTATTCATTTAAACACTCCGTAACTTTTGCTGTAATTTTTCATTTTGTTTTAATATATGAAATCGAAATTTATTGCTACTCAATGTAACATCAAATAACCGTATTAAATAATATTTATTATTTTCTTAACGGTCAGTTATTGTTTTTACTATTCTTTATAAACGTAAAATTACACCTGAGTTGGCGGTGATTTCAAAAATATAGAACAAGAGATTACACGAAATGATAACTGATAAGATAACACACCCATTTCATATAGATAACTCATCGAATACTCACCATCCTGAACACGAACATGAAGTTATTGTTTATCGTGTGAAAAATGGCGAACCAGGAAAATCTGACAAGGCGACATGAAAGGAGTGATAGCAGAGTAGAGGACCTTCATTTGGATCGTGTCATCGCTTCTCAGCCAGAGATCGGTCCAACGCCTCCCGACGGAGGTTACGGCTGGCTGATAGTCGCTACCGCTGTGATATACAATATTACTGTCCCAGCTTTACTCACTCTTTATGGAATCATTATTTTGAAAGCCATCCGCGACGATCATGAACCTGAAGAAGGCAATCTGAAGATATGGGACGTGGATATTGCATTAGTTCCAGTGATGATAGTGGTGATGAGGCTACTGCTGGAGTCGTGGTGTCGAGCTATAGTGAAAATGTTTAATATGCCAAGGTTTATGGCACTAGCAGGGCTGTGCTTGACAGTGGCAGGTGTTTTACTGTCGAGTTACTCAACCGATGCCGAAAGTAATGACCATATCATCAATATATTTTCTGGAATATGCACAGGTAACTTTGTTTCCTTTGTTTGCTTCATTAATTGATAGATCTCTTATTGCACATTTGGCATTACTCTAACTTCTAGTTATATATATTTACTACAACTTGATAATGATTGCCAGTAATCACAAACAAAATACACAAGAAATACCTATCTCCATCATCTTGACATTGATTTTAATTTAATGCATAGTGAGTCACAAACAATAGCAAATTGTCCTAGTGATTTATTTATCTAACTACCTACCGGCCTTGTAAAGTCAATCATGAATAAAAACGCTCACTATGTACCTACTGCCCATAAAAAGTAAGTTAATTGATATCCACCTTAGTTACTTACTAATTTGGAAAACTAATACGTTATAATTTTAATTCAAATAAACGTAGTTCCCGTGACATAAAAAACCGTCACGCTGGTTTGTACGCGTTTACGTACAAACCAGCGTTCTTTTTACGTGACGGGAACTATACCTATGTTCCAATCCAAATTCTAAATTTCAATACGTAGTTAGCGGCAAACGTCTTGTGCAATGTTTCACCATGCCCTCTCTTTTGTTTTCAACAAAAACAAAAAAGAGAGCATGGTGAAATTTGCTCAAGATATTCGCCGCTACGTACCTATAACTACCATTTGTAAATCATACGGGGCTTAGTACCACTCCCTGAGGAACACCCAAAACGTTCCCATCTAGCCGGTCGATGTTATAAGACCCAACTTAGTTTTATTATGGACGTTACTTCATCGAAACAATTCTCAGGTGGACAATATATATGAATCACCTCATATAGATTTACCGATCGTAGTACTAGCAATCGCAAAGTTAAACACTTCTTTGTACCTATAACTGATATTTTTTTTACGAGATAGCTAAAGAATACCTTATACATACATATGTATATTATGTATAAAGTATTCTTTGGCTCGGCTATCTTATAATGGCAGGGTAACTATAGTTGTAGAATCAAAAGCGAATATTTTTGTTCAAATTTCATAACTCTACTTTTTATTTCAAAACAAAGATGGTATGCGTAATTTCATGATTAATGTAATTATATCAGCTACTCAACAATTCCATTCCATGTACTCTACCTCGCGTACCTACTTGTTGCATGAGCCAAATATCTTCTAGTCATTTTATTCCAAAATAGGCTTGAGGAAAATAGCAGTCAAAATAAAACAAACCAAATAATGTACCCCCAGGTTGACGTTCAGAATTATTTTCATTTCAGGAGCTGGCTGCGCTTTAACAGGACAGCAAACAGAAGTAATAATCACCCACTACTTTAGAGATAAGCTCACAATGGCCCAGAGAATCGTAAGAATGGCTCCTTCGGTTGGAAACTGTTTAATACCAATCCTAGTTGGATTTCTATGTACAGTCCATACAGGCGACGTAGTTGTTATGATTTATGGGGCTATCATTATGCAGAACTGTATCTTTTTGGCTTCATATTCAAGACCAGTTTACATAGAAAAGGTAATTAGACATACATACAATATGCTAAAAGATGCTGTTGAAGATGAGGATGAAGTTATATTTTCTAATCAAAATAATGCTAACATCAATACTATTCAAACGAATAACGATGAACCTCCAACAGTATCAGTTAAGGTTGACATAAATTCGGCAGCAGCTGCAGCTAATGACGAAGACGCAACAGACGTTGTAGTATTCAAATCGAAGAAAGACGCAAAGGAAATTATTGATCCATCCGTTGAATTCAGAGACAAGATGACAACTAGTCGAAGATTTTCATCCGATTTCGGAACGATGTTCGACAGCAGTAGATCCAACAGATTTTCGTCCGATTTTGGGTCACATTCAAATAGATTCTCAACAGATTTTGGAACTCTCGATGTTAGCAATTATAATAGAATAAGTGGATATCAAGAGCTTGAAAGTATAGACAGAGAAGGCCAGAATCCACAACCGTTATACAGGGAAACTACAGTGAATGCTCCTCAAAACAGTATAGTTTTTGCAGCAGAATTAACTCCAGGAACCGCTAGAAGGACAGCAACATTGAAGAAAAACTTCATAACGATCGCAAATATGCTCAGGGATATCAACTTTTATTTGTACGCTCTACTACATTTAACTACGACTTTCTCTATCCTAGTATTGGGCGTTGTATTTCCTCCGCTGGTATGGGAACAGAATCCAAGTTTAAATATTTGGTCGGTGAGTATTTAAATTGTTACAAAATAATACAACTTGCAACAGTTATAGCTATATCTCTATCTAGTGGTATTCCTTTTAATTGTTCGAAAAATAGTTAATATTCAATAAAAACTATTAATTTTCAGGTAGCGTCTGTAACAGCAGTGGCGCACGGTTCAGCATTGTGTTTCATAATGCTATGCGTTGTGTTGCCCAAGTCTATCAATGAGAAGGAAAGGCTCTGTGGCGCCGTCTGTTTCACGGGAGCTATTGGCTTCTATGGTAAATATATCACCTTATTTAGTTTTGTAATTCCAGATTAGCCCTGTATTTATAATCGTCTGGGTTGTAGGCATTTTAGGGCCTTTTATTATTGTTAAACATTTCTTTTATCAAGTGAAGTCTAGCTCCAAGCTCAGGTGCTCATTTTTAATTGACTTCAAAAAAAGGAGATTATCATATTGATATGTACGTATGTAATATTGTTAAAATTGCACAATTATTGACAAACATTATGGTTGATCTCGAAAAATTGACCGAGTGTACTTATGGCATAATGGATCTCGTCACTTGTAGATTTGTCGTAAGTACGCAGATACATTCAGGCAATTTAAATAACTAAAGTTTGGATAAAAAAATCCTCACTAAATATTTTTTTCATAGGTATAACCCTTACGGGCAACAAGAGCCTGCTCGTCGTTTGGTGCATGTTTGCCAGCTTCGCCACCGCTGCGTCCCACATCCTCCAACAGCCCATTTACAACAGCACTCTCAATGAATTCGACACCACCGCCACCATGACAGCTTCTAACACATTCGTCGCGATTTTCATCATGATTTGGTCTCTGGTTCATAACTACGAGTACAAGAGCTGTTTCTTGACGGCTGGAATATTACAGATTGTTACCGCCTGCGTGTTCTTTGCTTCATCATTCAGGAGACGAAGATAGTGCCATAAAAATTACGAGTGACATTTACAAATTGAATGTTGGCCTACTTCATATTTCTATTTCATCGTTATGAATATGATAAATAGGGACCGGATTAATTCATTTGCATATTTTTTTCATCAGCCCTGTTTGTACAAACTGTCCCACTGCTGGGAACGGGCCATCTTCTCATTGTGAGAAGGGTTAGGCATAGTCTGCTACGCTGGCCAAGTGCGGGTTGGCAGACTTCACACATCATCAAGATCATTGAGAACTCTCAGACATGTAGGTTTCCTCACAATATTTTCTTTCACCGTTTGAAGTTGGCGGCAATCAACAATACGCACATAACTTCGAAAAGACAGAGGTGCGCGCCGTGGGATTCGAACCCAGGACCTGCGGATCGCAAGTTAGACGGTCTCACCACTACTCATTGCTTATTTTGTCTGAAATCTAGTGGTCATGCATATTTGCCCTTTATTTACTAAATTTTTCGGTAGGTTACCCTATTGGTAAGTGTAAAAATAATTGTTAAAAAGAGATTCTACTGTTTAAGTTTCCAATTTTACTTAATTTTATTTTACTTTGTTTTATTTTACCAATTTTCATACATACCTATTTTACGCATTTTTCATGCATATTTCAAGCTTTTTATGTTGCATATTATTCGGTCCTTAATAATAAATGTTTTGTTTCATGTAAACAAATTAAATATAGGTATATATGGTGAAAGTAACTGTTTTGGACATACTTTTGTATTAATCTGGTTAGAATGACCATATTCATTGTTTAAAAAAATATACAACTAAAAGACCAAAGTTTTTTATATACTATTTATTGTACAGAGATCATTATTAAGTCAGTAAATAAAATAGATAAGTGTACTATTGCTTATTGTTACAAAATATTATGTTACCATGTTTTAGTACAGGGAATGGATAAACATAATTGGTATCAACATTGTATTTGTGGATTTCAAAGCAAGCAATCACGGACGACTTGAAAGTAGTGCTACGCTTAAGATTTAAGCAAATTAGAAGATAACAATAGTGTAAAATAAAAATAAAAATATATTTTATAGCTATAAAATTACAGATAAGCATATTAAATAATGTTATTTTATAATTGTATAATTTCTATTCTATGAATAAATAAGTTGTACAACTTTTTTTTAATGCTGTGTAATACATATTTTGCAATACTCATATTATTTTGCAGGAATGTAGAATTGTACCCTTTAACCGACGACACAAATAATTGAATTCATAAATGTAGTGACATGTCATCTATTTCGCTTCTCTAAAGGTGAGTTTATTTTTGATTATTTACCCCGAATAATAATTAATTAATTAATTAATATTATACCCCGATTTTTTGATACTAATAAAATATCAATCTTATGATAACTCTTCTTAACTTACTATTGTACCAAAATAATATCACACAAATGAAATTAGCTTAACAGATCCATCATTTCATTTTCATTAGGTTTTTTAACGTTATTATTAGCATTTTGATTCGGTAAAAGCGATTCGAAAGCTGACCAATCTTGTTTAGCATTAGAATTTGAATTATTTGCCCATTTATTGTTAAAATTCCCTGTAGTGTTTCCTGGGAAACCTGTATTTGAATTTCCTGTGTTAGACCAAGGTAACGCCAATTGACTTTCGAAAGGTTTTGATTGATTGTACCCGGAGTTCATTTGATTATTTAGTCCAGAATTGTACTGGGGAGTTAAACCCATTTGAGAATGTGACATGGAATTCGAATTAGAATGGGGTATGGAATTGAGATGGGGGGAATTTTGATGCGGCATAGAATTGGAATGGGGTAGAGCGTGAGACATAGAATTCGACAAGGGAGTATGAGACTTGGGTGTGGGTGGTTTTTGACTGAGTTGTGAAAGGTTGGATTGGAGAAGAGATGAGGTTAAGTCGACGGATTTGGGGGTAGATTTCGGGGGCGCCGGAAAAGCTGTAGGTGGCGGTTGCTGGGTAAACTTTCTGACGGATTCTTGCTGGTGAGCTATCCTGAAAAGTACAAGTAAGATAGGTATATAGTAATCTACAAAATCATAATAGTATAACTAGATATAACATAACAACTATAGCACTTCAAACATATTCACGGCTAGTTTTTAGGATTTCGTAGTCAATCACCAACCCTTATAGTTTCGCCATGTCTTATATTGCCGCCTATACCCGAAATAGCTTGACTGATTTTTATATGCGAATGTCGTTAGATTCGTCTTTACTTCCTGAGTATCATCTTAACCAATATTTATCCTAATCTTCGCTAATATTATAAAAGCGAAACTATGTCTCTCTCTCACTCTGTTTATTACCTTTTAAGATAGCTTAGAACCTGTAAATGGACATAGGCTACAAAAGGCTATAAAAGATAAACTTATAGAAGGAGAATAATGTTTTTAGAGTGTATTAGTGTGTGTGTAATTACGTATGTACATAAGTATAATTCTATACTATCTACCTAGCTCCTATAGCCTAAACGGCTTGACCGAATTTGATGTGGGAGATGTCGTTAAATTCGTCTTCACACCCTGAAGTCATAGGCTATATTTTTAGGGTTCCGTAGTAAACAGGGAACCTTTATAGTTTCGCCATGTCCGTCTGTCTGTCTGTCTGTCTGTCCGTCCGCGGCATTGCTCAAAAACTATAAATACTAGAAAGCTGGTACAGATATGCATATTAATAACACCGAGAAAGTCGTAAAATAAAATTTTGAAACATTTTTGGGGTACGTCCCCTACATGTAAAGTGGGGATGAATTATTTTTTCTCATCTACCCCATCGTGTGGGGTGTCGTTGGAGAGGTAATCAAAAAACATTGGGGGTGTGCTAAAACCACTTTTCAATTTAGAGATCCGTTTGCGAAATATCGAAATATTAAGCTTAACGTGTGCTCAAAAATGCGCTTTTTCGTAACTTCCAACGAACTTTTTCGTAATAAATAAGCGATTTAAAAAATATTCTAAAAAATGCGCATAGCAAGTTTATAAAACTTATACATTGATTTTAGCACACTTTCTACCAAAAAACGTGCACTCAACAGCATATCAAGGGTAACTAAATCATATGTTAGACTGCAAAAACCACTTTTCTGCAAAGAAAAAACAAAATACCTGTGTTTTTTCTTTTAATAAAGATAGTTGATACCTCCATCGTTAATAAAATATTTAATAATAATACAATTATTAAAACTCGGTAAAAATGTTTAACTCTAGTTTACTGTATGTGAATACAGAGCAGTAAATTGATATATCTGTGTGTTTTCAAATCGCAAGCGAGTATGTTTTTTTCTAGGCAAACGCGCTCCATCGTAGACCGCAACATCCGCTTAACATCAGGCGCGTTAACGGTCGAGAGAAAGCCTAATACAATTATAAAAAATGTCAAGTACCTCTGTTTATCTTCAATAGTAAGTGAGCCGCCAGTGTCCGACGTAGGCAGCGTGGGCGCCAACGGCCTCTCCCCGCCCTTGTTGAACGAGAACGGATCCAAGCCCAGTCCCGTGAACATCTTGTCTATGTCTGTCTGTGGAGCCGGCGCCGATACTAGGGACTCAGTGGAGGGAAGAGCGTGCTCCATCACTCTGCAAATTTATGTATATGTCAGCTCATCGACGCGAGTAATGTTAAGCATCCTTCTTAAACATAATTTGTCTATGAGTATCTCACGAA
Organism: Lycia hirtaria; assembly: GCA_947563715.1. Lineage (NCBI taxonomy): Eukaryota > Metazoa > Arthropoda > Insecta > Lepidoptera > Geometridae > Lycia > Lycia hirtaria. The sequence goes on along the minus strand of OX387375.1, from coordinate 8,573,235 downwards.
TTAACACCACCACCTACCTTTACATATACTTTTCCAAAACATCCCAAGGTTGTCTGGAAGAGATCGCTTTTAGGGATAAGACCGGCTTTTGTGCCATTTTCTTATGTGTTTATTGTCTTATTGCTTTATGTGATGTCAATAAAGTGTTATTGATTGATTGATGAAAAAAAAAATGATTGATTGAAGTGGAAGGTGGTGCTGACTGGTGATAATCCAAATGTCACTCTGAGTTCTAAGCCGTAGTGTTTTTATTTGTTTGAAGGCGCAGTATGTGACAGACGGTCGATGAGCTATCATTACACTCATAGATGCCGGCACATTCAAACGCTTTACATCGGACGCCGAGTGAAAGCTTCAAGCCTGTTTAATTACTTTAATTTAATGCAATAAAAAATATGAAAAAAAAAAAAATAATGATTGATTGAAGTGGAAAGTGGTGCTGACTGGTGACAATCCAAATGTCACTCTGAGTTCTAAGCCGTAGTGTTTTTATTTGTTTGAAGGCGCAGTATGTGACAGACGGTCGATGAGCTATCATTACACTCATAGATGCCGGCACATTCAAACGCTTTACATCGGACGCCGAGTGAAAGCTTCAAGCCTGTTTAATTACTTTGTCATAGTTTGACTTGTGTCTTTTTTGACGTTGTGACTTTTTTTTTGACAGATTGCTTACCACGAGACTACGAATGATGCGATGTGAATAATTCAAATGGAATTTTGTAAATGAGAAGTATATAGTGAGAATGTATCAATGTCGAGACTTAATTGCAATACCTGGTCAAAATGACTTTTTCTCTTCGCACTCTCACTCATCTCTCCGTTATGACGAATGTAAAGGTTAGGAGTTCCCAAAGTTCAAGAGGCTAATAATAATTTGTAACAAACTCACTTAGATTCATTTTGAATAGAGTTCAACTGCTCCAGCTTGGCTCTGTGCTCAGTTTCAACTTTCGATACCATCTGTTTGACAAGTGATATCAGGGCGTTGAACTGATTTAAGGTGAGGCCATTTTCCACACAGAGAGGGATGAGAAACGGTAGCACTTTCGTGGCCATCACTTCTTTGGTAATGCCGAGCTTCTGGTGACTGAGCGTTAGTTTGTATATTCCTGAAAAAATCACATTAATATTATTTTATACTAATTTTGTTTGAAGCTAATAATTATATTCACAAAACTTCACTGGGTAAGTTCATTTAATTTTCAAACACAATTCACTACTATTGTAAGTTTTTTATTTAATTATGTAAGTTTGTTTTCATAATTATACACATGCACGTGGAATTACGAACGTGCCAGTACATTTCGCATTTTTTCATACAACAGGAGAAAACTGTTTTCTACTCCCTAAATATTTTATTTTTACGCAAGATAAATTTACGATTAACCACCAACTCGGTCGATGTTAAGTGACGGTGGCCAAGGATGAAGCTCGTCGATCTAGAAGATATCTATTCGCTCTAGCCTTTAGATAACAATTCAATTTAAAAAATCAATACAATTAAAACCATTAATTATATGCCTTTATGGTTTACTTTTTAAAAATTTTAACAAAGCAAACTATGAAAGCATAGCATAAGGAGATGCGTAGCTACAACGTGGACTGGTGCTGGTTCGGAGCCAATCTAATTCCCAGCTTTCCAGCTGCCCGAGCAAAGTTCAGACAAAGTAATCGTACTTTTAATAATGATAACACTTATGATTACAATCAGATGAAAAATAATCATCAGAATCTAACAATCTTTAAGGATAGAGATCAGTTTTCTAACTTTTATAAAGACAAGTGTTTTATAAAATTTGAAGGATAGCTTCCAACTGCAATATACTGTGTAGATGTCCTCTAAGAAAGGAGTTTTGGATAGGTAATACATGAATCACTGTATAATTACCTAAAATCCCCATGAGAACAGCAGGCTCTCTAGATGGTATCTGTGGCAAGAACGGTATGATCTCATCCAATACCAGCCATTTATCCAAATGCTCCAACAACTTTCCTATACAGAGCAAACAATTCACTCTAACTGATATATAATTCGTACTCATACATAACTTTTTTATACGTGGCAACAATGCATTCTTCATTGCTGGATAATCAATTAAAGAAGCAAAAGTTGGCAACACTGATAAACACAATTCTTGTATCTGTTGTGCATCAGATTCTAATGCACGGTACAGCATTGGCAGTATGTCTGTTTTAACCTCTTCCCCTGGTGTTAATTTCAAAAGTAATTCCATTTTCTGCATAAATATTAATAATATTTGAATTGGATCCTGTATCAACATTACAGGCTTTAAAACAGGTAAAATGTACTTATTGTATTCTTCTTTGGAAGAATTCTCTGCTATTAGTAGAACATTAGGTAAAACAAAAGGAACCATTGGTGGGTTGACAAACTCTTTTGTGAGACATGGCAGAATACGGTATATGCAGATACGGTGAGGCATCTTTTGGATTATCAGTGGAAGTCCTTTGTAGAATTGAGATTTTTGAAGGTTGTCCCATTGGAAGAGTGAATCAAGGTAATTCAATGTTTTAACTCCAACATCTTCAAAATATGGGATCTGTAAATAAAAACAAACAGAAATTAAAAACTTAATAAGACCAATTTAAAGAAAAAAAACTGACTTCAAAACAATCAAATTAACTGAAAAAGGAGAAATGACATGATAAAATATAAACTGGGCCATCTGTCTACCTAAGTAGGTACATAAACTATCCTAAACTATCATTAGCTATGTCCTATACAGACACCGACCTCAAAAATAGTTAATTTACATACCTACTTAGGTAGACAACCAGTTTTGATTTTTTTCATGTTGTTTCTCCCTTTTCAGTTAATTGGATTGTTTTGAAGTCAATTTTCAATTCTTGTCTATGTTCTAATTCGTTCTTAAGTTCTCGCCAATGTCACGTTGTTTGATTTTGTTGTTTTTTGTGACACATCAGTTAAGCATTTAAGTTGCTCTGCTTAGTATGTGACTCTCCGACGAAATCAGTATTTTTTTAAATTACTTTTATTTATTTATAGTATTTACTCATTTTGTTTGAAGCTAATAATTATATTCACAAAACTTCACTGGGTAAGTTCATTTAATTTTCAAACACACTTCACTACTATTGTAACACCTAATTTTGCATCATGAAGTATGCCAGATCCTTTTACTTGTTATGAGTGATAAACCTATCGAATTGAGTTCAAATCCGCCCAGTACTTTGTTTAGCGTCGTTAACACGCTCATATTTTAAAATTAAAAAAGTCCATATCTTGATACTGAACCGATTTTGATAAAACTTACAGTAAATAAATAAATATTTCACCCACTGCTGAGCATCCTCCTCCTCCTTGCGTCAAAACCCCAATAGATACAGATACAGATTTTATTGGTGAATCATTACAATATGTCACACGTCAAAAAACACTATACAATAACAAAATGATAAAAAATTATAACAATAATATAAGTACATATGATTCATTGATTCATATACATGCTATTATGTCATTTGTGACTACGCAAGTAATACTTTGCTCCGAAATATTCTTTTAGTGAGTAGTAGGCTTTGCTGACCAAGAGCTTTTTCAGTCGAATTTTAAATATTGAGTTTGAATTTGATTCCCGTATGTCGTCAGGAAGCAGGTTATAAATATCGGGACCTTTCACGTAAACGGACTTGCCTGTTTTAGTGAGCTTGTGTTCGACCGCTTTAAACTTATTGTTATATCCAGTGCGGGGAGTGCCGTCACGATTTTTGCCCAAGCGCTGGAATTTTTGCTGGTTATTACGAGCAAACACACTCGCCTGGTATATAAGTATAGATGGCACGGTCAGTATGCCTAACTCCGTGAAGTACGGTTTAGCTGACTCGTCCCATGGTATCTGGGCTATCGCGCGAATAGCTCTTTTTTGCAGGATAAGGGCACGCTCGCACTCAGCCGCATCTCCCCACAGCTCAGTCCCATACGTAAGTATAGAATGAACCGTGGCGAAGTAGCAGCTTCGTACGGCGTATCTCGGCGCTGATCTTGCCAGCCGACTCAATGCGAAACAAGCTTGACTCAACCGCGCACATAGGTTATCTATGTGTATGTCCCATTTTAGGGCGGTGTCAACGTAGAAACCTAACAGTATCACATGTGACACTTGCTGCAAACTTGAACCGCCAACATTGACCGTAATGGGCTCTTGGGTTCTGTTTGCTAAATTAAAGTGCATGAAACAGGTTTTTCCAAGATTTAGGGCTAAGCCATTTATTCGAAACCATTCATGCAGTTTGCAAACTACTCTACCCAGTTTCTGTTTTAGCAAGCTCACGTTTGGGGCCGTAACCACTGCCGCGACGTCGTCTGCGAACATGAATATCTCACCTTCTCTGATGTGGGAGGGCAGATCATTGAGGAGTAGTGAAAATGTGGTATTCGATAGACACGATCCTTGGGGGACTCCCAGGTTGGATGCGCCTTCGTTCGACCGAGCCTTACCAGCATTTCCCACCACTACCTGATACCTTTGTTACAAAATCCGACATTAACTTAGCTGCTGGACCTCTAACACCGTAGTGCTCGAGTTTTTTTTTGCAGTAGCCCGCGGTCAACGGTGTCAAATGCACGCGAAAGATCGCAGCATATCACTGCGACGTGTTTTTTGTTTTCTCGCGCTTGCAATACGCACCATACTACTTCTCTAACCAGCTCCGTAGTCGATTTGCCTGGCCGGTATGCATATTGGCGTTCAGAAAAACTATTACACGAAGTGAGAAACTGCAGCAATCTTTGGTTTACTCCTACTTCTAAAACTTTAGCTAAGGCAGGTATGATAGATATTGGTCGGTAATTTTTACTAGATGATTTGCTTCCTTTTCCCTTGTATATAGGAACTATCTTAACTTTTTTTAGTACTTCTGGATAGCAGCCATATTTAAGGCATTTATTGAACAAATGCTCAAGTACAGGGGCTAATATCAGTGAGGCGTCTCTGAGTAAACTAACGGATACATCATAGATGTCGGTCGTGTTTTTAGGAGCTATATATACTTTTAGTAATTTTATTATTTCTTTCGCTGTAAACGGCCGTAAATATATTGATCTATCATTACTCGGTACGGAGACGGATAGTACTTTGCAGCTGTCACATATATCTGCGACTGGAGCTCCCGCCTGTTGTTCAGCATTCAAAAACTCCATGTTGAGATATTCGACTAACTCGATCTTACAATACTGGTGGGCATAGCCCTCTCATAATTACCTTACATCATCTGAATTTGTGCCACCCGTATTTAACGCATTTAAGTGACCTTAATTACCTTTACATTATCGGTTTTTGTGCCACCCATATTTAATGCATTAAAGTGACCATCAATTTTATTTTTAGGTGGTTGTGATGGATGTTTGACCTAGACTTAATCAAAATTAATGCTTAACCTATTTACCTTTAAAAATTGATGTGGATCTGGCCTCAATTCTGGAGTAACATTCATCATTAGTTTTACATATTCTCTCAATCCATCTGTGACACATGATAACCGTGAAGGAGGCAGATTTCTAATCTCATTAGCAAACCTCTTAAACTTCATATAATCATTACCTATATTCCCTAGGGTCTGATGTCCTGTACTATGCAATGTATAGATAACCATACCAAGTGAATAAAAGTCACTCGCAGGGGAATGTGACGCCGACAATACATATTCTGGAGCTAAGAAATCCAATGCTGGTTGTGTTAAAGGAGGCATAGCCTGACAATATTCATTAAATGGCCAAAATGGAGAAACTCCAGGTGAACTTTGATTAGCAATACAAAAATCAAAGCCAAAAATCTTCCAAGCACCTTGCTGGTTCACTATTATTGACTCTGGACAAATATTATGGTGTAAAAGTTTGACATCATTGTGTAAGAATGCTAAGCCTTCAGCAATTTGCATTAATCCATACTTTATTTCAAGTTCATAGAGCTTATAATTGACTAAGTGAGTAGGTATTGGTTGTGGCATATTTTCAGTATTACCCAGGATATTTGCTAAGCTTGCAAAGACAGGTTCTGTAGCAAAGGCTAAGCTTTCACGACTCTCTTCAAGGCTGTGCTGTACTGTCAGTATTTGCGGGTGCCGTAGTTTCGTGAGCTGGACAATACCACGTTTGAGAGTCTCCAGCATGATGTCTCGATCGGCTTTAGACCATCGGTCTAATTGTTTCTTTTCAAATACAAATATAGAAGCTTCCTGTTTGGTGGATTTCTTGTAGCCTTTGTATATTTTCCATAGCAAACCTAGAAAGTTTCAGTAAATCAGAGTTTATTACCATGAAATATTAATTTTATATTTAAAGCAAACATATTTTGTTAGTCGTAAAGTCCACTCTAAGTGACAAGCTGTATGCCAATTGGCATACAGTTTGTCAGATCAAGTGGTAATATTGTCAAATATAATAAAATAGGAAAGCACCACCCTACCACCATGCTATGGTTTCAAAGATGTTTCATTCAACAGCAGCTCAAAATATTGTAATTACCACTTGGTGCACACAAACAAAATAATCAACATTAATCTAAAACTTATCCATTTCAATAATTCTCTTTTTATTTGTTTGGAATCATATAATTGCTAGGCCTGTAAATTATTGACTTTTTCTAATATCGTTAATTGTGGCTGCCTCTGCACATTAAGTTAATTTGACTGGTAGATAAAGTTACCAGAGAGGGAGCAAGGGGTTATGGATGAATACAAAATGTAGGCTATCATGGTAGCTAATCAAGCCTATCCAACTTCAAGAATAGCTAAGTCTTTGTGGTGCTTTATTTTAAAGATTTACCTGGCCCTGCACTGGCGATGTATTGGGTAGCCTCAAACTCTCTTGTCACAGGGTTTCCGGGCAACACACCGGACAGTTGAGATACCGTGTTACTCACAGACGAATAGAACTTGTTAAATACTTCCATTTTATGAGTAATAACTTGTTTCAGTGCTGAAAACGAAACTCATTGTACAAAAACGAAAATGAAATAGTTTTTTTTTTGCCTTTTTTTATAAATAAAGGAAATGTCAAAAAGATGACATTTATTTTTTTAATTTCAAAAATAAGACCCAATGGGTCATGCACTGATGTACCTATGACAAAAATATTTAAACTACGTTAGAATCCTCATTACTCAGACATTATAAAAAAATAGTTTTTATATCGCCAAAAATTAGCTATTAATTACCCGTAATTGGCCAGCAATAATTCCGAACTGATAGCTAGAGTTTAATGAGAATTATAGTAAAAGGATTTCGTTTTAATCCTCACCACTCATACATGAAAACAGTGAAAGCTATAGACTGAACCCATTCGGTTTCGGAATCGATTCAATTTGTATATCTCTGTCTCTGTCATTTCCGTAGAGAATGACAGAGACGTTGATATACAAATCAAATCGATTCCGAAACCGAAAATACGGGGGCTGGGCCTGGGTCTTGGTATCAGCGAGTAGCGAACGAGTGATGTTCACTTATAGTTCCCGTCACGTAAAAAGAACGCTGATTTGTTCGTAAGCACGAACAAACCAGCGGAACTCTAGCAGCCTTTTATAGTTCCAATAATTACCCGTTAATTGTCTAGTACGAAATGTCAAATTTCCTTCGAAAACATATTAATAATTATCAAAAACCCTTTCTCTCCATTAATTTATTTTATTTCCTTTGTATTTTTGGGCCATGTTAGTACTGAGACAATATTAAAAGCAAATTAGCTTAAGAATACCCAAAATTTGATGCCATGTTGTAATTATAATTTTAAAGTACTTAGGTACCTATATTTAGTTGGTTATTTCTGAGCTTGTGCTCAGACGCCCCCAGAAAAATATAAAAGGTTAATTGATGAAGGGACAATTATTTAAATAAAAATATTTATGCTTATCCGTTTAAAACGCTAAAATAAACAAAAATATTGAAAGATCATAAGAGGTCATGTTTTTGTAAGTTGGCATAACAGTGCTGCCAAATTAAGGCCAGACAGTGCTGCCAAATTAAGACAACAATTTTTCCCTAGTTTTTGACGTGAAAACGTCATATAAATCGATGAACGCCGGCTGCACGCACGAAAAAGCATAGGTACCTAACTCATTGTGACGTTCCGCCTGAGCCGAGCGTGCAAGCAAGAGTACGAAACAAGCGATAGAGAGGCACGATCGACCTAAGCGTTCGGCTTGTTACGCAGCGTTATCATGTAAAATTATCGTCCGTAAGCCGACTTTACAGACAACCATTTTTTTTGTAAAGGCGTAGAGAGAGAAGCAATGGAGTAAGTCACATTTCTTTTTCTTTCATTCCTCAGCGAAACTGCGTAATGTGATCGTAGCAAGTGTGAAAGAGAAAAATGTACGCATTCTTTTTTTACTTTATCGCTGTAACCGGTTATCATATACCTGTTACAAGATATTTTGTACTACAGCATATTATTTTGGTTTATAAAATAAAATTGCGCATTTTTAACCCCCGATCCAAATAGAGGGGTGTTATAAGTTTGAAAAGTAACTTTTGTATTTGTCTGTGGCTTCATAGCTCTCGTATTTTTTTGTAAAAAAAAAACAACATGAATTAAAAATAAAATAAAAAACAACAAAAACCATCGACACGAAGAATGAATAGCTTTCGTTCAGATAGACCGATTTTTATGTAGTTTTTTTTAATGTAAAATAGGATTTTGTCGAGTGTGTTCTTAGCTGTGTTTCATCAAAATCAGTTCAGCCTTTTTTGTAGAGAGTTTTGAGTTTTCTATACTTATACTTGTAAAGTCGGTTTTGTCAGTTTTTGAAAGTATAAATATTTAATTACATATATCCAACTTACATCAATCCATTTTTAAATTATCGATTATTCGGCCATTTGTATAACGGAAAATTTGCGGTTGATGAAAATATGTTACGTAAAATTAACGGCCGTATTGAAAAGCGTTACTTAATCTTAAGTTAGGCCTATCATATTTTGTCAACTTGAAATGAAATATGAAATATTTTACTTCTCTCTGATACGTACTGACACGCTCGCGGAACGAAAACAGATAATTTACGTTTATCAAAGTAAGTTAAGTTTTTCGTTACCGTAAAACGTATGTGTGTATGCGTATATATGTGTAAGAACCATAAATGTGTAAGAAATTGTATATCTTTTTTTAGATTTCCATCAGATGAATTGCTAAGTATTTGGATCTGTGGTAGATTGTAGCCGTGTGTACGTGTGCTCATAGTTGCAATATATTGTCGCTTACAAATACAAACTACAAGTGTAAGGATGTATTTATCATAACATCAAAAAATATCTTAAAGTTATATAATAAAACCCACTTCCAACTCCCAACCTATTTTCCTCGACTTCTATGGGAATGTTGTCTTATTCGAGGTAGGGTAAGAAGCCATGAGCCTCTCCGTCACTGCGACCCTTACGGATCTATTGTAACTTGGTAATGGGAATGTTGTACAATGGTATCAATATCGCTATCTCTTACCCGGTTACAAGGTTTTTCGTCTATTCATTCTAGGTCTATGGTCAGTAAGCATTCTTTATTCAATGGATTTTTTTTGTTCACTTTGTTTTGATTTTGACTAAGTAGTGTGTTATGTAGAAAATTAATGAATTTAACCATTAGAAGAGATTATGTCACCAATACACATTATCATTATTGTTATAATTATGGTCGCCATCCCAACAAGTTTTTCAGATATCGACCCATATCCAAATAAAGACAAATACAATCCATTGGGACCTTTGGTAATGTGTAGTTTCCTACCTTTGGAATTCTTGGAGTGTGATGAGCCTATTGACCACAAAGGAAACAGCTCGGCAAAAAACGCAGTCGGACACGGCTGTGTAAGATTTGGCGGAGTTAGATACAAAGATGTGGAGAAGACAAAAGTGCAATGTAAAGCATTAGATGGTATCGAGTGTTACGGACCGAGGCATTTCTTACGCGACGGTTTTCCTTGTGTACGATATTCAGGACACTTTTTTACAACAACATTAATCTACAGCATACTGCTGGGTTTCCTGGGAATGGATAGGTTTTGCCTTGGTCAAACTGGAACAGCAGTAGGGAAGCTCCTTACTTTAGGAGGGCTCGGAATCTGGTGGATTGTGGACATAGTGCTGTTGATTACGAATATTTTACATCCAGAAGATGGGAGCAATTGGAATCCTTATGTTTGAGACTAAAAAACAATTTTACATGGAAATAGACATTGTTGTAGCTTATGGAGTTTTTCATTCATGTAGGTTTGAATGAATGATCTCCATAGGGCAAAGAGGCCTGTGCCCAGCAGTGGCACACTTTAAAAAAATAACCTAAATTGGAGTCATAGTGTCAAGAGATTTTTTACTGCTGATTTATATTTAATTGAATGGAGTTACTTAAGTGTTTCATTAAAATGCCATGCCTGTTTTCTGAGAGCTACATTCTTGGAATCTTCAAGGAGTGAATATATCTTTTCCAGATCGACAAACTACATCCTCGGCCACACTATCACTTAATATCAGGCAAATTGGTGGTTAATTGTAGATCTAACATAAAAAGTTTAAAAAAATGTGGCCACAGCAGCAATTTTTGATTTGAAAGATTGTTGCATGTGCAATAGATAAATATTTTAATTAGTATATAGGTACTTCATTACAAGTATTACTACAGCTATTGTTCGAAGGTATATTACAGTGACATTATGACAAAACTGACTATTCTTATTCTACTTGTGACAAAAATTATTGTATGTAATATCTTTGTACATTCATTAAATTTTCTAAAAATGGTGCTGTTTTAGGTAGATTGTATTGTATATCAATTATAGATCTTGAATAATTTAGAAAAAAGGTTAGTCTGCAGTTCAACCATTGTCAACTACAGATTCTTAATATCTGATGATTTTGAAGTGTTCCTGCACTTAAGGATTTTATAAATACGTATGTATAAAAGTAGAAGTCCCATCAGATGTTCACAATTTTTAACTGTCTACAGCTAATAGGCTGTCCTATTTCAAAACATAGCATGAGATTTATTTTACAAAATATTGGTTTATGACAGCTAGTTTTGTATATAATAAAACAATTTTTGTAAAAAAAATCCCTTACTAGGTTTTGAAATAGGGTTAGTTAATATAAATAGTTTAATTTTACTGAGTCTCTTCTTAATTAATTAGATACATGATTTAGTATTTAGCATCTCTTGTGATATTTTGTTATAGATTTGAAATCATGTAAACTTAAAACCTAAGGTAATAATGTTAATAAACTAATTTATTAGTAGGTACTATGATTGTTTTATATAGTAACCAAACATTGATAATACCAAGCTGATGACGCTGAACCTGACCTCATACAAGTGACAGGAAGATACTAAATGCAAGCTGCTTCCCATTGATCTTTTTAGAAGTCCATAGGGAAGGCCTACGCCCCATAGTGTAATTCTTATAGCTGAGATGATGATGATGAAACCTTGATATTTTCTTTTAATCAAAATGAAAAAAAACCAAGATCTTGATCAGGTGGGTGATAATATGACAATCATATAAAAAAGAAAAGTAGGTATAGTTCCCGTCACGTAAAAAGAACGCTGGTTTGTTTGTAAACGCGAACAAACCAGCAGATACTTTTTACATGATGGGTACTATATTACAGATTAGTCCTCATTCATCCAACTTCTTACAGGAAGTGTTCTAAATGTAACAATCTATAGAAAACAAAAACTTTCATGCCCTCAGCACATTTTCAGAAGAATCAATTTTGAAACTGATTTCCACTGTTGGTTGTTTCTTTTTAGGGTTCCGTACCCAAAGGGTAAAAACGGGACCCTATTACTAAGACTTCGCTGTCTGTCTGTCTCCAGGCTGTATCTATAAGCCGTGATAGCTAGAAAGCTGAAATTTTCACAAATGATGTATTTCCGTTGCCGCTATAACAACAAATACTAAAAATTAAAAAAAAAAAAAATTAAGCGGGTCCCCATACAATAAACGTGTTTTTTTCGTATTTTTTTGCTCAATATTAAAAACGGTAACAGGTAGACGCTTCAAATTTTCACAGAATATTTACTTGTATATTACCTTTCAAAATAAATAATTAAATAACAATAAAGTAAATATTAAAGGGGGGCTCCCATACAACAAACGTATTTTTTAAGCAATTTTTACTCGATCTTAATTAACAGGTAGAAACTTGAATATTTGTAACTAAATATTTAGAAATATATTAACTATAAAAATAAATACCTAATCTAATACATAAAAATTCACAAAATGAAAATAATCCGTGCATCTAAACGCGGTGCGAGCGCCGCGCCGCGGTGTGGTGGTGGTGCGAGCGCGAGGCGGTTGCTAAGCAACGGCCGCGCGGGTAGCGGGGGAGGTAACATCACGGAGCGAGTCATAGCCGCGCGTATTCGCGCGAGCGTCGTCATGCTGCCCGGATGTGTATCGAAAACATATCTATAAGTTTGCAATTTACTACTTGGAATTTCGTTGATTTCTCGTTATTTTATACGATTTTCTATTATAGATGATAATACGGAACCCTTCGTGCGCGAGTCCGACTCGCACTTGGCCGATTTTTTGTGTTTGTTCAGTGATTACTTTGTCAATTATGAATTGATTGTTTTTTTTGTTTGGTAGGTCATACTTCAGAGGTGGTCCCATACAAATTTAATCAAAATCGGTTCAGTACTTTGGTTTTTATAACAAAATAACTGGAAAAATATGTCATCTAAGTAAACAAATTGCATATTTAGAAGTCAGTTTTTTAAACTATATCTATTACACTATTTTTCAGAATTTTAAAATAAGATATCCTTGGCAGCGAGAGCACAGAAATCTTCCATCCATCCATTATTTGAATAGATACATGTAGAAATAGGAGCCTCCTCAATGTAAGGCAAAATGGAAATAAGAGGATTTCAATAGACAATGTTTTTATAGAATATGTTTCTATTGAAATCCTCTCATTTTGTCACCGACTGAGTTTTTTTATGTAGACTAGTATCAGAATTTTGTAATTAACTTTCTACTAATATCGACAACAGAGGAAGTTTTAGTCATTAAATGTAATTTAGGAAGCACCTAGACTAAACTTGTGTTGGCCAATATTGGTGTTGTATATTATGGACAAAATGGCCTAACAGAGACAGCAGAAAAAGAATAAAAAATACTAGACTTAACTGTGAGTTAACCATTCATAAAATCACATAAATGAAAGGCATATTTAGTTTTTAAATTATTTATTAAAACTTAAGCCACAAGAGCAGATGCCGTGCTCGATTCATACTTCCAGTTGGGAGCCAGGACACTCTTAGTTTTGTAATAGCGTGCGAGCCTGTGGATCCTAGATTCGACAAGAATCAGCCTGAATTTGCTGTCTTTGTCCTTCCTGTTACGCTCCAAGTGCTTCCTCATTGCTACGGCCTTCTTGATCAAGTAGTAAAGGTCCTCAGGTAGGTCAGGAGCAAGACCCATGGCTTTCATAATACGGAGGATCTTTTTACCAGTGACGAATCTGACTTGTGCAACTCCATAAGAATCCCTGAGCATGACACCTGGAGATAGAAATGTAAGATGTCAATTTTGTATCCCTTTAGGTCATCAAACTAATAGTAACCACAGATTTTCAATATGACACACTTGCTATGCCCTGCAGTTTCAGTAATGAAAAACGATGGTGATAGTGATAAAACGTAGCCTGTCCGTCTCCAGGTACTTAGATAACTCTGTACCTAATTTCATAATTGGTACAGTTATTTGGTTGTGAAAAGGGAACAGACACAGACAGTTACTTTTGCTTTTTAAGTATTGGTTAGGATATAACTCCAATATATCACTTGATTCTGTCCATAAAGGTTTGTTTTGTTATTGTTGATTGGGGTAGAACTAAGTGATTTATGGATAAGTACCAGGGAGGCCAGCGGTTTGAAGTGGAAACGGCAATCAGTTCCCCAAATAAGCATTTATCACTTAGTACTGATGAATTCGAGAAAAGTAATCAACACAACTGTGCCGCTGTACATAGTTTCACATGCTTATGTGTAGTAATGAAAAGCAGTGTTAAAATACAGCCCATAAGTCTGCAAGTTTCCAGCAATCTTTTTGCCAAATTTCATAACAATTAGTTTAGCTGTTTTTAGGTGAATAGGAAAAATTCAGACAGAAAATTGCAGTTGAGGACTTACCAATTTGAGAGGGAGTGAGACCCTTCTTGCCGAGTTTGAAAATCTGTTCCTTGACATCATCACCGGTCAGTTTTAACCATGTAGGGACACTGCGGCGGTACGGCAGTGCCGACTGGGAAATACCCTTACTGAAAACATAAAATCCATGCTTAGACCTCAGGCCATGTGGTAAGGATGAAGTGAGAAGGTTAGGTTTTTATCAATGAAAGTTCAAAACTAATGAATGAATACACAATCCAAAAAAAACATTTGTTCCACTAAATATTAATACAAAATTACCCAGGTGCGTGCATACGACCCATGGTTACGGCTTTTCACAAAAATTGCCGAACCGACAACGACAACAAGAGAAACCAAAAAGATGGTGTCCGGAAAACGTTCTTTCATTCACTTGGAATGATAGCAATCACTCTATGGTTATTTATCAATCATTAGTGTTTGCTTCATTTTACCGGTTTTGTGAAAAGCAAAACTTGTTGAAACGTCACAACACAACTGAGATGTCAAGTCAAAGTCAGATGTCAAACTAAAGAGGCGACCACCTTAACCAAAAAGTCGTCAAACTATGAGTTTTTAATCGCAAAATTAAACTTATATTGGTCAAAAATGGCCAATCAGGTCAATAATTACGGTATTTCCGATGCGGAAGTAAACCTCATCAAACAGCAGGCCGCTAGGCGAGCTGAGATGAGGAAAGAATTTCTTAAACAGAAAACTAACCCTTGGAAAGGCGAATCTGGATATGTTGTGAGTACATTACGTAATTTTAATTATTAATCATGGGAATAAACAAATATACTACTCAATTTTACATGCCTACCGTAACGGTTTATTAATAATTATCATTGTTTCAGTTCGACCCTGCATTGCAAAGATTCATGTCAATGAAAGTAACTCAATTCGAGTTCTTCCAAGCTAATAAAAGGACCAGTTTATTCGGTTTCTTTGCAATCGTTGTGCCCATGGCTGCTTACGGATATCTGATCTGGAACAATCGAACTCAGCGTGAAGAAAAAATCAGGAATGGAGAAATCCCTTACAAAGACAGGCTTTTCAAGTTTGCGTAAACAATCTGTATACTGTCTATGTAGATGTTAGATACAAATAATAAATCATTAAATTAAATTATGAAGCTAAACAGTTTTCTCTGTCTGAAAAATAGTTTTTTACTGGCTGGTAAATGCACTTGAAATAAAAAAAAGTTGAAAACAAACTATTTGATTGATCTTGATTGTTAATTTGTCACATACACTAACTTATTTAAATGGATTTGTCACATCTCACAACAAAGTTATTTCTTGAGGTATTAATTATATTTATCAAATAAAACTGCCAAATGTCTACTGATTTTGGATTTACAGATCTTGAATGTAAGATAATTACTGCGCAGATTGAGCGCCGTGCAAAATATAGAGCAATCTTTTTGAAAGAGAAATCAAATCCTTGTAAACATGGCCAAGAAGCTTATGTGGTGAGATTATTATTATTTGTTAAACAAATAAAAATAATATGTAGTTGTTTTTAGAAGAATAAATAAATAAATATTTGGGGACATTTCACACATCACCATCCAGCCCAAACTTGTACTTGTAAGCAAAGCTTGTACTATGTAACTAGATGGCTGATAGAATGTACATGTATTACACACAAGCATGTATATTGAAAGAAAAACAAAATGCCTTACTGCAGAAAGCAGTTTTTGCAGTCTAACTTACGATTTCATTACATTTGATACGCTGTTGAGTGTACGTTTTTTGTGAGAAAGTATGCGTAAAATCGCTGTAAAAGATTATAAATGCACATTCTTTAGAGTAATTGTAGTAAAATCATTTGTTTATTACGAAATAGTTGGAGGTTACAAAAAAACGCGTTTTATTTTTGCAAGAGATGTATTCTCTGTCTCTCTCTCTCTCTCTCTCTCTCTTCCTAGCTATTCATCCCTTAAGGTAGTGGGGTCAGCTTTCCTGCTTTTGTTTCTCCACTTCGCTCGATCTTCGACGTCGTCGTTGGTCAACTCGCATTCTCTCATGCCCTTTAGTACTACAGCTTTCCAAGTAGTTTTGGGCCTGCCTCTAGATCTTTGACTGGGGTTGGAAAGTTGTAGTGCTAAATTTCCTACGTATTCTCTTTACGTGGCCATACCATCACAGCGTACTCAACTGCATGTTATCGACGAAGAGATGTATTATTATTGCAAAAAAATATAGCCTTAAATATACACTCTGGAAGTGAAGACGAATCTATCGACACCACGCAGATGAAAATCGGTCAAGCCATGTAAGCTGTCATATAGAAATATACATACATTCTAAAAACATAACCCCCCTTACACAGTCGGTTAAAAATATAGTGTGCTCTGCAGTTGCACACTATATTTATATATAAGGGAATTATGTTTATATCAGTGACAATGTAACAAGTGAACTGTACAAAACTCCCCCAGGCTGTCAACCTAAAATTTCTGTTAAAATCAAATCACATTATTTTTCTCTTCTTATCGTCAATTTCAGTTTGATGAAGCTCTCCAGAGGTTCCTGTCTATGAAAGTGTGCCAGCTTGACAACTTTACGTTTAATCCCAAAACCATAACATTTGGGATATGCTCCGTTGTGCTTCCAATGTCTATATATGGGTATGTTATATGGAAGCAACGCCAGCAATTTTTGCGAGATATAGGATGTGGGAAAATTAAGCCTAAGGATAGGTTATTTAAATTTAAGTAATATAGGTCTTGTCACTAATAAAACCCTCCAGATGTTCCACCCCTCTAGAGGATATTCGCACAGCAGAGCAGGGTAAATGCTACTTTACCCTGCTTGACTTTAGCATACCATGGTCTGACACAGCATGTGTCAGACCAACCTATGTTGTCCTCTCCAAACAGACCTGTGAATAAGTAGAAGTAAATTTTCAGGTCTGTTTGGTGAGGTCAAGAACTTTTTATTTGTTATGAGATCTGTACTGTATAGGGAACCAATTTATTTAGATTTTTGACTTTTCTTTACTTAATATTCTTTGATATGTACCAATAGAGAATGAGAATTTAAATATTAGGTAATTTGGTGGTCAAGCACAAGCCTATTAATGAACAAATTAAAAAATAATTATTATTGGTTGTCTTATTTATTTATTTATTTATTTATTTAATTAAATAAATAAATAAATAAGACAACCAATAATAATTATTTATTATTGGTTGTCTTATTTATTTATTTATTTAATTAAATAAATAAATAAGACAACCATTTTATTTGTCTTGTGTGATTATTTGTATCTTGTGATGTGTTCTAATTATTTAACTTTATGTATTAACTAAAATGGATTCTAATGGTGTATTTCTACGATAAATAGAAAGAATTGTTGTTATTTTTTTTCAGATGGTTTATTTTTTAAGATAAAACTAAATCATTAGTACTTAGGATCAACAAAGACTGAAGAGCTAGTACAGGTAGCTAGATCATTCTACTAACTTGCATCATACAACAACTTATTTGTAGAAGACTAGTAGAATAAGAGCCAATTATAGATATAAAAGAAAATTGACCAATTACGAACTCGTTTCTTACACTGCAATTTCCATATTATCCCCTTCCCCATACTCCAGCTCAAATTCACAAACAGGGCTAAAAATAATACTTGCACTTTGTTTTTTTTTGTTGATTCATTTGGTCTTTTACAGATAAGTTGTTTAGTCTGGTCGTAAGCACATTCTGACATCTTTATGTGTTGGAAAAGTAAATTATTATCGGTCATCTAATGACTTATCCCTTGATATGACGGAGTCATCAAACTTGACCATGTAGGTGGTGCCTTTATGCCAGTGAGCAGTCACTTTTGCAGGCTGAAAAGGAGAAGATATAGTTACTCAATTTGAGGTAAAGTTGTCATACTTATTTCTTTCAAAATAAAACTATAGTCTTGGTCAACCATACCCATCTTAAAATTAATGAAGTGGATAGATAGATAACTCTATATTAAAATACCACATTGTACAAATATATTGAAAAATGACAACTACCATGAAACTACTACTACTATGACTATAGGTCTACCGTTAACTGAGTCTGTTCCTGAGGTATGGGAGCGGCACGGGAGGGTTCACATGTAATAGCAATGCTGACGCCCGACTGACATCACGCGTCATTTGATGTACCATAATATAATCCCTCCGGTACCGCTCCCATACCCCTGGAACAGACTCAGTTAAGCGGTAGATCTCTATAGACAAATAAAAACTCAGGGAGGTTACGCTCATCTTTTATAGCTCTGTTCTGTGACGGCTCTGATAAATTAAAAAGGTGTGACGGAGAGCTCGTACTTCCAATTCAGCCGGGTTACGCTCATCTTTTATAGCGATGCAAAGTTGGCTTGCGCCCGTTTTTATCTTGCCTTTTCTGCAATTAAAAGAATGATACAAAAGTTGAAGCGACTGTTAAAAATATCACAATTCAAAGTAGGTTCATTTGAACTTTTGTCTCATTTTCTTAATCGCAGAAAAATCAAGATAAAACGAGCGCGAGCCAACTTTGCATCGCTATAAAAGATGAGCGTAACCCCGCTGAATTGGAATTACGAGCTCTACATCACAGAACAGAACAGTTTCTAGTAACATGAAAAAGCATAATTTTTTCATGGTATGGTGGATATTACAAAAGACCGAACGAAACCTTTTAATTCTACAATTTTCATATACATCCACAGTATAAAATCTAAATTGTGGAATACGCTTCTTAAGTGGATCTTTCTCGATGGATACAATCTCAATCTACGGCACAGAAGCACCGCGTACTGCAAAACGTCGGATTCTGGCGCCGTGACGTGAAATTTCCACGTGCCGTAGATAACAGCCGGGCCGTTACCTAGAAGAAACTGATTCACTTGTGATCTTAAGACACCCAGATTGTATCCATCGGGACAGATCCACTCAGGAAGAAGAAATATCCACTAAGTGCGCTCCATTGTAGACAGCATCACTACTCAACGGGTAGCAAAGCTTTATGTTCCCTTACTAAGTCTATAGAATCTAACTTCTGTCGATAACCTCTGCCTTCGCTGTTGAAACTGGACGGATCTCTAGCTCACACCGCAGTAGAAATCGAATCTATTCTCAGGTTTGTATTTGAGGACAATTCACGTCTAGATACCTCAGGAGAAACGCCAAGTATACCTCATTGCGGCGCAACTATGCAGGACATAGGCCAATAGGTGCTTAAGACACTTAGAGGCCTAGACGTGAACAAAGCTAGCTACCAGCTGTGTTAAAAACCTGCGCACTTGAATTGTCACCGATTCTGACTCGTCTTTTCCGTCATTCTTTGGAGGCAGGTATAGTCCCTAAGTGCTGGAAGCTTGCGAACATTCAACCTGTTTAAAAAAAAGGGTAGTTGTGCCGATCCTAGTAACTACAGGCCTATTTCGGTTACGTCCATTTTGAGCAAAATCATGGAGCGTGTACATGGAAGCTCATGGCATACCTTGAAAACAATAAACTCCTCAGTGACCGACAGTACGGATTTCGCCGAAATAGGTCGACTGGGGATGGTCTCGTGCCACTCACATTCTGAGCGAGGCCATCGAGAATAACGGTAAGGCCCTGGCTGTGTCTTTCGACATTTTCAAGGCCTTTGATAGGGTTTGGCACGACTGTCTCCACAACAAGTTCCAATCTTATGGACTACCTGCCTCCTGCTCTTGGATTCAGTGGCGTAGCTAGGCGTGGGCGCCACGGCCTCGCGAGGCCTCTTTAAATAAATAGAAAGGTTTGATTTAAAAATAAAACCTTTATTTTCAAATCAATGTGCATTTCAATATTCTCCCAACGCGCATTTATAATTTTTCACTATAATGTAAGTTGATATGTCGTGTCAAAGTGTGTTTGGTAAGATAGATTTATTAGATAAATCTTAGGAACGAAAGAAAAGGGACTTCGCTAATGCGAGTTCGCCAACGTCTATAATATTAGTCCACGCTACGCCACTGCTTGGATTAAAGATTTCTTGAGAAAACAATCGATTCGACTGGTTGTTGACGGCTGCTCGTCCGATCAAATAGCAATAAACGCCAGCGTATCTCAAGTGTCTCTCCGGTACTCTCTTCCTGCTGCATATTAATGACTTGTTTAAACCTGGTATCTTATCAAACCTACCTTGTATAAAAAACCGGACAAGTGCGAGTCAGACTCACCCACCGAGGGTTCCGAACAAACTAGTAGGTATGATAAAATAGTTCGGGAATCGAGCGAAGAATTTTTTATTCTTTTGAATTAATATAGTTTTTTATCCCGGAAATCCCACGAAACTGGGAACTAAGTTGTTAAAACCTTAGGGCGAAGCTAGTCATAGAGGGAAATTAAGTATATTTATTTTTTACATTTTATATTATAAGCCTGTTTTAGCTTATGCTAATGAAGTTATTTCATATATATACCCCACATGATATGGTTAACTCACTTTAAAATTTGGATTCTCATTCCTTGCATAGACAATTTTTTAGTGTCGAAATATGCGGTTTTTTTTCGACATAAAATACTAACTTTTTTTACTATAACTGAGAAGGTAGATATAACTCTTTATTGTACAACACTGAACAAACAATATTGCAAACCTAGGTGTGACAACAGGTAGTCTTATCGCGATGCTAAAAGCGATCTCTTCCAGTGTGTTGTGGTACAGAAGTTTTTTTCACATCTGCATATATGGTTTTAATTTCAACTATAAACCTCCACGCGTTCCTGAGATAGAAAGTCTTGACAGACAGACAACAAAGTGATCCTATATGGGTTCCGTTTTTATCCTTTTGAGGTACGGAACCCTAAAAATACTATTTTATCAAATAATAGTTGAGGATTAAAAATTGCCAAAACAACTATTCTTTTAACCTATAACTAGGATTAATGAAATGACATCTTACAAATCCACTTTTGGTGAGCACAGCCTCTATAATACCAGCATTGAACACAGCACAGTTTAGCGACCCTTTGTCTTTGGGTACACTAATGAATTTGTTCACCTGAAAATAAACAAAACGCGACGATTAAATTCAGATTTAGTTTGTTTACACAAAATTATACACTCAAAAATTGACTGCCCATCTCTTCTTGCAAATATCAGCATAAACATTAAGCCCAGAAAGCGCGATGGATTTGCAAATACTTTCGTATTTGGGGTGTACAATTATACTTCTTTCTATAACCCTATAGTACGAATGTGTCGCCAATACAATGAAATATCTAAAAAACACTATGATTCAATTGATGTCTTCAATCAAAAAATTTACAAATTTAAACAAGAGGTTAAAAATATTGTGTTTGCTACATATGATGATGAAGTTTAATTAATATAATTTAATCAAGTGATGTTACCAATTTTCTTTTTATTTCTTTTACTTTTGAAACTGAAAATCTTATTATTGTAATTGTAATTATAACATGTTGTGTATACATTTAAGTAATATAGTCCAAATTATGAATTGTACATTGTAAAGACTGTATTCTGTTTCATGTACCAATAAACTAAATAAATAAATAAACCAAATTAATCTAATAAAAGTTAAGGTTATGTACACATTAGTATACCAAAATAATGATAATTCAGGTGGAATATGTTGGACATCCATGCAGGAGGGTAAAAATCATATTTGGATATAATAAACTTCAGCTTAAAGAAAAAATATAGCTTAAGGCAGGTAGCCACATAGCACAGTTGTCATCTTCAACTGAAGTCACCTGAAAGCAAGGGACTATTTTTTTTTAAAGCCTGCGCTTGACTTTTAGTTCACCTGGTGTTAAGTGACAGTTACATAATTACAGTGATGAAATATTTACTCCATGCCTGAAAGCCTATTCCCATTTCATGTTAGGTAAACTTATAATATTCAACTACACTAACACTTAAGTTCTCAATGTTCAGATATCTGAACTATATAATGGACATCATTTCTCACAAAAACTTTTAGAGTTAACAATATAAATGATGTTAATATTATTCTTCAATACTCACCAGAGCATCTTTCTCTATGATGTAATAGGTTCTCTCATCATCATTGGCATGTTCCAATTTATCTGCTTCTTTCCCAAATAACACCTGAATTTATTTAAAATTCAATCAACATGTGATAATAAGATCATTATTATTTAGAATCTAAAATAAAATTTAAAGATCAAAATTTTAGATCTTTAAATTTTATTTTAATACTTACAAATAAGTAAATATTGATGTGTAAATGGTGCTGTGTTTGTGACAGCATTGTTTACTTCCTAAATACTAAGTAATATTTGTACTATGGAATCGAAATAGTTGACAGAATACTTGAAACTGGGGCATGGCAGTGGCCCCGGTCAAGTCGAGCATGTATATATTCATGTACATACACACTTATAATACATAGAGATACACAGACACAGAATAAACACAAATTACACAAATGTTTGTATTGAGAAGGGAGTGTACACAAACTAGAGCTAAGAAGGCATGCACCCATTACAATTGCTGTTTTTAGGGTTCTGTAGAAATAAAAGGAACCCTTATTTGTATGTTGTAGTCTAAATTGTTGTACAATCTTCTAACTTCTATCATATAATATATACATATTATGTACCTGAGACTTTTCATAATTACAATTTCAAGTACTGACCTTAACTTAATAACTGCTGAAAACCCACCTTGTTTCTTTACTCCCACACAGGTGTGGCAACATATCTAAGCGATATTAGACCGAATTTCTAACTAATGGTGTGACAAAACATGCAGTGATTTGCACACATTTAAAAAATACCTCAGCAGTTATTGTGTTAATAAGTGTTATATTCCAAAACAAACAAGTACTACAGTTTTTTACAAACTACACATACCTACTATAAAAAACTTAATACAGTTAAATTTACCTTCCACAGAGTAGACTTCACAAAGAGAAGCATGTTAAGCAATTTTATTTCTCTCTTGCTGTTCCTTTCTCTAACAAAATATAGATCTAACAGCCGTGTCCCAACATCTTGTCCAATATCTGATAATCTGAAAAATAGGTAATACCAAGGTGTCTGAATATTCAGCTATATATTTTGATATATTATGGATGCCAATTGACTAGTTTCACAAATCATAATAGAAATAGATAAAATACTGGACCTTCTTACAAAAGTAAGAAATATTTATCTATTTCAAACTGTTAATTTTTAAGACATGTGTATACTTAATTACGTCATAAATATATATACAAGCATTTTTCAGATTGTTGAAACTTTCGGTACAACCTAGTTTCTTGATAATTTTGTACTGAAAAGCGGGACTTGTGTACGTTATTTAATAATGTCGCTTTACTTACTTATTTTGTAATTCATGTATCGACTGCGACTTAGTTTGGCAATATTGGACGATTTCAGAAAATAGGAGGGCGTAAAATGCGAGGGAGACTTCGCCCTTTCCTTTGCTTAGTGGTTTGTCTAGGATCGAAGTTTTCGAACGACTAGAAGACATTATACTTTACGGATTAGGCTTATAGCGTAAATGTTGAAAATTGTTTCGATTTCAAATAATCCACACACCCTTATTTGAAAACAATTTACACAAGTATAAGTTCTAAGTTTTAGGCTATTTTTATTATTCCTCACAGACTAGTAGGAGATGTTTATTCCTGGTTTTAAGCAAAATATAGCAAATTACAAATAAAAAACAGAACGCCTCACTAGATTGTAAGCTCTTGATTGTAAGTGGTAAGTACCTATGTTGTAAGTGTCAGACAGAACTGTCAGAGGTCAGTTTTTTTTTTAGTTTTATCGGCTTGGAAACCGGCCTTTTAGCCGGAAATATTGAAATTCATCAAGTAGTTCATGAGACAGGAGCTGCCAATAAAAAAATTAAATTCACCGAAACTGTGTGCTCGAAAGCCCGATTTCCCCCGTCGAAGCCCCACAAGTTCTCCATTTTATGGTTCACGAAAAATATCGAATAAAGTTGTGTTGGGGGCTAAGGTGCGCTTTTTGCTTGTATTTTTATTTTAAGAAAATTGACAAATTGCTTCCTTGCAAGCAGTTAGGAGGCTCGTTATTACAATTCAAATAAATAAGGCAATAATAATGCGCAGGATTAACAAAGCTTTGGCTATAATTACTAAACTTTTTTGTTCGATATTTAGCTTTATATTTTCATAATCCAAGTATCTATATTAAAAGAAAAACAAAAAACAAAATACCCGACTGCAGAAAAGCAGTTTTTGCAGTCTTACGATTTCGTTACGTTAGATACAATCAAAATTCCAAATTATAAATAACATCAAACACGCTAATGACAAATTCTAAGCCATATTAGATTTAAAAAAAAAACAACAAGCTGGTGTGTTTAGCTTAAAATGCGCATTCTAACGCCTGGAATTTTGCCTAATAATTAGTTATTGGTTTTTTGGTTCGTTGCTAAAAAATAGCAGCACCAACTTGGACACCAGCCCCCGTATTCTGAACCCATTCGGTTTCGGAATTGATTCGATTTGTATATCTCCGTCTCTGTCATTTCCATAAAGAATGACAGAGACGGAGATATACAAATCGAATCGATTCCGAAACCGAATGGGTTCAGAATACGGGGGCAGCTCCCTGATTATCTATATCTCCGTCTCTGTCATTTCCATAGATAACGACAGAGACGGAGGTATAGATTCCGAATGAGTTGTGAATACGAGGGCAGTTTATTACTTGATATTAGCGAAATTTACGATGGTGGCGCTAGCTAGCTAGCGTAATATCCCTAAGTTAAGCGTCGCTGCTGGATGAAATTTATTTTAATAATTTCAAATCAAACATCATCAAAATTTCTTTGTAGTAACAATCTTAATTTTATGAGTACCATCTAACCATTGCAATAAAGAGATTTCCAATAAAACACATTTCATTTTGAATTAATTTCCCTAATCTAAATAAAGCCTTACAGTTTTACAACATTTAGTTTTTTTTTTATGTACCTATGTGCTTAAATGACGGTGACTATGCCTTTAGACTTGGGTCAGCCTGGTACGGTGTAATATTGTTCTGTGATGGGATAGCAACGTATCCGACACCAAAGGGAAGATCAAATAAAAACAAATAGATATTTTAACAAAACTTTACTTAGTACAATTATAAAGGATTATTGTAACAGCTACTTAACTCTCATTAGCTACATTGTTGTTTTAAGCCGTCTGCTGGTATATGCATTCTATTTAACAGGGGATCCATATTTCACGATTGATTTTTCGGGTCAGCAAGTACATAAAGTAGTTACATAATAATTTTATTAAGTAAAAAATATAGGCACGTAAAATTCTTAGCAAATTAAATAAATGAGTTATGACCTATTTACAGTCTAGATTACAAAGGTAGCTGCAGGGTTAAACTCAACTTTTATAGTGTTGCAAAGTTGGATCGCGGCCGTTTTTACCCGACTGCGTAAGAAGGAGGGTTATATTTTTCAAGTGTATGTATGTATGTTTCTATATGATCGCCTACAGCCTAAACAGCTTGACCGATTTTGATCGCTAAAACTCGCTAAAATAAAATAAAAAAACGTTTTTTCGTAACCTCAAACTATTTTTTTGTAATAAAGAAGTAGTATAACTAGAAATATTCTGAAGAATGCGCATTTATAATCTTTCAGCGATTTTACACATACTTTTTCACAAAAAACGTACACTCAATAGCGTATCAAGCGTAACGAAATCGTAAGTTGCTGCAACTGTATAAAAGAACAAAATACACTAAACAGCTCTGAGGGGAGTGGTCCGTCAGAGCTGTTTGCCGTATTTTGTTCTTATGCTGATCTAACAAAGAAAATACACAAAATTGATCAATAAATTAGCCGGGCGTAATTGGACGGTAAAATATCGCACCCAATTTTAAGGCAGCCAAAAATGTAATTTTATAATAATTTTTTTATTTAAACTAGGTTACAAAAGGGACATCGAAAATGTTCCTGGACAGTTTTAAAAATATAAGTAATATTCATTATTATACATTTATTGATTACAAAATGGTATTTTGCAGGTACTAATCATTATTTGCTATTCAATCTTAATTCTAATGTTCATTATTTTGTTAGTACA
The DNA here is from genome assembly GCA_947563715.1 of Lycia hirtaria. Classification (NCBI taxonomy): domain Eukaryota; kingdom Metazoa; phylum Arthropoda; class Insecta; order Lepidoptera; family Geometridae; genus Lycia; species Lycia hirtaria. The sequence continues at coordinate 8,547,002 of OX387375.1, read as the reverse complement.
AATTACGTTAAACATTTTTCTAATAGTAACAAAATAAAAAAATACAGAAAATTTAACTAATGTAGTAAATAACTTATACCAGTTACATAAAGTCAATTATGTAGTTAATGAAAGTCAGCTTTAGAATTAACAAATAATTACACCATAACAAATTATACATAAGTCTAAGAACTGAATGGTGAAGTTTCATTTTCCTGGTTGAGTAAATAAAGTATATTACTAGATGTAGACATGTATAAATATATATATGTTGTTTAATTGCACATTAAAACCACTAACTGCACACAATATATACTATAATTTGTTTTTGATTCTATATTTGTTGTTTAATTAATTTCAATTTATGTGAACGTTGTAATTCGATGGACACATCTTGATGAGCATTGTATATATCTGATGTGCAAATAAATATTATAATAATTTTAGTAAATTATAAAAGATCATTATATAATGTCAGTAATTATTGATCACTAGATATGGTGATAACATTTGTCTGCCACATAGAGCAGAGGCCAAACTGCAGTTATAACAATTATTACGAAATATTTCACAATATTTACATTTAAAATACCTAGGTATTTTATATTTCTTTGGTAAATAAGTATGTATCTGATCTGAGCAAGTGTCTATTGCATCATTTTTTTCCTTTTTTAAGAAATGATAATGAATATAGTTAAAAAAAACTGAAGCAACCGACTTCTCATGGATGCCATTCTCAGAACTAGACCAAATTGAAATGGGACCACACGGGAAGAACCAGCTTTCAAATAAAAAAATAATTATTAAAATCGGTTCACCCAGTCGAAAGTTATGAGGTATTTTTGATGATTCTTTTTTTGTTTGGTAGGTAACATCAGAGGTGGTCCCATATAAAATTATCAAAATCGGTTCAGTACTTTGGTTTTTATAACAAGATAAGTGGAAAAATGTCATCCAAGTAAATGAACTTGCGTATTTTGAAGTCGGTTATTTCAGTTTTTTAAACTATAATTATTTAAATGACTAAACTGTGATGTATTAAATTAAATTATATATTCTTCAAAATGAAGTCTGTTTAAATAACAGGTTATTGTTAAAAGCGATATCTTCCAAGTACCTTTTTAGTAAATAGTTATGCCATATTTGCTTACAATTTTGGGCAAGAAAATGTATACTTGTGTAGTAAAGTACAGATAGGGTGCAACTAATAGTATTGCTAAAATTGTCTTGACTTGATCCGCTGCTGCTCTAGCAGTAGCGGATCCATTGGGCTAAGGGGCACAAGCACCCCCCCAAAACCATCTGAGTCCTCCTATGATAAATCTTAAATTAAATTTAATAATAGGTAATATAATATTATTTTTAGCATGTTTTACACTACAGTAGACTTTCGATAGGTGTTACACGATTGGAGATATTTGATTAGGGATTGTTAAAACCTACCCTCACCAGGGTCAAGGCCCTCCCAAACCAAAATCCTAAATCCGCCACTGACTTAGCTTAGAGCTTAAACACAATCGCATTGCGGCACCGCACCGACGAAATCGGCGGCGTCTCACCCGCCGCAACGCAGAAATTTGCGGCGTGCAATGTGCCGCTACATTTCAGCGTTATGACGTCGCACTTGTTAACAACAACTTCAGTTTCTTTGTAGACCCATAGATAAAGAATTTCTCGCTACGCTCATGAATGAATAGCGACAAGCAAAGTTTATGGCTCCTTCCGTTGATCCAACTTCCTCGATAGACCGCTTGGAAACAATAATTCTGTTAGGTTTTATTTACGGTACACCCACCAAAGTCTTTGTAGCTCATGGTCACATTGGTCACCTCAGAGAACGGCAGGAGAACGTTTTCTTTCGCAGCACCGCAACGCAACGCACAGCAGCGCTTTGCGGCGGGGCGCCGCAACGCGTTTATGTGTTTAGGCCTTTTAGTATCAAGATTTCGTAAAATGGTTAATAAATTTACAAAAACCTAGAAAAAAACATCAACTTTACATTGTTTGACATCTCAATGAATTATGTTACAGTTGTTGCGAGTGACGATTGCGTGCGGCCTTTATTTGTTTGTGTATGTGTGAGTAGCGACCGCATCAAGCACACCACACACACACACTAGCGCAATAATATATGTTGCCGGTGCGTGGTCTCCACTTGAGAACTTTTCGGCTGATCGGCCGTCAGTTCTACGTGCTATGTGCTGTCCAGGCACTGCCACTTCAACTTACCAGTTCGCTGTGCTATGTCGGTGACTTTCGTACGTCTACGGATCTCTTCATTTCTGATTTTATCTCGCAGATAGACTCCGAGCATAGCCCACTCCATAGCTCCATAGCACGCGCTCGTGAATCGCAACAACTATAATGTGTATGTATACCCCTACATTAAACCTAATAAAAATAACGCTTAGATACATAATGTAACTAATTTATATATTGTGTCAAATATTATATACAATTATTGGCGTCAATTCTGTTGTATTCTTTTTAAACATGTAAACTAAATTTGACATAAACTGGTATCTTTTTAAATTTCTAGAGGGGAGCCTCACTCCCTGTACCATGCTTAGATAAAAGTTTGGTCTTGCGCCGCCACTGAATGCTATAATATTATTTTTAGATTAATGTAAATAAAAAAATGGTACAGCAGAATTGACGCTAAGCACAGCACTAAAATATAGCACACCAAAAACTAGTGTTACTGTTTTAGCACCATTTTAGGCACCAAAATCTAATGAGACAATTATCATCATTAAAATATTGATGTGCTATGTTTTTGGTTTTTGGATCAATGCTGTGTATTTTAGCTTGGTTACAGTAAAATTATATTCTGACATAATAAAATGTACTGCAATTGTTATTATCTTTTATTTTATGCAATAAATTCGTGATCGCTCTCCAAGGGCCTCTTGAGAAGGCTCACTCACTTAGAGAATGATAGTTTCCCCAAATTAGAAATGAGGCGATTTATAGCACTCATCCTTAGTTACATTGAACACCTTTCTCATAGAACAAATGACTATTGGGGTCGAAAAATTCCTGAGTGGCAACTGCATACCGGCAGACTCAACAAGCAAGCTTCCAATTCCAATTAAGTGAACAGACAACCTGACGAAGGTTGAGGGAGTTGCTTGAGTTCAGAAGTTGTTTATGCCTTTAACAATATGAACAAAAAATATTTATTTGGTACACTGCAAAAAAAATACTTTTTTATACTAGTATTTAGTATTAAGCTTGTTATTTATTAATGGTTTATTATCTTTCTTTTTTAAATAAAAATATAACAATTGCAGTATGGTTATCTCAAATTCCTCAAAAATCTAGCAGCAAGTAGACTGCACAGTCTCTGCCTCAAGCAGGTTGAAATCCATGCCATTGGGTCGGTTGAAACCAGTCTTGATTCCATCCCAGCCATCTTCCACCTTGTATTCACCAGTCTGGATGCGGTTGTATACCTCTTGAGCAACAAGGACAAATGCCTCTTCTACATTCTGGCCAGTTTTAGCTGATGTCTCTACATGATGGAGGCCTGGAAACAAATTAGATAGAATAAATCTATTTTTGTAGAAGAAATTAGTAGAAAAAGTTGTTTTCATCAATTAAGAGCAGTTAACCCATTAATCACTATCAATACAAGAGCTCAAAATGACTTTATGATGTAATAAAAAAAAAACAAATTTGTCTCTATCGAAGTAAAAATTTGTACCATTAGGCATAAATACAGGACAAGCCTCTAAAAGTCAGTTTTTTTTACACAAATTTACGCCACTTATAACCTGCTCTAAAATTATTAATGTAAAAAAATATTTTATTAAAACTTAGCAGAGGTTACGAAAAACTGTAACCTCAAACAAACCCAAATTTCATAATTAACAAGTGGTTTTACTAGAATTGTTGTAAAGAACGAGCAATAATTGAGGGGTTGAGGGTTCAGTTATTATTTTATTTAATGTCTATTACTAAGGTATTTAATGTATTTTGTATTTTTGAGCAATGCCCATACTGTGACAGCACTCAACCTAGTCACTCAAGTCTCTCAGGTCACTCAGGTCCCTCTAGCCCCTCTAGTCACTCGGGTAACTCAGGTCCCTCTGGTCACTCTATTCACCCAAGTTCCTCTAGTCCCCTTAGTCACTCAAGTCTCTCAGGACACTCAGGTCCCTCTAGTCACTGGTGTCACTCAGGTCCCCCAAGTAACTCTAGTCACTCGTGACCCTTTAGTCCCTCTAGTCACTCGTGTCCCTCAGGTCTAGTCAGTCTAGTCCATCTAGTCACTCGTGTTACTCAGGTCCCTCTGGTCACCCTTAGTCCCCCAGTCCCTCTATTCACCCAAGTCCCTCTAGTCCCCCTAGTCACCCAAGTCCCTCAGGTCACTCAGCTCGCTCTAGTCACTCGTGTCACTCAGGTCCTTCTAGTGTCTCTAGTCACTCGTGTCCCTTCAGTCAATCAAGTCCCTCCGGTCCCTCTAGTCACTCGTGTCACTCAGGTCCCTCTAGTCACTCGTGGCCCTCTAGTCAAAAATCCTTCCTCTTCTTTAAGTTATTTAATGTCTTTTGTATTTTTGAGCCATGTCCGTACTGTGACAGCAAATTAGCTTTAGAATACCAAAAAAATTATTAAATTAAAAAAATAAATGCGCACGCTTCTCTCGCGCCTGATTATTTCCTATTAATTTAAGCCGACTGCGTAAGAAGGACGGTTATGGTTGTCGAGTGTATGTATGTATGTTTCTATATGATCGCCTACAAGCCTAAACGGCTTGACCAATTTTGATGTGCGAGGTGTCGTTAGATTTGTTAGAACTCCAACAAGGTTTTCGTAATAAATAAGTGTTTCACTAGAATTTTTCTAAGTAATGCGCATTTCTAGTCTTTTACAGCGGTTTTACGCATACTTTCTTATAAAACGTATATTTAAAATTTTCTATAGTCATATGTTTAAATTTAACTAGGAATAATAAATTTGCAATCAACGCATTTAAATCGTTGTATTTATAATTTTTGATAACGTAAAAAAAGGGTTCTTATCCTGCTTGTATTTCATTTTTCTCTTAACACAGATACTTGTTTGGTTCATCTGGGCCACAAAAACCTAGGACACGATAACAAGATCAATGAATCAAATCAATTCCAAGATTTAATTTTAAAAACCTTCTAAATTTTCGCACTCGCTTCGCTCGCGCATTTTCACTAATTTATAACATAGAAGTACTGTGGGCTCACTAATACGAGAAATAAAGCATATAATATTAATATAAAAACACAACATTTTTTTGCGTATGTTTTTATTTACTTCTGCCACACAGAGCGAAAAACACCCCTCTCCCCCGCTATGAGGAAACTGTAGCTATACTCATGATCCATTGCTAAACCTCTCCACCTCTCCTGCTATTTAAATAATATCGGTAATAAATGATTATTTTATATAAACTGATAAATAATGTCTTTCATTGTTACCCATTAACCTAACAGTTGGAACGGGCTCAAAAAGCTTTTGTCGGAAATATTCTGACACAGGCGTTTAAAGGGTTAATATACGCATTATTAGAATTTCAAGGCAAACTCTTAGTATGATCTGTCAAGGTTTTGTAAACATATATATTCATTGGTTAATAGCCTCACTTATTTATGGCCTTATCAAATATTGCTTGTATACATCTACAGATTATATTATCCTGTAGATATATAAGTGCAATTGTATTCAATTAAAGTTCAATTAATACCAATTTTTCTCGACTTTCTAATCTGTTAAAATTTCTTGAATATTTTTTAAAATACTTTATTTTTATTTCTAATGGAAAAGTATTGCATGTAGTTTTATAGAATATAGCATACCAAACTTCATGCAAATAGTACAATTATGTAAATAGCTTTAGAATATTTAAACTTTAGTATACCTATTTCAATAAATTTAAAAATTACAATACTAAATAGATAAAATGTATTGTGATTATTCAAACATTAATTATATATGTATCAAGGGCACTATAGATACACTTGTGTGGTTAATATGAGGCCTAGATTCTATTATCTCAATGAGGTCAAGACCATATTTTAGGACACTGGGTCATTACAACTTGAGATAATAGTCCTAAAATATATTTACCATTTTCTTCAGCAAACATTCTCGCTTCTTCACAGGAGACTTCTCTTCTAGCTCCATTCTTGTTGTCTGTACCAACTAAATCCACTTTACACCCAACTAGAGCAAAAACCGGTCTGTGAGGTTCTATACTCCGTTTAGCTTCCATCATCCAGAGTGGTATATGTTCAAAACTAGATCTATTACACACGTCGTAAACTAATAATGCTCCCACTGAATTTCTGTAGTAGGATTTCGTGATTGATCTGAATCTCTCCTGGCCTGCTGTGTCCCATAGCTGCAATTTGATTCTCGTACCATCTTGTACTTCTATTATCCTTGCGAAGAAGTCTACACCTACCGTTGGATCCGACAACTAAAAATCAATGCGCAATTTAATAATTCATGTACTAAAATTATCATCATTACGATGAAAACAAAGTGAGACTCACCTCGGCGAACTTCCCGTCTGTGAAGTATTTCAACAAAGAACTTTTGCCCACTGTACTATCACCAATTAGAATAAGCCTAAATTGGTAATCAAATATTGGGTCAACCATTTTTTAAACGCAATTTCATCAATTCATTGGCAACAATGATCGTCTAAATCGTCCTATGCAAAATTACGTATTCCGAAAATGACAAAAAACATCAAGAATCAAAACAAGTCACATCGTCACACACATCGAATCTCTATTCTCTGTGCACAAAAAAGGCCTAGTCTATGGGAAATCATCACTAGGAATTGAAGAAACGTAAACCAATATAAACCGATAAAATTCCGTTTTTTTTTCTGCTTGCTAAATTGCGCATCACTGTGTATCCGGTTGTACATGAATGAAAGACATTTAGACAAATCACTCATTCGCCTGCGTTTTTGGTTCTTTTTTTTTTTTTTTTGGCTTCTCGCACATCTTGTACATTTGCCATAATCAAGTTAATGTTGTCTTCAAAATTTTTGATCAATTCTTCCAGGTTTTCAGGTTCCAGCCCCGGTATTCTGAACCCATTCGGTTTCGGAATCGATTCGATTTGTATATCTCGGTCTTTGTCATTTTCTATGGAAATGACAGAGACGGAGATAAGTACCTATACAAATCGAATCGATTCCGAAACTGAATATACGGGGCCTGATGATTCTTTATTTTAATGTTTTGGAACTGATTTTTTTCTTTCTTGGATAGTGTTGGGAACATAGAAAAAAGAAAACAAAGAACTGCTATGTAGGCGGTTCCCGACCACCACAGTTAAAACCAGCAGCCCTGAACCGGAACCATTTAAGCTCTTAATTCGACTGAGTCAGCACGTACGTCAGTACTTCAAAGTGGACGTATAAAAATTTAATAATGACAAACTGTGCAATTTTACAATGCAAAAATAGGAGCACTAAAAAAAATATCAAATGGAGGTACATATTTTATTTCACAGGTAAGTTTTATTTTATTATTTTTTAAGAAATAAAACAATTTTAGGAAGATCGTAAATTAATTCTATTGTTACAGTCAAAAGACAACTAAATCCATAAAGTAATAAAATATAATTTGTACTGTTAACATCCAGCTACTCGACTGGAGTTCTGCTAGAATTATTCTTAGCTTCTAATTAGACCGTAACTGTTGACAGAAATACGAATACTATTATATAATAGTAATATATAATAAATTCTAACTATAACTAAACGGCTGCACCAATAGTTATGAAATTTGACACATATATTCTTTAGGACCTGGAAAAGGAAATTGACTATATTTGATAATCATCATCATCACCGTTTTATATCATTAGGTGGGTAACGTTTAACTTTGTTGTATGGGAGCCCCCTTTAAATACTAATTTTAATTTAATTTATTTTTTTATTTTTAAAGAGAATAATATAACTCAATATTCTGTGAATATGACCTGTTGCCGTTATCAATATCGAGCAAAAAAAATCACGTTTGTTGTATGGGAGCCCCCATAAATATTTATTTTATTCTGTTGTTTAGTATTTGTTATTATAGCGGCTACAGAAATACATCATCTGTGAAAATTTCAACTGTCTAACTATCATGGTTCATGAGATACAGCCTGGTGACAGACGGACAGACAAACAGACAATCAGACAGACAGCGTAAGCGAGTCTTAGTAATAGGGTCTCCTTTTACCCTAAGGGTACGGAATCCTAAAAATCTATATGTTATTTTTTATTTTACTCCATAATATCTTTATCGATTTCCATTAATTTTAAGATGTTTCACGTTTGTCGTTCGTCTTGTGGCAATCTTCTTTTTCGTATATTTTTATAGTTATTTTGTTATAAAATTCAAAGTACTAAACCGATTTTGAAAAAAATAGACGTATATATAAATAATAAAATATATAGGTGGTCCCACCTCTGAAGTATTAGCTAACAAATTTTTGGAAGTCAGTTAAAACATAAAAATTAAGGGAAGTAAAGAAATACAGAACAATAATCAAAAGCAATAATTTTCTATTTCGCATCCCAGAAATGGTTAAATTCATTTATTTACTTAGAAACCGACAACGTTTATTAGACAAAATAAGAACAACTCAGGACGCATTGCAATATTTTATAACAGTTCATTTCAATTTCAAGCACAACACAACAAATATCGATAATTACAAAAAGATACACTACGAATTGATAACCCCTCCTTTTTTGAAGTCGGTAAAAAATATCGATAAGTTTTATGGATTTTACCGCTTCACTAATTGGGTAGCGCTTCTCAACTCAACAAGAAGTTGCGTTAGGCAATTTTCGACTTTAACACTTAAGAATTTAAGAACTATGTCAGTTAATATTAGTTTATACGACATGTAGATTGCAGTAGCAGAACTAGTTTGTCATATTGATTTGCAATATAATGCGATAAAATAAGTCACAAGTATTTACAGATCTAAAGGCAAAATGAAGTCTAACGCTTAGAATTTAAGACATATTGTCAAATGAGCTAATTGTAAAATACGATATATTTATATATCTTACTTGTGTGCGTTTGCCGACAGTGGTTCTGCGTAATACTGTGTTAGTAAGCCAGTTCTTTGTTTTCTTTTTTCTATGGTTGGGAAAGTTAAGGAAGCATCGCTTTGCCGAGTAGGACTTTATTAGTTTTTTGTATACAACGATAGCTTTTTTTAATTTATCGGGTATTTAGCAGTGATACTGGTATTTATCGGATAAATATTGGTTTCGGCACGGGTTTGTCAAAGTGGTAAACTACCTGATTTCTCGGGCCCTATCAGCCCCCATATTCAGAACCCATTTGGGTTCGGAATCGATGCGGAATGTAGATCTCCGTCTCTGTCATTTCCATAGAGAATGACAAAGACGGAGATATAGATTCCGAACCCGAATGGGTTCAGAATACGGGGGCTGGAAAGCGGAAGTATGGAGAACGGGATCAAATTCGACAGGTATTCTTAATACACTACGCTTGCCTTGGCGACAGGGCACGATAAATAGGGTGGTGGATAAAGGTATTTTGTGTTTTGGAAGAGAAAACTTTATTCTCTTGGTTCAAGATTGCTTCAGTCATAATGCTCTCTCTCTCATTACAAAATGGTGTTTAGAGGTGTGAGTTAATTATCTATGTATGTGGGTATGTATGTATGTATGTTTCTATATGATCACCTACAGCCTAAACGGCTTGACCGATTTTGATGTTTGAGGTGTCGTTAGATTCGTCATCACTTCCTGAGTGTCATAGGCTATATTTTTTTTGTAATAATAATACATCTCTCGCAAAAATAAAAATAAAATGTGTTTTTACGTAACCTCCAACGAACTTTTTCGTGATAAACAAGTGATTTTACTAGAATTATTCTAAAGAATTCGCATTAATTATAAGCTCAACACACCAGCTTGTTATGTTTTTTTAAACTAATATGAGAATTTGACTTTAGCGTATTTTTGATGTATATTTTAGGTATATATTCCCTATATTACAAAGTACTCTTTTGGGTATATAGGATTTGAATATTTTTGGAACGGTTTAGCGTGTTAGACATTAGTTTCACTCGTTGAGGAACGGGGCCTGTCGGGGCCTCATGTTATTTTCTATCATTCATTCATTCACTCTTCAAGTTGTGTTCATTCATTGGGCGAGTGTTTGCTAAGACTAAGATAAATTTCATGACTTCTTTGATGAAATAACTGTAACTGTTTAATAAAAAGATATTGTATGCATAATGCTTTACTGGGGATTATTCTAAATGGATATGTTTACAGACAGATTAAGAGATAACCTATTTACATAGCGCCCCAACCATTTTACCAAACGACCCTTTTCTGTTCTATGAAAGGTAAAATCAGATATTTAATTTTCTAGTTCCTACCATTTACGCCGAGACTTCACTTCACACTAGTAATTGAAATTGTTTAGTACGTCTCTGTTTTTTTTTCAGGTGTAGGCGAACATAAAATTTCAAGTAATGCATTCTAGCCAATTTTATAAAACTAAGGACACAATGGAACTCTGTGATAATAAAGCTAAATCTACGCCTATAGGTTTGTAATTACACTACATAAAATATTATAATAATCTACGAATAAAATAAAGAATATGATTTTTCTATTACCACTGGTCTATTTATACCTGACTATTTAGTTTGAATGTTTTGATTTCTTCTTTGATATAAGAAAGTAGCATGCATATTCAACTACCACTGAGCCAAAGTATAATATATGTACGGATTTTCTTAAAAAAATAGATAACTGGTAAAACTGCTTAATAACACGCATGTTAATAACAACAATAACAATGCTTGATTGCTTTACACAAAAAATACTGTTCGAAAGCTTTGACCATCCCAAGTGACACCTCCATGGCCAAAATGGTAAAGGCTCAAAGGTACCTGGATAATGTGGGTTCAAGTCCTGTTGAGTGTGTGTAATTTTTTAACTGTCTATAAAATAGTAACAACAATACAAATATTGGTGAATTACCTTATATTATAACACATATTTCAAGAAGTTCTGGCTTGATGGTTTGGTGAAGGGTTAGTTACATGATAATCACCTCATAATATCTGAAAGAAAAGTTAAATATGTCACATCAAATCAATCAGTCAAACCATTTTTGTACATAAATAAACTACATACATACAAAAACGTTAACGCATTTCCCCTATGCAGATTTGAAAACACCAATATGTTATACTTTTGCATGTGTAATTATTACATTTTTTATTTCAGCAATGGTAGCTCCAGAGTTGAAACAGAACACTGATAACACAGAGATTACTAAAACTTGTGCAGTCCTGGGATGTGAGGATTCCAAGAATTTGGAACCTGAAATGTTCTTCAGGTAAGGGAACTTTAGGGAACCATAATTTTATAAAACTCTGCTGTTGTTGTACCAACATTAAAATTGATTGTGGAATATGTTCCTTTTGTGAGACTTTCCCAATAGAATCTATTTGGTCTTTTGAATCGCAAGTAAATAGGTTTCTTTAGCAGGCTACTAAGTGCAGACTTTTTATTAGTATAGTGGAATTTATGAATATTAAAATTAATGGAAAAACTTAAAGGATTCCACCAAAATTGTGTTCAAAACATTAATTATGTTAACAAACATGATGTGCAAAACTCCTGCAGAATGCAAACCTGAGTTACAAAAGTAGTTTCCCTGTGTCCACCAGCTCAATTGTGCTTAACTTTTAACATACATGCCTTGCTGCACATTTTTCATGAACTTGTATCCCTTGGAAGTGTGATTTGCTATAATTTAGTAGTTAACACAGACGGGCAAAAAATGTTAATCTTGGTTATAAACATTATAAAAATAAGTTCAGAAACTAAAACCTGACTACTGAAAAATCACGAACTAAACAGGTGAAACAAGAAAATGTAATAAATATTTTATTGTATTTCTTACATATTCATAGACAGGGCCGTAGCCAGGAATTCATTTCGGGGGGGGGGGGGGGGGGGGGGGGGGTTCAGCGTTGGACATGGGCATAGCTTATAGCCTTCTCATAGCTTAGAGTCTGCGGCCATGTTGTCCCATATCTTACGTATAATGTTGCGAGCGTAAAAAAATGAGCACTTAAATTTCCCAAATGAATACCAAGTTTGTCATAGCAAATAATGTTTGGGTAGTAATAAAAAAATAATTTTTTCGTTTTAACGAGCACTCAGCGCTTGCATGACCTAAATATAAACAAAATTTGCTAATAAGTATGCGCGAGCGAAGCGAGCGCGAAAATTGTAGCAGTGCTTTTATAGTAATACGCTTTGTTTCTCGTATTATTGAACCCACGGTACTTCTCTATTAAAATTGTAACAAAGCGCGAGCGAAGCGAGCGCGAAAATTTTTGTGGTGTTTTATAGTAATATGACCAGATGAATCAAACAAGTAACTGTGTTAAAAGGAAATACCCGACTGGTAAAGAGCGACTTAACGCTATCAAAAATTATAAATACAACCATTTGAATGCATTGATTGCCAATTTAATAATCCTAAATATAAATATATGACTTTATAGAAAATTACAAACATACAGCTACAAGAACGCGCAAAAATTTTTGGTTAGTGGCTATTTTTTGTGAATTATTTGCTCGTATTAGAAAGTTCACGGCACTTTAATGATCAATATGAAATAATCATGCGCGAGCGAAGCGAGCTCGAAAGTTTTTGAAGCATTTTATAAAATTATTGAAGCCTGGAATAATTTTTATAATGGCCAGGATTTCGGGGGGGGGGGGGGGGGGGTTTAGACCCCCCAAACCCCCCCCCCTGCCTACGGCCATGTTCATAGACATTCATAGTAGTGTACAGTGGATAACCATGGTTGTATGCCACTTATTGAAACAAAACAATAATAAATAATAATAAATAAATAATAAATATTTGTGGACATTTCACACAACACCATCTAGCCCAAACTAAGCAAAGCTTGTACTATGGAACTAGATGGCTGATAGAATACATATATAGTTTTTTTTTGTAAATATATACATATGATACATAGAAACACCCAGACACAGAACAAACATCCATGCTCATCACACAAATGTTTGCCCTGGGTGGGGATTGAACCCACGACCTTTCAGTTCAGCAGGTAGACGTAAACACACTACCAACTGAGCCACAAGGCCAGTCAATACGTTCTGTAATGTAGCATACGACCATGGTTATCCTCTGAACATGATTATGAATATGTAAGAAATACAACAAAATATCTATGTATTACATTTTCTTGTTTCATCCTGTTTATTGCGTGATTTTTCAGTAGTCTGGTTTAAGTTTTTGAACATATTTTTTATAAGGGTTCCATACCCAAAAAGTAAAACGGGACCTTATTACTAAGATTCCGCTGTCTGTATGTCCGTCTGTCACCAGGCTGTATCTCATGCCAAATTACAGCTTCCTAGTAATAGTATTTGAGCAAAGCAGCGGATAGACAGACAGACATGGCGAAAATAGTTTCGTCGTAAAATAGCGCTAAGGGTTCCTTGTTTACTATGGAACCTTATGGAACCTATAGCTTGAAGCAGACATACTAACTAAACTGCTAGGCCAAAGTCATTAGTAATTATTTCCCTATTCCTGGTTTTAACATGTGATGTACAGAGACTAAATTTCCTATACAGGTTCCCTGAAGAGCCATCACTCCGTCAGATCTGGACGGATCTCACCGGTCGCAACAACTGGACCCCGACAGATTACTCATACATGTGCATGCAACACTTCTCTGTTGACTGTTTCATGTGCAATGATAAGGATGATTTAGTGCTGGTTGACAAAGCCGTGCCCTCACAGAAATTGCCACGACATGTGCTAGAGGTACTTAACAATTATTGTATTTTTAGGGTTCCGTAGCTCACGGAACCCTTATAGGATCACTTTGTTGTCCGTCTGTCTGTCTGTCCGTTCGTCCGGGTGTAAAGACCTTTATCTCGGGAACGCGTGAAGGTATCGAGTTGAAATTAAAACCATATACGCAGATCTATAGTCTCTTGCTGAAGAGAAAAAAATCAAACTTCTCAGTTTTCATAAAAAAAGTTACAGCCGAATATGTCGCAAAAAACGCACATTTCGATACTCACAAAGGAATCAAAACCTATGGGGTACTTCCCGTTGACCTAGAACTATGAACTTTGGCAAGAAGCATTGTGTTATAGTACACATATAGGGAAAAATCCGAAAACTGGACATTTTTAATTTAATCACAAAAAATTGTGTATTTATGCACGGAATGAGGGTTCAAATTTTAAAGTAAATTAACCGATTCAATTCATGTATCATATGAAAGAGCTTCATTAGCACAAGTTAAAACAGGTTTTTAATTATTTTTATATGTATAATTTGCGGTTTATGAAGGAAAATATAAAAAAATATATAATTTTGTTCCTTTTATGTGCTCTCTTTCATCGGTGAGCGAGTTTCACTCGCACTTGTCCACTTTTTTACTTGACATATGTACAGCCTTGGCCAAAAGTATTAGTAAAAGTATCAATCTCCTGAGATACCTTATGTGGACCAGATGGTTTATGGTACCTTCAATTACCCTATCTATCTACCCTTCCTAATGTGAACCGCTCGGGAATGGAATGCATTGCCGCTGTCCTTGTTTCCTGAAAACCATAACCCGGGTGTCTTCAAGTCTAGAGTGAATAAGTATCTTCTAAGTCTACGTCCTTGATCTTCGGCCACAGTATCGCTTTTCATCAGGCGTGCTGGTAGTCAAACGTATAGCTATAATATATAATAAAAAAAAAAAACTTGTTTAAAATGTATGTGAACGTAACGCTGTTGTTTATTTTTTTCGGTATATTACAAAGTACTCTTTGGGTTATGTACTGACGAAATTAAATGCGCAATAGTTCCAATAACGCGACTTGATCGGAACATTGCTGCGAGAGTGAGACTGACTAGCGCCCGGTCGCCATAATACGTCACAGATTCATGGAGTGCATTCGGTTCGGGAGACTTGCGTTCCGATTTTCCTAATAATCGTTGATTCGTTTTATGATCGATATCCAACATTATGTATGTTTTCTGGTGTACCTTTTCGAGTGATTCTATAATATCTCTCTTAATAACCTGATTGACCGATTCAGACGCATTAATTCATTTTTACTTGTCGAGTGTTGACTATATTTTTGTAGTTTAATATTTTGTTTTTCTTTTAATATCATGTGGTTTATTCAAGCTCTCCATTTATTCCAGGTTGAATACATAGATGAAGATTTAGACAATGAAGAAGAAGAATACTTAGAAACGGACGAGGAAGAACTAGATCAAACACATACCACTCACCACATCAAACTAAGTGACTCAGAAAATATTGAAGTGCTAAAACTATTCACTGAAGTTCAAAAAATGCAACAACAGTGTGTAACACTCAAAGACAGGCTAAAATTCAACATGAGAGTACATAATAGACAAAACCGCTTCTTACAGCGGGTGAAAGAAATGACAGAAGTAAAACAGAAAATTCTTAATCAGAAACGTAAAAAGAAATGTAGAATTTTACTTTCATTACAAGATAAAATTAAAGAGGATACAACTGGGTTAGTTTTAGCAATGCCGATGAGGCAAACGGAGGATTTGAAGAATTTTTCTTTAAGTATATATAAGTATTCCCCACAAGCCTATATTTATATCAGAAATATGTTAAGAACTATGTTACCTAGTACTGAAGTGTTAGAGTCTTGGCTTAAAGCCGGGTATAGGGCCAAGAATGTGGTTTCCAGTAATGATGTTGTTAAAGTTGTAGCGGAACAGACTGAGACAGAATTATCGTGTAAGATTACTTTGGGTTAGTATATTTGTAAATCATAGATTACTTTTTATTTTACTGAATAAATTCTCAAAAGTTATATTTAGTAATTGTTGATTTGTTTTAATTTACGGGAAAAATACTCCTGGCTGAATATAAGTGAAGTGGAAGGGCAAAAGCTGCTAGGAGCCAGGAACACGAAAGAGGATAGTTATAAATATTTATTCCGAGTTAATCTGAGTGTCCTCAAATCACGAATAAATAGGTTGCTTCTAGGCGAGTACGCTATATATTTGCAGGCTACAGTCGCTTAACATTAGGCGAGTTAACGGTCAAGGGGAAGCTTAATAATTGATTTTAAAAAAAGACTGGCATGGGAAAATGAATAAACCTCTCCATTTTAATGATTAAAACGCATAGTTGAACCTTTCTTGGTGTAATAAAATATTCCCCTCTACAACAAAAGTTAAGCAATTTGTATTTTACAAACAGGATTTATTTTTTAGGGTTCCGTAGTAAACAAGGAACCCTTATAGTTTCGCCATGTCCGTCTGTCTGTCTGTTCGCGGCTTTGCTCAAAAACTATAAGTGCTAAGCTGTAATGTGATCTATACCACATATTGCATATTAATAATGCCGAGAGAGTCGTAGAATAAAATTAAAAAAATATATATTTTGGGGACTCCCCTACACGTAAAGTGGGAATGAATTATTTTTTTCTCAACTACCCCATCGTGTTATCGTTGGATACCTAATCATAAAACATTGGGGTGTGCGAAAATAATTTTACAATTTAGGGATCCGTTTGCGAAATATTAAGCTTTGAAGTGATATCTTAGTTTCATGCACTCTAAGGTTGTCTGGAAGATATCGCTTTTAGCGATGAGATTGAATTCAAGGCGAATCAACCTAATATTTTTTTGTGTTCGAATTCACTTTTCTCCTTTTGTATGGACGAGTGCGCGTTTAGCCGAATTGGCGAGTAGCCAAATAATCTCCGCCAAGATATAGTGTATAGGTACAGATATGTAATTAATGAATAACTTATGGATTATGTCGATTTATTAATCTTAAGTTTTTTACAATATTTCTATAATAAAATATACTTATAAATATAAAAACCTAAACTTGGAACTAATAGAAACCCTCTGACAGTGCGTGCCGTGCACAGAACACGTACTTTATGAGGTGCATGCCGTGTCTATAACTTTTATCAAGTTATTGTAATAATAATACAAAGGTAGGTTACGCACCTATTACCTGGTAATATTTTTTTCTAACTTGAGTAATCGCTAAAGTAATAATCCCTTTCTTTTCAAGTCTGATATTAATTTTGTTAATAAAGTGAAGGGACGTACCGTTTCTGAAGTTCACTATTCGCCAAAGAGCGTATTCGTCTGACTCTTTAGTTACACGTAGATAACACAGATGGCGCTATATTATAGTTTACTCTGTTAGAAAGGGAAGGCGGAGCCGTCACGCGCCAAACAAACGAAGCGTAGGGGTTCTGGGGTTCCGCCAGTGCCGAGATTCCCTCCTCCGACCGAGGCGGCGTGTCGCAAAGCACAGCTTCGTCTCTCCCGCGTCAACAAAAATAATCCCATCTATTCTGTTCAAATATTGTGTAAGTTTTTTTATTGTTTCCCTAAAAAAAGGATGTGTGTGTTTTACGAGTCGTAAACCCAAGTTTTAGTTCGTATTATTTTTGTGTTCGCAAAGTGCTCAAGTGGCTTTTGTTTTCGTTCCGTATATAGTGAATGGATTTATTAAACTCGATTATGAAGACGGATTCCTTTTGAGGTATGTGTTAGTGTACCATGGGTTTCTGTAAAAAGTTAACGTTCTATTTTCGATATAGGATTGGTGTGGTCGGTTGTGGTTTCGGTTTCAAAACAGCCGTATCGTATTGAATTGCTTGACATTCACTGTCGGATGGTCAGTAACTGGACTTTTGCAATCACTATTCCTTACGTGTTTACATGCCTTAAATGTAAGCCACAATGCCATGCCATACCCTGCTGGCGCTGAGGCGTCATTTCTACGTGTATTAATGTTCACCATTAGACAACGATAAATGATTATAAATGTAATAAACAGTAATGTTTAATTCATTCCACGCGTTGACATATCATTTTCTCTTTGCGTTTATGGTATTGGAACAAATTTCTAGTGATTGCCCGCGACTGGTTCAATGAAAGTATCGTTTCCGATTTCTTTTGTTACTTGTTGAGTGCATTGTATCGTAATTGCTCCGAGAATTAACCTTAGTTTTGATTTCCGGCACAAGTTGTGCAATGTGGGTAGTTGTGAATTTGTTATTCGGTGCACGCACTGCGGCTACAAGAGATTATGTTTTAATTGCAGACTCTGATTGTTTAATACTTTAATCAGACACACATATTGGGATGTAATAATTATGCAAAAGGTTGTTATTACCTATAGCTACGCGTGATAGTAATCTTGTTTTTTTAGTTTCTGCTAGTTTTATGCAAGTAAGCTTAGGTACGTAGAGATTGTTTCCATGATTAAATATATTTTTTTTTTAATTCCTTTTGCTAGTCGAAAGTTATGTTAGGTACAGATTCGTCCCATAATAAAATAAAGAAAAAGCTAATTTTGTTACCTTTATACGCTCAAACGGCTGAACCGATCGTTATGAAAATTAGTATAGAGATAGCTTTGGACCTGGAACGGACATAAGCTACTTATCATCATCATAATCATCACCGTTTTTCATAACTACGCGAGTGAAACCGTGGAACGCAGCTAGTCTATAAATCGGGGATTACTGTTGATCTATGATTTTTAGTTATTTTCCTATCATAATTTCAAAGAATCCCCCCAGTTGCAAATACTGTGATCTGCTCCATACAAACGGATTTATTTTTACTAGACTTTAACCCTCGAGCCACGATCAAAAGTGGCGTCAAACGGCTTTATGGTTACACCTGATTTTATGCATGTAAGTATGTACGTACACAGTTACCTACGTACACTACATGGCTACTCCAGCATCGTCATTTCATGTGAATATTCCGAAAACTCGAACAAATGCTTTAATCCTACTTTTATCGTGCGTGCTGCTAAAATTGTGAAATAACTATGTTTCTTTAAGTAGGTCTTTCCCGATAGTTAGGTAGGTATGAAGAATCGTGAGTGAATCGGTTTCTTTTTAACACGCATTTATTAGGTCGACCTGTATGTAACTAACTATGTAATGAAATCTAAGGTATCTAATTTAACCATTTTCCAAGGATCGTAGCGTCATGAAAATTGGCAGCTGTATGTAGTTCTGATGACAATACAATAATATGGTACTGTCGAACTGATCTGATGATGGAGCCGGAAGATATGAACTAGAACTTCATGATGGAACATCGTATCATAGCTGTGTTTGGATTCGTTAGAAAAGTCTTGTAATGAACGTTGACCACAATAATTTGTAGCGTGTTTTTTAGTTTTTTAAACTGTAATTTATTAGTAAGCCTATTGACTTTATTTATGTGCATCGTTAGAATCTAACGAATCTGATTCGTCTTTACATCCTTCATGTCACAAACTTATTTGGAAATCTTCATAATCATATCATAGCAATGCTCCTACGCCACGATTTATTAACCTTATTAATGATCTACTCGCTCAACACCCTGATTTGGACATATTTTTCGATAGGATGGGTAGGTTTATCCCTATACTCTTAGCCTATCTTAGCTGTAACCTGTAACGTATACTTATAATGTATTGGACCATGTCTGTTAGTTATATGTTTAAACTGAAATAAAGAAATAGCTTTATATAGGGCCTTTTGCAGTCGTGTAGGTATTTTGTTTTCTTTTAATGATAATATTTGTTGGTTAAGGTAAGTCAATGTTTAGTATTGAACTGTTAAGCTACGATAAAGAAAAACTTCGTGTACTTTCAAAATCTGTTGCTAAGCACCTAGTTCTGCGAATGCCCCAGATACACCCCCTCGGGTGTACCTGGTATTCCTAGTCTAGGCGTGCTACTTGGATCACAAAGTTACTTAAAATGAGCTGTAGTCAAAGGATACATAAAATAAAAACAATTTATTTACAATCGTATACGGAGTGGTTTACCAACGCCAGAATGATGGATATTTAATGTTTTCCAAACTGTTTCCGTTGATGCCGTCACGTTTTTAATTGATTACTAAACTCGCCGGAAGTACCGGCGGCTACACGTAATGCAAGATTAATGAACGAGGTTGGATTAGCGCGGTTCAATTCGGGCCCTTCGTTAACTTCACCCATTCGTTAGCGCGGATTTTTCTGATGGATTATTCATTAAACTTTGTGCCATTCATTTACTTATGTTTTGTTTACGACAATCAACATGGTTTCCACTTACTCTATTTGGATTAAGTATAACGACGATCGATATAACATAATGGTAGGTAGTCTGCCATAATATGACGTTCTTGGGGTTGCAGATAAAAGAGAATCATCACAATTGGAAATCTTTTGGAGTAGAAATCAATTTCCTTCTCTTATGTATAAGTGTGTGGTAGGTAAACATTTCTATTGAGTAAGACAACGTGTTAACAATGTTATTATTCGTTAACATGGTTTATTCGCAGTTTATTCGTTAATACTTTACATGCGTTTGCACGACTCATCTTTTAATGAACGCAAAAGAAACAAATGAATTTATTACACAATACGAATACAAAATGAAAGGGAAAATTGCGCCTCTTCACAGAATAATTAATACTATGGCTAGTCCCAGTTTTCAACCTTTTTCTGTGAGCAGATGCGTTCATACTATAAACTAGTTCATATGCCTCTTTTGTTATTAAGTTGGTTTCTGTGTCATTATCATAATTTAAAATAACCTGTACAAATAATTAGTACAGTCAAAATCTATATATTATATGTATATAAGATGGGGAGCTACCTATGAAACCGACATGTGTATGATGTTTTGTGTTAATGTTTAAATGTGTATGATGTTTTGTGTATGTTTATGTGAGTTGGTTGATATTCGAGCTTCGCATGACATAAATTTTCTTACATAGGTAGGTGGTGGTTAGGCATAGTAATATGTTTCGCGACTTTGAGCGTGTTGCCGACGTAGAAATCCGCGTTCCACTAAAAAATATCCAAAATCGGATTAAAATACAGGTTTTTGAAGACAAAAAATCCTAACTTGAATAGTTTCGTTTTGAAAAAAAAAAACAAACAATTGAGATTGAAATTAAACAATTTTTAACGGATATATCGCGTATATTTTACATAATAAAAAATATACGCGATAAATCCGTTAAAAATTGTTTGATTTTTAATTGAACAACAACAGAGAAAACCTTAGAATTAAACAATTGAGATGTTTAATTTATTTCATTTGTCTATATTAAATTTTATTTTTCCTGATTCTTTGTTTTGTTCCAAAAAATAGAAATACCAACCTGGTGTCCGATTTTTATTATTTAGCCAGGTGTCCTTGAGACATGGAGCTACCCGCGTCATCTACCGGGCAAACAATGCACTATTTTCAACCGACTTAAAAAAGGAGGAGGTTCTCAATTCGACTTTATAATTATTATTTTTGTTTGTTACCTCATAACTTTCGACTGGGTGAACCGATTTTGATGATTCTTTTTTTATTTGAATGCTGGTCCCATTTCAATTTGGTCCAGTTCTGACAATTGCATCCATGATAAGTCGGTTACTTCAGTTTCTTAAACTATATAACTTACTACCTATGCTATTATATTTTTGCGACGGCAAACACCCCTAAGAAGTTCTTCAGAGCCCTCACAACGTGTCAATATTACATAACGTTCACCTCTCGCACTGTAGGTACCTACTCACCTATGTTCATCCTGTCATTCAGAACGTAACATCCAGGTTACGAGATAATGAGGTCGGTTGACGTGCAACATGCCACGACCCTCAATAATAGACCTACTTGGACAATATTCGACACTGACAATACATATCCAACCTAACACCCAAAGATTTGCTTTTAAAGCAAGTTCTGAAAATAGTTTCAGAGATCTTTCTCTCCATCATCATCATCATCATCATCTGAGCTACAAGAAGTCCGCAGCTGGACGTAGGCGTAGGCTCTCCCATGATTTCCAAAAAGACGCGGCCTGCATCCAGCGTCTTCCTGCCACTTGTATGTTGTTTTCTGTCCATCTTGTGGCTGGTCTTCCTACACTATCTTTCTCTGTAATAGGCAAGAATTCAAAAACGTGCGAAAGATGTACAGGTATCTACTTATTTATCTAGCTACCTATTTACTTAGGTGCTAAAATCAAGGATTTTATACGAAACGCAGGTAAGGTACTTACATACAGTTATACATACACAGACGACATCTATTTTAGTAAATCTATGAAAAAAATCGTAATTGTCACATATCAAGCTAGATATAAAAGGACTTGTTTTTATTAGTATACCTACTGCTAATAATTTTGATAGTTATGTAAGTTACATATTAAGGAGCTATACAAATAGAGTACGCGGTCACGTTCTCGCTTTTCTACATTTACAAAAGTACAAAAAATTGCTTAAATGTACTTTCGACAAATTTGTACATGTTTAAGGAACAAGTAAAGAATCTCAAAATATTGCGCATTTTTCATTCAAAATTTCATTTTGATTCAGTTTTTCATAAAAATCAATTATAGCGAAAATAAAATTATACCTCTAAAAATATCTGTATGAACCCTTGTAATATTTGAAGCAAAATATAATTTTCTTTCCGAATATTTCTTACGTAGTAGGTACTTATTTATAGTCTTGTCAAAAGTAATTCGGCAATTTTTGAGAACCTTTGAGCGACACAGTGCACTCTGTTCGTACAAACAGCCCCTTAATAAATGCCCCTTCATAGATTAAAAGAACCTAGATGACAGAGTAAAGCATTATCTCATAGGAGATCCTATCCTAGGCGCTTGATTCATATAAATTAACCTAGATAGGTTAATTTATATGAATCAAGCGCCTAGATTTAGGTATCATAGGCAGTCCAGAGTAATTTCTCTCCAATCTTACGACCAAAGTAACATTTAGCGACGTATAAATGAATCACGTACCCAAATACACTTTAATCAAGGTACGAAATTACCTACCAGCTAGCCACTAGCCGGTCACTACATCTATAGGTACCTAGTACCAGCGGCCTATCTGTACCTAGACTAAGTATAGATAGGTACTTGAGTGGGGATGTAGGTTAACATAGTTATCAGGTAATATGCTAAGTTAATATAGGGTATTATAATATGGATAAGGTTTATGCAGTTTCTTCGAAACACGAGGAAAATGTTTTTTCAAATTATCTTCAATATTCAAACTTCACAAAGTTACAATTTTATTAGGAGTAAGTATA
The DNA here is from genome assembly GCA_947563715.1 of Lycia hirtaria. NCBI lineage: Eukaryota > Metazoa > Arthropoda > Insecta > Lepidoptera > Geometridae > Lycia > Lycia hirtaria. Next base: position 8,523,860 of record OX387375.1, on the reverse strand, counting down.
AATTATTTCCATCATAGTGTGTGATTTTGGGGGTCATTACTTTATTGTCCGGTTCATAAGGGATTTAGTTCCAAAGCAACATAGGTAAAATTTAATGACATCCAAAATAATGTCATATATTTTATTAGTTGCTGCTCTTTTTATTATCTCGCATTATTCAATTAATATGGCAATTAATATGAGTCTCTCCCATCCCATTAAACTCTGTGGCGAATTCTGCACATTCACGATCAGCACTTTTTAATGTTTCTTCTCCTTGTTACGATGTGCAACTAAATCTTTCAGTCTAGAAATACACGCCCCACTACAAAGTAAAAAATAAATAGGGTTTTCATAGTTCCAAAGGATAGAACGAGAGACAAAGTTTTGTAGACATAGAGGGGCGTGCGTTTTTACCCGACTGCGTCAGAAGGAGGGTTATGTTTTTCGAGTGTATACATATGTATGTTTCTATATGATCGCCCACAGCCCAAACGGCTTGGTCGATTTTGATCTGCGAGGTGTCGTTAAATTCATTTTCAAGTCCTGAGTGTCATAATCAAAATATTTTGTAATAATAATAATACATCTCTCGCAAATACAAAAAAGAATGCGTTTTTCGTAACTTTCAACGAACTTTTTCGTAATAAACAAGTGATTTTATTAGAATTATTCTAAAGAATGCGCTATTATTATCATTTACGGCGAGTTTTCGCATCCTTTCTCACAAAAATCGTACATTTAACAACGTATTAATCGTAACGAAATCGTAAGTTAGGCTGAAAATACTGTTTTTTTGCAGTCGGGTATTTTGTTTTTCTTTTAATATATATATAAACTAGTTAGACTGAAAGATAGCTAGCCGTGGTTATTGTTCATATTCTAGTTCAGAATATATATATATATATAAGTAAAGTAGGTACTCGTAAATACTTACCTCTCAGAAATCTCCAGCTATAATGTTAACTAGAACATGGATCTATCCACAAGTACTCTAGGTTCTAGACTATGTTGCAACTCACATGCGCCGCTGTGGTTAGCTCATATTGCTTCAACTTGCAGCTTGTTATACCGAAACACGCGATTTAAAAACTAATGTAGGCTTGATAAAAATGATAATTACCTACATAAATACGGAAATGTCCAATTTTTTAAATTAAAAAGTAATCATCCATTTCTATTTCTTTTTCGGAACAGCCGAGTTGCGCATTATATAGATGATTTTAATTATTCAAATCCGTCTGGTTTCATAGTAGGTATACTTGTTTTATTATAATATATTACTAATATTACTAAATAATATGTATTTTAAGTTATTTATAATATAATAAATATCATTCATATAGGTTTTAACAATATGGCTTACTATGCAGCTCATTTCTTTGCCTTCGAAGTTAATAGGTAAAAAAAAGGGTAAACACAAAGCTTAACGAGCACGACCTAATTCCATCCTCCCCATTTCACTATAGTACTAGCAAAAGTTGGCACATTCCCACTTCGCAACCACTTCTTATTAAAATGCCAAAAATCCGTACTCGGCGATATCGGTCCACGTTCTTGATGCATACTGCAAAGGAATGGAATTCTTTGACGCCATCTCTGTTTCCTGGGAACTACACTAATCTTGGAATTTTCAAGGCTAGAGTGAATAGGTATCTTCTAGATAATCTAGAAGATACCTATTCACTCTAGCTATATCTAGAATCTAGATCAACTAGCTCCATCTTCGGCCACATCTAGGCAAGATGGTGGTCAATCGTAGATCAATCTAAAATGACATAAAAAACAACTTTTTCAAAACAACAACAACAAAAGTTTTTGCGAGCATAATTTAATAATAATAATTTCGATGTCAGCTCTAACCTAACACGTGTCATGCTCAAAAGTTATATATATATAGAATACCCCCCCCCCCCCCCATTCCAAGCAATATAAATGTACAATTCAGTACCTACTTACCTTAGAAAGTATTCAAAACTGGCAAGCTTTCTTTTACTACCTGTAGCCGCATTCACAAGTCTAGACTCCAGAGAGCAATAAAAAGCATATTTTTTATTTCCACCACCACCGAGAAAAACTGCCCGGAATCTTGAGAGCCCATTTTGAATCCCGATCAGTATACTGACTTAATTTTTTTCGTCCGTTGGGAAAGGTTGCTATTGGCCGTTCTTATTTAGATGATTATGCTAAGGTTCGTTGGTTTTCTCATCTTTAAAAAGCTTGTGGGAAACTGTAGAGCCTTCGTTTTTTATTTGCTATAAGTGCGCATATCAGTTTTTGTGAGAAACATTTTGGAAGGTTTTTTGTAGTCTTATAACAAAATATTTATTTGATATCATATTCTCACCTAAACTACAACAGCATAAATATGTTACCGGAAAATGGTACCGCTTGCCACTTAATAACAAAAAATATAGGTACAGTATTTTTTACAACATGCTGTATTTGAGTTCAGCCACAATCTCACTTGAAAGGAAGTAACGAAGCACGCTTGCCTATGAGTTTTTTTTGGAGAATGTATTTTGAGCAAATTGTTATTTTTAGGGTTTCGTTTTTTTGCTTTTGAGGTACGGAACCCTAAAAATAACAATTTGCTCAGAATACAATACATCAGGAACGCGTATAGGTTTCGAGTTGAATTTAAAGCCATCTATGTACGCAGATTTGTAGTCCCTTGCTGTTGTGAAAAAATCAAATTTCTCAGTTATCGTAAAAACAGTTACATCAGTTTATATAGCGAAAACCCGCATATTTCGACACTCACAGGGGAATCAAAACCTATAGGGTACTTCCCGTGGACCTAGGGCAAGAAGTATTGTTTTATAGTACCTACACAAAGGAAAAAGTCCGAAAACTGTACATTTAATTTAATTATAAAAAATAGAATCTTTATGCTAGGAATATGAGGGACCAAATAAAGTGAGTTAACGGTATCATGTGGGGTATCGTTTAAGGAGCTTTATTAGCACAAGCAAAAACAGGTTTTAATTATTTTTACGATGTGTAATTTTCGGTTTATGACGAAACATGTAAAGAAATATATAATTTCCCCCCTTTTATCAATGACTAGATTCGACCTAAAGTTTTTAACAACTTAGTTTCCGATTTCTTAGAATTTCCGGGATAAAAAAGCACAACTCCAACACATATAATATTTTTTTTTTGTAATTTGTATGGGAACTGAATTTCAGGAAAAGTTCGAAAAAAACTTTAACACTCGATAACTACTTATCAACCTACTAGATTTTACGGAATCCTAGGTGGGTCTGGACCGGACAAGTTTGACTCGCGCTTGTCCAGTTTTTTTCTTGCGGTTATTATTGGGCCATTGTAGCTTACTACGAACATAAAATACTTTACTTCAAAAATTATTAAAGTCAAATCAATCAAAGTCATTGCTTAGACTGCAATGCAAGAAATAATAGTTATAATAGACAAGTTCACACTGAAATTTTCATCATCTTTTTTGCAGTCGGATATAAAGCAATAGTAATCCATTGTCTAATTCTCATTAATATTTAGCGAACGCTGATGGCTGAAGACATTGGAACCTCTGTAACTCGATATCTATTAAATATTTATAGCCATTCCCGGGCTAAACGTGTTAACCTTAGATTGGACCTTATTAATTCCCCCGGGGAGGGATGTATTTAAGGACGGGGACGCGAGGGGGCTAAATTGAGTATTGTGAAGCGTGCTGTACCTCAGCACGCTTCACAATACTCAATTTAGCCCCCTGCTATAAATATTTAGCCTGCTATAAATATATAGAGAACATTATTAGAACGTGATTTCAATCGTACTAATATTAATATTATAAATACAAAGGAAGCTTCTTGCAAAGAATACTGAAACTTCTGGTAAATGCCATTTATTTGTACGTTTAGTAAAAAAAAAAACAAGTTAAAGACAGCGCTCGAAAAAAAAATATTACAATAAAAAAAATGGCAATTTGAGCCACGATTGATGAGCGACGTACATAATATTTTATTTTTTTACAAGAATATTTTAATTTACCTAAGAACTTATTACTATGTTCTGTGTATACTATGAGGCACACCAGCGACCTGCAAGCAGGAGCTGTACCCGAGGAAGATTGACCCGCCACGCGACGCCGCCGTAAGAGAGATCCTTCGATGGTGAATCAAGTTTGGGTTCATTAATTTTGTTGTTTTCTATTCTGTAGATGAAGCCGAAATATTGTCACAGAAACTCTGGTAAAAAGTGCTAAGTTAATCGAGTTTGTGCTCATATTTTAGTCACCATCAGCACTTTTACATAAGTATTTAAAAATGTTTTAGATTATCTTGTTTCTTTTATAAGTATTATTGATTCCTTCTCTAAATTACGGAGAGTAATTCGAAAACAGAAACGAGGTGACACTTAGTGCGCCCCCTGGACCTATTTAATTAACGTAAGTATAGGTGATTAATTAACTATTAATAAATAATGAGCTGTATATAGATATTTCACATCGCATCAGTTGTTGCAAGGTATAAAAGTCGGATAAGTAAATAGATATGTAACAGGTACGATACCGCTGTAATCTAGATAATTGCACTGTATTGCAACCAAACCGCCTTTGTGTTTCCGGCTTTACATAACTTGGTAACCTTTTGTTGGTTACATTGATTACAAGTCCTCTATACTTTCATTATTAGACTCAGACCAAGAATTTCTTTCTTAGTTGGAGTTATTAAATATATACGCTTAGAAATCAAATTGGCGTTCGCTTATTAATAAAGAAATTCTATTTTTTTTATTTATATACCGTCTTACTTATAAACGGTGAATAAGCGAATTTTAGTTTAAGACAAGTCCTTATTCAATGAATAAGATATAAATAAGACTAAGCAAGACGGATAGACTATAAACCCGCCAGTCAGCGAAAGCTAGGCTGGTAATTTTCCAACTTGATTAAAAAAAGGTTTAACGATTTATACTATACGAACGTTTAATACGACATTGAATTGGATAACTAACTTTATTCTATTTAAAAAAAAGCATGTCGTACATACAATGAAATTAATGTTTTGCTAAACGATCTCGATATATTTCACGACAAATTTAACGCATTCAAGTTTAAGTTATTACTTTTTTTTAGTGAACGCAATAGATTATAATATCACTGTTATATTATTTTATAGGTTTTAGTTATAAATTAATATATTTTTAGTTTTAGTTAAAGAATGATGTAGACGCCTGTTAAAGGTATGCATATCAGAACCTATATTAGAGATTACCTACTAAGTCAATGTAATATGTATACTGTTGGTGTTTCTAAAATAAATAAATAAATAAACACAGCATCATCCCAATTTAATAAAGTGGCGCTCGGGGCGTAGCTTGACTAAGATTTTCGAACGATCACCAACGGACCGGTCAGTCTTCGAATGGGTGATCGTAAGTGGTATCTGAGCTCTACTGTGGGTCGGAGGTCATGTAAAATTGTAGGTCCGGAGTGTTTGTTATTAAAAAACAACAATCGTCAAGCCAAGTCAGAGGCCTTTCGGCGGTTTAATAACTCTGACACTAGGGCTGGCCACTCAGTAGACTCAGTACGAACATACTTTTTCTTTATTGTAATAATGACTATGTCTCGAGAATATTACTGATAATCTTCCTTACTCCTGCCCCATCTGTTCAAGTTCATAAGCCATCAAAGCAGCAACATGATCTTAACATAAAAGACAAAGTTAGGTAGGTATTTAGAAGTTTTTATCACAAAGATTGTTAATATACCCAAAAATACCCATGAAAATAAAACCTAAGTAAATTTCTCAGACCATAATAATTGTGCTTACTAGAAGAGCTAATTTTCACACGTTGCATCCTTTTACTGCACCTAAATTCTAGACAGACACGAGGAACTTACATTTACTGCTTAAAATGCGGCGCCACAATCGCATATCACAAAAGAAGCTGACAGTTTATCTCCAATTATTTATTTATTTGGCCACTCATTTTATTGTTTTAGTGCATTCACTGCGGTTCGTAATTGGCCTGGACTGGACGGGCAGATACTTGCATACTGTTTATAGTCTAGTAAAAATAAGATTTGTTACAACATAAAAGACAACTAAGTATATTGTTATTTAAATGAATGTACTAGTGTTTTGAAATACATTTGACACAATTTTATAATGATATTATAAAAGCTAATTTTGTTACCTTTACACGCTCCAACGGCTGAACCGATTGTTATGAAACTAGTATAGATAGCTTTGGACCTGGAGACGGGCATAAGGTACTTATCACCATCATAATCCTTACCGTTTTTCATAACTACGCGAGTGAAACCGAGGAAAGCAGCTAGTCTATAAATCGGGGATTACTGTTGATTTATGATTTTTAGTTATTTTCCTATCATAATTTCAAAGAATCCCCCCAGTTGCAAATACTGTGATCAGCCCCATACAAACGGATTTATTTTTACTAGACTATTAGTATTCAGTAGCAGTTATATCGAATATGGCAAATTAACGCAACAGCACGATTAGTTCGGTAGATAACATTTAACAATTTTCTTATTGACACTTTAACCAACTTCAAACAAAGAGGTTCACATCTACAAGTCAATATGTACCTATGTTTTCCCTGTTTCCAAATTACATCAACAAATATGTTTATAGAATGAATAGTATAAATAAATGTAGTGAATGAATAGTAACGAATGGTATAGTAAATAGTAAACTGACTTTGCCAGTTTTCGATTCATTTACAAACTCAATAAGACATCCGGATTGTTAGCGCCTTAAGGTCACCGTCCTTAATGCCCATAGTCCTTAAATTTGTCATAAATCGGCCTCGTCGTTCGGAACCGAATGGCTTGATCGTGGTTTCACGTCGCGACGATAAAATCTACCATATTGATGGCCTATTAAATATTGGACTGGTACGGTAGCAGCCGCAATCGTTAACATTATGGTTTGGATAATTACAAGTCTACTACGATTCATGGTAAAAAGAAAAGAGAAAACGATTACTGGGACAATAACAGAAAACTGTTTTTAGGGTTCCGTATCTCAAAGGAAAAAACGGAACCCTTATAGGATCACTTTGTTGTCCGTCTGTCTGTCTGTCCGTCCGTCCGGGTACAAGACCTGTATCTCGGGAATGCGTGAAGGTATCGTGTTGAAATTAACACCATATACGCAGATCCATAGTCTCTTGCTGCAGAAAGAAAAATCAAATTTCTCAGTTTTCGTAAAAAAAGTTACAGCCGAATATGTCGTAAAAAATCGGCCAAGCGCGTGTCGGACTTGCGCACGAAGGGTTCCGTACCATTATCTATAAAAACGGCAAAAAAAAAACAAACATGTCTGTTGTATGGGAGCCCCTCTTAAATATTAATTTTACTTTACTTTAATTTAATTATTTAAGTATTTTTAAAGTTAATAATATAACTCAATATTCTGTGAATATTTCAAGCGTCTGCCTGTTGCCGTTATGAATATGGAGCAAAAACGAGCAAAAATTACGTTTGTTGTATGGGAGCCATTATATTCCGTATTTTAGTATTTGTTGTTATAGCGGCAACAGAAATACGTTATCTGTGAAAATTTCAACTGTCTAACTATCACGGTTCATGAGTGTGGTGTACTGGCCAGTAAGGCTCCAAGAAGTTTATATTGTATTTATACCAATGTTAAAAATGACAGTGAAAAAGCACGTCGATCAGTTACTAGCGTACAAGGGACGTTTGTCTGGCGATGGTAATAGTCAAGATGATGTCAGCTGTTTTGAAGATGATTCCGTTATGGAGCCAACTCCAGATTTAGATACGAATGGTAAGGGATGATGGAAAGCGTCCAGACGGTGCCACCTTGATCCCTTGGTGTCTCGGCCGGGCTCTGGTCTGGGACGCCACGTGCGTAGACACCCTGGCACCGTCCTACGTCATCAGCTCGGCTCGCAGTGTCGGCGCCGCGGCTCAGCAAGCGCAAGTGAATAAACATAGAAAGTATTCAACCATTACTACTCACTATGAGTTCCTTGCGCTTGCTGTGGAGACGATGGGTCCGTGGTCTTCAGACATGAAGATGTTTTGCAAAGACATCGGCAAGAGATTGGTCCTCGCCTCGGGGGATCCCAGGGCTGGCGCGTTTTTCAAGCAAAGGTTGAGTTTAATTATTCAACGGGGAAACGCGGCCAGCGTCCTGGGAACCTTGCCTAACGGCGGAATTTTAGATGGAATTTTTGTATTATAGTGTTTTGTAGATTATTATTGTTATTTTATTTTTATGTACTATATGTTTATTTTTAAGTTGTAAATAGTCAAAGTAAATACATATATATATACTAGTATAATAATTTTATAATAACTATAGTTGCTAATAATATAATATATTATAGTTACGAATGAATTGATTTTTCCCGTAGCTTCATCGGATGCCAATGTAGCAACGACGTCAGCGACTGATCCATCAGTGGCATCCAATGAAGGTAGGACTGTAGTAGGGGTGGAAAGAGATGATGATTCAGAAACTGAAGCATCTAAAAATTCATCTTCGGAATCATCATCTCTTTCCACCCCTACTACAGTCCTACCTTCATTGGATGCCACTGATGGATCAGTCGCTGACGTCGTTGCTACATTGGCATCCGATGAAGCTACGGGAAAAATCAATTCATTCGTATCTAAATCTGGAGTTGGCTCCATAACGGAATCATCTTCAAAACAGCTGACATCATCTTGACTATTACCATTGATTGCAGAAAACATATAAACTTCTTGGAGCCTTACTGGCCAGTACACCACATTCCTCCTCAACTAAATAAAAAACTAACATCTGTAATCAACGTCTGCATTTCTCGTAAATAGTGTAAAAACTATGAAAAACGGATTGAAAGCCATTTTAACCGCTACGGATAGTCAAAAAAATATTTCGGCAAAATAAAACATATAAACTTCTTGGAGCCTTACTGGCCAGTACACCACAATGAGATACAGCCTGGTGACAGACGGACGGACGGACGGACGGACAGACAGCGAAGTCTTAGTAATAGGGTACCGTTTTTACCCTTTGGGTACGGAACCCTAAAAACGCACATTTCGGCACTCACAAGGGAATCAAAACCTATGGGGTATGGGGTACTTCCCGTTGACCTAGAACTATGAAATTTTAGTCTAAAAATCCGACGAATCGCTTCGAGAAAAGATAGTCCCAGCCGCACCCGCTGGCTCACATGTTGGGGGCACGGCCGTGTCCCCAGTTTTGGGTTCGATCAATCCCCACATTTTAGCTCGCTTGTATTGTTATTCACTGATCACATAATAATCGAAAGCCACATCACAATTTTATTGAATTGTGATACAATATCTAACGGTCTAAATAGCGGGAAACTGAACAGCTGAACGTTATTCCATTTTTAAAGCTGACAGGTTTTTTTCAGGCGCGCAATCAATTGGCTTCGGCCGGCACACGCGGTCCGCCGGACGGACGGACACATTCAACCGCTAGTGTGATCCATCACTCTGTATCGATACACGAGATATTACGGTACCTAGTAGGTTTCCTGTTTTCTTTTTCAACCTCCATTTGATACGAAATTTTGCTAGCTGTAGCATTTGTGAAAATAAACTGGTATATCTAATCCATATACCTACAGACTCGACGCATGGAGTAGGATAACCGAAAAATATATTTTTATTTTATTTTTAAATGTCAATGGCCAGTGCTAATATTTCTTAATGAAGAAAAAAACGTGACATAAACCAGCGTAATGTGTTATATATCTTTTCCGATTTTTATTATATCTTAAAAGAAATGTTTTATGTAGTCACTAACCTTATTTTACGATTACACCGTAAAAGAAAGTGTTTCCCGCGTCTTGTGGCATAACATTATGACGCCATCATGAAACATAAACAAAGAAGAAAAAAAATGCGACAAATAACGTAACCTGTCACGGGTCAGCTAACAATGTAAATGACTGGGAAAATATGAAATGCGTTACTTTTCTATGGAATTATTCAAAGCGTAACGGACGGTAAAATAGTTTGCAATGTTGCACAACAGTACAAATCGCGATGACTTACTTTATAGCTATTTTATTGTTTACTTACTGGTAACACTCTTGACTAGCATGAGATTTTTCTTTTTTTTTCTCTCACCGGCAACGGTAATGGTGTTCATTCAGCCCGGATTTGTGCCACTAACGCACATACCCATTAAAACGTAGGCTACCTAATTTGGAAATGAGAAAGTCCGATAATATTATGTGCCTTATGAAACTTTTAACAAATATCCCATCTAATGAGACTGATAAGATATCCGCTTCGCGGCTCTATTCCCGTAAAATTATTAGATTTTTTGTAATTATGTACTTTGATGATTATTACATGAAAGAAAATATTTTTATTGAAGATTCGCAAAGAATTTATTGGAATAATACAAGTAGGTCGATAATGAGGTTAAACATTTCGTAATACATCATACAACGTTATTATAACATATGACGTATTACGAAATACGTATAATTTGACCGAGCGAGCGAAGCGTCTCTGCATCAACTGGCCAAATTTACTTTCGTCTGTCTGTTTGTGAGTTAGAAGAAGAAAAGAGACTGAATCGATTAGCGAACAAACATAAACAAAGAATAGCTAAAAAATCGATATAAATAACTGAACCGATTTTGATGAAACATTCATACACTCTCGATCAAATCTTCTATCAAACAAAATAAGATCAGATTCGGTTCATCCGTTTCAGAGCTACGATGTCATAGGCAGACACGCAGATACACATGTATGTTGGCATGTGTATCTGCGTGTCTGTCTGTGGCATCATAGCTCTGAAACGGCTTATAACACCTGTATTTTTTGGTCGGGGGTTAATTAACGCCTAATTTCTGACGAGATAGGCAGGGCATCAAAGACGATGAGGTCACTTGGCATATATATTTGGCATAATAGTTTTCAACACTAAGCCTTTCATTACTTAACATAATTTTTTTTCGTGTTTTTCAGATACTTCGTAAAAATATGAAAATTATTACAATAGGTCTTTGTCGTTTGTATATTGTCCTTGATCACATAATAGAAAGCCGAGTAGGTATTTCAGCAGAGTAATTCATTACTTTGTACAGTCGAAGTAAAAAAAATATTATAGGTAGGTACAGTCGCCGTCGAAGTAAAATATCTATTATAGAAATCCCTTTTGAGATACTCTAAGCAAAAGTTACTGCTTTAATTATGTATTTATTATTATATTCAGCAACGATAACATGTAATGCTGATTTTCAAGTTTTTTCAGACAGAAAGTTATTTTCCCTAAATATTAGCACAGACTATAGTTATAACAAGTATATTAAAAGAAAACAAAATACCCGACTGCAAAAAAGCAGTTTTTGCAGCCTAACTTACGATTTCGTTATGCATGATACGCTGTTGAGTGTACGTTTTTTGTGAGAAAGTATACGTAAAATCGCTGGAAAAGATTATAATCGTGCATTATTTAGAATAATTCTAGTAAAATCTCTTGTTTATTGCGAAATAGTTCGTTGGAAGTTACGAGAAAAGGCATTTTATTATTTTTGTTAGAGATGTATCATTATTACCTCTTTATTTCATTACAATCTCGGGTCAAGCCTGGTCTTTTGGTGGGCGTCAGTGGGGCCGAAGCTAACACTGAGAGGCCCTTTTTACATAGGATATAAAAAATACAGAAACTAGGTATATGGATGGCAAATGAAACTATTGTATAATATTGAATTTAACAAATCTGGGCTATTGAGATGAAATTGTTATGACTTAGAACAGTGTTTCCCAAACATTGTTCTGCCACGGCCCGGTAATTTTCACACTGCCCTTTCTTGACTCACTTAATACTTTTAAACCCAAGCTGGTTCCATTAGGTAAAATAATACACATTTATTAATAGTAAAAATGTTTTATTAATACTACATATTTTGGTATCGCCTATTTAGTCACTAAATTTTAGTGCGAAGTAAGGAGCTGCTGCTTATTTTTTACCAAAGAATCCAAGTTCGTGGAAAATGACGAAAGTTTTATCCTAAGGTCTGGTTCCACTTCAAATCGATTTCTATATTTAATTTTAAGGTAAACTAGTGTTGAATACCCAGCTTCACATTTATAAGTTATGACAATAGGCATTAAAAAAGTTATTGCTTGATGAGCTAATTTTGTGTATTTTTGACGACAAGCTAACCAAAAATCTACCAATGGTCTTGTGTCAAATTATTTTTAAAACAACGCGGGAATGTTGCGACGTGTTATATTATTTTGATGGCCCGGTACCGGGTCGCGACCCGGCTAATGGGAAACGCTGACTTAGAAAACTAGTTTATTGGCTGATGCTCCCACACAGGGAGTAAGATGCGGTACTTCAGCATCAGAATGAGAGCACGGCACCTGCTTACGAGTATTTTGTCTCATTATCCAAAAATATTGAAGCAGGTGATGACACCCACTAAAAGGGTCCCGCGGCCATAGTGGCGCCGCATATTGGCGCCGGCGAAGCAACATTGATGTGGGTGGCTAAGGCCTAGGGTGTCGAGAGGTGTGCTGCGCGTTCACTAAACGCCACTAGCGGCGTTATACCCTTTAACACTTCCACCCTGGAGCTTAGGTTGTTAGCTCTTGCAGTTTCCACCTCACAGCCGGGCGGTTAAGGCATGCTGGAGGTCAGGGGTCTCATTTAGCCCCAGGGAAACATCGGGATACACGGTGTCGTCACTCATCGATGGTTCGCCACAAAGCTGCCCCTGCGGCCTAATAACCCTCCTTCTTACGCAATCGGGTAAAATAGAAAATATATTAGTTAGTTAGGATGATAATCAAGAGGTAAAGACGAATTAAACGATATGATCAAATCCGATCAAGCCTTTTTGGGTAATATTTTTAGTTCTATGACGTCACAGTTCTATAGAACTAATGGAGTTACCGATATTTTTCATATATGTTTCTATATAGAAACACATGAAAAATATTACCCTCTTCTTATGTAGTCGGATAAAAACTAACACGAAACATCGACAAAAAGGTCACGGCTCTCCCGCTCTAAACTAAACTTTTACGGGTTTTCCTTATATTTCTCGTCACGTCTCGAGCATCCCTTACGTATCCAGTATTTTTTGGCAAAAATATATTTTCCTCTTCATATTTGTGGAGGTGGATTATTCTGTTTATCCAGGCATGAGACCGCGGGGAGCCCTTGTGAATATCAACGCCTGGTATAGATAGCTCTTTGATTGCGTAGTTTACACTACATGATGGTGAATAGATTCAAATAGAAAGAAAATATGAGATTTAAATATAAAGAGAATATGAGATTGATTATTTTTAATCGACAACGGAGACGAATGATGAAGAAGAATGAAAAAGCATTGTTACTGGGTTATCAGATTACCATAAGCCTTTTTGATGGATGCATAGTACTATGAGGATCCCTTATAAATGATTCATACTTTTTATTTATTTTTATATAGAAATAGGTTTGCCCTTGACCGCTAACTAGCCTGATGTTAAGCGACACGTGTATCCGTTATTCAGCATTGGAATTTTGTATATTTAATCTAGTCTACACCTTTATTCTATTAAACTTAATTGCGATACCCATAGAAGACGAAGGGACTTCGTGCTATAACTTCTTTTCTGTGAGTAATTCTATACCACCTACGCCACCCACAAGTACTATATGGGTGACCTAAAACTGACATTCAAAGGTTGCTAAACTACAGTGTCTTTGTCGAAATGCTATTCGCGGTCGTCCGTACAAATTGGAACACCAGACTACCTTTTGTGATATTAAGATTGTCACGATTTGTTCTCCTTGTCACGGTTTACGATAGAACACGAGATAAAAACCTATTTAGACTGGTTTTTTTATGAAACTGCTGTTTTTACCCGAATGCGCAAGTAGAAGGGTAATATTTTCGGATGATTTTACGTATATTTATGTTAGTGTGTACGAATGTATGTTTCTTATGTACGTTCGTACTGATCTTTCACTATAAAAATGCATCCTTATCTATCTCTATTTGCACGATCACGGCATGCTATTTTAGACTAAATGTACTTAAATCTAAGTAGTGTAGTGTGTGTGTGTGTTTTTGTGTGTGTGTATCTCTATACTATAATCATCTAGAGCCTTAACGGCTTTACTGAGTTTGATGTTTGTGTTACTTTTCAAGTGTAATAGGGTAAACTTTTTATTTAAAGAATAATACAATTTGAACAAAAATAAAAATTGCACTTTTACGTAGCTACCTATGACTAATAAGTGTTTTTATGAAAATTATTTTGAATAAATTGTACAATGGTTCTGCACATATTTTCTAATAAAACATAATATCAAGAGTAACAGTAACGCTATATAAAATCGCTTTTATATTTTTTAGTTTTTTTCTTTAAGAGTGTAATCCGACCATCGTCATCTTCTTGATCCTGATACGTACTGCACAGGAATGGAATTCTTTGCCGCCATCTCTGTTTCCTGAGAACTACAACCTTGGAATCTTCAAGGCTGGAGTGGATAGATTTCTTCTACTCTGATGTTCTCCATCCTCGGCCACATCGTCGTTTAAAATGTGCTTAAAAAGTCTTAAAAAATTTGGGTAGCGCGAACTAGACGAACGATGGTCGAACTACAGCCTCACTTGTTCCGCGATTTTAAGATTGACCTCATATTAAAAGTTTTCATGAGAACAATGACCTAAAGTGCCTCCGTCGTTCAGTGTTACATCCTGCACTGTGAAGTATTCTGTGCTCAGGTGATAATAGCCAATGTAGAACGAGGTAGATTAATGTTTCCTTCTTGTGAAGTTGTTTATTTTGGCTCGGAACGGGAGCCCGCTTCAAATAGATCTGAAGTAGGCGGTCGTTTTGTTTCAAACAATTGGACATAATATTGGAGGCCTCCTGCCCCTTCTCGTGCCCTAGTTGAAATGAAACCATTGGAAGACTAGAAGTACGAAAACCACATGTTATTGGTTCAGGTTCATGGTTGACATTCGAAGAACGTTTTGCATAAAAATAATTGGCGGTACTAAGTAATTAATACCGCCCCAATGGAGTTTTGTACTTTTACTAATTCTAGTTTAAGAACTATTTATAAGTAATGTAATCTCTTATATATATTATATGTATATATTTATATAATTATGTATATTTATGTATGTTTTATTATGTATATTATGTATATTTTTATTATATGTGTATATATTTATAAAAATCAATTGATGTTCGTTTGTCTCGCTAAAACTCGAGAACGGCTGGGCCGATTTAGCTGATTTTGGTTTTGAAATGTTTGTCGTAGTCCAGGGAAGGTTTAAACGTTGAGTAAATATCGGGTCCACTCGTTGATAGGTGATACGAAGTACGCCGGGTCATCTAGTGTCTTGTGACAAAAACATAATTTTGTGACCTATTTTGTGTGTATGATTTTTATTTTCTGTGTGTTTTTGTTACAATAAAATTATGTCTATGTCTATGTCTAGTTTCGAATAAAAATCTAAATCGGCTGGTTTAGTTCTTACTAAGGCCGGCTGCTTTTGTCTTAGTAAGGATAAAATAGATATAATTTAGAATGCTAATCGAAAATTAGAAATATATACTAACACTGCAAGATTAGTGTTAGTATACCGATTGCTCTAAGTATATAATAATAGTTTAAAAAACTAAAAAATCACGCTTTTTTAATCTTATCAAATTATTGTATTGTCATCAGTCCTCGATAAGTCTACAAAGTTTGAATTAAATTTGACCGTTTGAAGTGGGTCAAAATCAAGTCCAAAGGAGTCTGTTACAAACAAACATGCATACAGGTGAAGCTAATAAAAGCGTGTTAAAAACATGTTATCTTATAACATGCATAAGAGAAACATGAATAATTCACGTCTCTTAAACAATTCATATTGTATTTACGAGTACATACTTCCTTTCAGGGCTCTCTAAAATTCCCTCCATAGATCAAAACTCGCGGATACTCATTCGTCTCTTTGAATTTAGAACACGAGCTATGATGCTGTGAAAAAACCTATTAATTTACATATCCAACATACAATGAACCTTAATCTTAAAGGGCCAGAGTTTGTTTTTGCTCACAGTGAAATAGACATAGAAGGTAACCCCTACGTTGTTCACAGGAAGTGAAACAAGGAATTTTTATGTATGTTTCATTATTCCAGATTTGTGTGTTATTTATAAAGCGAGACGGCTCATGTGTACCGGATTTGGAAACGGCTCCATTCTGATGCGACGAGTCATGTGGTGACATCTGTAACCCCTTGTCTTCCGAGAAACGTGACAGGTGGAGATTTTATAACATCGAGATTTATAACTTGATGCTATAAATAAAATCTTGAATAATCTTATGAATTTAACTAACTTGGAAATTCGTCGATGAATATTTTACCCAACTACTCAATGATATGATACTATCTGGTATAAGTAATTGTTGTATGAAATGTCTATCAATATATTATTATTATATTATATTATTGTTTTACAATCATTTAATATTTTTTTTGTGGCAAGCGCCTTTATTAACTACAACACAACAATATACAGACTCAACTATCTAAACTACTACACAAAAAGCACATCGATCACCCCAGACCGATAAAGGTCTAAAGATAATCCAAATGCTCAAACCCACTACCAGTTGGCAGCGTACCCAGCATGCTGCCGCATTGCCACGCTGAATGGCAATGCTTATGCGTTGGGCCAGATACGCGCCAGCATTTAATATTAATATGATTTACACATAGACCTTTAGACCTTTATCGGTCTGGGGCAATCGACATGTTTTTGTCTAGTAGTTTAGTCAGTTGAGTCTGTATATTGTTTTGCTGTAGTTAATAAAGGCACTTGCCCATTAAAAAAAAATACACATAACTATAAAAACAAAAAAAATATTTCATGCCAAATAACCCACCCCTGACCGTACCCTGAGCAAATGTGCCCATAAGGCTAACGGCATTCCCGCGCTGGGTAGCAATGGCCAACCTTTGCACCAAGAACGATATTAATATATATTCTGCTTATAATATATATAATTATTAATAATAGTTTAATAGATTTAACCAACTTCAAAACATGCACTTCCGTTTACTTGGATGAAATATTTTTTCCAGTGAATTTATTTTAAAACTGTAACTACTGGACTGATTTTGACCAAATTTCAACGGGACCAATATGAAATTACCTTTCAAATAAAAAATAATTTTCCAAAGCAGTTCATAAATGACGGAGTTATGAGTTTACAGACATAAACAAATACCTACAACCGGATTGATAGCCTCCTCTTTTTTTGAAGTCGGTTAATAATATAAAATCGGATGACTCTTTGAAATATGGACATAGTTAGTTATTAGAGTTTATGTATGAATAAACGGCTTGAGTGACTGTGATCGCGTTTGAAGTGTCGCTTCGACTTTATAACCAGAGCCTTAGGATGCTCTGGTTATATTTCTCCGTCGGGTATTAACGCCCCCGGTTTGAAAAAAGAATCAATACCTATAAAGACTGTGTCCTGAGACTCCTGAGTGACAGACTGACAGATAACGTATGATAAATATATGTAATGAGTGTGCCTTTATTCTCAAGTGTCAATATGCATTACGCAATTATGTAACAGTTATGTTTCAATCGCAGGTGAACCCAAAGCATGCGGCATTCATAGAATATAATTATGTAATGACAATCAAGAGGTAAAGATTAATCTTAATCAAGATGTCCAATTGTCCACCTTCCCCATGGATTTAAAAAGACGAGTAAAGATGTCCAATTGCCCACCTTCAAGAATGCCATTCCCATAGATTTCCAAAAAGAGGAGTGGAAACCACCAAAGCAAGCGCAAAGCCAGCGCCACCAGCGTCTTCTTGACACTTGGATGAGCCTTGCCGATACGTAAACTTTTCAGCCATCGAACATCAGTTCTTCGGCTATCAAGACGAGTTTAATTAACGACGTCAAAATCAATTAAGCCTTTTACGTAATATAAAAACACTAGCTGTTCCCCGCGGTTTCACCCACGATGTGTCGAAAAACGGTGTTGATGATGTTGATAACATATATCTATCATATACTGTTGATAACAGATATATATCCTCCTCCAGGTTCTAAAGACTCTGTGCTAAATTTCATAACAATTGGTTCTGCCATTTAGTCGTTGAAAAGGTAACAAACAGACAGAGAGGCAGACATAATTAATTTCGCTTCTATAAGATTTAGGATATAGGGATATACCCTAAAATATTACTCACCTTCTTAAGCAGCGGGGCTAGCATGGAAGGTAGACAAATAGTATTTCCACCATTTTATCCACCTCTCAGAGGAAATAAAGTATGGACTGACATTGACAACTGACATAACAGCGTGGATAAATATGGTTTATCTACCTTCCATGCTTGGCCAGCTGTCCGTTAAAGATAGATGTCTCAACAGTACAATCAGCTGCCATTAATTGAACTAGTGGGAATTAAAAGTCTCACTAGTTCAATCAATTGAACTGCCAATTGTACTACTGGGAATAAACGAAGTAAACAAGCAATGCAACATTTCACCACAGCTACCGTATAAAGTATCCTCTAATCTATCTCAACATCATGCCCGCCATAATACCGAAGGGATCCGAATCTCGAAATAGACAGCAATCGATAGCCTGCCACGGCACCGCACTAGCTATCAATTTTTCACAACACTGGCTTCGGCCCGAAGTGGAACAGATTAAGATTTGTTTACACGTTGTAAGTGCTTTGTTCACGACTATAGGCTGTCGAAGATAGTATTTCTTCTATATCCTGTTGATCTATGTTCTTTCGTCTATTTTTAACCGACTTAAAAAATTTGGAAATTATTTACTCTCTAAAAGAAACCTAGCAGACAACGAGATGGTTTCCTTAACTTTTTTATAATTAATTAGGAGAGTAGGATGTTTATTTTTATTGTTACCTTTTAAAGTTGGAAATGGTGAAATAATGAAGAAAAAAACAAGAAAATATAGAACGCATGCTTTCTTGCGTTTTATTTCAATATTTCGCTCGACACATTTCACATTTCTTACGAAGGATCAAAAGCATTTAATTTTATTTGTAGATAATGCAGGAATTGTGTTTTTCATTCTCCGATACGAAAATTGATCATAACAAATATAATAACAGTACTAAAGTTTCGTGTGTATTCATTTATATTATTTAATTAACCGGAAAAAACTTACGGTATTAATCGGTCAAAAGATCGATGTCTTCGATGGATGGGACTGACAGTCCCGAAACCGGTTGGAAGACTTGGAAACATCGATCTTTTGACCGATTAAAATTAAAATTTTAATTAAATTAAATTCATTCATTCATCAAATTCATTAAATTTTTCGGATTTTTTCCTATATGAGTTCTAGGTCAACGGGAAGTACCCCATAGGTTTTGATTCCTCTGTGAGTGTCGAAATGTGCGTTTTTTACGACATATTCGGCTGTAACTTTTTTTTACGAAAACTGAGAAATTTGATTTTTCTTTCTGCAGCTCTTATACTATAGATTTTCGTATATGGTTTTAATTTCAACACGATACCTTCACGCGTTCCCGAGATAAAGGTCTTGACACCCGGACAGACGGACATACAGACAGACAGACGGACAGACGGACAACAAAGTGATCCTATAAGGGTTCCGTTTTTTAATTTTGAGGTACGGAACCCTAAAAACAAAGAAGAAGCTAAGCAATAAAAATATTTAATTTGATTATTAATAGTATTAATAAGTGACAGATTATATGCTAAATGTATTTATATGTTGAGAAAAATAGTACATTACATACATCACTGCTAGATCTAATACATATATTGGTGTAAGATGAACGTTTTATGATACTTTAATTTGCATTTTGCACATATTCTTAAAAAAAAAAATAAGTAGAAATACTAGTTTTTTTATATATAAGTATTATTTAAACATCTAACTTTGATTCTATTTGACTTAGCAGTCAGCGAGGCTTATGATTATGTAATAGTAATAAGTCTGCACCAAGTTACTTCTCTACGTTAAACAATAAAACAAAACAAAAAAAAATATAAAGTTCGCTACGTTTATTCCATGGAGCAGGGCTTCAACGTACATTAATAATAAAAGAGCTTCGAAACAGTCAAACGCATATAAAATGTAATTTAAATTATTTCAAGATACCCACCATTATGTTGCCGCATAAAATTAAATTCTATTTCAATTTACTTAAAGTCTACCATTATATTTAATGGGGCAGGAGTACTTCACGAAATGCTTTGGAAGTTCCGTCTACAGTCACATTAACAAGCTTACAGTTTCCAACTTGCGTAGACGATACCTACCTTTACGTTTCAGTGCTCCGGAGTCAAAGCTCCAGTAAAGGAGAGTTTACACTCGTATGTTTACAAGAGTAATTTTTTTAACGTGAATAATTCTGCATTGAACTTTAAAGGTAAATGTACTCTAGAGAGGAGATGACTATGCTGAGGACTATAGACAGGGCTATGCTCGTGGTTTCTCTGCGAGATCGTATGATATTAATAACGAAGAGATCCGGTAGACGTACGAAAGTCACCGACATAGCACAGCGGATTACACATTAGCAAATTGACGCGGCAATGGTCAGGGCACATAGCACGTAGCGCACTGATAGCCGGTGGGACCGAAAAGTTCTCGAGACCATAAACCGGCAAGCTCAGCGTAGGAAGATCAACCACATGGTGGACAGAAGACCTTATAAAAAGTGGCAGGAAAACGCTTGATGCAGGATGCTTCCAACTAGCGCCAAATATGGCAATGTCTCTTTCAGAAACCGAAGAAGAAGAGGAAGACATTCCGCCCGTGTCGGAGGGGGAACTGAGTGCAGCCATACTGAGGCTTAAAGCGAAAGACACCGCCCCGGGCCCGGATGGGATTCCTGGCCGGGCCTGGGTGCTGGCGCTGGAGGCCTTAGGGCCGCGCTTAAGAACTCTCTTTGACGCATGTTTTGCCCGGGGGCATTTTCCGCACGAGTGGCGAACCGGGAAGCTGGTACTTCTCAGAAAGGAAGGACGTCCACCAGACTCGCCATCGGCCTACCGGCCAATAGTCTTGTTGGATGAGGGGGCTAAGCTCTTCGAACGAGTTATAGTGTCACGCCTTTACAGGCATCTGGAGGACGTGGGGCCGAACCTGGCTAACTGTCAGTTTGGGTTCCGCAAGGGCAGGTCCACCATAGACGCGATTCTGCGAGTGAGGGCCCTTGCGGATGAAGCCGTGGACAAAAAAGAAGTAGTCGTCGCAGTCTCCCTGGATATCGCGAACGCTTTTAATTCGATTCCTTGGACCTGCGTGAAGGAGGCGCTTGCCTTCCACGGCTTCCCCAAGTATATGCAGGCCATTATATCGACCTCATACCTGGCAGAGAGGGCGGTTATTTACCCCACGCGGAACAGATGGCTGAGGCATAATATGTCGTGCGGTGTTCCGCAGGGCTCGGTTGTAGGCCCAGCCCTGTGGAACATCGGATACGACTGGGCCTTAAGAGGCGTTCTCCCCCCGGGCGTAAGTGTCACCTGCTACGCAGATGACACCCTAGTCATTGCCAGGGGAGAGAATTACGAGGCGGCCGCTCGACTGGCGACGGAGGCAGCATCCAGAGTGGTGCAAAGAATCGAGATGTTGGGACTGAGGGTGGCGCTTGAAAAGTCGGAGGCCCTATGTTTCCACGGCCCCAGGAAGGCGCCGCCCGCAAACGCCCACGTCTCCATAGGAGGTACAAATGTTAAGGTGGAGTCCTCTATGAGGTATCTGGGGCTCCATCTTGACAGCAGATGGGACTTCACCCAACACTTTGCCAAGTTGGCCCCACGCCTTAGTGGGGCAGCAGGAGCCCTCAAGCGGCTCATGCCGAATTTAGGTGGCCCAAGTGCCTCGACTCGGCACCTCTATTTAGGGGTGCTGAGATCGATGGCGCTGTACGGAGCTCCAGTGTGGGCGGACGCCCTGACCCGGAAGTCAGTCGCTCTTCTGAGACAACCTCAGA
Organism: Lycia hirtaria; assembly: GCA_947563715.1. Lineage (NCBI taxonomy): Eukaryota > Metazoa > Arthropoda > Insecta > Lepidoptera > Geometridae > Lycia > Lycia hirtaria. The sequence goes on along the minus strand of OX387375.1, from coordinate 8,501,891 downwards.
GAGCGATGGCGGTCGGGGTGATACGCGGCTATCGCACTGTCTCCTTCGAGGCGGCATCCGTGCTGGCGGGCTCACTGCCGTGGGATTTGGAGGCAGAGCTCTATGCCTCCATGTACAGGTGGCGCAGGGAGCTCCGTCTCCGAGGAGTTGATCCCCCACCGAGCCTGAGGGAGCGGTGGAAGAGAAGGGCCCAAAGAGACCTATTGGAGAAGTGGCGGGTGCGCCTTGCACAACCCTCAGCAGGTTTGAGGACAGTGGAGGCGGTCCGTCCAGTCCTACAAGACTGGTTGGACAGGGCACACGGGTCGCTTACCTTCCGGCTTGTTCAGGTGCTTTCCGGCCACGGTTGTTTTGGAAAGTACCTATGCCGAGTAGCCGGGAGGGAGCCAACCTCCGTGTGCCACCACTGCGGCGCCGACGAGGACACGGCGCAGCATACGTTGGAGGAGTGCCCAGCATGGGCCAGTGAGCGCCGTGACCTCACGAGCGCAATCGGGGGCGATTTGTCTCTCCCAGCATTGATCAATGCAATGCTGGCAGATGAGACAAAATGGACGGCGGCAGTTTCCTTCTGTGAGCAAGTGATCCTCCAGAAGGAAACGGCGGAACGCGAACGGGAGATCGTCTCCGATCTCCCCATGCGCCGCCGGAGAGCCGGGCGCCGTAGGAGGCTGTTTGACAGCCTCCAGCCCCCGTAAGCGGGCCGTGGGCGGCAGACTCGGGGGAGTCTGCTGTCCGTAAAGCGTTGCCCCGAGATGGCGCGCGCGGTGTTTCCGCGCGCCACTCCGAGATGGTGGGGTGGAGTTAGCCCCGAAACGAGTAGGGTCCTAGGGGACCAGCGCCGCCGAGTCCGTGGACGAGTTTAATGATGCACCCATTGGCTCGGCATACAGGCGCCAAGACGAAACACCCCAGGGGTTTTAGTGGGTAACCCGGCATACCGGTTGACTGGGCTGGACTTTTCGGCATACCGGTCAACTGGGCGGGACTCCCACATAACCACGCAGCCTCCCCCGAGGCGCGGTGGTACCCATAAAGGGTTTCCCCTGGAAAAAAAAAAAAAAAAAAAAAAAAAAAGGATGCTTCCAACTGGTCTTTTTGGAAATCCATTGGGGAGGCCTATATCCAGCAGTGGACTTCTTGTAGCAGATATCATAATGATGATGCGCACTAGAATGATGATGCGCACTAGAATGCGCCGTAAGAGCTATACACGCCGTAGTCATTGCAATTATTTTAATCATTGTATGACATTCGAGATCAGCACTAAGTGCGCTAGGTTAATTACATTTTCATATATATAATTATGTATGAAAATCAGTCATCGCATTTTTTTATAAAAATGCGATGACTGCGGCGTGTGCAGCTCTTGCGGTGCGTATAGTGCGCGTTGAAGCAAGCAGACTTATAATAAAAGATACTTATTTAGTCTGACTTTGAAAATATCCAATTTATATCTCTCAGAAAGCAAGGAAACCAGCAATTTGTTCCATTTCTTAGCTATACGGATTAGAAACGTAGAGGAAAATACATAAAGTATGGGTGGGCCTGCATTTTCTTTACAAAACATATTAAGAAAACCTTGTTAAAGTAAGTTTGTTGTGATTTTTTACTCGGTAAAAGATTTTATTTGCAGAAGTCGTCTTGCTTGGAAGTTTGAACTTTGCTTTGCGTTGCAACTTCCATTTGATGTAGATGACATCTTGAAGTACGCAGTACACTCCACGGTAACAAAATTATGGTCGACACGAAATTGTTACATGATATGAAGTTGTTAAGGTTGTACTTAACAGTTTCATTTCATGTAACAACAAAGAACGTTTTTTTGTTAACGAAAAACTTAAACTGTGGTAAACTGTGTATAAAAATGTTGGTATATATTTTTTTGTAAGTATTAGGATATTGTTTGAATTTAACTTCGTTATTTATACGAAATACACAATTACTACGTGTGTCTCGTGGTTTCAAGTGTGTAGAGATAAAAATGGTTATGACAATGACGATAAAAACGTAAGTTATGTCCGTATCTAGTTTACAGAGAGACACCATAATCGTATTAACTGAAAGATAAAAAGGTACATATATTAAATTATCCTGATAAGTGAGAGTGATGGTTAAGAAATACTGAAACTCATTTCAAAAAGTTTGATTGTATTTGTTGTAATTTTTATTCATCCATTCATTTTCCGCGCAATTCACCGTGAATTGTTTAACATTGTTATACGTTAATGTTGGATTAATTACGAGCTGCATTACATTGACTCATTTTTTAACGTTTAAACTTTATAGTACAGTATCACAGCTGTAGAGTCCTAATCCTACAACCAATATAGTAAATGCGAAAATAACTCCGTATTTCTGGTAGTTTGTTACCTTTTTTTCACGGATAAACGGCTGAACAAATCGTAATGAAATTTGGCACAAAGATTCTTTAGGACCTGGAGAAGGACATAGCCTATATTTTATTATCATCATCATCACCGCTTTTCATCACTATGCGGGTGAAACCGCGGTAGATAATAATGATGAGTAGTGAGCGATTTTGGATGAAACTTGGATATCTTCAAGTGAACGTTTGTTCTTTGAAGCTTGAAGCTTAGATTGTCGACCATAAAAACCATTGTCGACGGTTAAAGTTTAGTCGAACCGCACAATGCACGAAGACCTTAATCCCAGTGTCTCCAGTCTCCTGTTCAATTATAAAATTCAGTTGGAATTGCAGCCGCGTTGAAACCCCACTTGATTCAGCCGTTCAAACTTTGTCGAAGTTTAATTTCCATCGTTAGCTTCTGAAGTTACTATTTATAGGTATAGCTATTGTTCATAAAGATCATTTTATTTCGTTGAATAAATTATTTTTGCACACGAAATCTATGTTGACTGATTAAGCTGTACTGTAGCTTCTAAGGTCTAAGGTAAGGATCGTTCCCCGCTTATGACAAATATTAGTGATTTGAGATTTTCATCGAGGATTTGCTTGATAGTGATATTATTCTTAGCTAAAGAGTGTTTCATCAAAATTGATCAAGCCGTTGTTGTTTAGGTAAGGTTTTATAGTTTTCTAAACTAACTTTGTATAAAATACGAATAAACAATTTTTGCCAAACCTTTTACATTTTCACTACGGCATTGGCTACAGGAATGAGTTCGCTAAGCTGACCGTCAATCTCCAGCAATGGTGAGGCACTAGGTCTTGATGATGATGATGATGATGCTTGGCTCTGGAATCCTAAAACCAGAAGACTTATACATACAATTAGCAAATGTTTCTACAAACGATTACGCTTCAAAATGCTAAGAAACTGTGACGTACCGTCATGTTACGTTTCGTTAGCTAGTGTCAATCCCATACATTTACTTTTCTATTCTACTGGCGATAAGGTGTTCACGAAATTAGAATGCTATTAGTATAATACTCCTGTACTCCTATAATCAATAAGCATAATATTGTAAAGCATAATATTGTAAACCATAATATTATAATACAGAATTATTTTGAGTTTACCTTAACAGCCGCTCAATTTTCCATCCGTTAATAAACGATGACTAACCCAGAAACCGCCATTAAATTAAATTTTCCAGAAACATTATCAACTCGTATAATAAAGTTAATTGGTATTATCTACCTCATCTCGTTCGCAAACAATTTAAAACTTTTAATTAAAAATGGCTCACGTTGTTGTCTATGGATTTAAGAGTCTAAGGGGAAAGTACTAAGTGACCAGTTTGTCTAATGTGGGCTCAACATGTTTATTAATTTAATAGCCAGAAAACTTGAGGCTAAGAATAAAAGGCTCGCTTCCGAGTGAAGCTACGCATACTTTTAGGTGCTTAGAGAGCACTTTTCAACTTTAGAGCGACAGCTAGACATACATGGATATTATTAGCAAGCAATTGTTTCGGATTCTGATACTCGTAGAAAAGAAACGTGGAAAATCATGTCATGTTATATTTTGTCATTTCGAATGATAATGGAATAAAAAGAGTGGTTCAGTCATTTTCAAGTTGGAGTCGTGCTTCAGTATAGTGGTAGCGAGTTTACTGAAGCTTCTATGGAGCTTTGCCGACAACGTGAAAAGACATGATTCACTGCTTTATTTCATTCGTCCACATGCCACCATCAGCCCCAGTAGGACTACGGTTTGATTATGACATATTTTATTTGAATTTGATTGAGGCTAAAATTATACGTTAGCATAAATATATTTTCTTGATAATGGCAAGTGCATAAATCGAAAATCGCGCTAGTCCTGTTTCCTCAGATGAAAGACAAGAAGCTTCATTAAGAGAAGCTCGTTGTTGAGAATTAAGATTTGAATCAACATATCGAGAAAACATTTAATAATAAGTAGAGATAATAACCGCACCTACTTGTCAAGTTGTGTCAGTTCTACAAAATTAATATCCCCAAGTAACATTTTCTTTCTTCTTTAAATAACAGAAGTATACGCTAAGGAAGGAGGGTTAAAGCTGAGTAGAAGGCTTATTGTAACTGTAATAGGCCTCAGTTTCCCAGAATCTTGTGCAAAATTTAATAAAACTTTGTTCGTGAAATTCTTATTGTGAGTTTGAGAAGAGAAATTCTTGTTTTACTTTTTATCGCACACTGAATATTGTATTACGTAGATCGGCTTTGCGTTAGCTGTCTAGACGTGAAAATAAGCTTTTAAAGTATTACCCGAGGCGCTATTTAGTTTTTTGAACATAATTTTTGGCTATAATATTACTCAGTTATTTACTTATATGAAGCCTTGAGACTAAAGCCAATAAAGTTAATGCCGTATGTGACCTAACAAGGGGTGAATGCGTAATTATATCTTGTCAAAACTATTTTACCGCTGCTCTAACCAACAGGTATTACTTACACCATTTTTTGTTTTCATGTTATCTATATTAACAATTTGCTTGCGATACCAAACATTGACAAAACGTATGTCGTATGACATTAAGCAAGAAATCACATTTTGTGCAAGCAATACAAGTGATAAAAATAAAATATTAGGATCCGTTGAAACGAAAAGTAAAAGTTCCTAAATTTTCCACGCATTTCACACGAAACAAACTGTATTCTATCGACTTATTTCCCAATCCCACTTCCCGATGCTAATGGTGCTTATCTCCAGTCCCGACTGACAGACGAACTTGTTTATGTGTTCACGGCGCGAATCGTACTTACTCACTGAGAGATTAGTGGCTCGCGCACTTTCTTTGATTGGTTTTGGCTAGTACATAGTCGTTGAGCAACTTTTTTATTTCGGGTTAAAGTTTTGTTTTAGTGTGTACCTTGCCTATCTAGGCTAGCTTATTAGATTAATTTATTTACGGAGCTATACGAGTGCAGTGCGCTGTCACATTTTTAAACATTTTTAAATTGAATGTACTTATGATAAAATGTTTGTTTTGTTTAATAGATTTTGTTTTGGATTTTCGCCACGCGCTATTAAAACCTAGTTTTCTCCTAAAATGTCGTTTTCTCCTAAAACTCCTTGTCGCAGAATAAATGATTTACATCTGCCCGCTTTCAAGAGAAAATTTCTCTTTTCCCGGCCCATAACAAAAATGTAAAGCTGAAATAAATAGTAAACAACGCAAACATCGTGTTTTAGTTTTGTATTAACTTGAATACGTATTTCGTAAACTTTATTACTATTAGTTTCGAACATTTCCCGTGAGCGAGGGTCAAACGGGAAACTTTCAATTTCTATCGAGTTTCGCTCATAAAAAGGTTTAGCCACTGAACTGTTCTGAAATATTGCCAATATATTCAGTCCTCAATATTCGAGCATTTTTCTTTACCCTCAAACACAATTTCAACACGTTCTTTTGCTTGAAAGGGAAATAACAAATCGTCTTGTGAAGGGGACGCGGCGCCATGACAGTTTTTCTTTTTTTCGTTACTTTTTTGCGTATTTTTTCTTTATTTTTAAGGCTGAGATTTATGGCGTCTACAGCCTTGATATTGGCCGTAACCGCAACAGATGTTTGGGTGACTCAGCTTTTGTGGGAATCTTATTATAGGCTAATGTTTCCTTAATCTTTTGTAAACTTTACGTATCACGCACGTAATATGGTAATGTCTTTATTCTTCGTAACATAATTTGATCGTTATCCGTTCAGTGAGGAGCAAGGAACTTCGTCGATTATTATGGCTGATAAACTCATTGTGTGTAGAGTAATAATAAGTTGGCTCATATTTTTTGGCTAATTTATGTTTTTTTAATATCATCTAATAGCTAAGAAAAAAAAAGTATAATATTTAAGAAAAAAAAAACTAAGGCATTGGTCAATTAAATTTGTGGGTTGTGTGTACGACCACTATACCTACAGACTAGATCCAAGAATGCGAACGCACACAAGAACGTATTCGTAAAATTCCTCTGTACCTATTCTGTAAATAAAATTACGTGTCTCCCAGCATTGTTAATACGAAGCCAGTTTATTAGTTCATTAATTAAGGAGCTGTCGTCTCGACTGGCGAGACTTTAATATTGCGCGAGATAAGTATCAGTCTTGCTTAATAAGTACGTACTTATAGAAGAAGTAAGTCAATGTGTTGTAATGTGATTTAAATATCTAAATACATTAAGTATTTTTATTTATATAATATTGTTTGTTTTTTGCCCGACTGTCCAAGAAGGAGGGTGACGTTTTCGGGTGTATGTACAGGCCCAGATACATAGTATGTATACGTATGTGGGCGTGTACATACACACGAAAACGTCACTTTCCTTCTTGGACAGTCGGGCAAAAAGACAGTAGTATGTTTCTATAGTACTTTGAACCTTAATCTACAATATAAACGGCGAAACGGGGTAAGCTAAGTAGTTATAGTTGTCTACTATATTTATATAGTCTATTAATTTATAATTATGCTTTTTCAATTTTTATTTTAAAATACAGAAAGCTTGTTTTATTTTTATTTTCAGTTGCGTTTACTTGACTTCTCCGAACAGTAGACTTCGAGAGCATTAAATTTTGCAAAATTACTCGCTGGTGTCTGAGCACGCGAAGTCTGCTGCTCATATAAAAAAAATCTTGTTTAGAATTTTGTATCGAATGCTTTTGCCAAATATTTGCCAATATCGGCCGATAAGATCACCTCGTAGCAAACTTTTTCTTTTCAACCGAGGTTCCATAACGTATTATTTTCACAAACTCTTGACCGATTTTACTCAAAACTCAATTTTTTTTTACTTTTTTTTTTAAATTTAAAATTCTACTTAAGAATTATTCATCAAACACTTTTAGCAAATATTATTAAAATAGGTCAGTAAACGGCGCCGCATCAGTCTTTCCCCCTCTTTAAGGGAAATAAATACCCTACTTATCAAAAATTCCCGACGACAAAATATGTATGTAACTTTAACAGTGATTTTACGAATACTTTCTCACAAAAAACGTACACTCAACAGCGTATCAAGCGTAACGAAATCGTAAATTAAACAGCAAAAACTGATTTCCGCCAGCAGGTTATTTTGTTTCTCTTTTAATATATGTATGTACTTGTTTTATAATATACTATTTTCCATACTTATCTAATATTGGTATATGGGCGTTTCTCTGTAAACTGGGCAACTCGTTCTAAGAAAACTGTCTAGGCAACTTTTTTGCTTATAATATAATAAATTTTATTTAGGGAACAAGTATACGTCTATTTATTAATATACGGATGAACCACAAATATTCCCATTACTTTAGAAAATATTAAGCATTTTCTGAAAAAATTATACAGGGGACTGTTGTCAGAGCCAGGGGACTGTGAACTTAAATAAAAAAATACAATTTTTGTATCAAAATTAAATGTTTTTTTATTATTATAAACTTTGGAGCTTAAGAATAAAGTAACTGAACAATAGAAAATCAACTATCTTTACATAATATTGTACTTAGCACTGTAATCTTAATATTTACTTATTATTATTTAAAATCACATATATTGAAAGGACTTTCAGTACTTTGAAACTTACACTACAGAATCAGTCTCGAAAAATAATTAGTTATTTCTAAAATATAGCAAAAATTGGTAAAAAAATTGTATTTTGAGTCTTATTTTTTCTCGAAAACATCTACAGGTGAACTAAACTTGTAAAACATTCTATTGCCTTTTAAAACTATATTTGGATTAGACAGCTTCTGTACCACTTGGTCCATTGTAACGTCTGCCACATCATCATGATCGTATCTAAATAATTGGCCTTTATTATCACAGAGCTTTAAGAATGTAACCCGGATTTCACCATCTTCTTCATCAATCTTGTCAATTACGCTCACATATCTATATTCCATATTTGTTTTGCCAAGCAATTTCACAACAATATAATCTCCAGTTTTGAATGCTTGTACTATAGCAGAACTAGGTCCGGCCTCATTCTCAGGTTCTGAATCAGTGTAGACATCTTCTACATTAAGTTTTTGCTTGTCTTCATAAATTATTTTTCCGATATTAAAGTGCATACAACAATCATTGTCGCAAAAACAGCTTAAATTTTTCATCACTATCTCAGTAGAATTTGATTTTATTCCCGTTGTATTAAAGAATTTTCCAGTGACTTGATGGACTTTGAGGGTGCCAACAAAATTTTTCATTTTGGATACTTCTCGATCGATTTCAGCGCTCATTTCTTTAATCGCTTCATCTTGTATAATGCTTTAGGTTCTTTTTATTTTTTATAATTATATATATATATAATTATAAAAAATAAAAAGAACCTAATATAACTAATATAATTACTACTACTATGTAATATTTTGACTGGCCTTGTGGCTCAGTTGGTAGTGTGTTTACGTCTACCTGCTGAACTGAAAGGTCGTGGGTTCAATCCCCACCCAGGGCAAACATTTCTGTGATGAGCATGGATGTTTGTTCTGTGTCTGGGTGTTTCTATATATCATATGTATATATTTACAAAAAAAGTATATATATATTCTATCAGCCATCTAGTTCCATTGTACAAGCTTTGCTTAGTTTGGGCTAGAGGGTGTTGTGTGACATGTCCACAAATATTTATAAAATATTTATAATATAACTACTAATACTGATGCGAACCGCTCGGGAATGGAATGGCTTGCTAGCGTCCTTGTTTCCTAAAGGCTATAACCCGTATGTCTTCAAGTCTAGAGTGAGTAAATCGTCTAGGTCTATGTGCTTCATCTTCGGCCATCACTTTCCATCAGGCGTGCTGGTGGTCACACGTAGTATTCTATATGTAAAAAAACCGGACAAGTGCAAGTCAGACTCGCCCACCGAGGGTTCCGTACAAATTAGTAGATAAAAGGGATACATTGTATATTTTTTACATTTTCCTTCATTAACTGAAAAATATACATCGTAAAAATATTTAAAAACCTGTTTTAGTTTGTGTTATTGAAGCTCTTTCATATGGATACCTCACATGATACGGTTAAATGACTTTAAAATTTGGACCCTCCTTCCTTGTATAAAGACCCAATTTTTTTGTGATTAAATAAAAAAAAAAAACAGTTTTCGGTTTTTTTCTATTTGTGTATTATAACACAATGCTTCTTGCCAAATTTCATAGTTCTAGGTCAACGGGAAGTACCCCATAGGTTTTGATACCTTAGTAAGTGTCGAAATGTGCGGACATATTCGGCTGTAACTTTTTTTACGAAAACTGAGAAGTTTGATTTTTCTTTCTACATCAAGAGACTATAGATCTGCGTATATGGCTTAATTTCAACTCGATACCTTCACGCGTTCCCGAGATACAGGTCTTGACACCCGGACGGACGGACAGACAGACAGACAGACGGACAACAAAGTGATCCTATAAGGGTTCCGTTTTTTTTTCCTTTTGAGGTACGGAACTCTAAAAAAATATCTTTGATTGTATATAATGTGTATTTCGTAAGGAGTATTTAATTGATTTAGTATTACTTAATACGAGTACATCGTCGGGCGCCATTATCGTTGCTTAAGCTAACGGTAAGTCACTTCCGTCTGGAACGGTTTTTCTTTCACAGATTTTCACTTAGTGCGTCGTCATGTTTCACGAAAATCTGCCAGGAAAAATAAGGCGTAGTTACTTAGAAACTTTCTCTTTTTATATGAGTCTCTTGGAAGGAGGTTTATGTTTTTCGGGCGTTGGTATGTTTTTTTAATGATCCTCTATAACCTACAGGTGCCTACATGGCTTGACCGATTTTGTGTATTATTTAATTTTTATATTAATAATCTAAAGAAAATCCATTTTGTATTTTTTTTAAATCGCACCGCAACACATGTGAGAAGAATGATGTATCTATTCTATAAAACTTTATTTAACAAGTATATGGTTTATGAAAACTGAACAACCTATTTCAATATCTGAGCAAATGCACGAGTTACTATAAAAATACCCAAATCGTAAAGTACGCCTATGAAATCCAGGATCCCTTCATCAGATCATGACCTGCAGACACCAACAGTGAATGTGAAACTAAAATCCCCGTGAAACCTAGTCAACTTCAGTGACATTTAAATCTAGGTAGGTACCTTAAATTCGTTCTCGTGAAATTTCCCGTTCTCGTGCAAAATTCACTTTGGCAAATTGGTGTGTTTGCCCATAACCTGTGCCTTGCCACTGGTAAAAGCTTATCCAGACAAAAAAAATGAAACTAGTTAGGTACGTACACTAACGCAACCTACGTGAAATAACTTTTTTTAAATAAAATCTAACATCTCTAAAAGCATTTAAAAGGATAGTTGAGTTAAATAAGAGTCATTTCATTAGCCGTTCAAAGTCAAGTCAAAGGAAACACGGGAAGGTCCATCTCTCTAAGGGGCTCGCTTAACGAACCCTGCAATTGAAGAAACAATTCAATTGGACTGGAAATAATGACCTCGACCTGACTGGCTGACTCCTTCCATCTCACAGAACTTACCTACAAACTGTTATTAGTTCTGTGACAAAAGTGTGAAGGAACGCGACATTATACTCTATACCATAGACTAGAGATTGTTATGGCCGGGAAAGTTACACTCCATTTACCGAATTTGAACGTCAGTTTAATAGAGATAGGGTTGAAAATAGAATGGCTGCATCACCTGTGACGTGAAGTATACTGACAGTTTCCGTCAGTAATCAGGTCACGTTCCTTTTTTGAAATGCGCGCGGTCGTGACGCGTTGTATAGTGCGAGCGCTTTCAAGCGCTTTGTGCTGCGTATAGCAGCAGCTGAAAATAGATTTTATTGCTTTACGGAACGGAATGTTTTGGATACGACGAAGTAATCTAATTTCTCGGGCTTTATAGAAATTGGAAGGTGAAGGTTCTGTTCCTTTTTCATGAAATGCTCGGATGGTAGTTGCCATTTTACGCGCCGTGGCGTCTCTACAAAAGCAGCGATTATGGAAGCGGGAGTCGGAGTAATGGAGTCCTTGAGGTGCTTGACACGAGCTGGGGTTCTCAAATTGTCTACTTTTTGTCCATTTCCACGCGAGCAGTCGCAGAGAACAGACGTCTTTGTCTGAGACCTTTGCTTAGCCTTAATAGAGCAATTTTGATAATGTCACTCATCAAAAGGATGTTAACTTCGAACCGTCTGCGACTGCAAATTTTTCAGACGTTGATAAAGTAAGTAATTATTTAACTAAGTAATTAAGTTTGAGAAAGATCTTAAAGTTCTACTTTATCAGTCTGAAATATCTGATGAAGTTTGAGCCTCGACATTTAATCTGTTTAATTAATTTTGATTAAGATTTTGTTTAGAAATATTCCTTTGATACAGTCCAGTATATTTCTGAAAATGTTTTACAATTATGTACTCTTTAACTGTAAACGGTGCTCTTGAATTTGTTAGGAAGAGATCTTGAAGTATAACATGTACTCGTATTACAAACAAAATTTTTTTATTGAATAAAATAACGTTCAACTTAGAAGTCACTTAAGTTTTATCAAAATTGGTTTAGTAGTTTTCAAGATATGCACTTTTTTCCAACGACGGTATACAAACTACTGGGCGGATATGAACGAAATTCGGTAGGTTTATCACTCATACTATGTAAAATGATCTGGCATACTTTATAACGCAAAAATTAGGCGTTACAATAGTAGTGAAGTGTGTTTGAAAATTAAACGAACTTACTCAGTCAAGTTTTGTGAATACAATTTTTAGTTTCAAACAAAACGAGTAAATACTATTAAAATGAATAAATAAAAGCAATTTAAAAATAAACCTTTCTTCAAAACAACCTAATTAACTGAAAAGGGAGAAATAATACGAAAAAAATCAAAACTGGGCGTCTACCTAAGTAGGTACGAAAACCAACTATTTTTAACCGACTTCATTGAGGTCGGTGTCTGTATATGACTTAGTTGATGGTAGTTTAGGGCCTGACACCGACCTCAAAAATAGTTGGTTTACGTACCTACTTAGGTAGACGCCCAGTTTTGATTTGTTAGTGTTATATTATTACAGTGTTATTTCTCCCTTTTCAATTAATTATATTGTTTTGAGAAAAGGTTTTTTTTTTCATCATCATCATCATCTCAGCCATAAGAAGTCCACTGTTGGACATAGGCCTCCCCCATGGATTTAAATTACTTTTTTTTTTAAATTACTTTTATTCTTCATTTACCCTTAACAGGGGTGTGAATCACGCGGTCCGCGCATTTGCCATTTTTAATCGACTGCGTGAGAAGGAAGGTTATGTTTTTGAGTGTATGTATGTATGTGGGTATGTACGTTTCTATATGTTCGCCTACAGCCTAAAAAATAAAAATAAAATCGATTTTAGCCGCGAGAAATTTTGCCGAACCGCGTACGAAGTCGTGGCGAGTATGCTAAAAAGAAGTCGGTTAAAAACGGTCGTTAAAGCTCATTACCGCTCATGTTGCGATGAACGAAGTGAGTGTTCAAAAGCCCTTAACTTGAAAACTACTAAACCGATTTTGATAAAACTTACAGTGACTCCTAAGTTGAAAGATACTTTATTCAAAAAAAAAAAGAATTTATTAAATACGACTTCTAGTTTCTGCGTAACGCGTGGACAAACGTACAAACATACAAACATACATACACTTATGAAATTTGGCACAGATGTTTAGAAGCTGGTATAGACTAACATATACAAATTTTTTGTAATTCTGACAATATTACAAACATACAGGTCGAATTGATAACCTCCTTTTATTGGGAAGTCGGTTAAAAACGCAAGTGAAACCGGCGTAAGCGGAAATCGCAAAACGTCTTGCATAGTCAACCCGTATTGAATACCTAAATAAGAACGAAGTAGTGTATGACCCAGTGCATCGACACACATACCTACCGCGTTCTTTATGGAAGAAATTACGAGTAGTAAAAAGCGATTAAGTAGCGAAGGTATCGCGAATTCAAATGTACAGCCGGTATGTACGGTTTTATTATAGATATAATTTTATTATATAAATCAAGGCTGAAGAATTAGCTTACTAGACAAGCGTTTTATAGCTATGAAGAATTTCTTCAAATAAAAGTATGTATTTCTTAAAAACTATACGTAGGTACTACAATTTTAACTAAATAAGTACTTATTTGAAATCATTAATTAATTATATCTAATTTAATTTTATAGTGTTGACTTGTAATTGAATAATTATTAATAAAATATGTCTAAGTCTATTATTATATATTAGAGTTTGTTTACGTATAGATCTAATGTGGCATGGAGGGCGCTGCTGTCCTTATTTCATTATTTTATTCAGTTCAGATCAGAGAATACCATAGTAGTGCCTTTCGAGAATAGTTCCTCTTTCTTGCCACGATAGAACTATAAGTAAACAGACTCTAGCTGTGTTCTGCGGCTTCATACCTACGCGCAGTAATTTCAAACACTTATAATTAAAATGTAACGTGCGTCTCTATCTTTTCAGTAGTCTCTGAGCTAAATTTCATAACGAACGATTTATGATGATGATGATAATGATTATGTCCTTTGGTCGTAAGAAGGTATCAAACAGATAGAGATACAGACAGAATAACTTTTGCTTTTTAAAATAGATTTAACTAGAGAATTGAGATGTTATAGTAAGGCCGTGCAATAATTGTACCTGTACCTACAATCCATATTTTTGCCCCCCCCCCTGGGCCATGGGCTGGCGACGCCATATTGTTATTATGTATTGTTATTGACCGTGATTACGAATACGGAAAAAAACTTCTTCGATCGACACTATCGTATCGTACCAAGAATGTTTCGTACGAAACTAGTTACGAAACTATAGTAACGTACGCGGCCGAAGCGGAGTCGACTCGTCACATTAAAAATAATATTTTATTTATTCTACGTTATGCCAGGTTTTTATTCGTCCAATGGGATGGTTGATGGTAACGGACCATACCGCCTTGTTGTAGATTTGCTAGATGTTCCGAATTTTCCACTTATTAAATTACAAAAGGTCTGTAGGACTAATAAAACAAAAATTAGTCTTAGAAAATCCTACCGAGACATGTAGGTACCTACCGTAATCGGGATTAACAGAGTCAGGTACTTTTCCGATCGGATAATGGCTAGGGTTGTCACTAGTTTTATTTTTATGGTAAAATTTGTTTTCACCACAACTCACATAATGAAAGTGGTCTAAGCTTTAAGCACATTGAACTGTACCCCATGCTTATAAAAGTGAGGGTGCCGAAATACAAGGAGTTATAAACGTAGGCGTTATTAAATCGCGAGGTTTCTTCTAAGGAAGCGTACTCCATCGGGGGAGCGCAGTGTCGGTCAACATCAGGGGAAGTAGCGCACCTCTTTAATAATAATAAAAAATATTGGTTGTCTGTAAAGTCGGTTTACGGACGATAGTTTAACGTGACAACGTCATAACAAAACATTGATAAAATGCAAACGTTACAATGAGCGTAACGGAACAATGAGTAATTTTCGTGCGTGCAGCAGGCGTTCATCGATTTATTAGACGTTGTCACGTCAAAAATGTTCACAACTTTGGAAAAGTAGGAAAATATGTAGTTCTGTAGGTATTGTATTCATTTTTCTTCAATATTTCTTTAAAATACTCATTATGTGACAACCCTGCTGTCAGGTGATAGAGGTATCCAGTAAAGTTCTGGCACCCCGGATTAGTGCGATGTGGGTAAATGGATATTCTATATTGGGGAATGTGGGGATCGAAGTTTCGGGGATTCACCATTTTACTTGTTACTATTCATCATTTTAGTCATAATAGGGAGTGATGAAGCAAGAGCTGTATGCGTGAGTGAAGCGAACACTAATATTTTAGGAGATTTTATCCGACTGCGGCAGAGATAAAAGATGATGTTTTCAGCAGTACATAAACGTACGTTTGTATTTAGTTATGTTCCACTGTAGTGTTTAAATTATTCAACCGATTTTGATAACTAAGGTGACAATTGGTTCCTTATTTCGATCCAGGTAATATCAATATCAAACGGTGAAGGAAAACATCGTGAGGAAACCTACATGTCTGAGAGTTCTCAATGATCTTGAGGATGTGTGAAGTCTGCCAACCCGCACTTGGCCAGCGTGGCAGACTAGGGCCTAACCATTCTCACAATGAGAAGATGGCCCGTTCCCAGCAGTGGGACAGTTTGTACAAACAGGGCTGATAAAAATATATATATATATATATATCAATATAGGTGACATATATTACATCCAGAAAGTATCAAGGGATCTCTGCATTTTTCTTAGGTTAGGTTAGTTCTATTTACCAATAAGTTGCCAATTACATATATTTAATTTTCTTATGTATAATCAATGATGTATTTATACGTAGATAGGTTTTCCTCAGCTCTGTGTAGCAAGTCTCAAGTAAGTAAGTCGCTTGACTCGTCTTTAGTCGCGACACTTTGGGCAACGCTGCTTGACGCGTGTCGTGACTTGTCATGCCATCCTGTGTGTTAGAAAGTGCAGCACCAAGATATATAAGGATGATATATTAAAAGGCCTTTGGGATGTGGTCTTATCCTCGAAAGTACTAAGAACTGAGATTTGCCATGCTTTTAATTCATATTTAATGAGTATAATCTCTCTATAGATAAAATCTCATTGTATAAAAAAGCAATTAGGTACTAAGTGTTAGTAATATTTTTGCGAGAAAAGATTGACTGGACGGCACATGTAGAATGGTAAGCGGTCTTCCTGACCTGGGAGATCAGGGAGACCGCATACCATCCTACAAGGAGGGTTATGTTTTTAGTATACCTAGCTATATTACCTATGTCCGTCGTTCTGTATTATACTGATAGAAGTAATTTTATATTTTGCGAAAACTAATTAATGGTGTTTAGCTATTTATTGAGTCATGAACTAGTTTATAGAACACTGTATGTGTTCCTAATAAAATAAAATAAATATCTAACTTACTTTTTGTTTTGGTTTCAGGTATGCATTTACGGTTGAGCAGACTGTAACTGGATGGGTAATTCAACGTTTCATACCACATCCGTTTCATACTATGACTACACCTATTTTGTACCACGGTTTTAATTTTAAGAGACCGCGTGTGACTCCATCAAGGGCTATTTTACCCTATTGAGCCTTCAAACAATTCAGATGTGCTATAGTTTTATCCGTATTGTAAGATTCCAAATCATCTTCTGTAGTTGACACGGCACTTTCGCTGGTTTCTTGTTAATATACCTCCTGAGTAGGGTTGCCGAATTTTACTGATCGAGTCAAAAAATCAAGTTAACAAATATTGGATTTCAATTCTTTCGGGATAATGTTATCATTATATATATTTTTATCATTATATATTTTTTTAATTTCATTCTTGGCAAATATTATTGCTCGGTGCTTGGGAGTGTTTATACAATTGCGTATTTTTTTAAAGAAATATGCGTTTCGTCCACGTAGTGATGAAAAGCGGTGATGATGATGATTTAATATAATATTATGTATACCTTCTCCTGGTCCTAAAGAATCTCTGATCCAAATTTCAAAAAGTTTGGTTCAGCCATTTACCAATCCGTGAAAATGTAAAGGGGACGGTTGCATTATGTAATCGGGTAAGTACTTTGTTAAAAATAAAGTTTCTAAGTTTTCGTAGAAAAAAGTTACAGCCGAATATATCGTAAAAAACGCACATTTCGACACTCACAAGGGAATCAAAACCTATGGGGTACTTCCCGTTGACCTAGAACAATGAAATTTAGCAAGAAGCATTGTGTTAAAGTACACATATAGGAAAATATCCGAAAACTGTTTTTTTTTTATTTAATCACAAAAAATAGTGTCTCTACGCAAGGAATGAGGGTCCAAATTTCAAAGTTCTTTAACCGTATCATGTGGGGTATCATATGAAAGAGCTTAATTAAGTAAAGTTAAAACAGGTTTTTAAATATTTTTACGATGTAATACTTTTCGATATAAGATGTAAAATATAAAAAAATATGATTTCCCTCTTTTATCTTCTAGTTTGTACGGAACCCTCGGTGGGCACTGACTCGCACTTGTCCGGTTTTTTTATAGGGCGTTTTGAATCCTCTGAATTAATATATCTAAAATAATTATGTTCGCACGAAATTTTGACACAATCTCCACATTTTGAAAGACTTGTTTTGCCTGTGCGGTTTGTGTTAGTGTAACATAATAATGGAACCCACAAAAGCGAGATAACAAAAGGAAAATATCGTATTAACGTCACACTTACTCCATTAATTCCATCGGACAGATTCATTTCCAGCCGAGATTTACCAGGGAATCCAATAAATGTACCCCTGCTTTAGCCGCAGATGTGTGGAGATAGGTGACGCTAATCGTATTACGATATCAACACTTATGGTTGCATATGCAAAAAAAAAAAACGAGAAAAACCAGATAATTAATTAGATTCGCTGATTGATAAAGAATCGCAAGCACACTTACTGACGTATTTAAATATATTGATTTTTCAGTAAAAGTTGAAACGGCTCTATTTTGTTTCGAAAACTTAGTAACTACTGAATCTATATTGATCTATGGGACTAATCTGTATAATATATATCAGTATAATCCTTTCAAGCAAAAATATATTTTTCAAATCGGAAAAAAGTTAATGATAATAAAAAAAATTGTTTGTCTGTAAAGTCGGTTTACGGACGATAGTTTAACGTGACAACGTCATAACAAAACATTGATGAAATGATGTAACGGGACAACGAGCGTAACGGGACAATGAGTCATACTTTTTCGTGCGTGCAGCCGGCGTTCATCGATTTATTAGACGTTGTCACGTCAAATAAATATGGAAAAATATGACAGTGTTATGCGGTAAAAAACATTAAATCATACAACTGAATTGAGAATTTATTTCTCAAAGTAAAGATTTTTTTTGAAGTCTGTTCAAAATAAATCGACATCTTTTGTAACATAGATCATTGATGATAAAGAATCACTGAATTCTTTTTTGAAGTCATTAAAAATAGAAGCTAACTTAGAATGTGGAAACGAGAATCTACTGCTTACACTCTTCTTACAAAATACGAAAGGTTCACAGTATTCCCGGAACTTGGCTCGCCAAAACACTATATCTGTGGTGTCTGTATATTAAGAGTACAATTGAGGTGGGTGCACCCTCTCGCACTAATCCCTACGTTTTACGGACGTGGGAGAGCGTTTCCTATTTTGTCTAATTTCTTGTTGCTATTTATTTTACTAATAAATAAATAAATAATAAATATTTGTGGACATTTCACACAAATATTTATTTTACTATTAGATATTTTTATACTAGTCGTAACACTTGCGGATTTGATACTGCAATCTTGCGGATTGCAGTATCAAATCCGCAAGTGTTACGACTACATGACTGCAATATCATCAAAAAGCATACATACATGTCCATAGTTAATAATATTTAAAAATTCAATTCCTTATTCATAAATAAATTCAACAAAGTTTGGCAGAAACATTTAGTACACAATTGTAAATAAGAATTTCGAATATAAAAGAATCCGGTTAAGAGGTTGTCAAGAACAAAAAAAAAACAGTTTGCGACGAAAGTAAATATTCATGTAGGACTGAGAGAAAAACAAAAACATATTATTATATAAAATAATGCACCAGATGTTTCTCTTCCCGAGCATACTGTAAAAGTCAGTTCTGGACTTTAAGGGAAATTGGTGTTTATGTATTCTTTTTCATTTAGCATTCATAACTCATTTTTGACTAAAATGTCGCTTATACCCTATTATTACCTTTTAACCGTCATATGTTACCTTCTAATCTCCTCTAGCCTTTTTTGCCTTTCGACTAAAATGTCTCTTATACCCTATTATTACCTTTTAACCGTCATATGTTACCTTCTAATCTCCTCTAGCCCTGTAATACCCTCTCCCTTCCATCTAACCCTCTAACCACGGTCAAATGTGACGTCAATCACCCTCATAGTCTTTGATGCTCTGCCCGTACCCTGTAAGGGAAAATAGGTGAGATTATATGTACGTATGTATGTAAGAATTTCGATAATGAAAAAAAACGATTAGAGGTTTGAAAAGAAATCTCAGTTTGAGACAAAACAAAAATTACGTTTTCAACCTGTTTCTCGGTTAGCACGTTTACCTCTGATATGCCATGCTAGAATAAATGGGAACTGAGTTCTTGAACATTATTCTGCTAACAATATTCTCGTAAGGTCTGCTGGTCGCAGAACTACTAGTGTTTAGGGTTCATGTAGTAACTAATTTAGAACCCGTACAAAGTTACAACGTAGATCTACCGTAGTAGTAACTGGCTATAATTTGGACTTACCTTCACCTTGGAGTTTGAACGATCGTACATAAAGCTAGCTTCAGGTTAATATATACAAGACAGTAAACCCTAAAGTCAAGAATACACAATTAAATTGAAACAGTATAGTATGCTTGACAGTGTAGTATGTTGTATATGGGACATAATACCTATAATACCTATGCAAACTTGCATGGAATTTGCATTTGCATGGAACGTGCTTATTGGCAAGCCACCGTTTTTCCTGTCGTAGATAACACATATAAAATATACTTAGATAATTAAGATACTATGAAGGACAGTAAGATTCTACGTTTTTCTTTAATCTTCTATCGAATACACAATTTTTGATGAATGCTAGAGTTTCTGGATACTTTGCAAGTTACAGGGCATGTGTTTGTGTGTTTCCAGCTTAAAACGTATTTCTTACTGAAGTTTGTGCCAGATTTTATGGCTCAGTACGCAACCTCCACTCTTGTTAACGTCCCACAAAAACCCGAAATGTCTCAAATTTTCTGTGACTAATTTTGTGAATTTGTGTGGGATTTTACCTTTGTGACATTTCGTATACGTGGTGCGGAGCGGCTATATTTTGTATTTTGTACTACCTCAAACTGTAGAGTTATGAGATAGCACACTCGAAATGCGTGCATAATATACCTACATATAACATTACGAGTACCTACTTGAAACAAACTTGCACTTATTGCTTTGGGGTTATTATTGAAGTAGCCAATTAGATTCCGTTGCAGGAACGGGTGACTGATTGGCAGATTGATTGTCAGGTTTCTAAGACAAATCAGCAGCCCGTTCGTGGCTGTTTGCGAGGCGTCGTACTCGGACGAACCGCACCCCGAAAAATAACTGTAATCTAGGTACTTACAATTCATATAAACCACGGTAGCGCTCAGTCCAAATTTTACTCTTGGTCAGTAAGGTCACCCATCCAAGGAGCTTACCGATTTCTCTGTTGTACCAGCAACACCACGAGTTGGTGATGGTGACCAAGACAATCAGTAGACATCCAATAATGTCTCATTAGACTAATCTTATTTTATTAATCGTTCTACTATTGAATAGGGGCTTCTTCTCATTGTGAAAAGTAAAAGGGTAGAGTTTACCACGCTACCCAATTGCAGTTTGGTAGACTTTATACATCTTCGAGAACATGAATGCAGAGCAGATATTTTATTCCATCGTTTGAGGCTAGCAGTAATAAACAATATCTACTAAATTCGACTATATAGAGGGGTGTGTCTTGGGATTTGAACCAGGACCTTCGAAACAGAAGTCAAACCGTTTACGAGTTTGGCTGCCGTAAGCCGTAACTTCATAATGTCTATAATTTATCTTATGCTGAATTTAATCTGTTTCTGTATTACTTTAGCTGTCTAACATAACCTAAAAGCATCCATTACAGTTATTAAAGTTTCCGGCAGCCTAGTCGGGAGACCGTCGGACTTGCGATCCGCAGGTCCTGGGTTCGAATCCCACGGCACGCACCTCTGTCTTTTCGAAGTTATGTGCGTATTGTTGATTGCCGCCAACTTCAAACGGTGAAGGGAAACATCGTGAGGAAACCTACATGTCTGAGAGTTCTTAATGATCTTGAAGATGTGTGAAGTCTGCCAACCCGCACTTGGCCAGCGTGGCAGACTATGGCCTAACCCTTCTCACAATGAGAAGATGGCCCGTTCCCAGCAGTGGGACAGTTTGTACAAACAGGGCTGATAAAAAAAAAAAAAACATTACAGAAGGAATACTCGTAGTTATGACCTAGTTTTCCGTCAGCGCTGATTGGCGATTGTCAATGTGGCCACTGTTCACCATAGAGGCTGTTCACGTTGCGTAAGTTTTCAGACATGTGACAGGTGCAGACATTTTGCGAGCGGCACTCATCCGGGCTGAGAGCCTGCGATCCGGGATCCCGGGCTTACACGAGCAAGCGAATTAAATTAATACCGCGACGTCAGAGCGACACCCGGTTTACTCTTGTGTTAATCTTAATTAAAGAAATAATTGACTTTCAGCTCATTTTCGAAAGCAGGATTAAGCAAAATGAAGCGGATAATTGTTTTCGTATCATTTGCGAATAATTCCTTTGTTGTTACTTGTTTTGAATAGCAATTGTATCTATGTGCGATGTGATGTTATAATAAGTATTATTGCGCTTATCTAAGTATAAAATAATAACATTTTATTGTTTTTAATAACTTACGTTTCTGTTTGAACTGTGTATTTTAAAAAGGTTTGGTCGATTTTTGTTTTGATCTGTTTTAAGAACGTGGTTACTTGTCATGACCAGATAAACAAAATCAAATAATATATATATTATACAGTTCCTATTTATTTCAATATACCCTTTAGTGTGACCTCATTTTAATTTGTCAACAAGCAAGTATAATTTAAAACGCTCCGAGAAAAACGGCCGCTTCGGCCATTAAATCATGTCGTTTCGATAAAATAATTTTTCAAACAATAAAATCTAGATCAAAATCGGTTAATACGTTTGTGAGCTACTATGCCACAGATAGGGACACAAATACACAGGTGCATAGAGACACAGATATGAAGATACCACGTCAAGCATAAAACACCCCTCTTTTTGGGTTGGGGTTTAATTTAAATATATCAATGAGTAGAAAAGGTTCAAGTAATAAGAAAAATTAGTTAATATTGATTTTTTATTACACCGTTTACGTACAAATTATGCGCAATAAAATATTACATACATAAGTTCATAAAATCACGCCTGTTTTCCCTTACAGGGTAGGCACTAGGCAGAGCATCTAAAAACCAATAAAGCCGTTTGACGCCACATTTGTCCCAGATAGTTAGAGCAATGGGTAAGATGTAATATTGGCTTGCAGTCAAAGGGGGTCAGCCTATCGTCTACATTAACGCCAATTTCCCTCAAGTCCCTTAACTGACTTTTACAGCATGCCCGGGTATTGAAGCAGTTGGTCAAGGTCATTCTGTTTTTCTTTTTATCCTTGTCGAGCATGGAAGCAGCGTTTGACGCGTTACTAAATATTCCACTTATGTTCTAATTTTACATTCATCAGAAAAACGCCCCAAATAGAGCTTTATTTTCCCGATTGTTCGAGAAAACTCGAGTTTGTTCAATATCTGGAAGCCGGGCAATTCTCGAAGGCAAATAAGTGCGTGGGTAATGAAATTCCACCTGTCAATAGGGCCGGATAATCCGGCCCGTCCGGCGTGCGGCGGCCGTTAGGTCGGTACGTAGGGATGGACGATATATATCGAATTTTTTTAGTTCGATATAACGCATGAACTGACATTTGTTGTATTCGAACAAGTATCTATATTAAGAGAAAAACAAACAACCCGACTGCAGAAAAGCGGTTTAACTTACGATTCCGTTATGGTTGATACGCTGTTCAGTAGTAAAGTAGAATAAAATCGCCGTAAAAGATTATAAATGCGCATTCTTTAGCATTTTGTCGTAAAATCACTTGTTTATTACGAAATACCTGGTTGGAGGTTACGAAAACATGTTTTATTTTTATTTTTGTGAGAGATGTATTATTATTATTATTAAAAAATATAGTAAATGACACTCTGGCAGTGAAGATGAATCTAACGACACCTCGCACATCAAAATCGGTCAAGCCAGGCTGTAGGTGATCATATAGAAACATACATACATTCCTTCTTACATAATAGTCGGATAAAAAACATCGATGTTTTTAGTGTGCATCTCTACCCGTTTGGGCCGTATTTGAGGCGCATTGTATACCGTGTTTGCGGCCACCCTTAATCCGCAGGTCACTCAACTCCGCGTCTGTGCGATTCTATTGTAATGTTATTTTATTGGGCGATTCAAATTTATGTTACGTCTACTCGAATCGAACGGATTTAATATTAAAAGGTTTATGTTGTTTTCAATTTCAATGGGCAGTTTTGGTTTTAATGTTTGTCCAATTCCTTCAAGCCGATAATATAATACTGTGATAATAAACTTTCTTTTTCTGTATGTTACCCTCGGACCGACCTCAGGTATATACAATTTAACTCAGGTTTAATCGAACGTAATGTTTCGTATTTCTTTCAGAAAATACGAGACTACGAGAGAACTGAAAAATCACGGTACTAACCTAGACTAAGCCCTAACTTTCTTATTAATCTACTTCACGAGTAATACTAAGAATTTTGAGATTATACCATTTTATTTGACTTTTTTATTTTTTTCTGTTTGCCTGTGTTTTTAGGGTTCCGTAGTAAACAAGGAACTCGTATAATTTCGTCATATCTGTCTGTCCGCGGCTTTGCTCAAATACTATTAGTACTAGAAATCTGTAGCAAAATCTTGAAAATCGTTTCGTTTAATTGTTTTTTAATCAGCTCCGAGTAATATTATTCAGCGGCTGCCTGCTATTTGAAGTTGGTTTTTCTGTTTAAACACAGTTATAAAAATTTAAAAATGCCTTAAAAAAGAAGGGTGGGTAGGGTAGGGTAAGCTATTAACTAACAATAGCTAGTTTTCAATTCAATTGAACATTCTGTATTATTACATTATTCTTGCAGTAAAATGTACTTCATCATCACCATCATCAACCATTGTCCACCCACTCCTGAGAATAGGTCTCCTCTTTAGCGTGCCACTTTTTCTGGTCTTGTGCCAGTCTCATCCACTGTCTTCCCACTGTCTTGTCGATGTCATCTGATCATCCAGTTGGAGGTCTGCCAGGTGTTCGCTTTCCGTCTCGCGGCCACCATTCTGAGACTGTTTTAGTCCAGCGTCTGTCTTCCCTTCTGATCAAGTGTCCCGCCCACCTCCACTTCAGTCTTGTAATCCGCTTAACTTCATCTTCGACCTTCGTTCGTCGTCGAATTTCTACGTTTGTTATACGATCCACGAGAGATATGCCTAACATGACCCTTTCCATGGTCCAATCTACTTTAAAATTAACTTACAGAAACACATTTAAAAATGTAAGTAAGATCTGATAGGCTGAGAAACCAGTCCTAGTGTCAAAGTTACTAAGCCGTCAGAAGGCCTCTGACCTGGCTCAATCTTCAGATGGGTGATCGTGAGTGGCATTTCTTTCTGAGCACTACCGTAGGTCAGATGACAGGGCAGTTTGTTCTCAAACAGAAACAAATTATGTAGAAAATGTATTGTAATATATTTGTCTAGGAAAAAATGAAATGTTAACTATAAAGGTTTTTAAGCGGGCAGAGGGAAGGCAGGGTCCCTCTTCCCTGCTTATAAAAGCTACTCGAATTATTTCATCTGGGCGACATATTTAAAATTGGTTTTCTGTGCCTATACTATGGATACGTAACAAACTTCTACATCACTATATCTTAGCATTATTAAACTTCGGCTCGCTTCGCCTAGATAACTTTTACCTATCACGTAAAAACTTATCCCCGTTCAAAACTTAGTTCACACAATATTGCTGGCGGCGTAATGAAGAGACTCACGTACTGCGTGATATTACGTACCCGAGCGTTACAGGAATAGCGATGAGGGCTATTCTAAAGCTTATTGATATCCGGGTAATATCTAGTGTGTACGAGTCCTAGAAAGGTCACGTTAGGTACGTGATTATCCGGCGTTAAATTGTAGTCTTTATAGAAAACTTTTTGCTGAAACTCTGAATGAGGAAAAGTATTTTTTTTTTTGTTTAGGTTAATAGCGTTTTACTAGAAATGGTAGTCTGTACAAGGAGAACGTCATAAAATAAAAATAAGACCGGACAAGCGCGAGTCAGACTTGCCCACCGAGGGTTCCGTACAAACTAGTAGATAAAAGGGGGAAATCATATTTTTTTTTATATTTTCCTTCATAAACCGAAAAATATACATCGTAAAAATATTTAAAAATCTGTTTTAGCTTATACTAATAAAGCTCTTTCATATGATACCCCACATGATACGGTTAAAGAACTTTAAAATTTGGACCTCATACCTTGCACCCAATTTTTGTGATTAAATTAAAAATATCTAGTTTTCGGTTTTTTTCCTATATCCTATATGTGTACTCTAACACAATGCTTCTTGCCAAATTTCATAGTTCTAGGTCAACGGGAAGTACCCCATAGTTTTTGATTCCCTTGTGAGTGTCGAAATGTGCATTTTTTACTTCGGCTGTAACTATTTTTTTTACGGAAACTGAGTAATTTGATTTTTCTTTCTGCAGCAAGAGAATATGGATCTGCGTATATGGTTTTAATTTCAACACGATACCTTCACGCGTTCCCGAGATAAAGGTCTTGACACCCGGACGGACGGACAGACAGACAGACAGACAGACGGGCAGACGGACAACAAAGTGATCCTATAAGGGTTCCGTTTTTTTCTTTTGAGGTACGGAACCCTAAAAAATATGAGAAGAGTAGTAAAATATTCTAATTCAATGATTTTCATGAATAAAAAAAAAACAGCAGGAAAAAATACGAGACCTAAATTATTTTGCACACTTGTAAGCAAAACTTTATTTTCATCGTTGGAAGTTTTCTAATTTGGTTCCGATCTGAATCAAATTAGCTTTTGCACGAGAGAGAAGGATTTTGGTGTCTGGCTGTCTGCACATATATCTCTCTAGATTTATCTTGTTAAGGATTTTGAGGATGGAAACAAAACGTTTATTTATATATCCGATTCTATCCAATAAGTACCTACCTGAGCTGCCATCAAACGATCCTCCAATTCCAAGGATCTAATTCGAGAAGCGAAATTTCGATAAAGCTTCTCTTATAAAAGAACTTTTCTTTCTCATTCTTGATTTTTAGTTTCCAAAGGATTCCTTTGTAAACTGAAAATCAATGATGAAATGATTGATATAATGATTTCACTCATTTTGAGCAATTTGTTATGAATGAATTTAAGTTTAACAGCACTAAAAATAAGAAAACAGTAGTAATTTGAGTTTTGACTAAAACTGCATGCTGGAGTAAAATTACATAATATATCAAATCAGGAACGTGAAAAGATGTAATTGTGTTGTAGTTGTTGTTAAAGACCTATCTACATAACTAGACTGCAGATAAATACAATGCAAGTGCAATGAAAATAATTATTCAAAGAAAAATGTTCTATCGCTAATGGGTCAACGAGTAGACTTTCTGAGTACTCCAATAAGTATGTACATATTTAATAGTGTGCTTGCGAGCTTTGCATGGTTTCTTGTCGTTACTTTGTGGACATATGTATATATGCCCACTAATGTATATATACATTGAACTACGCTCAATTTATGCTGGTTAGATTTCTTATTACAATTAAAAGCATGAACGTATAAAAACCCACACATGAAGCAAATTCCTAGAATAGCATATTATTATCCGTACTAGTTTCATACGTCAACGTACAGATTTTTTCTCTGCTCCTTTATATTATAAATGTTTTGTAAACATACTAACTAATAAGTGTTATGTATAAAAAGAATATAAGTTGTTGTTGTTGTTAGCCTGTAGTGTCCCACTGCTGGGCATATAAGTACCCAAGAATAGTAAAATAGTAGTAAATATTTATATATTATTAATGAATATGCCAAATGTTGGAAAACATTTTACTTAATAACAAAAACACAAAAGGAAAATATCGCAGTACCCAGAGCGAAAATAACATAATAACAACAACATAGATTAGCTACGTACGGATACGTAAGTACCTTACGTCACCCTCCTCACGCGCAAATGAGGCCTTTAAATATCGTAGGATGTCCCACACTGTTATCCATCAATACTATACGCGTTTGTATGTATGTACACAATATTCATTACAAGCCACACCCCGTGGTTTTACTTGTGTTCTTGTATCTTTAATATCCTTAAATTTCAAATGAATCATTCATTTTGGTTTAATACCTTTAATGGATGATTAATTTCACATAGTATTCTATAGACGTGACCGTGACGTGACGAGGATGTATTCATCCTCTAAGTTTCCTGATTCTAAGGTCACGCGTATAGATTATTATCAGTCAGAACATTGGATTTTAAGTAGATTTTAGATAATTGTGCGTCGTGAAAGTTCTTATTAATTAGTAGCTTTGGCATCCTTCTATCATGTTAAATGTCTTGAGAGAGAGAGAGAGAGAGGCTAGAAAGAGTTACTCTTACTCATTAGTAGAAAAAATATTTAGATGAAGTTGAGTGAGGTATGCCAATCGAATCATTCGAGTCTATTCTCTGAAGTCTATGTATGCGTAAAACGACAGACAAAACGTACTCATGTACAGTAGGTATACGTAAGCATACAAAGAAGTACCTGACCGAGGCAGCCGGTCTCATCCCACGCATAGCTAATGCGCCGTGACTCACACAATTTAGCATAAATAAACATATTGTTTCTACTCCGAATTGTAACTTTATTGCGGAGGTGCTATTGTATATTGGAAGCTTATTTTTGTTACCAAAATATTTTTTTTGTGAATAAACCTGATTTCTATTTTTGTACTCACTTATAATACATATGTAGATATTATGTATTGTCCATTTTGGTCATGGACCGGTTTCAAAATTCGTGTGCATCCTGAGAAGGAGGTTCTGACAGTCTCAAATTCTGGCAAATATTCGCTCATATAATTGAATAATAGTAAGTTATATAAGTATGTAAGTAATATAAGTAAGTTAGTAAGTTAAAATATGTGTACTCTAATCTAACACAATGCTTCTTGCCAAATTTCATAGTTCTAGTTCAACGGGAAATACCCCATAGTTTTTGATTAGTTTAGTTAGTTTAGTTAGTTTTTTTTTTAATCGTAATAATAAATAAATAATAAATTAATACAGAAGCTAAAGTATTATTCTTGTTTTGAATGGGGCGATTACTTTGGCACTGATGTTTCGCTTGGGGTATTTTGTGCATTTCCTCACGAGCATTTTAAGGATGGAACTTAGCTTCTTGAAATTCCGGAGCAAGGCCGTGACACAACTGGTCTTGTGATGAATTAAGGCGTACCTTAAAGATATATTATATAGAATTTACAGGTACAGATTAGCATAGGGGACAACAAGTTAAAATATTCATACGAAACATATTGTGTTCAATATTAGGTATATATACTCGTAATCTGGTCACCGTATGTGATTGGGTAGATAAATTTGAAAATGCTTATAAGATTTAAGTATATTTGATATGCTCAGAAAAATATGGGCAATAAATATTACCGAAATTAATCTAGACAACATTTATTAGTGCCTGACTTGTGAACTCAGGCAGGATCTAAGTCCAATCTAAATGAAATGTGAAATGTCCCCAAAAATAAATAAATAAATCTTATCAAAATACTTTGACACATTCAAAGCTATTAGTATCACAGCAACATAGATAAATATTTTTAGAAAAGAATTACTTTCAATCCACGTTCCTGTTGTTACCACGTGATAACATTGTGATCCATATAAACATGCCACGGGCGATGACGAGGAGTAGCAACTAACAAAGTCAATGTCAAATCAATTTCAAACATGACCCCTAACTCGCGAACCGGTGAAACTAATATAGACAACATATCAAAATATGCAGTCATAAAGGAGTTGAAAAACAGCTTATTTATCATAGAAATTGATGAACAGAATTGATTTTACAAACTCTTGTTTAGTTCCTAAATCGTTCGGATTTTGTTATTGTTAATTTTCCTTGTTTGAAAAATTAACTTTAAGATGGTGAGAGTATCGGTTTCTTTTAGGTAAGCGCGCTTCATCATCGACCGCTACGTGCTTAACATCAGGTGAGTTGGCGGTCAAGCGCAAGAATAAAAAAAATACTATTGCGGCGTAGCATTGTTCGTTCTCTTCGCGTGTAAGCTACAACATATTACTTTATTTATTCGGTCTCAATAGACGCGAGGAAAAGGCAAAACCGAGCATTAAACCTTGCAACACTTCAAGTTTCCTCGTGAAAAACTTTTCTACAATGGCAACCCCGATACTTTACCCCGGGATACTTCGGTCCAGGTGTAAAGTGGCGCCCAAGGGCGTTGTATCATTATAAAAAAGGGAATAAAACATTTTACAGAGCCAATGAATAGCCCGACATGTTTTGCATGTTACTTTTATGGGTGTTTCATAAAACTGCTTTATGGGCACATCAACCTGACTGATACAGCTTTCTTTACGGCGTGTCTGATATTAAGTTGATATTACAGTGACGCGACGGTTTTATTTTATTTCGTCTACAATTTGAGCTGAGTTTATGCTGACCTATGATTATATGGGAGAAATAGAGAAAAGCGAAAAGATAAGTAAGAACATGCAATTTTTTTATATTTTTTTTCATTTTAAAGAATTCCATGTAGAATATGACTGACAGAAACATATATACTTTAAAGTTAACCATGTTAATTAACTTTAGTCGTAATAAAGTTCATTCCTAGACCACTGAAAGTCAACTATAGTTTGACTTCAGTGGACTCCATCAAGATTCTAAGGAATCAAACAAAACGGGTATTCAAGCCCATAGCAACGATTTTAGGTTTGATGACAACACAGTTCATTGTCAGAGACAAATAAAAAACTGTGTATGTATATATGATAGCCAAATTTGTGACGAGATAGTGTTTTCGTTTTCAAGAACGATATATTTGATTTTTAAATGATACTCTGACTGCAACGATATATATAAATTTAAGTAAAATTATTTTTGACATTGTATTTTTTTTTTACTTTTGTGACATTTCATTCTGACAAATACGTTAAAATCTATATTATTTGACATGTTTACATTATACATTTAAATTGATATTTTATGTTGTTCTGTACCAATTCTGTATTGTTTTTGACATTCATAAGTGTACACTGGTGTACCTATATTTGAGAAATAAATGAATTGAACGGCACTCAAGAAATAACGACCGGTCTAATAACATCTCACACATTAAAATCCGGCAAGTCGTTTACACTATAGGTTATAATATAGAAAACAAACTCTACCACACGGGCATCAACACATTTTTGATTTTTAATTTTTTATTCAAAATTTCGGTTTTCTTTAGTTTATTTAAGTTGTTTAGCTTTTTTATTTCTTTTTTAGGTTATTTTAGTTTAGTTTTATTTAAGTACATATTTTATGAAAACATTATATGTACCCGAAAAAATTTGCCTCCAAAACTAAATATGTTTTCGGTACTAGCTACGGCTACAGAATTCGCCTTATTTACAGGTTTTGGCTACGGCATTGATCAATGACCGCGAGGACGTGAAATAATGATCCCAATTACGGGCGCGTTTGACCCGACCACTTGCACTTGTACGGCCTCGCTGTATGCTGTATAGTTCAGGGAGCGTGCTGTTGATCAAATCTCGCCGTAAAATAATATAGCGAAAGGTTAAGATGAACGGGCAGTTACTTTTTAACACGCTTTTATTAGGTCGATCTGTATGTAACTAACTATGTAATGAAATCTAAGGTAACTAATTTAACCATTTTCCAAGGATCGTAGCGTCATGGAAATTGGCAGCTGTATGTAGTTCTGATGACAATACATTAATATGGTACTGTCGAACTGATCTGATGATGGAGCCGGAAGATATGAACTAGAACTTCATGATGGAACATCGTATAGCTGTGTTTGGATTTGTTAGAAAAACCTTGTAATGAACTTTGACCACAATAATTTGTAGCGTGTTTTTTAAACTGTAATTTATTTATTCCTTGATATAGTTTGCGCTTGACCGCCAACTCACCTGGTGTTGAACGACGCTGCGGTCACGATGGAGCGCGCTTGCCTAGAAGAAATCTATTTACTCATATTTTGCAGACACCCAAATTATATCTACTGAGGAAAACTCTTTCAGCGTATTCCACAATGTAATTTCGTATAAAAAAAGTGGGACCAAAACAAACTTGGTGCTTAAAAAAAAACAAAAAAAAATTTTTTTTATCTTATTCCGTCACTCACCTCAAAACAATTTTCGAATGTGGTGAGTTAATGAAATGCATAATAATTTAAAACATCCGTTCAATGTTTGACACGGATTCCAAGTTATCCACGTTTGCAGTAAATTAAATAATTTTAAAACGCATTGTATCTTCTACGAATTTATTGTAATTTCGTGTAGATGTCTAACAAAGTCCAATAAAACAAACATTCTGATTCTGCTTCGGAATCAAATACGCGTTATTTGCCATAACTGTCGTGTGTATACCTAACGTATATGTAGGTATCTCGAAAAAAAACCCGTAAAATATGGAAATTGTTTTAGATTTTGGATAAAAAATAAAATAACAATTTTTCAGACTGAAAGTGGAAAGCCAAATGAAAATAAAGTACTTAAGTAAGTCATCATCAAGAGTGGAAAATGTTTTTGACACTTCTAAGGGCCACTTTTGTTTCTCCTTAATTTTCGTCCTTGTAACCGTAATTGCTTTTATTTGGGAGATTTTCCTCGTTTTGTAATAAGATCCTGCGACTTTAAAGGACATTTTATGGATTTTGTTTAAAGTGGTTCGATTTCCATATAAAAGTATTTTTAGCTTTTAGCGATAAGGCCGCCTGTTGTTTTCGCTAGCGTGTAAGCTATCTCTTGTTTAATAAAAAGTTTATCTATCTATTTTTACCATTTATAGTTGACAAAAGTATGGTTTTAGAATGAAGTAGGTAATTATCATCATCATCATCTTAGCCATAAGAAGTCCACTGCTAGGCTTGGCATTGATTTCCAAAAAGACTGGTTAGATGCGGCCTGCTTCCACCGTGATGATTCAACTAATTGTGATTAGCTAAAGTTAATCACAATTACGAGTTACTCGTAGTTGGATATATATGTATAATAAATATAGTAGTCTTTATTGGCGGCATCTTATTTGTTGACATGAAATCACGATAAAGCCATAACATGGCGCAGTTTTTTTTAATGTTAACCTTCATTTTCATTCCTATCGATTGAAAGAATCGGTAATAAAAGTGAACAAGTAAATATTATGTAAGGTTGAAATCTTGTTAAGCAATTCGTAGCACGTCTTGTTTCACTTATTGATTCATTAGTGTAATGTTCATTAAGTTTCACTAGTCATTTGTAAACTAATTTAGATGCGTGTAATGATTGTCTAATTCGTGACTGGGCAACACAAAACAAGAGAAATTATATACATTTCACACAAAATAAGAAAATCTTAAGATTAGAAGAGTTAGGAAAGATATTATTAACTACAAATTATTGATAATACTAAAAATTTTTTTGTCTGTTTAGTCGGTTTACGGACGATAATTTTACGTGATAACGATGCGTCACAAGCCGCACGCTTAGGCCGATCGTGCCTCTCTATCGCTTGTTCCGCGCTCTAGCTTGCACGCTAGGCTCAGGCAAAACGTGACATTGAGTCATGCTTTTTAGTGCGTGCAGCCGGCGTTCATCGATTTACATATAAGACGTTATCACGTTAAAAATCCTTTATAAAACGTAAAGTATAAAACAAAGCAATAATATTTTTAAATAAAAACTACGGGTCACTCACGTCTGCAAGACAACAAGGCAAACGTTGCGTCGTAGTGCAAGGCGCGTCACCGACCGAGAGTGACGTGTGTGCTGCTCCTTTGAAAAAGACCGCCGAATGCGGTTGAAACTATAGTCGGATATTTCGGCTCAAGACAGAGAGTGACCCGTAGTTTTTATTTAAAAATGTGTGAAAACCACGTTAATTTCCATAGTAAAGCAATAATAATAACAAATAAATAGTGATGTCATCTGAAACTTGCCCAAGGTAAGATGTGATGCTAGGGTGTCCCTGAACGCTCATGTACGTAGATTTACCTGGTTTCCGCTCAATCAGCCCTCACTATAGCTTCCCATTAACTGGAAGCACTTTCTCTTATAGGAGGACTACTATGATAAGTTTATATTGTAATTACTTCATTACGGGCTATTTCGGACATTAGTAGCGAACTCCATTCTCGGCCACACCGTCGCTTAACATCAGGCGTGCGTGTTGGTGGTCAATCGTAGATGTATCTAATATATAAAACCGGCCAAGTGCGAGTCGGACTCGCGCACGAAGGGTTCCGTACCATTATCTATAAAAACGGCAAAAAAATCACGTCTGTTGTATGGGAGCCGCCTTAAATATTAATTTTATTTTAATTTAATTATTTATTTTTAAAGTGAATAATATAACTCAATATTCAGTGAATATTTCAAGCGTCTACCTGTTGCCGTTATCAATATCGAGCAAAAAAATCACGTTTGCTGTATGTATTGCCTTAAATATTTATTTTATTCTGTTTTTTAGTATTTGTTGTTATAGCGGCAACAGAAATACATCATCTGTGAAAATTTCAACTGTCTAACTATCACGGTTCATGAGATACAGCCTGGTGACAGACGGACGGACGGACAGACAGACAGCGGGGTCTCAGTAATAGGGTCCCGTTTTTCCCCTTTGGGTACGGAACCCTAAAAAATAAATGCTGTAAGATGCTCATTACCCGAAGCAAAAGGGAGGGTTTTGTTTTTGACCAGTAGTATGTGTGTATTTATGTATGTTCATCTGTTCCCTCATAACTTCTAAACTAGGTACTTATCATTAATCTGACAATTTTATACACACATATATATATATTTTGATATAGTTTTTGTTTGAAAGAGGATTTCATCGAGTTGTTCTTAGCTGTTTCATTAAAATTGATTCAGCCGTTTTTTGTCGGGGGGTTTTTGAGTTTTTTAAACTTGTATCAAAAGAAGGAGGTATTCTGATGTATTTTTTTTTGATTGTACAGCGATAGGTACCGCCTATCGCTGTTATATAAATACATTGTAAAAATTATTTTTTCTTGTTTGAAATGGTATATTTTTAGATTGGTCCCATAGAAGTTTCATCAAAATGGGTTCAATATTTTGGTCTTTAAAACAAAATTGCACATTTTGAAGTCGGTTTTTCAGTATTTTAAACTATAAATATAATTATCTAAGACTGAAAATAATTTCAAAATTCGTATAACTGAATTACACATTTTCATTACCTTTCCACCCTTTTTGTACATCAGTTATTATTTATTTATTTAAAACCTAGGAGGCCTAACGGGCCGGCGTGTCACTGCGACCTTTGCAGATCTATTGTGACAACTCCTTTTGGATCACAGCACCTCCCCAAGCTCTATACCGATCATGTAGTCAGTAATGGCTTTAGGGTTGTACATCAGTTACACCTGTTAAACCTATACCGTTAGAGTCTAATTCAAATGACCAGCTCTGGATTCAACTGTCAGGTACTCGATGGTAAAATACATTTCTTTAGGCGTGTACAACAAATAACTATTTTCTTATTCTAAGTTGAAATTTAAAAAAATATTCGCGGAAAGTTTTATGAACATAATTTTATGAGATGCTAGATGGTTTCAAGGGGAATAAACTATATACCTTACTATGGGTTTCTTTTGTAATTCAGAACCCTAAAACAGAAGAGGCGATCCAGTCTACCAGTATAATCATTTCATTTGAAAACACTTTTTACTAACAAAGTCTAATATTATTGTTAACATTAAAAGAAATTATAAATTTTATTATCTATAAATTTTTATTTTTCTTTTAATAAATTATATTTATTAAAAGACCAAATACTCGTATTAGACTGAAAATGTAACTCATGTATAATAGTAACTTATTCCTAGTACATTAGAAGCACGCACGCACACCCACATAATATACATACAAATACTTGAAAACCCTTATTATACCATCCAAAACCTTATTATACTCGTACCATCCTTAAAAGTTGGGTAAATTATTCATTCGCCTCAATGAACGTGGTCAAACTGTATCTACCCTGAGCGCCCTGTGTATTGTTTAATTCATGTAATGGCGTGAAAGGCCTTTCACGGGCTTCCGTTTAATTAGTATCGACGTCACCATGTGAACCAACCTTTACAATAATTACTACCATGATGAGCTCGGGGAGGGGTTTCAGTCCTTTTTTACTGGACTACGAAAAGGAAGATTACTTGTTTGCTCGTTATATTATTTACTTAGTTAAACGGGGGGTTTAACTAAAATGCGCTTATTCAGCGTTTTTAAGTAAGACGGATAATGTTTAAGGGTAAAAATTAGTTTTCTCGTATTTGTTTTTCATAGTTTTGTTATTTAAAGAAGAGCGCACGACGTTTCTCGTAACAATTTTCGCTATCTATATCTATACATATAATAAGACTGGAAACGGGTAAAAATCTGTACATTAAATATTTTTGAAAATTTTTGATTGGAGTATGCATTACTATCGATTTAGATGCCAAAACAGCATTTATCAACATTTTTGTATGTCTGTTTGTCTGTACGGTGTGTACGATGGACGCCGAAGCTACTGGACGGATTTGGACGAAATTTGGCAGGATTACTACTAATACTATGTATACTTTTTATTCCGAAAAAATTGACAGTTCCTGTTCACTAAACAATAACGTATCACCGCTCGGGTGAAACAGTGGGGCGCTGCTAGTCTAATATAAATAAGAAAAAAAAAGCTAGAATATTTCGCTAACCGCAAAACACAATAACGGAAGCAATTACAGATTATTTTATAGAGCAGGCTAGAGTACAAATGTAGACTTGGTAATCTTGGTTATTACTCAATGACATAACTACGTGGTAGTAGAAAGCTCGTCTGGTTAAAAAAGGAAAGTGCCTGCGGTTGCACTAACCAAGATAACTTGGGTTGATAGGTTGTTGACACTTCACGCTTACGAGTATTGTTACGTTTGTTCCTGGGCCTCAAGGCTGCTATTTGAACATCAGTCGCTCGTCACTCCTCATCCAATTTTTTTACAAAGACAGAGCAAGCACAGTCAAGCGTAGCAAAAATAATATTATTTTGGTATTTGTAGTTGTACTAGTATATATACTTAATTAACTAGATAATATATTTTTAATGATAGGTATTGATATTTTTAATTATTCTTGTCTTAACGGTTAGAGTCTTAGAACAAATGTAATTCAAATTTATTGGATACCAAAATTTAAATTTAATCGATTATATAATTTAAATTAATGCTATTTTCAAATATTTTTTTTTGCCTTGCCCACATCATAGCCGCTTAGAAATTTTATTTTTCATAAATATACTTATATACGTAAATTAATAACAATATGTAACAGTAACTATATAATAATAAAAAAAAAAGTTTATTTATCATATGTGTAATTCTGACTTACCTGTAACATGTATGTTATTCAAGGTTAATAAATATTCTTATTCTTATACTCGCGAATCGTATGATTCAACGACTATTTTTACTAATCGCTAGTCTACTACTATATAAATAGACTAACAATTTGTCAAAATAGTCGTTGAATCGTTTAATGGCTGGTCAAGTGGTCAAGCAAGATTAGAGTTTATAAACTGGAAAAAGACCTCAAAATAATCTAATAAAAAGAAGTTATCGCTGAATGTAAATCAAGCTGAAATGTTGTTACCCTTGGTTTGTCTTATGGCTGGAAAAAGCGATATGGTTACATTGTGGATATTTGAAAGACCCGAATTATCCCTGATCCGTTCTATAATCATTATCTCGTGCTGTCTCTTTCATGCTGGACTGGGAGAAAAATAAAAACAGAATGTTCTACTTAGTTGCTTCTCTTCTCAGGCATACTGTAAAAGACACTTACGGGACGTGAGGGAAATAGTTCTTTATGTGAGCGATGGACTGACCCCCTGTGAATGCAAGCCAACATTTGATCTTACCCTCCAATATCACCTAACACCCTCTTCTTAATAACTCTCTAATCCTTTAACCACGGTCAAATGTGGCGTCAAACGGCCTCATGGTCTTTGATGTTTTGCCTACCCCGCAAGGGAAAATAGGCGTGATTGTTTTGTTTTTTTGCACTCTTATGGTGGAGCACAACGCGCGCAGCTAGCTATCTGTCTCCTGCATACTCACACCCTTTTAAACATACAAAATCCCTAAGATTTAAGAAAAGTAAGAAATGAATTTGTTTATTTAAATAGAAGAAATATATATAAAAAAACAGATATCATTTATACTGGCGACGGAGTAGTGAATAAACATTATTTTTCTACTCCTCAGTCAATTTAATAGATATCAAAGATAAACTTTTCAAAGAAAAACTTTTCTAATATCCCTACTCAGTGATTTAATTGTTTAAAAATGTTGTGATGCACGAGAGAGATAGCTGCCAGCGTTGAGCGCATCCTTAACAGGTTCACAGTCCACAGCCCATATATGGGCTGTAGGCCAATAGCGTCATGAGTCCACAGCCCGCATATGGGCTATCCGGCTACTGAGTTTTAACGGGTCGTATTTAATTGGACTCTGAGGGAATGTCTCATATTAAACGTGGACTTGGTAGGATATATACTTAGCAACAAAATTTCACCGGACTTGGGTGGTGCTTTATACTCTCGATGCTGGACTGTGAACCTGAAAGCTGTTTCTCTGCATTGATTTCGTACTCTATGAAAGAATGAGGTTCCGCGTTCCACTAGCTCAATACCGTTTCATCATATCCACGGGTAAAGTTGTGAAAACGCTGTTTGTTCAAATGGGAATAGTTTCTTTTATTTGTCTACTAGCTGCGCAACGTTGCTCTACTCGGAATATTACAGTTTTTATAATTTATATTGCGGTGGAGACTATGGGTTGTTGGGGTAGTGAGGCACAGCTCATAGGTGAGTTGGGCCACAGGATAATGGATAGGACAGGTGACTCCCGCTCCCGCATGTTTCTGATGCAATGACTAGCAATCGCCATACAGCGAGGTAACGCAGCGAGTGTTATGGGTACCTTTGCACCAGGAACAGTTAGGGGCGGGCTATTTGACTAATTTAGTTTTAGATTATTGACAATGTATATATAAGTATATATATAAATTTTGATTAAAAATTGTACATTTCATTGTTAAATTTTATATTTATGGGAGTTTTTGTTTGTTATTACGATGTATTTAGTTGAGCACAACTCAAAATTGCGTTTGTAAAAAAAATATTAAACCGGACAAATGCGAGTGAAACTCGCCCACCTCGGGTTCCGTACAAACTAGTAGATAAAAGGAGAGTTTTTTTAAAAAAAATATATTTTCCTTCATAAATCGAAAAATATACATTGTAAAAATATTTAAACCTGTTTTAGCTTGTGCTAATGAAGCTCTTTCATAAGATGATACGGTTAAACTTAAAACACTTTAAAATTTGGACCCTTCCTTGCATAAAGACCCTTATTTTTGATTGTGATTAAAATAAAAAAAATCGGCCAAGTGCGAGTCGGACTCGCGCACGAAGGGTTCCGTACTA
Source organism: Lycia hirtaria (assembly GCA_947563715.1). Classification (NCBI taxonomy): domain Eukaryota; kingdom Metazoa; phylum Arthropoda; class Insecta; order Lepidoptera; family Geometridae; genus Lycia; species Lycia hirtaria. The sequence continues at coordinate 8,463,014 of OX387375.1, read as the reverse complement.
TCATCTATAGTAGAAAATCGTATAAAATAACGAGAAATCAACGAAATTCCAAGTAGTAAATTGCAAACTTAAACGTAGGTTTTCGATACACATCCGGGCAGCATGACGACGCTCGCGCGAATACGCGCGGTTATGGCTCGCTCCGTGATGTTACCTCCCCCGCTACCCGCGCGGCCGTTGCTTAGCAACCGCCTCGCGCTCGCGCCACCACCACACCGCGGCGCGGCGCTCGCACCGCGTTTAGATGCACGGATTATTTTCATTTTGTGAGTTTTTATGTATAAGATTAGGTATTTATTTTTATAGTTAATATATTTCTAAATATTTACTTACAAATATTCAAGTTTCTACCTGTTAATTAAGATCGAGTAAAAATTGCTTAAAAATTACGTTTGTTGTATGGGAGCCCCCCTTTAATATTTACTTTATTGTTATTTAATTATTTATTTTGAAAGGTAATATACAAGTAAATATTCTGTGAAAATTTGAAGCGTCTACCTGTTACCGTTTTTAATATTGAGCAAAAAAATACGAAAAAAACACGTTTATTGTATGGGGACCCCCCTTAATATTGATTTTTTTTAAATTTTTTGTATTTGTTGTTATAGCGGCAACGGAAATACATCATTTGTGAAAATTTCAGCTTTCTAGCTATCACGGCTTATGAGATACAGCCTGGAGACAGACAGACAGACAGCGAAGTCTTAGTAATAGGGTCCCGTTTTTACCCTTTGGGTACGGAACCCTAACGACTAGTTTTCGGATTTTTTCCTATATGTGTACTATAACAAAATGCTTCTTGCCAAATTTCATAGTTCTAGGTCAACGGGGAGTACCCCATAGGTTTTGATTCCCTTGTGAGTGTCGAAATGTGCGTTTTACGACATATTCGGCTGTTAACTTTTTTTACGAAACCTGAGAAATTTAATTTATCTTTCTGCAGCAAGAGATATATATTTGCGTATATGGTTTTAATTTCAACTCGATACCTTCACGCGTTCCCGAGATACAGGTCTTGACATCCAGACGAACGGACAGACAGACAAACGGACAGACATTCGTTCAGATGCTGGGTACGCTGCGTACTGGTAGCGGGTTTGAGCATTTGGATTGTCCTTAAACCTTTATCGGTCTGTGGTGTTCAATTTGCTTATTGTGTGGTAGTTTAGTTAGTTATGTGTAGTTCGTACATTGTTTTGTTGTAAAGTTTAGTATCCAAATCGGTTTATTAAGTAATGTATCTAGCATTACACGCCAGATACCTACTAACATAATAATGCTCCATTTTCCTTTGTTCAACTAACTAGATTGCTGTATTTAAGGTTATTTAATTTAACCTTTAACGAAATTCTTAATAATTCTATGGAAAGGTCGTATATTGGTAGGTATATGTAATCTGTGTCATTTTATAAAAGGGCCTGTTTCACGTAAGCTAAAATTAATTACCATTTAGTGAAAACGGCTTTTCATATTAGATTATTTTTATTCGTCAGAAACAAATTAAAGATGTAAAAATTGTTAAATAAAATCAATTATTAAGTGTAGTAAACACTCAATTTATTATAGTGAGTAGGTAGGTACTTTATGAAAAGAAGTGGGGGAGATCTATGCCCAGCAGTGGAAAGGACAGAATATTCATAAAAAATAGGTACTATAAAAAAGCACCTGTTATCAGTCTTTCTTAACCTCAGAATTACTTCAAAACTCCAATTGGGATATAGTAGCTGCAGCTCTCGGTTTCACCACGTAGTGATGAAAAACGGTGATGATGAAATATATACATAGCCTTTGTCCACCTCCAGGTTATGCTATCTCTGTACCAAATTCCATAACAAACAGGTTCAGTTGTTTGTGCAAGAAAAGTTAACAAACAGACGGAGGGGCAGAGATACAGAGTTAGTTTCGCTTTTTACCTACATCAAAAAAAAAGAGGTTAACAATTCGGCTGTCTTTTTCTTTAAATGTTTGTTACCGCATATTTTCGTCATTTATTTAAATCTCAAAAATTAGTTGTTTATTTGAAAATTTAAAGGTTTCTTTCGGATTAATAAATTGGTCCCATAAAATTTTCTTCAAAATCGGTTCAGTAGTTCAGGTTTTAAGACAAAAATGCGCATTTAAAAGTAGGTTTTTTAGTTTTTTTAAACTATAATTATTAAACAGGAGTTACAATAGTAGTGAAGTGTGTTTGAAAAGTAAACGAACTTACCCAGTGAAGTTTTGTAAATACAATTTTTAGTTTCAAACAAGACGAGTAAATACTATTAATAAAAATGAATAAAGGAGGAGGAGGAGTACAGGATTTATATAAATATTTGTTTGAACCCTGTTCAAAGTGTCCCGTGTCATCAGAATAGGTCAAACGCCTAGCCGAAAGTGGTAGAACAGTGCCAGACTACCACTGACCGGTCGTAACCTTTACCGCAGCTTTACAGAATTAACGTTGACATTACACGCCTGTGTCGGGAACGCTTCAACTTTTAATAGGACCGTTCTGGTAATAAATAGAAAATGTAACAGAGATATGGTTTATAGCAAACCCGGAATATTGTCCACCAGTTCTTTGTCATTGGAGCTGCGTATTATGAAGTCTACATGTTGTCCTGTAGGGTTACTTTGTTTATTTTATTCAATGGGTTAAATTAATTCATCATCATCATCTCAGCCATAAGAAGTCCACTGCTGGACATAGGCCTCCCCCATGGATTTCCAAAAAGACCGATTGGAAGCGACTTGCATCCAGTGTCTTCCCGCCATTTGTATGAGGTCATCTGCCCATCTCGTGGCTGGTCTTCCTAATTAAAAAATTAGTAAATTCAAATTACTAAATTAATTTTAATTTAATTTTTTATTAATTTTGTTCTAATTTAATTATATGTACTTTAATCCATTCATATGAATTACGTAATAAATTTGAATTGTTTAACATTGAGCTAGGAATATATATTATAAGAAATCAACTATAGTTTCACTCATTGGCTCATACCAAAACTTGGGATCAAAATTACGGCAATCAGTTTCTCTGATGCTGCAAAAAAAGGACAAACAATACACTACAATTATTACATTAAAATATTAGCAAATACAGTCTTGCTTATTCGATGTAATATAGGTTGACGCGATAGCGCATGCCATCGTATAAGATAAGAATGTCTATAGCATGAACAGCAAGAGTTGTTTTTCGGTTAAGATTTTCTACTCGATGCTGATACCGGACCGTGTGAAACGCCCTTTATGGCCCTACATCGGTCTAATTAAAAGTGAATGTGTGTACAGCTTTATCTTAATTTTGTAATAAAGGATACATGAGGATTGAAGCAAGGGTTGGGTCCCAGACATGCTATATTTAATACACAAATGTACCTAAGTTATTTATTCATTAATTTGATTTGGATAGTATGTATACATCCATTTTTTAATTTTATTGTAATCGTTCTTGTTTCAAATTAAGATCTCCCTTCGTTTGAGAGCTACTATGCGAGTTATATATAGATACACAATCAAACTCATAAATAAATATATGTTCTGTGCTCATAACAGCCCTCTTTCTGGGTCGTGGGTTAAAAATGCATTCACACGTTTTGAAAATAAGGTTCTTGAGTTCTTGTCCTACAGACTGACGAACAAAGAAGTGATCCTATAAGGGTTTCGTTCTTCCCTTTTAAGGTAACGAAACGAACCCTAAAAAACACAAAGTTGAATTAAGAACTTCCTTTTTACTTTAAGGTGGGACTCAAAGCACGCAGCTATCTCTCCTGCGCATCACGATATTTTTAAGCATATAATAAATCATTGAGTAAGGATATTAGAAAATACAGAGATGATTTTGTTTATTTAAATAGGTGAAATATTTAAAAAATACTCATTACACACATTAAAAAAGACGAACACACATTATATTTATTATGTTATCACGTAAGTGACAAATTGTCTTTGTTGATAATAAAGTTCTTTAAACCTAACCTAAAAAATGTTTTTCTTCGATATCATTCAAATTGGCTGAGGAGTAGGAAAATATATTGTTTTAGGGTTCCGTACCTCAAAAGGAAAAAAACGGAACCCTTATAGGATCACTTTGTTGTCCGTCTGTCCGTCTGTCCGGGTGTGAAGACCTTTATCTCGGGAATGCGTGAAGGTATCGAGTTGAAATTAAAACCATATATGCAAATCCATAGTATCTTGCTGCAGAAAGAAAAATAAAATTTCTCAGTTTTCGTAAAAAAATGTTCTAGCCGAATATTTCGTAAAAAACGCACATTTCGACACTCACAAGGGAATCAAAACCTATGGGGTACTTCCCGTTGATCTAGAACTATGAAATTTGGCAAGAAGCATTGTGTTAGAGTACACATATAGGAAGAAATCCGAAAACTGGACATTTTTAATTTAATCACAAAAAAATAGTGTCTCTATGCAAGGAATGAGGGCCCAAATGTTAAAGTGAATTAACCGTATCATGTCGGGTATCATATGAAAGAGCCTCATTAGCATAAGCTAAAACAGGTTTTTAAATATTTTTACGATGTATATTTTTCGGTTTATGAAGGAAAATATAAAAAAAAGTATATGGTTTCCCCCTTTTATTTAGTTTGTACGGAACCCTCGGTGGGCGAGTCTGACTCGCACTTGACCGGTTTTATTTTTTCACTACACCGTCGCTAGTATAAATGATATCTGAATAAATTATTTTTTTATTTATATCATCTAAATAAACATATCATCTCTCACTTTTCTAATATCAATTATTTTATATGATTTAGATTTTACATGTGATGTGTGAGAGAGATAGCTGCGCGCTTGGCCTATCCTTAAGAAATGGATGTATTTATTAATGTCTTTTTGGTAGGTATTTTGTATTTAAAAGGAAGTGTTGATTATTTACAATTAATTAATAGTTGTCCTATCGCTTAACGTCTTACTACTAATGCTATCTTCGGTCAATGTTGGCGGTTCAAGTTTGCAGCAAGTGTCACACGTGAAACTGTTAGGTTTCTATGTTGACACCGCCCTAAAATGGGACATACACATAGATAACCTATGTGCGCGGTTGAGTCAAGCTTGTTTTGCATTGAGTCGGCTGGCAAGATCAGCGCCGAGATACGCCGTACGAAGCTGCTACTTCGCCACGGTTCATTCAGCTAAACCGTACTTCACGGAGTTAGGCATACTGACCGTGCCATCTATACTTATATACCAGGCGAGTGTGTTTGCTCGTAATAACCAGCAAAAATTCCAGCGCTTGGGCAAAAATCGTGACGGCACTCCCCGCACTGGATATAACAATAAGTTTAAAGCGGTCGAACACAAGCTCACTAAAACAGGCAAGTCCGTTTACGTGAAAGGTCCCGATATTTATAACCTGCTTCCTGACGACATACGGACTGAATTTGGGGAGAATTATTATAATTTGAGGGACAACCTTTCAGTTCTATTCTGTTGCCCTACTTTTTACTGCAACACCATCAATACTCAGAAATACTATCAACTAAACTTTCTCTAACTTCCAATTCACAGTGAAATTCTGAATAATTTGGTCTCGATCACAAGCTTTGAGTATCGCTATTTAGATAACAAAGCATTAATCAAGGCCAACTCTAGATTAACTCGTTTATAATCTGCCTCCACTTAATCAATTGAGAAACAAGACAATCTCCAATTTGTATAGACATTTTTAACCGACTTAAAAAAATAGGTATTCTTTCGGTCGTTATTCGGTTGTATAGTTCGTTGGGATCTTTTTAGGGTTATTAAAACTATGGTTTTTTTTAAAAATTGTGATAAACCTGAAAAAATTATATAAAAAACCGCAGCTTGTAACTACTAGTAGTTACAAGCTGCGGTTTCGTAACTTTTGATTAGTGAAATAAATTCTCACACGTAAAGCCATGTAGTGGTTTTATCGTTGAAAGCGATCTCCGTTGTGTTTATAAAAACAAAGTAAACCTTTACAAAAAAACTTCTTGCTTCAGGAATATTGTACGATCTCAAACGTACAGGGCACATTCCTCAGTTGCTTCTTATCTATAGGTACGTGCTCCTACCGCGGAAGTGATAGTTTTCCTTATAAGTAATTGTACATTAGTTTATTGAGTAGACAGTAAGTCGTAGAACAAGTAACAACTTCGTAAAATATACGTCTAAAAACATCGAGCAGAGTTTTCATCTTCTACTCCACAACTAGCTGCAAGACGTCGTCACACTACACGGCGGATTGTACATGGTCCTTCGAGCCGGATCTGAACCAGCGACCTATGGATGGTCCTTCGAGAGGAGTAAGTCACTTGTTTGTTTTGTATTTCTTTTCCTGCGGCAGCGAATCGGCTTGATTGGCCTGCCACAAGCGGCACTCACCAGTCAGGTTGAGACAATCGTTATTGTCGTAGAGGAGGTACAAGTACATAAGTGCTTACTGTAACACCAGCCACGAGTTCAAGAGTCCATACGAGGTTCTTGGGTTTCGGTGGAACAACATCTGCAGCGTCGTCAACAACAAGGCGGCGGGCAAGCAACAACATCTGCAGCGTCGTCAGCAACAAGGCGGCGGGCAGGCAACAACAACTGCGGCGGCGTCAACAACAAGGCGGCGGGCAGACTACATCGGGATTCAGCGAATCCGGGTGCAACAACAACGACGAGCTGGAAATCGTGAGCTGCGCGGGCTTCGATACGGTATCGTTAACTATCAACTTAACAAGGCTTTGTAGGCTAAATTAGTCTCGAGCTCAAACCTTAGATTTGCAAGTCTGAGGTCAATTAACTATCATTAGATAAGCTACAATAGCATTGATAGCTTCATTTCGTTTTTGGGTCGATTACTGTAGTCGTCATGGAGGCATTGGCGGCCCAGAATGAAGTTTTTGAAAATATCAAGCAACTCTGCTCAAATTACAGCAAGGATTCAAAATCCAGGAAAACCGTGGATTATTTGAAGATACGGTTAGCGTCTTTAAACGCCCAATGGGAGGATTTCGAAAGGCGTCATATGGAACTCCTGAACATGCCGGATAAAAACATAAAATATTTTAGCGACGGGATTTATGAGGCAATCAGGAAGACGTGTTCAGAAACACGGAATGACATGGTGCAGTTGCTATTCGCAATGGCAGAGGCTTCGTCATCGTCGACTCCAGAACACAAACATACAGTGTTAGATTGGAGCTTTCCCAGTCCCAATACTACAACATCATCAACTACAGAGCGGCGAGCTTTGTCATCGTCGACTCCAAAACGCAAACCTTGTACAGTGTTTGATTGGAGCTTCCCTGGCTCCAATACTGCAACATCATCAACAACAGAGCGGCGAGCTTTGTCATCGTCGACTCCAGAACGCAAACCTACAGTGTTTGATTGGAGCTTCCTCGGTTCCAATACTGCAACATCATCAACTACAGAGCGGCGAGCTTTGTCATCGTCGACTCCAGAACGCAAATCTACAGTGTTTGACTGGAGCTTCTCCGGCTCCGATACTGCAACATCATCAACTACGAAAGTGCGAACATGCGACATCGGATCTACACCGATTCCAACGCATCAGAACCGTCAACCACAAAGCAGCTGGCAGACTACATCGGGGTTCAATCGGGTCTCACTAAACCACAGTTGGACAACCACAGCGTCATCAATTACAATGCTGCCACTTCCTGTGCCTCAAGTGATCAAAGATATCACGCCAAAAATAACGAACGCAGAATTCGTGAATGATCACGATAAGAAAACGTGCGCATCGGCAAAAACGTGCAAGGAACGCAACGATAATAATCATTATATGATGTTGCATAATACAATTGCAATGCAAGCAAGGTCGATGTCAGCAAATACGCCGAGTAATCAAAACAACGCGCATGCTGCGTCGAGAAATAAACACAAGAATAACGATTGTTTGCGTCGAATACAAGAGAATGCCACTACAATAACACTGTTCAACGCATCTCAGATCTGCACCAATATGAACAGAAGAAAAAAGAAGCGCTGTATGCAAAAGATAAAGAAGAAGAAGAATCTAGTCTATAATCAACCCCAAACGCGAGCCTTCAACGAGCCTGCATTGCCAAATTATTTGCCAGCAGAATTTATATCAACCAAATATGAAGCTAATCAAAGCAATGCCTTTAAGAACAAAGACAACATTCCAGTTGACTGGGAATACGGAAAACGTCCACGTCACAGAGTAACAAAGCATCAATTGCTGTCGAAAATACCGATAGTAAAAGACAGAGACAAAGAGAAAGAGGCACAAATAAATACAGGATAACTAACAACAAAACATAACAATCTTCAACTTCAAGATATTACTGATTGCATCCCGTATTGAAAACTAAGTAATAACAACATTATACTACAATTTGACCGAGTGGGAACAAAAACGCTGACACGCAAGTATGCGGTGTTAGTTTGCAGGTCGCTAACCCGCACGGTTAGCAAAAATTCCGTGCGATGTACGATTGCTGAGGCAGTAGACGACCTAGACAGGTGTCACAACAATGTCAGAGTGCGGGGAAGCCTGGCTCGGATTTCATCCTCGTAGCAACTGGTTCGTGCGTAACACAACTGCGATCTCATGACAATTAATACAAATTATAAATGCACTAATGCTTTACAGCAGAGATGCTTTTGATAATCGGAGCGATGGCCAACCAGGTGGTGGCATTACAATGACTAGAAAATAAACACTGCAATCACCATCGCCGGCCTCGACATGCTCGAATACTACGAGCAGCATCCATCAGCACTCAACAACACTCAATACCAGATGATCCTTCCGTATAACGCAGCTATAGTTAAACGAAGCGATATCTAGCCAGAGATAAGCAGCGACAGTTCCAGCTGATCCATGTATATCAAGAACTTTCACAACATTCACCAGTAATCAGCAACACTCATCGACGCAGCACGAGGATCACGCGCCAAGAAGCTGAAATCCTGAACATTATATTTAACTTAACTGGCTCTTGCCAACACTTTCTGCGACTGGAGCATATACGGTCCCAACCGTACAGGGCATACTCTTCGGGTGCAACCATCACAGCTTAACTTAACTTTGTATAACTTTATATTTAACTTAACTGACTCTAGCCCTCACTTTCTGCGGCTGGAGCATGTACGGTCCCAACCGTACAGGACATACTCCTCGGATGCAATCTTCGTAGCCTTAACTTTGTATAACTTTATCTTCCTCATCTCACACTTCCTGCGGCTGGAGCATGTACGATCTCAAACGTACAGGGCACATTCCTCAGTTGCTTCTTATCTATAGGTACGTGCTCCTACCGCGGAAGTGATAGTTTTCCTTATAAGTAATTGTACATTAGTTTATTGAGTAGACAGTAAGTCGTAGAACAAGTAACAACTTCGTAAAATATACGTCTAAAAACATCGAGCAGAGTTTTCATCTTCTACTCCACAACTAGCTGCAAGACGTCGTCACACTACACGGCGGATTGTACATGGTCCTTCGAGCCGGATGTTTCCAACTATGGTCCTTCGAGAGGAGTAAGTCACTTGTTTGTTTTGTATTTCTTTTCCTGCGGCAGCGAATCGGCTTGATTGGCCTGCCACAAGCGGCACTCACCAGTCAGGTTGAGACAATCGTTATTGTCGTAGAGGAGGTACAAGTACATAAGTGCTTACTGTAACACCAGCCACGAGTTCAAGAGTCCATACGAGGTTCTTGGGTTTTGGTGGAACAACATCTGCAGCGTCGTCAACAACAAGGCGGCGGGCAAGCAACAACATCTGCAGCGTCCGCCGCATGTACAATCCGCCGTGTAGTGTGACGACGTCTTGCAGCTAGTTGTGGAGTAGAAGATGAAAACTCTGCTCGATGTTTTTAGACGTATATTTTACGAAGTTGTTACTTGTTCTACGACTTACTGTCTACTCAATAAACTAATGTACAATTACTTATAAGGAAAACTATCACTTCCGCGGTAGGAGCACGTACCTATAGATAAGAAGCAACTGAGGAATGTGCCCTGTACGTTTGAGATCGTACATGCTCCAGCCTCAGGAAGTGTGAGATGAGGAAGATAAAGTTATACAAAGTTAAGGCTACGAAGATTGCATCCGAGGGGTATGTCCTGTACGGTTGGGACCGTACATGCTCCAGCCGCAGAAAGTGAGGGCTAGAGTCAGTTAAGTTAAATATAAAGTTATACAAAGTTAAGTTAAGCTGTGATGGTTGCACCCGAAGAGTATGCCCTGTACGGTTGGGACCGTATATGCTCCAGCCGCAGAAAGTGTTGGCAAGAGCCAGTTAAGTTAAATATAATGTTCAGGATTTCAGCTTCTTGGCGCGTGATCCTCGTGCTGCGTCGATGAGTGTTGCTGATTACTGGTGAATGTTGTGAAAGTTCTTGATATACATGGATCAGCTGGAACTGTCGCTGCTTATCTCTAGCTAGATATCGCTTCGTTTAACTATAGCTGCGTTATACGGAAGGATCATCTGGTATTGAGTGTTGTTGAGTGCTGATGGATGCTGCTCGTAGTATTCGAGCATGTCGAGGCCGGCGATGGTGATTGCAGTGTTTATTTTCTAGTCATTGTAATGCCACCACCTGGTTGGCCATCGCTCCGATTATCAAAAGCATCTCTGCTGTAAAGCATTAGTGCATTTATAATTTGTATTAATTGTCATGAGATCACAGTTGTGTTACGCACGAACCAGTTGCTACGAGGATGAAATCCGACCCAGGCTTCCCCGCACTCTGACATTGTTGTGACACCTGTCTAGGTCGTCTACTGCCTCAGCAATCGTACATCGCACGGAATTTTTGCTAACCGTGCGGGTTAGCGACCTGCAAACTAACACCGCATACTTGCGTGTCAGCGTTTTTGTTCCCACTCGGTCAAATTGTAGTATAATGTTGTTATTACTTAGTTTTCAATACGGGATGCAATCAGTAATATCTTGAAGTTGAAGATTGTTATGTTTTGTTGTTAGTTATCCTGTATTTGTGCCTCTTTCTCTTTGTCTCTGTCTTTTACTATCGGTATTTTCGACAGCAATTGATGCTTTGCTACTCTGTGACGTGGACGTTTTCCATATTCCCAGTCAACTGGAATGTTGTCTTTGTTCTTAAAGGCATTGCTTTGATTAGCTTCATATTTGGTTGATATAAATTCTGCTGGCAAATAATTTGGCGTTGCAGACTTGTTGAAGGCTCGCCTTTGGAGGTTAACTCCACAGCTTTGTAGAATTATTATAAATGTCCTCTGGACTAGACTTCTCTTCTTTTTCATTTGAATATAATTTTGATTTGAAATGTTGTCTGCAGAACTCGCAGGCGTAGGTTCCAAATGATGTAGCTTGCTATATTCCTTGTACGTAGCAGCTAATTTGTTGTCTGTCAGCAACTTTATTCCAAGTTGTGCGACTGTAGTAGGTCTCGAATTAATGGTTGTAAGCTCATAATCCTGAGACGAACTCGTTATGAATTTCTTATTCATTATTTTAGCAGTATTTTTATGGAAATACTCCTCGACGTTAGTATCTTTGGAGACTTCCTTAGTTTTCTGTGAAATATCCTCTAAATTAAAATATATATCACCGTTATTATAGTCACTATTGCTCGACGCAGCATGCGCCTCGTTTTGCTTACTCGGTGTATTCACTGACATCGACCTTGCTGGCGTTGCATTTTCACTATGCAACATCGTGTAATGATTATCGTTGCATTCTTTGCACGTTTTCAATAAACTACACGTTTTTTTATCGTGATCATTCACGAATTCCGCGTTCGTTATTTTTGGCGTGAAATCCTTGATCACTTGAGGCACAGGAGGTGGCAGCATTGTAATTGATGACGCTGCGGTTGTCCAACTGTGGTTTAGTGAGACCCGATTGAACCCCGATGTAGTCTGCCAGCCGGTCTGTGGTTGACGGTGTTGTTGTGTTGGAATCGGTGTAGTTCCGATGTCGCATGTTCGCTCTTTCGTAGTCGATGACGTTGCAGTATTGGAGCCGGGGAGGCATCCAATCAACACTGTAGGTTTGCGTTCTGGAGTCGACGATGACAAAGCTCGCCGCTCTGTTGTTGATGATGTTGCAGTATTTGAGCCGGGAAGGCTCCAATCAAACACTGTAGGTTTTCGTTCTGGAGTCGCCGATGACAAAGCTCGCCGCTCTGTAGTCGATGACGTTGCAGTATTGCAGTCGGGGAAGCTCCAATCTAACATTGTAGGTTTGCGTTCTGGAGTCGACGATGACAAAGCTCGCCGCTCTGTAGTTGATGATGTTGCAGTATTGGAACCGAGGAAGCTCCAATCAAACACTGTAGGTTTGCGTTCTGGAGTCGACGATGACGAAGCTCGCCGCTCTGTAGTTGATGATGTTGCAGTATTGGAACCAGGGAAGCTCCAATCAAACGCTGTAGGTTTGCGTTCTGGAGTCGACGATGACGCTGCCTCTGCCATTGCGAATAGCAACTGCACCATGTCATTCCGTGTTTCTGAACACGTCTTCCTGATTGCCTCATAAATCCCGTCGCTAAAATACTGTATGTTTTTGTTTGGCAAGTTCAGGAGTTCCATATGACGCTTCGTGAAATCCTCCCATTGGGCGTCCAGAGACGCCAACCGTATCTTCAAATAATCAACGGTTTTCCTGGATTCCGAATACTTGTTATAGTTCGAGCAGAGTCGTTTGATGTTTTCGCAAACTTCATTTTGGATCGATATCGCCTCCATCACAGCGATAATAACTGACACCAAAACGTAAACGAAGTTAACGATGAGACGTCAGCCCAGTTATGCTGACATTGTTAATGCTGCCTGCCCGCCGCCTTGCTTGCTGACGACGCTGCAGATGTTGTTGCTTGCCCGCCGCCTTGTTGTTGACGACGCTGCAGATGTTGTTCCACCGAAACCCAAGAACCTCGTATGGACTCTTGAACTCGTGGCTGGTGTTACAGTAAGCACTTATGTACTTGTACCTCCTCTACGACAATAACGATTGTCTCAACCTGACTGGTGAGTGCCGCTTGTGGCAGGCCAATCAAGCCGATTCGCTGCCGCAGGAAAAGAAATACAAAACAAACAAGTGACTTACTCCTCTCGAAGGACCATAGTTGGAAACATCCGGCTCGAAGGACCATAGTTGGAAACATCCGGCTCGAAGGACCATGTACAATCCGCCGTGTAGTGTGACGACGTCTTGCAGCTAGTTGTGGAGTAGAAGATGAAAACTCTGCTCGATGTTTTTAGACGTATATTTTACGAAGTTGTTACTTGTTCTACGACTTACTGTCTACTCAATAAACTAATGTACAATTACTTATAAGGAAAACTATCACTTCCGCGGTAGGAGCACGTACCTATAGATAAGAAGCAACTGAGGAATGTGCCCTGTACGTTTGAGATCGTACATGCTCCAGCCGCAGGAAGTGTGAGATGAGGAAGATAAAGTTATACAAAGTTAAGGCTACGAAGATTGCATCCGAGGAGTATGTCCTGTACGGTTGGGACCGTACAAATATACCGTGTCGGATTTCGTCTTCTTTGTTTTAAATTAAATTCTCATAAAATATGAAGTACTCCTAATTATAACAGACAATAGAGAGGTTATCGACCAAACACAACGAAATATTGTAATAACCAATTTAAAATCAAATTATTATTACTAGGCACGTACTTAATTCTATTCACATATTGTAAAGCCATTGTTCATGTTTATCATCATCATCATCATCTCAGCCATAAGAAGTCCACTGCTGGACATAGGCCTCCTCCATGGATTTCCAAAAAGACCGATTGGAAGCGGCTTGCATCCATCGTCTTCCCGCCACTTGTATGAGATCATCTGTCCATCTCGTGGCTGGACAAGACACAAGGTTCATGTTACAAAAGCGTTATTATAATCATAGGTGTTACCGTTATTAGCGTTATTATAATCATAGGTGTACTTTTATTTTAATAGTATTACGCATGTGAATGCGTAATACTATTAAAATAAAAGTATTTGACAGTAAAATTAATCTCAGAAGATAAATATATATGTACATGTAGCATATCAATATCAATCAAGTCACTTAGGCTGCAGGAGAATCATATACATGGTTATTGATGTAGCCTGTCCTTATTTGCATCGTTATTAAGGTGGTATGAATTCCATACTAAAGTATTTTTACCAATTATGATAAAAAATAGTAGTTTTGCAACTTCGTTATGATTATAGTTCTTAGGAAACAGAGATGGCGGCAAAGAAGTGCAGTACGCATCAAGAACGTCGGAAATCGCTGAGTACAGATTTTTCAATGAGAAATGGGTGGTACCTAATGCGCCGACCATCGTCTAGTGGTGTAGTGAAATAGGGAGGGTGTTTGGTCTTGAAGCTCTTACGCATACTCCCCAAAATGAATCCTATAGAATATACTCGTATAAGAGACAGATAAGCTCCTTTTTAGATGGAGGAGCAGCCTTTCATGTGTAGCTGTAGCATAGTACTTGGGCTCCCAACTATCTGCGGTCGGCCAGCGGCAAGTTGTGCTACGGATCCCGCTATCCTCCAGAACTAGCCGCCAAGCGCGATATCTTTCCTCGCTTTTGAACGGGTGTGAACGGCTCCAATGATTAATTACATTTTAAAACGTCGAAAATCATCTTCCATCATCATATTAATAATTATGTTGCCGTGAAAATTTTAATTGAATATTATTCGCACGTAAATTTAATTATAAATTGATGTATGTTATAATTAGGCATTGTAATGATTTGTGGAGTGCGCCTGAAATGGCCCGAATCGCCATTTTGATTTATTGTGAACTTCATTAACATTTTGTGGGTACTTCCGGGGAAATAGCGATTTTATCGTTATTATGGTTTCTGGTTAAAACTGGCATCAAATTGTTGTTGATAAAGCTATATTTGGTCATCACACTGGGAGTTGAATTATACTTACTTACTACGGAACGAATATTACTTTAGGCACAACTCTAAATTCGGGAATAGTAAATAGTCTGTTTCATACTTTTGTCGGAGGTTAGCAAACTAATATGCAAAACTTATTTTTTAACCGACTACATAAAAGAAGGAGGATATCAATTCGACTGTATGTTTTTTTGTTGCTTTTTTAGTATGTTTGTTCACCGATTACTCCGTCAATTGTGCATTGATTTAAATGATTATTTTTTGTTTGGTAGGTTATATTTTAGAAGTGGTCCCATATAAATTTTATCAAAATTGGTGCAGTATTTTGCTTTTTATAACCAAATAACTGGTAAAATAATTATCATCCAAATAAACAAATTGCTTATTTTGTAGTCGGAAGAAGTTTTTTTACTAAGAAACTAAACCTAGAATTACTGATGTAGCTATGAAGGCGCTGCTGTTTTGTTGTATTTTCCTAAACACAAGTTTAGGAAAATAAATTACAGTTTAAAAAACTAAAAAACACACTACAAATTACTGTGGTCAAAGTTCATTACAAGACTTTTCTAACAAATCCAAACAGCTATGATACGATGTTCCATCATGAAGTTCTAGTTCATATCTTCCGGCTCCATCATCAGATCAGTTCGACAGTACCATATTATTGTATTGTCATCAGAACTACATATAGCTGCCAAATTTCATGACGCTACGATCCTTGGAAGATGGTTAAATTAGTTACCTTAGATTTCATTACATACAGGTCGACCTAATAAAAGCGTGTTAAATATCTTCCGGCTCCATCATCAGATCAGTTCGACTGTACCATATTATTGTATTGTCATCAGAACTACATACAACTACTAATTTTCATAACGCTACGATCCTTGGAAGATGGTTAAATTAGTTACCTTAGATTTCATTACATACAGGTCGACCTAATAAAAGCGTGTTAATAATGACGTTCCCGCCAAAACTACAATCTTAATTTGTCAGCACCGGAGTGCTTTAACACGTTCACCGCTTCAATTATTTTATAGTAGGCACGTCGATCTGTCGAAACGAAATCAATCAAGCAGTGGATAAAATTATCAATCCTTGCTTTCTAAAGCTTTCAAATATAGTATGCAAGTAGGTTGGTAAAATATTTTGAGTTAAAAAACTTTGAAACCATCGACAAACTTGAGAAAACATTGAATCAATTTCCGAAGTGACAAGCAAAAATATTTCCCACAGGGCGTCAGAAAACATAAATCTACAATGAAAATAATATGGACTTTTTCTTAAGAAATACGCTCACCGCCGCCGTTCTTATAACACAATTCCTCATATCCCCCAAATGTATTTCTATTATCGTCCCAGTTTCACGGGGTCCAAATAAAAATAATCTCGAATAACATAATCCCCGTTTTATCGAGTAGGTAAAAAGAGCGAGGACAAACAAATGTCATTGAGAAAATAAAATGGCGACCGTCATTCGCATTTCGTCGCTGTCGTTCCGTTTGCGGAAACGTTCTTTTTTCGTGGCAGTTTGGTTTGACGTTGTACATTTTTTGCCGCCATTATTAGGGTGTTACCACACCAATCGATCGATCATCGATCGATGTCATCGGTCGACATCGATCGATTGCAATCGATTAGTGTGGTAGATTTGGCTGATCGACGTATACACTAATCGATCAATCATGGATCGACATCGATCGATTGGTGCTACCACACCAATCGATCGTTGGCTCATCAACGGACATCGGGCGATGAAACGTCGTCTAAATCGATCAGTTGTTGTCGTCGATCGACGTCGACTGTTCCATTCTACAATCAATGGATGACATCGATCGATCGATCTAGTAGAAACTATCGATCTAAGTCGGTTGTTTCATTCTACCATCGATCGATGATCGATCGATTGATTTGATAACCCTTAATCGGTGTCGGTCGGCCAACTTCAAACGGTGAAGGAAAACATCGTGAGGAAACCTACATGTCTGAGAGTTCTCAATGATCTTGAAAGATGTGTGAAGACTGCCAAGTCGCACTTGGCCAGCGTGGTAGACTATGGCCATACCCTTCTTACAGTGAGAAGATGGCCCGCGCCCAGCAGTGCGACAGTTTGTACAAACAGGGCTGAATCGGTGTTGCGGCCAGTATTATTCGGTGTTGCCATTTTGAACCTAACGAGTTTCATTTGTCTGTGTAGTGGCTTATGTTCTATAGGCTGTTATGTTTATGCAGTCTAAACGTTGCATATTAACTGGATTGCAGAATTATGTATTTTATACTCGTGTTATTTTAAACAAAATGTATTTTTTGCCGATAATCGTTTAAGTATACTATGTATTTTGATCTATTAATACCCAGGCGGATACAGTTTAATTTAAATATTAATTTATTTTAATAGTATTAATTTAATTTATTTATTAATATATTAAAAATTTAATTTAATTATTTCTTATTTTGTTTTCTTTCTTTCTAGACTAACTAATCCCCGAGATGTCGGGATGACGTGAAGCGATGCTGCTGCAGCAGGCGTCGTCGTCGCCTGGACCCAGCGGCACGGCGAGCCCTAAATTACCCCAGAGCCCTAGACCAAACCCTAGCCCTAGCTTCGGCCCTAGAATTACTGGAAGCCCTAGCCTGAGCGATGGCACATCTAGCACAAACAGTCCAAAGTTGGGTGCCAGTCCGAAGTATGGGAGCCCGAGATTGGGGTCCGGAAGTCCAGGATTGGGTTCTGGAAGTCCGAGATTAGGGTCTGGGAGTCCAAAACTGGGAAGAAATGCGGTGGAGGACGAGGCAGCTTTAGAAAGGCTTCAGGCTGAGCTGAAAGAAGGATGGACGGTGCATACGGGGAGAGATGGCAGACTGTATTATTGCAAGTAAGTTCTTTAGTTATTTTTAGTAGGTAGTTACCTGTCAGATGAACCTAGTGGGTAATATTTTTCGTAGAGCTTTTAAAACTATACAACATACGAAAATCTAAATTTAGTTAGATAGAATTACATTTATCATAATTGCGGCTACTCTTTCATAAGACAGATTTGGTCTATTTGTAGGTGTCTTGCTACAATTACGTCGGATGATGTAAATCAAGGCATCGTTAACGTTCCAAATTGATTCCAATAGCTGAAGCATAAGGCAATTGAATGGCACTTAGTAATTGGTTCGTTTCAAATATCGCTTTGCTTTGAGCTTGATGCGATTTCAACGGGTATTGTTTGGTTAATTTTTAACCATAAAACCTATCACTATAATTAAATGTTTTGAAAATACAAACTTGCACTTTACCAGTTTCAATAATATGACGCGCTCTTTTTAATGCTTGCTATGTTTTTGTTTATTCTCATGATTATGAAATGAAATGAAATGAAAATTATTTATTCCAGATGTAAATCCATATCCATTAAATTAAATTAACAAATCATAAAATCAATTAAATTAAATTAAGCTAAATTAAATAAAAATAATTATATATAAGAATAAATAAATGAATTTCATTAGGATAATAAGATTAGTATTACTGTAACTGTAACGGGATACTTACCGTCGTTTACAGGGTAATAGAAAATAATGGTGAATAACCGTAAAAGTGTTTTTGATGTTTTGTTTGAGTGTGCGTGTGCATGAGTGTGTTATTGGGAATTGGGAATATTAGATACATTAGACCAGTAATTGAACTTACACGCGTAGCGAAACATTCTTAATTTATGACTTACACTGTTTAATTTAAAGGAAAGGACTGCTTCATAAAACGAAGCACATTATCTATTAAAGTATAAAGTAAAAGGCACCTAAAGACGTTTTTCTTTTCTTACCTTGAATGGAATTTAAAGACCTAATAGTCTGATCCTTCAAAGAAGAGCAAACATAAAGACTTTTATCATTATTTTAGGCGCATTGTTCTTATATTCCAGCTCGGTGATTTTGTGCCACATTCAATTTGGCAATATTTCTGCCATTGTCACGACGCCATTTTGAATTTGCAATGTTATTTCAAATTCAAAATTTAAGATAAGCGGCTTTTGATGCATGTAGGAAAACAATAAAATTATAAAGCTGATTATGCACTAAATATTTACGGAAAAGGCTACAATATATTGTGCCTTATATTCTCGCGAAAAAAATGATCTAAAGGTCAAGTATAACATTATAGTTACATTTTTTTAACGACGAACCTACTAATTTTCAAATATCTTTTCTAGTCAGCCGTAAATACACCTAGCTTTCACGAACATCGTGAGAATTTTGTTTAATTTAAATAAGTACAAAATTATTCCTAATAATAATATTAATATGCTCTTCAATACGGCCTTGTTGAGTCCGAGGTGCCGTACTATCAGTACGCACCAGCGCCGGTTCTTGAGAATGGCCGTGCTTTGCTCTATTGGGACCGTTCTATTATCACGGATAGGACTATTGTTGCCAATAAGCCTGATATTGTGATTGTAGATCGTTCCCAACGCCGGGCAGTGCTCGTTGACGTCACCATCCCACATGATGAGAATCTCGTGAAGGCTGAGAAGGACAAGCTCAGCAAGTACCTTGACTTGGCTCACGAGATAACCGCCATGTGGGATGTTGACTCGACGACCATTGTTCCGATAGTCGTATCGGCAAACGGTTTAATAGCGAAGAGCCTTGACCAACATCTTAAGAGGCTCTCGCTTGACGGTTGGGTCAAAGGTCGAATGCAGAAGGCAGTTATCTTGGACACGGCACGCATTGTCAGGAGGTTCCTCACTCTGTAGCCTCCACCGCCAGCAGCTTGGGCCCTGCCCCGTTGCCGGTGGCAATCTAGGTGTAGGTTTTTATAATGTTTTTAATGTGATTTTATAAAAATATTGTAAAAATGTATACTTAAGAAAATAAATAAATACATGGATATTAATATTTTGCAAAATTAATATGGTGGTATACTATCTTTATATCCACTATTACAAAATGCGAAATAAGAATTTCTTGTCTTTTTCTCTTTTGTCAACGAGAGTACGCTTAATTTTTGTTGGGTTCCGTTGTAAACAAGGAACCCTTATGGTTTAGTCATGTCCGTCTGTCTGTCAGCGCTTTGCTCAAAGACTATTAGTAATAAAACACATTTTATGCCTTACCTAAAGAACCAACTACTGAAAATCGTTAACTATTAAGTAATTTCGGAGACCTCACTCTACACCGGTGCCTCTAATGGGAAATTAAAACGCGGTAGTCCTCGTTGTAGTTACTTGTTATAGGTAGCGCAGGCGGATATCAGACATTGTCTCGGTTCAATCTGCGTAATGAGCGCGGGAAATGTAGGCGCCATGTTGGAAATAGGGTTGCTAGCTAGGATGCACAATTTCGTGCCAAATAATTTAATTTGTGACTGTTTGGTTAAACGGTCACGTTGGGATATTTATTACCTATGTATAATATGTATATAGGAGACACCACATCAATTTTGGCGGGAACGTCATAGTCAACGTCATGTTGTTGCTCTGTATATTTTCCTACAGTTGTGCTATTTCGAATCTTAATGCTCTAACAAGTGTCTATGTTAAAAGAAAAACAAAATACCCGACTGTAGAAAAGCATTTTTTGCAGTCTTACTTATGATTGTGTTACGCTTGATATTGTTGAGTACGTTTTTTGTGAGAAAGTATGTGTAAAATCGCTGTCAAAGATTATGAATGCGCATCCTTTAGAATATTTGTAATAAAATCATTTATTTATTACGAAAAACTTCGTTGTCCCTACACAATGATGTTATATGTTTAAAAATGTTGTGATGCGCGAGAAACCTGCGAGCTTTGAGCGAATCCTTAAAAAGTTTTTTTTATGATTCCTTACCTCAAAATAAAAATAAAAACGAATCCATAAAGGATCACTTTGCTATCCGTCTGAAAATCCGTCCGGATGTCAAGTCCTGTATCTCGGGAACGCGTGATGGTATCGAGTTGAAATGAAAACCACATACGCAGATCCATAGTCTCTTGCTGCAGAGAGAAAAATCAAACTTCTGTTATCATAAAAAAAAGTTACAGCCGAATATGTCGCAATATACGCATATTTCGACACTCGCAAGGGAATCAAACCTGTGGGGCACTTTCTGTTGACCTATATCTGTGAAATTTGGCAAGAAACATTTTCATATAGTACCTCTTATAGGAAAAAATGCGAAAACTGTACATTTTTAATTTAATCACAAAAAATCGTCAACCAAAAAACAAAAAAAACAAACGACAAACAAAAAAAGTCATACTCGCTCACCGAGGGTTCCGTACAAACTAGTAGATAAAAGGGAGAAATCATATATTTTTTTATATTTTCCTTCATAAACCGAAAAATATACATCGTAAAAATATTTAAAAACCTGTTTAGCTTATGCTACATAAGCTCTTTTATATGATAGCCCACACGGTTAATTCACTTTAAACTTTGGACCTTCATTCCTTGCTTATGCAAGGAAGACACTATTTTTTTGTGATTAAATTAAAAATGTTCAGTTTTCGGATTTTTTCCTATATGTGTACTCTAATAAAATGCTTATCGCCAAATTTCATTGTTCTAGGTCAACGGGAAGTACCCCATAGGTTTTGATTCCCTTGTGAGTGTCGAAATATGCGTTTTGTACGATATATTCGGCTGTAACTTTTTTTTACGAAAACTTAGATACTTTATTTTTCTTTCTGCAGCAAGATACTATGGATCTGCGTATATGGTTTTAATTTTAACCTGATACCTTCACGCGTTCCCGAGATAAAGGTCTTGACACCCGGACGGACACACGGATTGACGGCCAACAATGTGGTCCTATAAGGGTTCCGTTTTTTCCTATTGAGGTACGGAACCCTAAAAGTGACAAGTGTTGCGGATTACTCTGTAAACAACTGCACAGTTTCTGTTCAGTTTTTTATAAACTATACATTTGTCATAAAAAAATAAAGAATAATAATAATAATGCGGAAACTATGGAAATTAACGTGGTTTTCACACATTTTTAAATAAAAACTACGGGTCACTCACGTCTGTTTTGAGCCGAAATATCCGACTATAGTTTCAACCGCATTCGGCGGTCTTTTTCAAAGGAGCAGCACACACGTCACTCTCGGTCGGTCGGTTGAGTGCTAGGTTGGTATTTCGGCTCAAAACAGACGTGAGTGACCCGTAGTTTTTATTTAAAAATGCGGAAACTGATAAAAATAAAGTTTAATTCATAACTATTATTTAAACTTACGTTTATTTTTATATAATAAAAAATGTTGGTCAAAAATAACGAACGGTTCAATTAAATTTGAAAGACGCAACCCTGGCAGCTGGTGATGGCGGGAAATATTGACGTTATACGGAATAAATAAAATAGGACGGGTGTCATGCTTGAATGAACGAACAGAAACGCACGAGACGGCACGAGTGTAGTAGTTGGCCGCGAATCCATTGTGTTGATAAAAATACCTAGTAACTATACACGGCTTTCTGTTCGTACAAAATCTTCGTTTACATACGCAAAGTGATACAACTCAATACACGTGCAATAATAAGGAAAACAAAACTCTTATTATTAGTTATTGTGAAAATTCTCTGCATGTTTTCATAACCTGAGTTTAGTAAGTATCCTAGAAAATACGTTAAGACTGGAAAATCATATCTCATTCTTGCGCCAGTTGGCGCTGCACTGTAGCTATCCAATATCTCTCGATAGTCTCGCCACATCTGCGGCTAAGCATCTATTCAACCGTAGGCATGTAAGATGACTAGATGATAGGCATTTCATTATGCCGCGGCACAGATTGTTGTTGTTTGAATGGTATACGGCAATTGGATATTAGCCTATTATGCCTTTTGTTGATAATATGTTCATATTGTATGGGTTTTCATAATATCACACTGCGGCATAATGTGATTTGTATTTGGAATCTAAGCCTACTGGATTGTCTGACTCAACTAATTCAACTGAATACTTCTAACATACAGGCCCGCAGCAAAAAGAACTAGCTGTTCTATAATTTTACTGGCAACCCGGAATAGAACATGAAAAAGAAAAAAGAACAGGCACAAATATTTACTAGGATTAGCAAATTGAAGTGGCAGTGGGCAGGGCACTTAGCACGTAGAACTGATGGCCGATAGGGCGAAAAGTTCTCGAGTGGAGAATACGCGCCGGCAAGCGCAGCGTATAGAAAGACCAGCCACGAGATGGACAGATGACCATATACAATTAGTGGCGGGAAGACGCTGGATGTAACCCGTTTCCTATCGGTCTTTTTGGAAATCCATGAGAGAGGCCTAGGTCCAACAGTGGACTTCTTATGGCTGAAATGATGATGATTATAAGGAGGAACAAAACGTAGACATGCTCCTAAAGAGCATTAAAAATCTTAATTATGTAATATTCATATTCATATTCATATTCATATTATCTTTATTTGCGTATATGGGTATGATACATTGATGGAATACATAATATTATAGTTAAGAACGCCATATCCCGCCTTACGGCATGCAAAAATTTGTCAAATAACAATTAGAATTTTAACTACCTTTGTCAAATAATGCGACTTACATGCTTTCTGTTGACATTCTCACTCAATCGTAATATATCTCAGTTTTGTCCTCTCAGAAACAAAGAAATACATAAAATGGTAACAGAATCTAAGGAAATCTAAGAAAAATCAATAAAAAAAGATTGCTTACAACTTTGTACATATCAATCACTACCTACATGCTTACACATCTTAAAGAAATCACAAAACCAAACAAATGCCAATAATCTACAGCATGATAATCTGTGTCACCGCAGTATAGATAAGTTACATAAAACTACCTAGTCATGGTCACACCAATGTGTCTTATTAAATACAACGGATAAATAATAATGATACAAATAGAAATTTACTAAATTATAGTGCATTATAAAATGAAAATACATTTATGTCAATGTTAAATGGATATAAAATAAATTATGCAATACAAAACAGATTTGTGAAAATATATCGGATAAGAAAATATATCAATAGTTCAAATTCAATTAATGTCAACACGCAATTAAATTTAATGTCAAGTAAAATATAGTTACGTTAAAGTTATTATAATACACAAAATAATAAAGATGTCATACCAAAAAAGATCCATGTGAAAAATCAACATTAAATTAATTAAGTTAAATTTTAATCAAAAGTAATGTCGACATAATCTTAAACTATATTCAAATTTAGTAACGGTAATGTCATTTAAAAAAATATAATTTAAATGTCATAGTAATTTGTATATGTACTCATAGAATGTCAATATGATATTAAAATACAATCATAGCCAACAGAAAATTATAAATTATGCCAACATTATTTAAAATTATCAGCTAAGTACTCTT
This sequence comes from Lycia hirtaria, assembly GCA_947563715.1. Classification (NCBI taxonomy): domain Eukaryota; kingdom Metazoa; phylum Arthropoda; class Insecta; order Lepidoptera; family Geometridae; genus Lycia; species Lycia hirtaria. The sequence goes on along the minus strand of OX387375.1, from coordinate 8,438,809 downwards.
TTACAGAATAATATGTCTTATCCAGTAAGAATTTTTTTATTTTTTGTTTAAAAATGAATATTTGACTTGTGCTAGCTATTTCCTCTGGTAGGTGGTTATATATTGTAGGAGCCATGCATAGTATGCTGTTCGAGAGCAGTAATATTCTATTATATTCGTTTGTCTATTAAAAAATTATAATAAACCTCCATCAAGCTCATAAACATATCGCAACAAAAGAAAATCTTTACACAATAATATTGCTTCCTAGTATTAATTACCCAACTTTCGGGGCATCGCCTACACTGGGTTATTTATTACAACCGAATCTTGGTGAGGCAACACTAGCGAGTAGAAAATATAAGTGGAGTTCCATGGAAACGTCATTTTGTTTTATTTTCCTACACTCGTGTTATTTTGAACGATAATGGTATAAAAATAGTGGTGTTTAACTCCTGTTATTTTGAATGATAATGGTATAAAAATAGTGGGTGTTTTATAAGTGTTCAAGCAAGTGTGAGTGTGGGTAAGTGAAATGAAGTGGTGAAATGTACCTTTTTTACGTTGTAGGCAAAACCCCACAGAAAGAAGCTTCCAGTAAAGTAAGTCATCACCACTTTACCGAAAGGTGACAAGGACTTCTCCGTGACTTCTTTAACTTGACTTTGACTGGGACTCTAATGACGAAAATAAGAGAATAGAAGAAAAAAAAATAAGTAATGGCATAAATGACTACCAAATTGCCTTTAAACATTTTAAAACAACTAAAATATAAGTAAAAGAAATAACTTCAGTGAAATCTTGAGCCCGAGGAACGTGTGTCGTATTTAAAAGTTTATTATTGCTTACTGCACTGGAATTGCATATATGATATTCTGGATTAAATTGTGCATGTGGCATAGGCAATAGACTAGAAACTACTAGAATAGAAAAATACCAATTACAATTATCTCACAATATTCAAAAATTATTCTTAAACAATTCATGTCTTAACATTAAGAAATATGCATTATATAAATACAATATCATTTAAAATGTCATTATAAAAATGTCAAATGGACAATACGCCTAGCATGTCAATACAAAAAAAAGATATATCAAACAAAGTAAAATATTGCGTTCGGGTAAATACTCAGAGTACCAAGTCAATAAACTCAGAGGTTACCGTCAAAATCCAATGAATCGTCAGGCTTTTTATACCTGTCCCATTGATCCATTTAATTTTCACAGTAAGTCAAAATAGTCTTCCAGTTATCATAAAAATGTCACAATCAGGGTTGGCAGCAAGGAGTGCGTAATCAGACCAAAATTACGTTGTTTTAAAGTTTTTCAGGCTTAGTTTAAGTACTTACTGATAAAAGCGGCCTTACCGAAAAACGTTACATAACTTTGATAATAACGTCTTAAATTCTCGGTCTTCTTTCCGCAAGTGGCATAACGTGTCAGCTAGAAGTTGACAAAATGTTAGCATTGTTCAAATATGAGTGATGTTTTTCGGTAAGACCCCTGATATTTAAAAAGTTATAAACGATTCGTATAGAGTTAGATTTTATCAATGGATCATACCATGTAAGGGTTTTCTTGCTCCTTACTAATATTATATTATAAGCACATACCTACTTTACTGTGCGTGCAGGTATATACATTAAGATTGTTGTAAATTCATTCTCTGTAAATTGTCTACTCAGTCAAGTTGGTGGAAACATTTCGCTGGGTAAAATTAACTGCCTGTTTGCGGCCACGCACGGAAACAATGTTATTTTACAAACATGGCAATGTATGCAGTGTAGGTAAATACAGGGTAACTTTATAACAAAGTTGGCATGACAACATTAAGCAGAGGTTTCTTCGTGGATTTAGGAACAAAAGGACATTTGGATAATAGAGGTTAAGTAAGATTACCATAAAGTAGATTTAAGTTGAAAAGGTTAGGACTGCGATAGGACGATGCCTGCGGTTGTCTTAATTTATATAGTAAGGTGAAGTGGGAAATTAAAGATCTTCGGAAGATCAAAATTGGGTTCTCACGCTAATAATGCTAGTTATGCTGTGCTTTTAGGGCGAACTTGATGAAAATTGAGAAAGATAGGTAGTGTGATAACCCCTCCGCGGGCACATGGCAAAGGTCACGTATTTATTTGCCCCCCGCGTATGGCACGCCCCCCCGCGATTTTTTTGATTTTTTTGCCGCGCGCTATTAAAAAATTAATAAAAAATAAAATTTGTATGAAAACTATATATAAAATTAATATCACTGTAATCCTACTGAATAAAGCTAACTGATATCCAACGCATATGTATTTTAATTAAAAAAAGTATCCCCTATCTAGGCTTAAAGTTGAGCATGCGATTTTTTTTCACCATTTTTTACGAAAAAAATCATATTAAAAAATATTAAAAACATTTCATACATATTATTGTTTTTTTGGCTTTAAAAAACAACAATATACAGATATCCGAGAAAAAATAACATCATCCCATACATTGTTTAGATTAACAAGATCGTCATAAAGCACGTGCGGTTCAAGTGGCCAATTAGGACGGTCGTAAAAACGGGTCATGCTTACAAAATGTGAACTTGATATTCTTTAAGTTGGAATGGCTTGTAACTTTTGTTTATGAATAGTATAATTTATGAGCTTCTGGTTTTGTAATGGTTTAGTCGATAAAAATGTGTTTTATTTATCTATTAGAGACCATAAAAAAACCTCGTTTCGGGCTGATGATAATGATGATAGATAATTGAAAAAAATACGCGAAGTCAATTAGGACGTTATTGAGCAAAATGGGTTGCTTTATTTAAAAATCTGTATATGCAGTCTTATTATTAATAACATAACAAATAAAAAACATGCAACATACATACCTGTTGTAATTGAAACTATGTTTCAAAATCGGCTATAAATACCGACGGCGGACATCTGGCACGGCTTTTCGGACACTATTGTTCGTTCGACATGTATGCGTTTAGATTCATATTTGTGATTAATATACACATCACATACTTAATTTAACACTTGTATCGTATCACTGGATATATATCGGTCACATATTACTATTAATTTTGAAGTATATAATGAAACCTTATTTTGAAAAAAAAATCACAACATAAAAGTCACAAAAAAACCACTCAAATTTCGGCACAAAAAAGGTCCGTCGGCGTTCGGTTCGAAACAAATATTTCGATTTTTTTGATCACACAGACATGTATTTGACACTGTCACTAACTTTATTACTGGTTTTGCCACGTGTAAAACATAACAAAATATGTATTTAATCGAAATAAATACATAAAATCGGTATTTATAAATAGATGGCAAGAGCGGCCGCCATTACGTGTTTATAACCTTGACCGCGCGCGTCATTCTGATGCAATTTACACAGAAATTTATTTCGGAAGTATCAATTCTAACGTATCTGATTGGTAGTTTGTCATTTTGCCTGTCTATGAACGAGTTAGAGCAGAAAAAAATATTATGTCATAGTTAACTGGCGGGGAGTACAACAAGGAGAGGAATAACGATACGCTAGCGTATGGCATGCCAGCCAGCGCACAATGGCGGGAAATACGCTGGCGTATTTAATGCCTCCTGAGATGTTTTTCGGTAAGACCCCTGATATTTAAAAAGTTATAAACGATTCGTATAGAGTTAGATTTTATCAATGGATCATACCATGTAAGGGTTTTCTTGCTCCTTACTAATATTATATTATAAGCACATACCTACTTTACTGTGCGTGCAGGTATATACATTAAGATTGTTGTAAATTCATTCTCTGTAAATTGTCTACTCAGTCAAGTTGGTGGAAACATTTCGCTGGGTAAAATTAACTGCCTGTTTGCGGCCACGCACGGAAACAATGTTATTTTACAAACATGGCAATGTATGCAGTGTAGGTAAATACAGGGTAACTTTATAACAAAGTTGGCATGACAACATTAAGCAGAGGTTTCTTCGTGGATTTAGGAACAAAAGGACATTTGGATAATAGAGGTTAAGTAAGATTACCATAAAGTAGATTTAAGTTGAAAAGGTTAGGACTGCGATAGGACGATGCCTGCGGTTGTCTTAATTTATATAGTAAGGTGAAGTGGGAAATTAAAGATCTTCGGAAGATCAAAATTGGGTTCTCACGCTAATAATGCTAGTTATGCTGTGCTTTTAGGGCGAACTTGATGAAAATTGAGAAAGATAGGTAGTGTGATAAAGACTGGCAGTAAAGGGCAATTGTTCTTTTAGGTAGGTAAGTATCAAAGTTAAGCCCTGATTAGTTCTAGTCATCCAGCAAGTTACATAAAGAATTAATGCAATTCGATTAATTTGACATCAAAAAGTAGGTAATATTATTAAAAAAATATCAGACGGCACTTTTGTTAATTACCTCTGTATTTAATTTTCCGCTATTTTGGAATAATATACGCTGTGCCACTCCCACGATAACAAAATATAGTGCTACCTTGTTTTGTTGAAATACTTCAGACGGTTTAACCGTAGAGCGCAGCGTGTCAAAGATCATACGCTCGAAAAGTATAGTCAGTATAGTAATAAAATAGTATAGTAATATTTGGACTCACGTGTTCAGAGCTGAAAAGTATAAAAACAATCATAAATGGTAGAAAAATAATTATGTGATTAAACTGAAAGCGGAAATCCTTCAAAATATTACAGCGCGTAAACCATGATGGCAAAATCACATCAAAATATTAAAATGAAACCCAAAAATAATGCAAATGATCCAATTCGAAGCATTATAACGAGACGTCTAAATTAAATTATAAGGGAGCGTAGATCCCGAAAATAAATTTATTCGGTGACACTGTTGATTCTTTTCATTTTTACGCCTTAACGGATGAGAGATTTAACAAGGGCTAACGGAAGTTGGGCTTGAATATTCCTGTTAGAGCATTCTATAAACGTATCCTGTGGGATTGGCGATGTATGGATAACATTACTAGAATGAGAGTTGGTTCCCTAAATCTGAATATTGCAATAGTACAAGAAAAGTTTATTTCTGTACGTAAATTATACATAATATTTCAAATGCACTAAGCCTTTTCATTTGATACCCAATATAGCATCTTTCAAACTTTTTCTTAACTTCATGACAATACCCCCTAAGTAGGTACCATATTGATTTTAGTGTGACGTCACATAGATATATTCGTATACCACCGGATGATCAAGACGCTTCTGACGATAGGTATTTAGTTGTCAAATTATGATAAGCATTATAGAAGTTATGCGAGAACAGATGAACCGACATACATAATGTACATACAAGTTGAATTCGTAACCCTCTTTTTCGCTTTGTCGTAGTTTACAAATATTTAGCAATCCCAAGGATAATCGAATTCATATAAATTCAGAGGTCAGAGGACAAAAATACGCGCTAAATGATTCTCATGGAACTTTTAACTACCTATTGATTTTCGTAACCGTTCAAAGGCGAGATTCATTTGAAGAGGCCGACAGTCGTGCCGCGGTCAGGCGATTAGATAGCGTCTATTAACTTCACAACTCGAACGGGACTGGAAACTGGGGCATTCTGCCATATGAATATGATACTTATTCGAATTGTAGGTTTAGCACGGGAAGTGTATAAAACAAACTGGCGGTGAGTTGGCGGTCAAGCGCAAACCTGTTACAGTATAAAAAAACTTTAAGGATGCGCTAAGCTCGCAGCTATCACTTTCGCACATCACAACATTTTTAAACGTATAAAATCATCGAGTAGGGATATTAGAAAAGTGAAAGACGAATTTTTTTATTTAGATAGGAGAAATATTTAAAAAAAAAAATGTTGTTATTTTTAAATTGGCTGAGTAGGAAAATATATTTTTCACTACTTCGTGGCCAGTATGCATTATTTCTGAATAAAACTTTTTTTTACTTCTCTAATGCGCACAACTTGGCTGGCGTCGTAGCTCAGTTGGTAGTACAAGTATGTCTTCCTTCTAAGTTGTAGGTCCCCAAATATTTTTATGATGAACATGAATTTTTGTTTTGTGTCTGAGTGCTTCTATCATAATTTAGTATTTATGTATTTACAAAAAAAAGCATATAAGTATTCTATCAGCTATCCGGTTCCCATAATATAAGGGTTTCTTAATTTGGGACTAGATAGTGTTGTGTGAAAATGTCCATTATTTATTTTTTTATTCTCATTATTTATGCATACTGCTCAAGAGTGTAACGCTTTGCACTTAATTTGTTGCCACAGAGATAATCTTGAAATTTTCAAGGCTAATTTGAATAGATAGACATGCTTCATCCACCGTCTCTTACCATCAGGCGAGTTAATGGGCAAACATAGATCTATGTATCTCGTATAAAAAAAACTTGTCCTTTTTTACCGACCTTCCGTCCTTTGTCCGACCATAGCTTACCGGATGTCATGAGGTGGTGCGGTCACAACAGTAAGCACACCTAGGCTGGGGCTCTTAAGTGAGGCAGCTGGATCATACCGTTAGGTGCTTGGCGATAGATTTTCTATTTGTGGGCTGTAAAAGCCTTGAGAATGGGTGGGAGTAGAGAAAAAAACAAACGTCATTTGTGGTTATTGTTCATATTTGACGTTGACATGGCATATGGTTTCTTTCCTACATTTTCCATGCTAATGCCTGTAGTAGAAGAGATCTCGTGTTTCAGTTACTGTCAACCTGGGTAACTTTAACTCCGTGTCAAACATTGTACATAACCTGATTCGAAGGTACAGGTTTTTTCCCCCAAAAGGTTAGTAGTCAAAACGACGCTAATTAATTTGACTACTAATCTTTTGATAAAAAATCTAGAACCTTCGAATGAGGCTATGTACACAATCTTTGACATGAAGTCAAAGTTGCCCAGGTTGACAGAATAATAATATTTCGACCATTGATGGCATCGACAGTAGTAAAGTATTTACGTGATAATTATCTACAGTTGCTAGCTACCAAAGGTCCTATGTAATAGGGCGAATTCTGTGCTAATAGCTACTTTGTGGTTCAATAAACATCTATTTGTCTAATACAATATCGCTTTATACCATTAATAGTTAATTAACATCAGCGAGGTGAAGGAGGCGTCTTTGAATTAACACAAATGCGCCTTAAGTACACTTAACTACACATAAGGTGTCTATGTATGTGCTGTATTATGTGTGTGGCTTTGTTAATCATCTAACTACTAAGCAAGTAATCATTTCCGTCATAGTTTGAACATTGATCAATCTTTATCGCTGCTGTTTTATTTAGAAAATATTGATGGTGCAAAATGGAGTTTTATACCAGTCAGGGTCGGTGAAATTAAATAGCGAGAGGTGTCTTTTTGCGTTGTCGGCGACATTCATATAACTTTTTTTTTTAAATGGACAAGTGCCTTTATTAACTACAACAAAATAATATACAAAATACACATACAGACCTACTTAAATTATTATTTATAAAGAAAAATATTAGCCCATACCGATAAAGGTCTAAAGACAATGAAATTGCTCAAACCCAGTTAGCAGCGTATCCAGCATTGCCACGTTTAATGGTAATGCTTATCTGTTGGGCGTACCAGCATTTTGGTCACGAGTCGCTTGACCTTGATTGGCTTGATTTTTTTTAAATGATATGAGCTACCGGTCCCCCTGGACCCAAAATCTCGACACCAAACGGCTCAAATATGTAACGAGATTAACATATTTACGGCGCTGGTGCTGCCGCCAGCCCTACTCAGGAAGATGAGACGGTGCCAAAGTATCAACGCACGTGGCGACACAAGGGGCCGTCCCAACTTCCATGCCACAAGCGTCATTCCATCAGGCCTAAATTCATATAACGGTGTTTAAACTTTCCAGGGTTCATCGTATAATGGTTATTCCAAAAAGTAGCATTTAGAATATTTATAAAATAAATGTCCTGCTGTGACATACAAGATGTAAAGACGTACTGGGTATCTAACGCCACTTCATGCATCGAAACTGATCAAGCCGTTTAAGCAACATGAGGTAAAACAGAAACATACTTCCTTCTTGGGTAGCCAGAAAAACAAATAATTTCTAGTTTATCCCATATATGAATTTAAAAACTGTTGCAATAAAATATGTTCTTGATCTACCGAGATTGTCCGATCAATGATTTTTAACCCAGGAGAAAAGAAAAAAGTATCCGAAACTCATAAATCCCAATCTGTTTCAGTCACTGGAAAACCTCACTTCGCCTGGCCAATAAACCTTTTTAAAGAGTGTAAACTCCTATCCCTGTAGCAAGCCTTCATTTCCCGTCCAAACCTCGGCTTAATATCCTGTCACTGACCGATGTGTTACCAACCAACATAGACATACACGTGTCGAATTGGTTAAATTAAATCTAGCTATTCGTCTTGCTTAGACGGTGCAATGGTGGCGCCATGACTTTAGGGCCAAGTTGGTCGCATTTTGCGTAGTCAGTATGATCTATTCTGCGTCAGTTCGCAAGTCTCGTCGATATTGATCAGCAATCGAGATGAGAAGGGATCACAGGCTTACTGAGATGTGTCTTTAATGTTACACGGTAGGAAACGAGGTGCATAGGAAATGATCTAAGATGCATTAAATTTCATAAAGTAGGTTTGAAGCTACGGTATGTTAGACTAGATTAGGATTGTCTCATAAGGGAAATAGTTATTTGTTATACAAGAGTGCAAAGTTGCTTTTTAACCGCGTGCTCAATTTTGATGACCGAGCAAGTGAAGGATTCTAAAATAGAATCACTTGCTGCGCTCGTGATAAAAAAATCAGAATCCTGAGCGCTAGCGAAGGAATCAAAAGAGCACGAGGTGAAAAATCTTTGCACTCGAGTGCAACATGTAACTTTTCATCCCACCTCAGCGAGGAAATGAGTAAATGCAAAAAAAAAATAACATTTACAATCACAAGCTACTTATATTTCAGTTTAGGTATTAACTACTAAATTATGATAGGTAAGTATTACAGAATAATCTTTAAAATATAACAAATAATACTTAGGTATAATTAAGAAAAATTGAAAGACTTGTTTTCAAATTTCTTGTTTTTAACATAAGGTTTTAACAATATGTCGTGAAAAGAAAATGGCGCACGCAAAGCAAATTAAAAAAGGTTGTATGATAAATTCGGCACCATGGAGGTAGAAGTAAATAGGTTTAATGATGTTTTGAATTCACAAACTTAGTGCACACGATGTTCTAAATTCAATTTACTTTATCCTCTAGCGGATAAAAACGGATTTTGCACTCAGATATCGAAGAGCAAAAATACTCTTTCCGAGATGGGGGAATGAAATAGTATTTTTCTCTTCAAGACAGTTAAGTTTGCGCCCTAGGGTGAAAAAGTAACTTTGTGCAATTGTAATACATTTTTTTTACTCCAGTACAACAGATAATTATTACACGGCTTTTTTTGGTATTTCTTGTAAAATTCCTCATAATCTCATAATGCTTATAGTAAACACAATGATCCTTTTGATCCTTTCAGGTAAGCCTGTTTGTACCATTTTGTTTCGTCCATTAAAAGAGAAAAACAATCACAGTGATTGTTTTTTTTTTAAATTTATGTTATGCTTCCGTTTAACCTAATATTCAACTGATGAGAAGGGACGTTGCGGATTACAACGGAGGGTGCTTTCTTTATCTACAAGATTGTAATTAATTTTCGGTTCTTACTTTTCTAACTTTCTTCTTCGTTCTTTCTTAGTTTGGTGAGAGTGTAATGACCATCTAAGCATCTATTCTTCAAGTGCCATCAGGTGCCCACGCTAATTAGTTCCACAATTAGTCCAACCTTGGTTCAATGCCGCGAGCCAAGCTCATTCTAAACATAGCCCAAGTATCTCGGAGCATGACGGCTTGTACAAACATTTGCCAAACTTGTATAAACAAACTTGCTACATACATCCCATTAGCGGATACAGAGTTATGTCCAACTTATGTTCAAGTTAGCCGTGGCCACTGAGATATCTTGAACATTGCGTCAAATATTATACCTACTTTAGGCAAAGTTTAAAATAGGTATTTTAAGTACTTAAATACTTTCGAATCAAGGTCAATTTCGAATCAAAAGAGCACAAGGTGAAAAATCTTTGCACTCGAGTGCAACACGTAACTTTTCATCCCACCTCAGCGAGGTAATGACTAAATGCAAAAAAAAAAAAACATTTACAATCACAAGATACTTTTATATCAGTTTAGATATTAACTACTACATTATTATAGGTAAGTATTACATAATAATCTTTAAATTATAACAAATAATACTTAGGTATAATGGTTGATGACCAGATGAGGCTCTTTTTAAAAATGCCACTAATTTAGGATAGGTGTTGATATGTATGTCTTTTTTCATCTTTGTTGTTGCTTTTAGCATTGAATACGTACTCCAAACATATCGTACTGTTTCAAATACTTCTCGCGTGATTGTTGAGGGAGAAAGCTCATTTGCATTATTAACAGTTTTTCAGTTAATTCTGTTGGCATCAAATAAACTCCTTCGCTAGAATTTAGAACATTTTAGTTTTTTTTACTTGTTTTCAAATTTCTTGTTTTTAACCTAAGGTTTTAACAATTTGTCGTGAAAAGATAATGGCGTGCGCAAAGCAAATTAAAAAAAGTACACCAAGAAAGTTCCGAGTCTGAGTTTTTAACAAATTAAAAAAGGTTGTATGATAAATTCGGCACCATGGAGGTAGAAGTAAATAGGTTGATGTTTTGAATTCACAAACTTAGTGCACACGATGTTCTAAATTTGAATTTACTTTATCCTCTAGCGGATAAAAACGGCTTTTGCACTCAGATATCGAAGAGCAAAAATATCTTTCCGAGATGGGGGGGATGAAAAATACATGAAAATACATGCACCAGAAAAATATTGACCTCTTCGCATAGCAGCCTAACAATTATCTAAGTTTAGAAAATTTTAAAACCTACGCACAATAATTATAGTTTAAAAAACTGAAGCAACCGACTTCTCATGGATGCCATTGTCAGAACTGGACCAAATTGAAATGGGGCCAGGGATGCACCAGCTTTCTAATAAAAAAATAATTATCAAAATCGGTTTACCCAGTCGAGAGGTAACAAACATAAAAACACAGTCGAATTGAGAACCTTCTCCTTTTTTGAAGTCGGTTGAAAATGAAATCGATTTGATGAAGCAAAGCTATAAACACTCTCGACCAAATCCTATTTTAAACAAATAAATCTAATTCAATGTCGGTCCATACGTTTGAGAGCTCTGTTTCCACAGACAGACACATAAATACACAGATTATACACGTTAAACTTATAACACCCCTCACTTTGGGTCGTGGGTTAAATAACAAACGTACGCGACAAAGTTTGATAAAAGCTACATAACATCTTTGTATGAAAGATGCGTATTCTGTAACAAATATATAACAATCGTACATGTTGCGACATCTTTTCATTTCACTATCGATGTTGCGCCGAGCCACATCTGTCAGCGAGCGTGTTTCCACTATACTCGACACCTTGGCCTTTATACCGTATGACCATCGGCCGCGTTACGTGAACTTGACGTGGGTGCATTTACAATGAAAATTAGTCTTTGGGCTCTTCAACTTAAAGGCTAATTTTGCGGCCGTCGATGCGATGGTTATACGGAATAAGGGCCCTTAGCATTTTTATTTACACCACTACTTACGGCAAAACGAAATAGGAAAAGTTACGATTTCGTCAGTTTTATGTGTGTTTGTATTTACGTTTTACCGTAATAAGTATTTATGTAAATACAAAAACAAAACTACTCATCTGATTTTTTAATTTTTAATCAATTCGTTTTTATATAAAGACTAAGTATATTATATAATATATTACATTTTATTGAAAATAATGACTTAAAAAAAAAATTATAAACTAATTTCATAACTCAAAAAGTAACACAAGTATATTTAAGTATATTAAATTACTGAAAATATTCCACAAGAATTACATTCATAATAACAATCAATTTTTACTGTCTAATTATCTAAATTCACTTGTACTTCACTAGTAAACACAAAATATGGGCATATTTTGTGTTTACTTGTGCCGCATGAAAAAGGGAGGGGAATAAATTAAAAGAAAAATCAAATTTAGGTAGGTACTTATTTACTGTGAAAGTGCCTTTATTAACTACACCAAAACAATATAAATACGAATCTTATCATCAAAATCAGCAGGCTGCAGGAGGCAATATAGAAATATATTAGTACTTCTATAGCCTGAACAATTGACGGCTTAGTAAAATATAGTATTCTCTTAAACTATAATTATTTATATGAGTACATATAAATAATTAAAGTTTGAAAAACTGAAAAAAAAACGACTTCAAAATACGCAATTCGTTTACTTGGATTGGATGATATATTTTTCCAGTTATTCTGTTATAAAAACCAAAGTACTGAACCAATTTTGATAAAAATTATATGGAACTACCTCTGAATATGACCTACCAAACAAAAAAAAAACTATCATCAAAATCAATTCATAATAATTGGAGCAGTAACCGCTGAACAAACATACAAAAAAACAGTCGCATTGAGAATCTCCTTTTTCGAAATCGATTAAAAAAGTTTTACTTCAAGATTTCAATTTTCTTCGAACTGCCGCCCATCAACATGATACAGTTATATATCTGTAACTGTATACTGCGTCGAAATATATATTAATGTTTAAATTTCAAAAGAAAACCGTGAATAATAAAATATTCTGTTCTATTCCAATAGCATATTCTGTAAATAATAAAATAATGTAAGTCTAATTTCCAATATTTCCTAAGTCTATTTAATAAGGCTATAATAATATACAACGGCTACCGATAAATTTGTTAATCAAATCGCTGAATTAAGTAATTTGGAGCGTTTTCCACTTGATCAAACAAATTAGATTAAACGAGGTGCTAAATGTAGGTGATTATGGTAATTAACTTCAATTTGTTAATGCTAAGCTATAGTTATGTAGAGCCGCCATAAATGGTGGTTAATTTTGGTCCATAATTGTGTAATAAATATTAAATACTGGGGATCTGCGAATTGCAGACTTCTTGAGTACATTAAAAAGTATCTCATTTTCGAGTCGTTCAATGTTCTCACTAGAGGGCATAAATCTCACAAACACTAATAACTAGTTTATGCACATGGCGGTTTCATATGTAATCATAATTATATTATAATATAGGCGCTCGCTACGCTCGATCAATTATGCATCGCCTAGAGGTCTAGACTACACTATTTTCTTACTAGTATTGCTTTTACAAAACAACTTAAAAAGGAAACTGTTTCTTTGTTGTCTACAATACCTTCGTTGGTGGTAGTGGTGATCCTTTTTACTTGACTGCGCGTCGCAAAGGAGGGTAATGTGTTTATCAGTCTATGTATGTATGTAAGTATGTTTGTTCCTTTGTGGCACTCTAGATGCCAAACGCGTGGACCGATTTTGGTGATTCTTGCGTCAATCGATTTGTTCTAGCTGTCCGAATGTCACTAAAGTCATGACAGTAATCAAAAGTCAATATCGCGGCAACGAAACGCCATTTTGTGAAAAAAAAAATGAATTTGTATAGGGATTTGGAAGTCATTATTAGTTACTTAAGTTAATTCTTTTATATAGTTTGTACGGAACCCTCGGTGGTTGAGTTTGACTCACACTTGTCTATTTTTATTTTCTATTGAATGCAATAACCGAATGATGCTGTAAGTTTGTCTTAAAATGTTAACTTAAAGAACATTGGAAACAAACCAACGTGAAAGGTTTTATACTATCAAGCCATAGATTTATGAGTGTGTACGCAGCACACCAAAGAGAGTAACTCTCTTGCGTAAGCACTGTGTACCTACAGCTTTGTGACATATCGGTGGCACAAGATGGGTAAAGTTTCGCAGCGTTCGTATATGAAGGGATAATAAATAATTAAATACTCGAATTTGATAATTGAGGAATTGGATCGATATCAGTTCAAGTTAGTGATGTTAGTACCATTGTATTTTGAAGTGTGACAGTTAATGAACTTTAGTCCTTGAATGGCCTTTGTATAGGAACCAAAGAAAATTAATGTCGGCGGCAACGATACTTGATTGTTTTGTAAAATTTTGTTCACCTAAGTTTGATAATGAAATTCAGGGGTACATCTGAATCTAGCCATTGTTTACATCGTTTGCATATATATTTGTAATATTTTTATGTATATAACATATCTTTCCTCATAAAATTGGCGGGAAGACGTTGGATGCAAGCCGTTTCCAATCGTTTTGTTTGGAAATCCATGGGGACGCCTATGTCCAGCAGTGGACTTTTTATGACTGAGATGATGATATAATATTTATGGCTTGTGCGGAATATGATGTCCTACAATATGTCAATGTTGTTTTATGCGATGGTTAGTGAAAAGATCGGTTTAATCCGGGTTTGACAGAATAATGACAAGCGCCATCAGTAAAATAATATATGTATAAATGAACCAACAGCTGTCGGCGAGAGTGGTTCACGACTGCAATCGTTGTCCAATGGGATGGCTTCGTGTACAGACGATCTCACAAGTGTCAAAACGGCTATGAAAAGTAATACATGCGTCGAGGAGTGGAAAAAAATAGACACAACATCGTGAGTTATTGCAGATTTGTCGGCGAGAGGTCGTGTCGATTTACATTAGAGGCAAGATGGATTGTGAATAAAATATGATATATCCCACTCCATGTCTGGCTTGGTTACATTTAATGCAACTAGTATTAATTTCAGATATCATGTAATATGTACATATGTTCACATTTCGATTGATAGATAATTGTATGAATGGGCCCACCCATTCGCACCGCAGTGGTTGGTCCGGTGCGAATGACCCAAGACATATTTTGGAATAGGTCGATTCGGACCATAAAGAAACGCCCGATGCTCTTTTCGTAGGTCTGATTTGAACTCATATCAAAAATTTAAGGATTTCAATTATTTATTTGTATAGATGACCCTGGTGGCTGTCAATACTTTTACTCAAAATAATAACAATTATATAAAGTACCTATTTATCGAACATTTTTCTTCACTTCAAAGTTTCGTCTCCATATTGATTATGAGATGACTGGAATGCCTTTTCTCATCCGCCGGGTTTTAAAAGATCGCTGATATAAATAATAAATAATTATAGTTAAAAAAAAAAAAAAAACTCCACCTTTTTTGAAGTTGATTAAAAATATTTGCACATAAGTACATACCTATACCTACTGCATAAGTACTATGCATAAGTAAGTGTGTTTCTACTAGTATAAGGAAATGGAGTAACCTAGTTATGTCTCTTATCGAGCACCGCGACTAACCACAACACGATACAATATTAATTTACATGTAAATCGTACTGTATCGTGTTATTTGTGACATGCGTACATTTCATCTCTATCAATCGGAACAGAACGGATTATGGAATTTCAATACAATTAGCTGGGATATGCGGCGGTATTATCCGCGATCGACCTCCGACGTTCGGGAAACTTAAAAGCGTCATCTCGTCCAATATTCCCCAGTCCCTCAAGTCGAAAGATTACAACCAGTGTGTGTTACCAGTGATGACATACGGCACTGAAACGTGGTCCCTAACTATGGGCCTTATAAAGAAGCTCAAGGTCACGCAACGAGCTATGGAGAGAGCTATGCTCGGAGTCTCTCTACGAGATCGAATCAGAAATGAAGAGATACGTAGACGTACAAAAGTCACCGATATAGCACAGCGGATTAGTAAGTTGAAGTGGCAGTGGGCAGGGCACATAGCACGTAGAACTGATGGCCGATGGGGCCGAAAGGTTCTCGAGTGGAGACCACGTACCGGCAAGCGCAGCGTAGGAAGACCAGCTACGAGATGGACAGATGACCTCATACAAGTGGCGGGAAGACGCTGGATGCAAGCCGCTTCCAATCGGTCTTTTTGGAAATCCATGGGGGAGGCCTATGTCCAGCAGTGGACTTCTTATGGCTGAGATGATGATGATGATGAGGTCGACCTCCGGCTCCATCATCAGACCAGTTCGACAGTACCATATTATTGTATTGTCATCAGAACTACATACAGCTGCCAATTTTCATGACGCTACGATCCTTGGAAGATGGTTAAATTAGTTACCTCAGATTTCATTACATACAGGTCGACCTAATAAAAACGTGTTAAAAAGGTAAGGAATAATAAGATAAATCAGATTTGTATACACAGATAATGTATATGCTACAAACCGTCAAACTAACAACTTAGCAATACATACTCCAGGTTATGAACTGAGTCCTAACACGGGGCACGTTGCTTATAAAGTTTTCGGCACGTTTCTCAATGCATTCTAATGCAGGCCGCCTTTGCTACAGAAAAATAGATCCCATCAAGTGTCTAATTATTTAATTCAAAGATTCCTTGAAGCTCGATGGTCTGCACGGGCGGCTGATGGTGATAAACGACCTACGACTCCGTGCCAATCAGCTAATAGCGGGAGAAAGAGGACGCGGGACCTCTTCCTACTAGCCAGTTAAGTAATTGATGTAATAGCTATAGTACTAGCAGTATTTTACTGCACACGCAACCCTAGGTTTGGAATAGTCGTATTGAAGGAAACTAATAGCTTTGAGTGTTTGAATGATATTCAAAAACTCAAAACTATCATTATACCTACTTTGTATCTAGGTCTCCATCTATAAACTATAAATTTCTAGAACACACATCAAAATAAATAATAGTATTTATTTTGTTATTTGTTCTAGTCTAGAAAGTTATAGTTTATTTATTTTTATTTAATAGGTATAAATTAACGTATGCTTCTATCAAATATATCGTTACACATTTTATTCAAACATTATTTACCCACTGGTGAGTATAGGTCTTTACAAAACCATTTTTAACAAACGTAAACCCAAGCATTGATGTACATTCTCCCTATTTCATAATTGTTTCAATTATAATATTAATACACCGCGATTACCGTGACTTATTTAAATGCATACTAATTGTCTGTTTAAGGTGGGATCACCACAATTTGACAAACAGTAGGTCCCATTAAGGTTGTAAAGCTCGAATCCCTTCCTCATCCCCTCCCTATTCCTTCGCTTGTCATTTGCACCACGTGATCGCTGCCGACTAATTTACCTGAATCGAATTAATTGAATTCTGGAAGGTTCGCCAAGATGTGACGTCAGCTTTTGAACGAGTATCTATAAAGTTAAATGACTTGTACCTTTGACTTTCTTGTTTTACTTTAAACGTGTAAGTTTCTTCAAAACAAGGTCAAATTTTTATAGAGGCTAGATATTTGATCTTAACTCGCCTAATGTTAAGTAACAGTATAGGCATGGATACACTTAGCTTGGAATGGGAGCTAGTTTTCAAATGAGGTTATAGGATAACATTGTTAAGCTAAGTTTTTGAAACCTTCAATAACGGAATTTCATGAACATTTTACATCGAGTAAAAAAAAAAGATTTTCTTGACATGTTAAAAAAGTTTTAAAAGAGCTTAGCTATCATTCTTTCAAGGCATTGCATCGTCTGTTAATACCATGTACTTAATTACATATATGTATGTACAGGCATCTGTGGCAATAAGAATAACCCAATATTTCGGGCAAACCAATTTAACCCAGAGAAAAGTATTTCTTGCTTTCCCTCCACGCGAATTGTTATAAATTAATGTTCTATAAAATAAAATTATTACAAAATACGTTTTAATCTTCAATTTTTCACTTTAACGGCTCATATTTTCGCCTCTTATTTATAAAAAAGACATTATGTTGTAAAACTCCCATTATTCTCACCTTGGAAGGGAGAGCGGAGGGGAGGGAGGGGAGAAGGCGTCAGGTTGCTTCGTAATTATTACCAGCCAGTTTTATATTTTTACCGGGATTCTGATTTTATGGAGGGGCCCTTGAAAAAAATATCAGGGAATAGGGATATTAAAGAGATTTTGTCTGTAATTTGTATTACATTAATGGTTTTAAATTGCGAGGCATACTTTAAAACTTTACAAATTGGAAATAGCTTTATTAATTGTTAATTGGTTTCTCTATTTCAGGAAATTGCATATATACTAGACACAATACATCCATCGCTCGTCCAAGTCTTCAAATACAATAACACATGTAGCGAGAAATTAAAATTTCAAACAGTTTTTTTCCGTGTAGCAATTGTAAGTGATGTATGTATGTACGATTTTTACACATCAATGATTGACATGATAATATTACGTTTAAGAATTTCCCGCCTAATGTGTGTTTTTAATCGACTTCATAAAAGGAGATTTTCGATTCGGTTATATTTTTTAAGCTTGTTACCGCAAATCTCCGTCATTTATAATTTAGAAAATTTCTGTATTGGTTGAATGGAAAAATAAGCTTGCGCTTGACCGCTAACTCGCCTGATAGTTCCATAGATTTTTTCAAAATCGGTTGAGTAGTTTTGTTTGGTTTAATAGCATTTACAATGGTATCGGCTCACAAATGACGAAAACTCGAGAACTTATTTAATTCACAAGCTATTAAAATTATCGTGGACCAATCGAATCGAACTAACTCATAACAAATTCAGTAAATCACCGTTTTCGTTGGTTTTTGTGTACAAAATAATTAGATATGAGCTTAACAGTAAGCTATAGTTTTTTTTTTTGGATAAAAGTAGGCTTCTTTATATGTCAAAATCCAGACAAAAATTAATAGTATCCGTGTGACAGCGGTTGAAACCGCGGACCCCTGCTAGTAAGTAGGTACATAATCTCTGTTAGGTATATATCACAGCTACAAGTCTTCATTTTGTCTATTTCTAGACGTCCTATCAAGACGTAAGATAGATCGGGCATGATCAGCGAATTAATTACAGTTGAGCCACGTCCAACCCAAACTTAATTCTATTACAGCTGTAAGACTGAACCTTGTTTTGAGTTGAATTTGTTATGAGATATAAAATTTGCGTAGAAGCAAATGACCTGTTTGTCTGTTTTATAACTAGTGAAATTGTTGTACGTATCACTATATAAGAATGATTATTTTGTTTTTATGTTGGCTCTAGCGATTTCATCAGCCTGTGTACAATAATAATTATGTATATTAATATGTTGAAATATGGCTTTATTAAAATATCGACAAAATAGCGTATTTTTTACCAAATAGATCTAAGTTTGTTCACAGACTCGCCTGTTGGTAAGGATTACATGGCCGAGGATGATCCTGAAGATGTTCTCAGGAAACAGAGAAGCCAGAATGTTGATCGAAATCGTTGTTTTATATTTAATAATTATTTTAGTTTAAAATGTTTAAATGGATGGTAGCGTGCCGACTTTCTGCTTGCCCGTAGTGGATATGGTGAATGTAAGTGGAATTCTTGCTCACATTTGACGAAATGGATCGAATTGAATTGAATCCATTGAATGGCCATAATTGACGTAATTTTTACTTTACAGTCATGAGATTAGATATAAAAAACTTTTAAGCAAATACATTAAAATTGATAAATTACTATTAGAAAACAAACAAGGTCATATTACAGTCAATATAATACTGGTACAGGCTAAGTTTTGGTCTAATGATGGACCCTTTTTTAAGTAAACTGTCACTTCAAGAGCTTATAGTATGGATGATAGAGTGCTATACTATAATCTATGATGCTGAACTGATATATGATATTACTTACACTATCATCAGTACGCCTACACTTTTGAATAGCAACACCACAGGATATAATAGTGTTTCGAATTATGTGACCACAGAATGAAAGCAAGCTAGACACGGAACTCTAAATATAGAGTCCCATGTTTGCACCAGCGGCTTAGTTGTAAAGTGAGCTCCTTAGTCAAGGGATAATCCTCGCGGGCGGCCGCGGTTCGTCCCTCCTGAGCTAGATTGATGGCGTGGCCGCCATTTTAAACTAAACCATATCTCGGACAATAGCTGCGCTTTCGAATTTAATCTATATACAATAGCTCTCTTGAATTAATTAGTGGATTCTGAGACTAAACAAACAGAACTGTCGTACTTGCAGTAATTGTCAGGGTCTTATTGTACCAAAACCATTTGAGGCGATTTGTCGTGTGAGTATGGAAATTTCGGTTCACTTATCATCCGGTCGCTTTAACGACGGACGGCTTTTGACGGAAATCGTGCTGAAAAAATAGACTAGTCCCGAGGTAGTTAACTGGTTATTATCATATAACAAAATGAATTTAAATCTAAATTCTAACAAAGGCCACGTGAGAATTCGCTCCTTCACGTAACCCAGATTTGAAACAGAAATAAACAGTTATACAACAACAATCCACAGCACACTGTTAACAAACGACAACACCGCTGAAATAGACTGGATGCTCAACGACAATGAAATCAAAGGCGCGCTGAAACCACGGCCAAGCTTACCCCACTCTACCCCCAAACATTACACACTGTGATTTTGTCCTTACATACGATTCTGTACAATGCACGCCGAGTTTTGTGACAGCCTTGAAGCTACGGCAATCGCTCTGCCTTCGTTCGTGTGCTTTTGTTACTGATACAAAATCTAATCAAAATTTGCGAATAGTTTTGTTTACTGTATCTATACCATTTTTTACTATTGTTGATTGAATATTAATATGTTTAGCTTAGAAAATGAAATATAATGATTTAATTTACCTGCATTAATTGTCTATGTATTTGTAATTATAATGAGTAGGATTACCGGCAAAATTGATTGCCGATGGTACCATGATAGCCGTGGGGTACCGGCTTAGAATAGTACCTCCCCCTCTCTTCCCGTGGGTGCCGTAAGAACCGGCTAAGGGAAATATTACCAGAGATGGGCAGCAGCATCCTCTGCGGAAAACGCTACCCACTGCGCTCGCCAACCCGCATGCCAAGCGTGGCGAGTAATGGCAAAACCCCCCTATGATAAGCAACGAAAAAACCAGGCCCCCAGTCCCCGGCAGCTCCGCTATTCCGGGCTACGGTAGCGGTCCCGGTCACGGCGGAGCAAGGGGTGCTAAGAATCTCCGGAAGAGATCCGGCTACCACCCCCTGCATAAACGACGACTGGCCCTGGTAACACACAATATTCGCACGATGAGGACAGACGAGAAGCTAGCTGAGCTGGAAGAAGAAATGAGTAGGTTACATTGGGATATCCTGGGGTTATCAGAAGTCCGACGAGAGGGTGAGGACACGATAACCCTGAAATCCGGTAACCTACTATACTACCGGGAGGGCGACCAACAGTCCCAAGGTGGTGTCGGGTTTCTCGTCCACAAGTCCCTTGTTAACAACATTCTTGCCATCGACAGTGTATCGAGCAGGGTTGCGTACCTGATACTCAGAGTATCCAAGAGATATTCGTTGAAGGTCATCCAGGTATACGCACCGACCTCGGCACACTCGGATGATGAGGTAGAGGTGATGTATGAGGACATTAGTAGGGCCATACACACTTCTGAGACCTATTTTGATGTTGTTATGGGGGACTTCAATGCGAAGCTGGGCAGGAAATGCGAAAGTGAGTTGAGAGTGGGGCAATTTGGATATGGACAACGGAACCCCAGGGGACAGAGGTTGGCCGACTTTCTGGAGAAAGAGGGACTCTTCATGATGAACTCTTTCTTCCAGAAGCCACCTCATAGGAAATGGACCTGGTTGAGTCCCGATGGTTCTACGAGAAATGAGATAGACTTCATCCTGACCACCAAGAAACAAATATTCAATGATGTCTCTGTGATCAACATGGTTAAAACCGGAAGTGATCACCGAATGGTACGAGGCACTTTGAATATTAATGTTAAACTTGAGAGGTCCCGTATGATGAAGTCTACACTCCGACCCACTCGCGCCCATATCCAAAACCCCGAGAGCTTTCAGCTCGAACTATCAAATCGCTTCGAGTGCCTGGAGAGCTGCGCATCGGTGGATGAGATCAATAACAGCTTTGTGGAAACTGTCCGTACGGTGGGCGCGAAGTTTTATAAGCCCCACCGTACAAACAGACCGCAAAAGCTCTCGAGCCATACCCTCGACCTCATGGCTGAACGACGCTCATTGCAACTGCAGTCTTCCGGTGACGCCGAGTCATATAGGCGGCTCAATAGACTCATATCAAAGTCTATGCGACACGACATCCGTACCTTTAATACTAATCGTATTAAAGAGACGATAGAGCGGAATAAAGGCTCCAAAGTGTTCGCAAAAGACATGTCTATTGGGCAGAGCCAGTTGACGAAGCTGAAGATGGAAGATGGCAGTATAGCGTCGACTAAAGCAGAAGTCTTGAGGGAAATCGAGAGGTTCTATGGACAGTTATACACATCGGTCGCAAAACCTGTTAGCAGTTTGGGCAAAGATCCAAGAGCCAAACTGACTCGACATTATACCGAAGATATCCCGGACATCAGCCTGTACGAGATTAGGATGGCCTTGAAACAGCTCAAGAACAACAAGGCACCGGGCGACGACGGAATTACATCAGAGCTACTGAAAGCGGGTGGAACACCGGTACTGAAAGTCCTTCAGAGGCTCTTCAATTCCGTCGTGCTTGAAGGTACAACGCCAGAAGCATGGAACAGAAGCGTGGTGGCGCTGTTCTTCAAAAAAGGAGACAACACTTTGCTGAAGAACTACAGACCCATCTCGCTTCTGAGCCATGTCTATAAGCTGTTTTCAAGGGTCATCACGAATCGTCTTGAACGCAGGTTTGATGACTTCCAGCCTCCCGAACAAGCCGGTTTCCGAAAAGGCTATAGTACCATAGACCACATCCATACGCTGCGGCAAGTGATACAGAAGACCGAAGAGTATAACTTGCCCCTTTGCTTAGCGTTTGTGGACTATGAGAAAGCCTTTGATTCGATCGAGACCTGGGCGGTGCTTGAAGCTCTCCAGCGATGCCGTATTGACTATCGGTATGTCGAAGTGCTGAAGTGTTTGTACAACAACGCCACCATGTCAGTCCGAGTACAAGACCAGAACTCAGAGGCAATTCCATTGAAGAGAGGCGTGAGGCAGGGAGACGTTGTCTCTCCGAAACTGTTTACCGCCGGTTTGGAAGATGCCTATAAGCTTCTGGAATGGGAAGGGCTCGGCATTAATATTAACGGCGAGTACGTCACTCACCTCCGGTTTGCCGACGATATAGTAGTCATGGCAAAGTCGATGGAAGAGCTCAGTACGATGCTCGAAGACCTCAATAGAGTTTCCCAACGGGTGGGCCTCAAAATGAACATGGACAAAACGAAGGTTATGTCGAACGCCCATGTAGTGCCCACCCCAATAACTGTGGGGAACTTCACTCTAGAAGTTGTTGACGAATACGTCTACCTAGGACAGACGGTCCGATTAGGCAGGTCCAACTTTACGAGGGAGGTCAATCGTCGTATCCAACTCGGCTGGGCAGCGTTCGGGAAACTTAAAAGCGTCTTCTCGTCCAATATTCCCCAGTCCCTCAAGTCGAAAGTTTACAACCAGTGTGTGTTACCAGTGATGACATACGGCACTGAAACGTGGTCCCTAACTATGGGCCTTATAAGGAAGCTCAAGGTCACGCAACGAGCTATGGAGAGGGCTATGCTCGGAGTCTCTCTACGAGATCGAATCAGAAATGAAGAGATACGTAGACGTACAAAAGTCACCGATATAGCACAGCGGATTAGCAAGTTGAAGTGGCAGTGGGCAGGGCACATAGCACGTAGAACTGATGGCCGATGGGGCCGAAAGGTTCTCGAGTGGAGACCACGTACCGGCAAGCGCAGCGTAGGAAGACCAGCCACGAGATGGACAGACGACCTCATACAAGTGGCGGGAAGACGCTGGATGCAAGCCGCTTCCAATCGGTCTTTTTGGAAATCCATGGGGGAGGCCTATGTCCAACAGTGGACTTCTTATGGCTGAGATGATGGTACCATGGTGATGGTGAGGGTTACAAAGGCCCAATATTCGCCAAAATTCACGCGGAACTCTCTGACTACACTTTAGAAGGTTCTCACTTTCGCTTTTCCGTCCAACCGCTGCCGCTCTCCATCCCACTGCTCAGTTGCTCACATACGCCACGCACGATTATCACGTTCTGCGTAGATTATACTCACAAAAACTATTCAACAACGTTTTGTTACACAAAAGTATAAATACAGATTTAATCCGTGGTCAACGTTGCTGGTACATCATCGAACTATATTTCTTAACGATTACTGTATTAACCCTAAACTTTGTTGTGTACTGTTTGTTGATCTTAATAAACAATATTAAAAAAAAAAACAGCTACAATGCCGCACCGGAATGACGGTTGAGCTTATTGTGGTTATAAAAGTTGGCTAGCACTGTTCCGAGTGTCGACAGCAGAAATTTCGAGTACGTAATCAGTGTAGGCAGCTCTACCTTGGGTAAATATTTAAATTTTGCCCCGGGTAGGGTGGCCGTGGCTCTCGTTTTCAATATAGCATGGGATAAAGTTGTTGTTTTTTTGGGAAAACCTTTTATGATAAATATTTATTAAAAATAGCAGTCAAAGAAAAGCCGTATTTTACGCAGTAAGTAAACTCTTATTTTGTCTGTGTACAGGCTGGAAGTTTATCGCAACCATTGATTAAAATTTCTTGATCTTCGTTGATCGTTGAGGTTTATAAGATAGGATGGAAATAGAAATATATGGCAACATTTTACTTCTTAAATATAACTGTAAATTTGGCCTACAATAACCTGTTTCTAGATAGAACTAATACTGTAGGAATTTTAGTTGTATTACATGTACGGGAGACATTGCAAATTAACGTAAGTTTAATATTAATTGCATAGAAATTGTCCGCAAGTCCGCGGTCATATTCAAATTTCCCACAAAGTGTCCGAGAGTCCCGCAATATGATCGTCGCCCGAGTGCTGTGGGTTCCCTAATTAGGGTACCGTACCTGTCCTAACCCTTATAAATTCATGTTTTTGTTAGTGAATTGTGCCCACTAAAGTCCGCCTACGATTACCTACGGGTTAACCGAACGTTTTACAACGTAAACTGTAATGGACTTAACAATTTACCCCGTTTTGACAAATTCAATGTAAGTAATGTAAAAAAATCCATGTAAACCATATATTGTAAAAAAATATGAGAAATCATGTAAATGTAAGTAATGAAAATAATCCATGTAAACCATATATTGTAAAAAATTATTCTGATGATACTCTGGAAATGACAGAGCAGAGTTTAAGGTAGGAATTAATTCTATTACTTATAGTGTTCTTCTTTACTTCTTATTACTTTTTTACAGATTTCGTCTGGGTACTGTGTTGCAGCTTCTAGCGAAATTTTCAGGCACAAAGAGATCTAGACACGCGGAAGCGTGTCAAGACAAGTCCAAGTAATAGAACTGGCGTGCAGCACCGTGTGTATATTTATCTCGAACCATTTGGAGCCACTTTTGGCCTTCTCAAGGTCTGACTTGGCTAGTTCTCATATACGAATTATTATTAAGTACCTTCTAAAACAGTCATGGAAGAGCCCTATGTTTGATGGCTAGTTTCTACCAGCAAGCCAAATTTTCGGAAGTATAAAATAAGAACTTACAGCTTTAAAACTTGAGAAGGCTATAATATAATTCGTATATGAAAACTAGCCAAGTCAGACCTTAGGTTTCAATATATTATCCTAAGTTATAAGAAGAAGTGATATTTGAAGTTGTAATAAAATATTTTATGTTGTTATAAATAAATTTCAGGCTGACCATTGAACTTGGCACCCATTTAGATCTCACTTCTTTTGTCGTTGAAGTCAACAACTAAGGCATTTATATTATTTAACTTGGCTCTCATTTCACATTTATATTTTTGATGGGAATATTTAATAATTATTGTTGGATATTTTTTATAGTTAGTATTCAGCAATGGTATCGGTATTAAAGCTCATCTGAGTGATTGCATAAACAATCTAACGAATCATTTTTACTGTAAAAAGTAATAGTGACAAACTTAGAAACATATATGTATGTACTCTGTAACCTAAGTAGATTCCAAGTACATTCAACATGCCAGTCTAAGCGACTGAAATTTTGCATAGCTTTGCTAATTTCATATTACTTCGTATATTTTTGTTTAGGTGAATTTGAAGGTTCTAGAGCTGTTTAGAAATGACAGGCCACACCAATCTTATAGGAAATAAGTATAATAGCTTAAAAAACTTTAAAAAACACGCTTAATCTTATCTAATTATTGTATTGTCATCGGTCCTTGATAAGTACCTATGCCAAATTTCGAGTTAATCCGTCGTTTTGAAGGGGGTCAAAATCATGTTCAAAGTTTCCGTTACATACATAAGATTCTGATTGTGATTCAGATTACATTTAGATTTTTTAGATACATACTAACATACGTATGAAGCTAATGAAAGCGTGTTAAAAAAATTGCATGTCGGTTGACACTTTCAGATGTTAAATAAATCGCAGAATTCAAGGCCCTATATTAATAGGGCCCTATAATTCTGCCATTCGGCATAGGGGTTAAATATTAATTATTTAAATTGCAATACCGTTGTTCCACGATTATTGCCATAAAAAGTCTTTACAAAGAGAAATGACTGAAACAGTAGAGGTACTTAGTAAACGAAGCTGTATGTAGGTAAGTAAAAATACAATCGATAATTTATTATTGTTATAGCATAGAATTCGAGGCATTACATGGCGAAAATCATAATTTTAGAGTTTGAATAGACAACTATCGTGGAAATAATGGAAACTAACGCATTTGGAAAAAATAAAATGAAATGAAAATACGGAAATAAGGACAGCAGCGCTCTCAATGCCACATTCTTCTTCTTCTTATTTTTTGTATTGGACCCCGCGATTACCGATTTGCCAGTGTCAAGTATTGAAATATTTTCAAGTTTCTTGAATAATACAAGTTATATAGTGTTCTAGTCACAGTCTAAGTCACGTAAACAGTCATTTTCAAATTTAAGTCTTGCCGCAGTAAAGTGATGGCGAATTTAATAGAAGCTTCTATGGAGTTTTGCCGACAACGTAAAATCACACGTTTCACTGCTTTATTTCACTTTCTCACACTCACGCACTTGACCGAACACTTAATGAATAAAACACCACCATTTTTTTAGCATGAATGTTCAAAATAACACAAGTTTAGGAAAATAAAACAAAGCAACAACAAAGGTTACTAAGACATTCGCGCCAAAACTCCCAGATGGAATCAATGCCACATTATATAGTTCTCTATCCAAACAGATTTTGTAGCGGCCCCTTTATTGAACTCGTCGATTCGTTCAGGTTGCTACGCTCGGAATTCGAAGGGACGTCCTCGCCATAAAATATCATTGTACCCTCCTATTACGTAATCTAGCGAAGTGTTGTCTAAAACCTATTTTTTACTGATTTTTTTGTTCTACACTAAAATCCTATAAATATCAATCCTCTACGAGTGTTTAACAGAAAATAATGAAAAAAAAAAACAAATTGTAAAGTTTGAATTTAACCTACACGTTCGTTTGATACAAATACAAAAACAATATACAAAATATTCCGTGATGTGTCGTCCAGCTTCGAGGTAATTGTGCAAAGCGCCCGGGAGCTATACCCTATTATTTTTATTGAAACTCTTTTTTTGCAAACCCTTTCCTTTAACTGTCAAAGGTTCGTTACCCTTTGTGCAGAAAACGGACCTTTTCCGATACAAACGTAGGTTTTTCGCAGATGGTGAGGTCAACAGGGAATTTATTACTTCGCCCTTATTCTTACGTGTTTTTTGTAGTTTTAGAATTTTGTAACAGTCTTTTGTTTACATTTACACAAATAAATGATGTGAATTTATTTGCTAAAGAATGTATTATACTTGTCAGGTCTATGTTTTATGGTCAACACGCTAGCAAATTTTCTACACTCTACCTGATGTTTAAGCCTTTATTTTGCTTGATTTAATAAGGTAAGCATGCTAGTTTGGAATAAGAACTGGCTCGATTAAGGCTACTTAAAATAGCTTTAAAGAAAACCTCCATGGTGGCATGATGGTTTTCGGTATTAGGCTGGCTGACTAATTACAAAAGAGGGTTTCTACTCGACTAAATTACCAACGTAGTGGCAACAAAATTATATGCTTTCTTGTCCAGACGACGAAGCATGCTTGCATCGCATCCCTTCTCAGCATTGTGCGACCAGTTAGATGAGACTATTTATTTTCCGATAACGTCCAAAAGTGCACAAATCTATCCAAACAAACCCTTGAGTATGCCCAAACATACCCCTATTTCGCTCCTGAGTCCATCTGCGGCCGGACATTATGTCGAGTGCCCTTGGGCCGGCAGCAGTACCCCTTCATTTCAGGGGCTGTGAGTAAATAATATTATTTATTTTGGGCCACTTTGCCCGTAATGAAGGTGCCGTCAGATGTAATGTACCTCTAGAATGAATTGGTGTTGTTTGAAAGGTGTGACCGGAGTTGGAATTTGGAGGAAAATTTGCTTTTAAATTGGTTTTTTACTGAAAGGTACATTTTACAAGGCGCTAATTTTGGAATTATGGAAATTGCGTGAGGTCAAAATTTGCGCAATAATTATGAATTTTATATTTTATTGTTCGACTTACTACGGTGTTGTTTAAATATAATATTTGTCACTATAATTTAAGCCAGTTTTGCCTATTTTATTTCTAAGTCAGAATTATTGTAATTCTCACGCTACTAAAAATACCGTTAATATTTAAACAATGGCATTAATTTATAGAATAAAGTATAAAAGCTGCCGCCTATATTTCTTCGTAGCGCGTAGAGGCCGCCCTACGTTGCGTAGAGTATGTATGACGAAGCCTACACTATATGACGTAATATTGACAGCGGTGAAGAAAAACAATAATTTACGCACAGAATTCGTGGCCCTATTTACGCAAGTCTTTTACGAATATTTCAACGAAACCCAATATTATCCTTCTCAACATGCACGCTATTGAATAAATTACATCCTATTAAAAACTATCTTAACCATTTTAAACGATTATAGCTCTTACTGTAACTACTGGAAGTTAAACATGTTAGTCTGAAAAACACATTTAAGTTAAACACATTCCTCTAGGTTCAAGATGCCAGTGTCTGTGACAAACCGAACAGTTTAAGTTTTTCCCGCAGGCAACGCCAAGTTTAAATGAAACTGGAGTGTTGTCAGCTTATTATTGGGCATGTTTCGGAACCGGATAAGCGGTACAGGTGATTAAAAATAAAGAGCAACATGAAATGATACTGCCTTGTTTTGGCGTATTGTGGGATGTTATTTTGTTGAGGTTTTTTTGGAATGTTCCATCTTGTGTTATCTATGTTATGATTTTTCTTTGGAGTAATTCCACACATAGCGCTCGTTATGTAGTTTGGACTTCGAAAATTACTGTAGTCTTTTTTCGAAAATGATGTTCTAAATTGGGCGGTACTTTTTGTGCATGTTACCCGATATCTTCCGTTCTGTAGGTTTTATTGTACCGGCTTCAATAATATGAATATTAGCTATACCCCACATTTTCATAGGGAAACAACAAGTACTTCTATTAAAAAATTCTACCGGATAAGTGCGAGTCAGACTCGCCCGCCGAGGGTTCCGTACAAACTAGTAGATAAAAGGTGGAAATTATATATTTTTATATTTTCTTTCATAAACCGAAAAATATACATCGTCAAAATATTTAAAAACCTGTTTTAGCTTGTGCTAATGAAGCTCTTTCATATGATACCCCACATGGTACGGTTAAAGCACTTTAAAATTTGGAAAAAAAACATTTTTTGTAATTAAATAAAAATGTACAGTTTTCGACTTTTTTTACCTCTATGTGCAATATATGAAAATGTTTCTCGCCAAATTTCACAGTTATAGGTCTACGGCAAGTACCCCGCAGGTTTTGATTCCCTTGCGAGTGGCGAAATATGCGGTTTTGCGACATATTCAGCTGTAACTTATTAACTTAACTTATGAAAACTGAGAAATTTGATTTTTCTCTCTGCAGCAAGAGACTATGAATCTGCGTATATGGTTTTAATTTCAACTCGATATCTTCACGCGTTCCCGAGATACAGGTGACAGACAGACAGATGAACAAGAAAGTGATCCTATAAGGGTCCCGTTTTTTTTCATTTTGAGGTACGGAACCCTAATTCTAATTTGAAGTGGGGGCGATAAGACCTGCACCGACGTCCCGCCTGGTGTGTATTGTGCATTTCCCCCGCCAGCCTACTCAAACCAGCCAAGCTCCTAAAAATAACGGACACAGCTTTGGGTCGCTGGCATAATTGTTCCACCTCGGTTGCGTCAGGTGTTTCATTGCAGAGCTGATTTTGACTTTGAGATTTTTCCAGAAGTCCCGATCTTGATCTAGCCTGTTCTGTAGCAGTACAGTGCAGTAACACATGCTCTACAGTCTCGTTATCTAGAAAGCAGCCTCTGCACAAGGGGCTGTCTGTAGCTCCAATCTTGTGCAGGTGGTAGTTTAAGTCACAGTGACCTGTGATGATACCTATCATTTGTCGTAGGTCCGACCTGAATAGGCCAAGTAGCTTGTTTAACAGGAAAATACGGAACCCTAAAAAATGAATTGAAATAATCCCTCTGTATTTTATATAATGTAACCTTTTTTTTTTCTTTGTTTCAGGTAAGTACGTGGAACCTGAATGAACTTCATGCTTTCAACTTTCAAGCCGTGAGCACTTCGTTATATAGGTATACATAATATATATATATATACGTACAGGTTAAACGTTACTTTAAAAACTATGTTATATGGAATTATAAATGCGTAAGCATAAAAAAATACAACAGTAAAGAATCCGTAAAATCCCCTAATGATGAGTTTCGAAGTAAGACATCTGCTTGTATAATGTTACATAATAAAATCTTTATCTCTACACAAAACTTACAACATATTTTACTCCTGATTGTTTCTCGTTCTCTATCGCTCTACAGGGTTTGCTTGTTGTCCCCCTCACTCTAACAGTTTTTATAGACCGTCTAAGTCCGCCGTCTGCAGTGCCCATAATAGCATCAGAATCTATAATCCGATTAGCGGTCTGTTTGTGGTGTATGAAACCGTACGGAACCTCTGGCGCTGTGCCAAGACTTAGGCACAAATTATGGAAGCTTTGTTTTAAAAAATGGCACAAAGCTGTTTTGCGTATACGATGATAGTAGTTTCAATGATAAGCGCCATATAATATATTTCATAATTAAATTTTTTTTTCAGATAATTTCTTTCATACATACACGGTTCTTCGTTTTCTGCATGGGCTGTAAGAATACAGCGTTAGAGTATGTGATCAGGAATGCATAACTGTTCAAATCTGTTACAAAAACCGTTCAAATAAATTCAATCAATCAATTATTAGCAGTACGCATTATATTTCCAAGATTAACTTGACACTCGACATTAGATTGCGAAATTAGAGTGTTAAATATCTGTTAAATAGTTAGCATGCAAAATTTGCATACGAAGAACGACAGGAGTATCGATCCTAATATATTATATTTATAGACTTATACGGCTTACCGAAAACCGTTACTTAACTTTGATTCACGTCTCAAATTCTCTGTCTTCTTTCTGCAAGTGTCTTTACGTGTCAGCGAGAAGTTGACGGTAAAACTCATAATAAAAATCGGTCAAAGATAATATTATGGTGGTGTGACAGGATGGGTCTGGTCTGGGCATCGAACCAAGTACTCTCTGGCGTGTTGCCAGCTCCTACTACCTCGCTAACGATATCCCATTTAAATATGAATTTCAAGCCTAATCTGGAATTAAAATCTAGAGGTAAGCCTAGGTTGTTGGCAGACGCTGTAACGTGGTGGGAACAATTACTAAGTTGTTGGTAATTTTGTACTCGTATCACTTTCGGTCGACGTGCTCACATTGCTTTAAGAAAACTGATATTAATAATAATTATGTCGTTTTGTTATAAACCACTGCAAGATACAAGTATATTATATTTATTTATTTTAGAAATACCTACAGTATACATATTACATAAGACTTAGTAGGTAATCTCTAATATTATTATAGATTCTGATATGAATACCCTTATTTATAAGAGGTCGTAGATAGACACGTTTAAATAATATAATCATGCCGTCAATGACGTTAAAGCGAATAAGTATACCGATACTTGTAATAAGCGACACTATAAAATATATTCTAGAAGTCATGCTTGCATGTTATCAAATGGTTTTCAACTTATATCCATCTTTATAACTTATATCCAAGCTTTGCTTAGCTTGGGCTAGATGGTGTTGTGTGAAATGTCCACAAATATTTATTTATTTATTTATTATATTAATGAAATAACTGTATACCCAAAATGACTTTTATTTGAATGATTTTCGAAATTATCATTACATTTTTTTCATTACAAGTAAAGATTTGTAGTATTATTAAATCTAAGAACAATTTTGCAAAATTCCGCAGGTGTGTACCTTCGCGAAAATGGATTGAAAATGTAGATATGGAATGGAATTTGGATAGGAGAAAGATGCATAACATTATTTGCATCGTTGGTTTTGCTTGTCATTTATCATTAGATTGTTTAATTAAAATCATGGAGAAGACCGGATTTTATGAAATAGAAATTGTAATATTCCCAGCCGAGTACGCGTTTCGTAATACCCAAATACCTGCAAGTTTAATACTCAGGTATACAAGTACGTCAGGCCAAGTGGAGCCGACGTACAAGGGACGCCGAGACCGGGGCTCGGCTATTGTCTCCACTACTGCTACGAGCTGCTTGGGAAGGGACCGATAGCAAGGGAAATCTCAAGGGGAACCCTTGCTTATCATGTAAATGTAATGTACGGTTTTTACTTGAAAAAGTTTGGTTGTTTATTTATTAGTTTTGTGGATGGCTAATATGGATGGAAGTCCACTGTGTTTTTCCCCTATATTTTTAACATTGTAATGAAAAACAAATATACATAGCCCCAGAACATCAACCAAAGAACATGACACTAGGATCGTTTGATGCCACATTTGACGATGCTTAGAGGGTAACAAGATACATATATAAAATGTTGACTTTGAGTAAATGCCAATTTTTCTTAAATCTTACTTATATATCTAGTGTGTTTCCGCTTCGAGGTCTTCAAGTTGGTACTCTTGCCTACTTCGAAGTCTTCAAGCTGGTGCTCTTCTGCTTGTGTGTCTACTAGCTGGTACTCTTGTCGACACGTGTTTCACCTCTTCATGAGGTATCTTCAGGACTTCTTGACTCATCGAGCTCTTGCGCTAATTTCCCTCATGTCCTATAACTGAGAAGCAGTTGACTTCCATTTAAGCACCATCTTGCGTTACGTTAAACCTGTGATGAAGCATAGACTTGTATAAACGAAACAGATTCAGTCAAGCTTTAAAGACACTGTCTATCTTGACTGAATCTGTTTCGTGTCAAGATAAATATATGACTGGGTAGTCATATTTATCTTGACACGTCTGGTCAAAAATAAAGTGTAATGTTTTTGGAGTTCAAGTACTTAAGTTGATATATTATTATTAGAATCCACATTTGAACCACTTCCTCTCATTTAACGATTCAAATGTTGATATTGTTCAGTTATGACGGTAATGCAATAAAATTATTGTAGTAACTTTATGACGTAACCAGAATTGTTACATCACAAACCATCTCAACGGTTACAATAGGATGAGCAACATGGTATTTGACATAAACTAACAACGCAGGTAGAAACTGCGTAAGCTTTAAAAATAAGTGTTTTATTTGTACACCCTCGTACACACACAAATGCAGTGTACATAAAAGGTTATTGTTAAAAATATAGCATAAGTTTTCATCTGACGGTACCACGTAAGTTCACCCACACTAGCGTACTAAGTAAGTGCACGTGACGTAGTGTAAGTGTGCGCTTGTCTCCAGCGCTTACTTGCTTGTTTTGTTTCAAACTACCGTCTGCCAGTTGAAGGAAAACTTTTCAGCGAAGATTAGCTATCTTTTGTCTGACTTCACGAGCCTCGATTGAAATTTAAATTTTAGGTCGCATTTATGATAAATAGGCGAAGAGTGATGAAACTTTGATCGTTTTGTTTATCATAGTTTACAGCTTCTTTTGTCCCGAGGTATATATGCATACTTATCATATCTCTATTATTTTTCGTTGACTATTTAACGCATTAAGAAGAATAAAGAAATATGTATATATTATTTAATTGAACTCTGGAAAGTACGAGAGTTCAACTATTTGTTAATCATAGTATCATGTCATAAAGACGCAGTTGTTTTTTTTAAATGCAAGATAGATCCACGATTGACCACCAACTCGCCTGATGTTAAGCGACGGTGTAGCCGAGGATGGAGTTCGTCGATCTAGAAGATATTTATTCACTCTAGTCTTGAAAATTCCAAAATTGTAGGTCTCAGGAAACAGAGATGGCGGCAAAGAATTCCATTCCTGTGCAGTACACAACAAGAATGGGAACGATATCGCTGAGTACGGAGTTGTGACTTTATTATTAAATTAACTAATTCACTTGGTTTGCTAACACCACGTTCCAGCTTTCATGTGTAAACTGTTTGGAAGTTTGAAACAGTCATAATTGCAGAAATTCCTTTCCTTACCAGGAATTACCAGTAGCCCTTCGACAGATAAATGTATCAGTGGCAATTCCCTCAATATTCCCATTTCCCGAGTAAACAACAGATCAAGGCCTCCATTATCCCGACCGAGCTGTCGGGTTATCTGCCTGACATAGCTGGACGGATCCGGATAAGATGGGATTTACACGCCTTTTGCACACTACATAATTATATGCTACAATCGCCATATCGGACAGCGTCTATTAAGCGATGTTAAGCGTCATTCTGTATGATATGCTATATTTACTGTAAGTGCAACAAAAAAAATTTAGACTTAGTTGAAGCTACTAATGTGATTTTTTTTACACATTAATAGCTTCTAGCAAATAAATCAATTTGAATTTGAATTTGAATTTGAATTCTACTAAGTCAAAGTACATTTTTTACACTTACAGTAAATATAGCGTATCTGAAAATTTTATTATATGACAACCAAATTATTAAAACCTGGGTAAACAAATTCAAGGCGTTTTACATCATTTTGAAACCTGAAGTTCTAAACACTTCGTGTTTGTGCTCACGGGCAACAATAAAAGACAAATATTATTATTGTTAATATTATTTTTTTTCCAGTACAATGAAACAACCGTTAATACCTAAGGACCCATCCAAGAATCAACTTGTTTGAAGCTATTCTAAACATTGCCATCGTTAACGTCTATAGCTCCCTAGGTCTCGTGCCCCCGATTTAACCACAAAAGACAGTGCAAACAACTTACCAACACCGTTCCGGGGTGACTTTACACCCCTGTAAGATTAATTACCGGGTTGCTATGTGATTACCCAGAATTACCCCGTTCGTGGCGGAATTTCAACTATTATCTGCAATACTCTGGGGAATATTACCAATCAGTATCTGGTGTCGCTTTGATGGGAGCTATTTAGTGGCCGATTCTATAAGCAATTAACCCAATTATTTGATAAAGGGCAAAATTGTTCGATTCTCTATCAAAACTTACCGTATATAATGGGAAGAATAATTTTGCTGTTAATAGGTATCTACGGATTAATTACCCTTTTTAACCGATCAAAAAAGTTAATTTGATTAGTTTTTTTTAATCAGATGTAATATAAATGAATAAGTATAATTTTCAGGAAATTACTGACCTGCAGCGGCTGCGGTTTTTGTTTTCTTTTAAACCTATGATATGTTATGTAATGAAAATTATTGCGTTTCCAATAAGCTATACTTTATCATAAAATATTTTTTGATGAAGTGTTATCAAGGATGCAATAAAGCACTTAATAAAACGTTTATAACCAATATTTATGTCATTAGATTAACCATTAAATATGAAAGTCAAGAATTTCATAAAAATAAGGACTTATTACAGATTATTTATCAAGGTTGTGCAAAGTAGTGGAGTGCTATCAATTAATAGCGTATAGTGTTAATAAATAGGATTTATTTATTAACACTACGCTATTAATTAATTCAGCATCCTTTCAAATCCTAAATAATCCATCAATAATATCGAAGTTAGAGTACTCACCGAGCGAACTTATCAGCAAGCTCCATTTCGCCGTCTTGAGTTTGCGTCCAATCTTTTACTTTCCCATCTTACCCATAGTTGAGGTGAAAAAGAGAACTAGAATTCTCCACAGAAAATTATTAGTTTTGTTCAGAAAATGCATTGGTGGCGCCTTCGCCTTACTTTGCAGCCCGGTTGGTTGCCACATCCGACCTCTTTACGAACATGCATTCAATACAAACTTCTATAATCGATAAGCGCCTTTGTCCATCCATAGCATAGCTGAGCCAATTTTGTTCGCAAACGAGTTTGCATGAGTTTCAACTTATTTTCAGCACCTTCTAACCCGACTACGGCGAAGCAACAGGGAGGGTTATGTTTTTGACCGGTATGAGTGTATGTATGTTTGTTTATCTGTTCCCTCATTACCTAATTCTAAGCTACTTATCATATATTGACAAATGAATTGTCGTTGGAAGCGTCTCGGTTGTCCGCTAGTTATAGGCTATGTGATATCAAATTAAATTGAGTAAGGCGCCCTCTGGGGGATACAAAAAATTGTTTTCGACCCATCCCTTATTGTGAACAGGGATTTTAAAATGAAGGTATGGTTTGGTACATCATATTTTTGTTAGCGTACCGTTTGCGAGATATATTTAGATTTTAGGGTTTATTTTTTTATTACGTTGGCAAGAAGCTTGCTTTTTCTCCAGCTTCAAGAAACAAATAGACTTACTTTTTGATTCCTGTAAAAAATATTTTGAAAGTCAACATGAAATATTTCTTGACACGCTTTATGGAATACATACCTTTAACAAATTTGGAAGTGTACTACTTTTATAGGACTACATTACGAGGACATGAGCGTTTTCAAACGAAGATATTTCGTTACATTTTCACATATGATGGCAAGTTTAAAAGCAGTGTCCCGCCCGCCCTTTGGCGCCCGTCCGCCCTTTACATCCGGCGCCGTTCTCAACTTATCTCCGACACTTCAAGTGCTAACTTTAGCAAACTCTATTCATATACAGAGTACCTACTTAGTCATATTCTTTCTAAATAATCTATGTATATTTATAATAAATAATAAATAAAAACATATTTAAAAAATGAAGCTATTCTTCTTATTATCTAGCACGGTAGTGGCCTCGGCCAAGTCGAGCAAGGCTCGCCGTACTATCCTTTTCTTGATTATAATATTTTTTTAATGTTTTTGTAAAATCACTTATCTGTTACGAAAACGTTCCTTGAAAGTCACGAAAAAGCGCATTATTTATTTTGCTAGAGTTTTATTACTATCATTACAAAAATATAAAAAAAAAACAAATAACAAATATAAATATTATAGCCTGTGACACTCGGGAAGTGAAAACTAATCTAACGACAGTTCTCACATCAAAATCGGTTATTCTCTAGTGTAGAAAGCAAAGAACACCCTATTTATAAAGAAACTAGCTGTGCCCCGTGGCTTCACCTGCGCAGCGTATTGACGAAAAACAGTCACGATGATGGTGATAAAACGTAGCTTATGTCCCTCTTTAGGTTCTCAACTATCTCTGTACCAAATTTCAAAATAAAAATTTCAGGCATTTGATTATGAAAGGTAACAAATAGATAGAGGACAGATTTACTTGACTTTTATAATATTAGGTAAAAACGTATACCTCACATAGCCAATTTCACCATATTGATCCATAAAAGTTTCAAAATCTGTAATAGGATTGAGGCAGTTTTATAAATCTTTTCGGCTTTGTTTGTTCCACTGAAGAGTCTTTAACTCAAGGAATTTTGCTAAGAGAATTTTCGAAGGTGAAATTTTCGAGAGAACTTAATTTACTTGTTATTAGCTTGTTAAAACTTTTTTCATACATACTTACCACGTATTTGTTAAGTGTTTTGGAAGTATTTGTTGGTTAAATTATGGATTTTTGACCGAACGAGAGTTTAGCTCAGAAATCACTAAGCTGGTTGTTTATTTGTGGGTAAGCGATGTGTTTTATTATCTATTATTTCAATTTATACACGGGTCTAGCCCGGACCTTTGAAAGGCATCAGTGGGGCCGGAACCAACACTGAGAGGCCCTTTTACAAATGTATAGTAAAAAAATACAGTTTGAGTATATGGATGGACTATGAATGGATTATTGTACAATATGGAGTAAGACAGTACTTGGCTATTGTGATGGAATGTTAGTGACTTAAAAACTAGACTATAGAAAACGGCACCTGCCAATTCCGTCTCATCATGCAAAAGTACCTTTATAATAAAAAATAATTAAAATACCTTTATCTATTATTATTATTATGAATTTTATTATCAATAACAATCACTAGCAATAAAAAACAAATTGACTTATATTTGTGTTTAAAATAAATTGTGAGATATTCTTGTACGTAAGTTTAGTCATGAAAATACGGTTTTTAATAGACTGCAAAAAGAGAGGTTCTCTATTCGACTGTACATACCTATTGTTTGTGTTTATTCTTTGATATCTTCACCGGACGTGAATCTCGAAGAACCTATAAAATTGCCATTAGCTTTCATTCAGTCACAGACTTAGGAATACACAGACACCGCATACATAACATGAAAGTGATCGCTGTTTTGGTAATATAATATATGAGCGTCATATTACCTCGTGTTTAGACCACGGGCTAGCGACGAGTCGATAGTGCGTTCAAAAATTCAAATTCAAAATTCACATTCATTTATTGACATACAAACAGTTTATGTTCACATTTAGGTCACGATGAAAATAATAAACGTCACGTACATAGGTACATATTACACGTCATATTACATGTACAACGTTCGTAACGTCGCTTAACATCAGGCGAGTTGGCGGTCAAGCGCAAACCTATTTCTACATAAAAAAAAAACATACAAATAGAGTGACAGATATGTCGTACTTATTGCGTGTTTAAAGACTACAAAAACAGTTTTCGCAAACAAAAAAGCTATACGGGATGGAATATCTTTTCACAGGTATCTTTCGTTATTTTGACAAAATAGCTCACATACTTAGATACATGCAAATAAAAATAAGTCCCTATATACCCAACCTAAAAACATAACTTTCCTTTAGGGCAGACCAGTAAAAACTTAGTAACCCATAATTTTAAGTAACAATATGCAAACACGCTTCAAAAAATTTACTGCCCAAAACGAGCGGAAGACACAAAGATAAGTAATGTTCGTGATGCTTGGAATTGTCCCTAGGGGATAAAGAGGATATAAAACTTCCCCGCACCCCCTGGAGGGCTCCAAGGGTCTCAGGTCAGTAGAACCTGTTGCTTTAACGGCCTACGGACATGTAAGATTTAAGTTAAAGACTAGTTAAGGTGAGGTAGTGGTAAAGTATGATCGTTTACTCTGATATACTGACCCGAGAGAAAAGGGTGTGTAACTGTGTAGGCCTGAATCTACTGAATTTAGTATTGTGATGTTTGTGTGAATGAAAATATTGCGAATAATATTGTTTTGACATTCCCATTATCGAAGCACATATATAAGTACATAGATATCTAGGTGGAGATGGCAATTTCATCATGAATATCTCTGTTTTTAAACTCCGACCCAAAAAGAGGGGTTGTTATAAGTTTGACGCGTGTATACTGTGTCTGTCTGTGGCATTGTAGCTCTTAAACGAATGGACCGATTTTGATTTAGTTTTTTTGTTTGTAAGAGGTTTTCATTGAGAATGTTCTTAGCTATGTTTAATCGAAATCGGTTCAGTTTTTTGGCTTTTCTAAACTTATACTTGCTCATCATTACGCGGGTGAAACCGCGTAGCATAGCTAGTGATGCATAAAAGTCTGTCAGAGAGTACATTAACACTCTAGACCGGACGTAAACCTCACCGTGGGTCATACAGACCTGTTGCTCATCGCTCCAGACGTTCTGCTGATCTAGGTTGATAAATTTTATTATTCACCGTAATAAAGTTGTTACCGCTCAGGGTACAACAAAGGGCGTCTTAAATAGGGTGTCTGCAAACATGTTTCTGAGCAAGCGAATAATCAATAAGACAATAGCATTATATTTGTTCATAGTCGATTGTTACCCCTAATCGCCAAGCTAACAGCTGTTTGTTGTAATTTTTATACAAATAGCAAGAAAAGGGGTAATGTTTTCTGGGTAGGTACATGAAAGTATATTTCTATCTATGTTTCCGAACTGCCTCTTGTATATAGCCTAAACGACTATAATGATTTTTGAAGTTTATGGCATCGTTAAAATCACTTACCTCGTGGAATGTTTGTCGGTCATGGCCAAATTTTGCAGTATGATATAAAAAGGAAAACAAGCAATCAATTTTCATGCATAAAAATGGTTTTTACAAATTATTAACGTAAAAATGCTTTTTATGTACGAAAATTAACTAAGATCAAAATATTATTTTTTTCCAAAATTTGTAATGTTGATTTCTGTTGTTTTTATAAGTTCCTTCAGTGTTTTTATATCTTCAGAAATGTTTGTATACACCAAAGAAAGAGATAGGGAGCGGGAAAAATAAAACATAAAATTGGGAAAGAAATCGTAGTGTCAAAAGCGAACATATCTAGTCACTGATAAATTTCTATCAAGGAACCCCGATATAAACCCGAGTTGAATCTGTCGATTGTCATCGTAAAAATCCGAGCAATGTAAATGAGATGTTAAAACCTATTATTTAAGGCGCACCTACATTGGAGTTCCTTACAAAGCTCGTAGCTGGCGGTATACAATAAAACTCTCGTACCGCGGCCAGAAATTTTATAGATATTCCACAAGTTAAAAGAGAGTCGATATAGTCTTAAAATATTTGCGGATACACACTTGTACATTTTATTCAAATGAGCATTTTTTTGAATGAAACAAGAATTTGTTTATCACTTATTTTTAGATAACGAAAATGAGCTTTTTAACACGCTTTTATTAGGTCGACCTGTATGTAACTATGTAATGAAATCTAAGGTAACTAATTTAACCATCTTCCAAGGATAGTAGCGTCATGAAAATTGGCAGCTGTATGTAGTTCTGATGACAATACAATAATATGGTATTGTCGAACTGATCTGATGATGGAGCCGAAAGATATGAACTAGAACTTCATGATGGAACATCGTATCATAGCTGTGTTTGGATTTGTTAGAAAAGTCTTGTAATGAACTTTGACCACAATAATTTGTAGCGTGTTTATTAGTTTTTTAAACTGTATTTTTTATGTGAGAGTTGAGATCTATCAGGAACTAAAGACGTATATATCTCACACATCAAAAGCCTGTTAAGCTGTTTAGACTTTGGGAGATAATATACAAACATTCGTGCTATATATATTCAGCAGAAAAAATTACCCTCCTTGCGCAGTCGAGCAAAATTTATATTTTAACCAAGCGTCTAATTTTCAATGAAAACTAAAAGGCGCCTGGTAAATGATTATAGTGTGTAATCTTCCAATGCGGCGCAGCGCTAAGCGACTCTTATTTGTTTTTAACCAATTTTTTTCCGTCAACCTAAATAGGTGTGTTATATAAGTTTGATGTGTGTATCTATGTATTTGTGTGTCAGTGTATGGCATCGTACCTCTCAAGCGGATGGACCGATTT
Source organism: Lycia hirtaria (assembly GCA_947563715.1). Lineage (NCBI taxonomy): Eukaryota > Metazoa > Arthropoda > Insecta > Lepidoptera > Geometridae > Lycia > Lycia hirtaria. The sequence continues at coordinate 8,397,244 of OX387375.1, read as the reverse complement.
TGATCTAGTTTTTTTAAATAGGATTTGTTCGAATGTTTTATCATGTCTATGTCTCATCAAACCTTTTTATCCTTTTTTTTATGTCGGAGGTTTTTAAGTTTTCTAAACTTACTAGACCAACCTGTTTTTTGGTAAGAGAGAACAAATAAGAATGATATGTCCGATCTGACCTCTGACCCTGATATTCATTAGTATGAATAAGACCTAATTATCATCTTATTTGCAACTTACAATTTATAAAGCATTAAATAATTCGTGTCATCATCATCTCAGCCGTAAGAAGTCCACTGCTGGACATAGGCCACCCCCATGGAATTCTAAAAATACCTATTGGAAGCGGCTTGCATTCAGCGTTTTCTTTCCACTTGGATGAGGTCATCTGTCCATCTCGGCGCTGGTCTTTTTTTTAGGCCCATCGCCCATCAGTTCTACTTGCTGTATGTAAAAAATCGTGTGCTCATTTGCTAAATGAGCATATTGTTTCTGCCGCTTGCCGCCATGACTTGTTCCCGGAGTATAAAGCGGTACATTACGTCCTCTTGTCTTCCTTCTTCAAGCTGTAAAAGGCTTCCAGCTGGGCTATAGAGTATCACATGTTCAGAGAAGTAATTTATATTTTATTCAGTTCACCGTGAAATTCATTCCCTCCTTCAACTGCGTATTTGCTCTATGCACATTTTCTAGCATTATAAGGCCTACGTTATATTTATATCAAAGTATTGAATGTATCAGGTGTCAAGCACTAGCCACTAGGCACAAAGCATAACATGTATAATTGTATACATTTTTTTTTTTTTTTATTTATTTATTTATACATAAAATTAATACACGTTGATATAAAATCATCTAAAAACCTAGTTAAGGTTTATCTAGATGACCCGTTCTCGTAATATTACATTTACTTACATTATTATTTACAAACAACACAACATGACCAAATGTTGTGCGCGATCACGCAATAAGACAGCTGATGTAGGTACCAAGCACTCATTTCCAGGAACTGTAGGTATCTATACATACATGTGTAATACTACCACTGGCCTAATTCCTGTACACAACACGATATATTACTTAACTGGTAACATACATATTAGTAATACCATTATTAAGTATTAAGAATTCATTTTTCATTGGGCTGATATGCAAGGCTTTCTTAAATTATTTTACAGTTTAGTTTTTTTTACTATTTTAATTACATTGAAACAGAATTGACATAGCTGTATGATTGCATTTGTCTGCCAATTTAAGTGATGACCAATATATTAATGACAGGAAACACCCACCTAATGTGCGGTCTTACAAGCTGTACTTCTTAACATTGTTTCCTCTGTAGCAGTAATGAATGAGCCTCAGTATTTAATGGCTGGGAGGCAATGACGAGACGTCCGCACTCCGCGCGATTCAAACACTGAATGTGAGAGATTTGCCGAAATTGCCCATCGCACCAATCGAGGGAATTTGAATAAAAAGAGCTTTATGGGCCGACGATAAATGATACAATTGAGAGAATTCTGAGGACTGCTTTACTGCAATGTTCATTAAAAGATATCTTATATTGTCACTAGCTTCACGTTTTCTTTACTTATATCTCTTATTTCAAGTCAGTTAACGATGTGAAGACTATAACGATTTCTTTTAAGAATGGGTAGGTACTACGCACGCAGCTACTTGATTCGCGCATCCTACATTTTTAAACATATACAATTATTTGTTAGAGATATTGGAATAGTGAAAAATTAATTTGTGTATTTAGATAGGACTAATATTAATAAGGCTACCTAAAATCTCTAACCAATGATTTTATATGTTTTAAAGTGTTGCGATACCGAGAGATTTAGTTTCGCGCGTTGAGCTTGTAACGGACCAACTGTCCTGTTAGCAATCGAATATAAGATTTCGCTTGCATTCAACAAATAATGATCCTTATTTTGAATATTTGTAAAGAAATGATAATATGGATTTTAAATTAGCTGAAATAATCAATTGAGTGGTTTGGACAGTGTATTTTATATAAATTAAATACTTTTTGAAACTTATTAAATAATCTCTTGTTCTTTGCCTTTTTGCATATTAGCATAGCAAGTACAGGCAAGAAAACGCTTGTCAGAATTAAGTTTTAAAAGCAAATTTTGTTCTAAAAATCTATTTATTTTAAAATCTTTGAGATCGAAAATCAAGTTCGAGGGTAATTGTGGAGGTTTTGTTTTGATCGAGATGGTTTGTCTTTTCGTATCTTGTCTAATAATGAAAGTTCGAGAGAGATGGGACGAAGACTTGATAGAGATTTGATTTTACAGAATAGACCTGCGTTTGAGTCTGAAAAGTTCTTGGCCTTTATGCAGATTGAGAAAACGCGAGCTGGAAATTTTGGGGTTTTAAAAATAAATATTATTCTAGATTAAATCAAAAATGTAAATCAAATCTGATGGTGTCAAAGTTGTGGAAGAGGGAAGTCTTTAAAAGGGCTGTCAAAAGATGATTTGGGGTCTTTCGCAGTTAGCTAGGGTGTTTGAAACTGACCTGTTTCCTAAAGGTAATTATTTTGAAATATAAACGATCAAATAAACCTAAAATACAAAATAATAAAGGTTATAAGTGGAAAAATGTATTGATTACATTTTATAAGAATCGTTTAAACTCAGTCTAAGAAGCGTTTTTACCATGATATTGATTGGTATTCTCGCAACCTAGACTTTTGAGTTGAGTGATGGTGTTAATATACTGCGGAGAAACAGGAACAGACGATAGCACTATCACACACGGTTGTGAGCTTGTGGCTGGAGAACTTAGTGTGTATACATACTTTGTTCAAAGGTTGTGAGTAAAGTTGTTACAGCTTAAGCCTGGACTTTACTGAAGCTATCCAGGGGTTGATTTTGCTCCTAGAACGGAGATCAACTGAGTTTCCTTTGTGCGAGGAAGGTAGTGTGCGGTCAGGGTAGCGCCTCTAGCTCCGCTATATAAAAAGGTGGTTGCAGCTTAGCGGGCAGCGGTTTGATGTATATCATAACTCAGACCGCAACTAAACTCCTCGTTCACTGTCTTTCGGTTAGGTGGAAAGTGTTCTTATCCTTGCCTTTGCTGGCTTTGGGACACCTCCCTTAGGGTGGGATAGGGTCCTTTAGGCTTTGAATTGGACATTCCGTAGGGACAGGTTTAATTGAGATTAGTAAGGGTAGTGAATCACCTCACAGCACACAAAACCCTTAGTAGTTGGGCGGGGATAGTTAAATGAGATCCGCGTGTCTCTTGTTTGCTTTTAGCTTAGAGTAGGGAACTTAGGGACTTCTCAGGTGTAGGACTCAATTAGGATAGGTTTTAGGAGTATCAAAATGTTCGGATGTGTTCAAAGAATGAGAATACTTCTGTTCATGGAGATATGCTGTAGGGATAGAAAGGTTTATTTCTTTCAGGTATTGTTTCAGGTTCTTCTGGAGGTTGGTATAAATTACAACATTCATTTCCATAAAATTTAGATAAAGTTGTTCGGTAATTAATAAAATCTTATTACAAACAATATTTCAATAATTATTGAGTCTTATATTTACATTATCATGTTCTTTGACTAAAGAAAGTCTAGACTTTGTATCATTTCCAAATTAATAAAGACATAGTGTCTTGTTTCTGGGTTTTCTGTATTTGGCGAAGCAAAGCAGTGCCGAAAGGAAGCGTCTAACTAATAGAGGACAAACCCTTTCTTTTATAGAAAATCTCTAGAAATTATTACGTTTTCGAATTATTACATTTATATAATTATATTGCCGAACAGGGTTATCTAATGACCATTCAAGTATGATATCATTTAGTTTCTTTAATAGTAGATAGCTCCAAGGGTTATCTCCTTCCCGGGATTGAGAAGCTCGCTTTTCGGCCTATTAGGGACAATAGCCTAAACAGACAAACGGATTATATTGATTTCTAAAAGGACAGTAGCTTGTATTAGTACTACAGACATACTGAACCTTTCCTACCTGATAGGGCCGCGGACCCCTTTGTCTTTTGCAGTTGCTTCTTCCAAGATTCAACTTCATTTATAAGTTGAAGTAGAAGTAAATCAGTGAGTCGAAGCTCACTTCCCTATGGTAGAGCTCTGACCTGTTGAACGGATGATGGGCATAGGAATATGCGAGAGTCGGGGCATATTCCCCACGCCACCTTTCAAAATTTTTTAATCTTTCTTTTCAGCTACAATTTTACACTATATTTTCATAAAAGGATAGGAGGGAGTAAAATATAAAAAATAGGTTTTTTGTAGGTTTATTCATAATTTATAACAGCTCTTACACATAACCAAGGTTATTATAGCACAACTAAGGGTCCTATATTAGATTATCACGAGCCAAATTTTATATTTTAAATTATTATATCTCTTATTATTTTGGGTTATTCTAACATCTTTGAGGTTATAATATGAGTAAAAGAACTAAATTAGGCATATTTTTATAAGACTATCTTCTTTATCATATATCTGCTTAGGTTTATCAAAATCTAGACTATATTAAGTTCAAGTTATAAATTAGGAAGTAGGTCGTTACAAGCTCCATCGATGACGATTGAAAGAAAAATTGGGAAATATTTACTTTGACTCGTAATGCAACAGCGATATCATTAATGTTGCAGTTATGTAGATGACGGTTATTGCTTACCATCAAGTACCAGGTAGTAAGTTATCATTTGCTTGTTTGCTGCTTTTTCTATTATAATTAATTACCTATACTTATAGTTAAAAGAAAAAATAAAATAAAATTACATGTTGGACATCCGAAGATTGACCAACATGTCACCTGATGTTAAGTAGCGGTGTGGTCAAGGATGGAGCTCGTCGATCTAGAACCTTAAAATTTTACCTGAAATATCTTACTTATAATACACATACATACATTTGAATACACTTAAAATTGGAAACGATCAAAACAACCTCTAATTAAGTAAACCACAATTGGCAATTTGTATCAAATACATTAATTTACAAACAAATAAATTTAATTATTCAGCAAGCCTAATAGAGGAACTGAAATACTCAAAGATAAACTACAATTTAATTCTGAAAAATTGACAGTGGTTCCAGCCAGCTTTACAGAAAAGTTGGCAAAGAGTAGATTTAAAAAGAGTCAATTTAACTTTACAAGTGCTTTAAAAGTTTTAAAATCGAGGTTGGTTTGAAACCGCAGCTCTTGTATATTTACTAAGCTTTGTATACTTAAGCATTGCTTCCATTGATTGCTCGTGGTTGTAGTTAGTTGAGTAGTTGTAATAGAACAGAAATTTCAGGTCAATTGCGTTCTTATTTGAATTTGCAATTCTACAATATTTATTTTTTTATAAAAAAATCAACTCGTAAACAAGAACAACAGCGCTCCTTTGACACTGTAAGTATTATAGGTACATATATAGTATCGACTACAATTTGCATGTGCCCGACAAAAGTAATGTGAGAGAGAATGATTATGAAACAAAAGCAAATTTTACATTGAGTTGAGAATTTCCTCCTTTTCGAGGCTGTTAAAAACTGCATGCCTTTATACATTACAAAGAAGCAAAAATCTTGTGAAAGGGTGGAATTGTATTTTTAGAGTCGAAGATCAACCTACCTATCAAATTCTTCATACGAACAGATAAGAAACAAGCTTTTCAAACGAAATTTTCTAAACTGTTTCCCAAACTTTTCACTTTGTCTAACGCCCCCATTATCCCAGCCCGCCGAGTCGGACCGTCGTAAAAAACAACGCAATCACCAATTGCCTAAAGGGTTGTAAATTTCGCGCTTCCCAATAACAACAGAGCTGAAAAAGCGCAAATTGCCCTCGCCAACTGTGCCAATATTTTCCTGACGCCCCTAATTTTCACGTATTAATCTTGCTCATTTTTTAACCGCCCCCTTGTATTTTTGTCCGGGTATTTTTGGCTTGAATTATCGTATCATCCGATCGTGGTTTGGGTAAATGCGGCGCTTTTGGGATATTGCATGGTTTAAAGAAAATAATGGAACCCATATATTTTGCTCTGCCTAAAAATGAACTAAAAATGATATTATTTGAAATGGAAGGACTAAATTGTAGCTAAACCTGTCTTAAAAGTAAATTGTTCTGACTAGGGTAAATATAAATACCCAATTATAAGAATATATGAAACTTTAGTAATGCATTTCAAAATTTGTTTATCGTTACATAGATAGACCCTTTCATTCACAGTCGAGTAAAAAAAGAATTAGGTACTTTGTTTTTGTTTTTTATCCGTAAAGAGTTACTAAAGTTCTCAAGGACTGAAATCACTCTTCACTGTGCATACGTATAGTTGTCACAATATACACTTATGGGATGTCTAAGAATGTTACCTATGACACGATGTCGTTTTTTGTACTCCTGGCCTGCAATAATAATAGAAAGGGCAGCAAGACATCATTCTAATCATTTTTGTTTTTTAATTATATATTAATTCATTTTGTAACGTGAACTTACATTTTTTTTTCTGTATGACATGTATATCTGTTACGAATACATAACATGCTAAGGAATGAATTAGACCAAGCAAACCTTCTCACAATGAGAAGATGGCCCGTTCCCAGCAGTGGGACAGTTTGTACAAACAGGGCTGATAAAAAAAAAAGAAGCAAACCTTAAAGAACTGACTTCTGGAATCAGAAAATCGTGTTTCGAAAACAATTTTATGAAACGGATTCGGGGAATAAACGTTCGATCAAAACTTATAAGTTACTGAATGATGCAAACTCTCCTTGATTATACTTATAAAAACTGAAAACTGACAAAATCAAAGTGAACCAAAGACATTAAATGCGTAGAGAAAAAAAATCAGTAGTTTATATAGTAGTATACATAATTTTTTTCGCTACGCTTTCGCTATAATTTTTTGTCCAGTTTTGTTTTTTAATCAGGTCTGATCATATTAATATTGATCTGGTTAAAAAAGTCCTGAAGCAAAGATTTTATGAAACTACTTCTATGATATTTTTTCTTTTCATAGAAATAGCTTCATAACCACTTAAATATCGTGGAACATACGGGTAACACAAAAATAAAACAATCGAATTCAGAATTTTTTTCTTCGGAATAAATGTATTATTATCACAAATTCAGATTTCTGCTATGATTTTCATGATTCATGATTTTTGCTAGAAATGCTAAAGAACCAACTACTTTTCTATCTTCATTTTTATCCGTCGCATTCTAATCATTTTCCAAAACGGGTAGTTTTGGAAAATGCTCGGCTCGGCTCTCGGCTGCTAATAGCCAATCTTGCCCCAACGGCCTTTTAATCGCGCCTTCATCTTTTGCCGCTAAATTAGTCGAGTCCGTAATTCAAGCCATGAAACATTTAAGGAGGTTTAACTATAAGTCAGGTTAGTTAGTTCCATTATAATTCGTTATTTAAACTTCTAAGATTCATTTTTTATGAAGTAAAATTGTAAAAAAATATATCGTTTTCGTCCATTTCTAATGAGAACACTAAACCATGGATGATATGGCAGGTATCAAATGAAAGGGTTACCTATACTGAGAAAAATATTAAATAGATTTTCAAAAATATTTTTTTATTATGAATTTTATTAGTAATCGATGATTCTCTTTAGGTTGTGGTTGGAATCATGAATAGTCAGACTTCATGTTTATTTTATAAAAATATTTAAGTAAGTTAAAAAATTTGAATAAAAAAACATGAGGCTACCCTGATATCCGTTTTTTTTAAATTCGACGATAGGCCTGCGCTTGACCGTCAACTCACCTGGTGTTAAGCGACAGTTACGGTCTACGATGGAGCGCGCTTGCCTAGAAGAAACCTATTCACTCGCGATTTGAAGACAGATTATATCTATTCGGAAAGACCATTCAGGAAGCGCATTCCACATTTTGGCGGTACGCACAATGAAAGTGGAGCCAAAGCGTTTCGTACATGTTTTCGGAATATCAACCATGTAACGATGTCGCTTTTTCATGCTTCCGGAAACACTTCGAGCTATTGGGTATTTTTGTGGTTAAAACAGAAAGCTTACCAATGAATCTAATAAAAGATATCAAGCCGTTTGTCTATTTGCCATTATTATGATTGTAAGCAGTATTAAGGTTGAAAATGTGGCACGCTCTGTTATCGCATTTCATAAATAATAATGATCCTACCTTTTAAAACAATGAAAACATTTTAAACAGTTTCCGACATTTGCACGTTTAATTTATTTTACAACATACAGCTAACATGTTACATGCTAACATGTAAAACGTATTTAGGAACTTTAATACATAAAGTTCAAGGGCGTCGCCAGCCCATGGCCCGGGGGGGGGGGGGGGGGGCAAGTTAATATTATGGAGGATGAGACAAATAGGAATTGTAGGTACAGGTACAATTGCACGGCCTTAGGACTTTGATTGCTTTGCAGTTGGCTACATTTTTTTAATCTCTAGAGGGGGAGGGGGGGGATGCCCCCTCTTGCCCCCCTTGGCGACGCCCTTGATAAAGTTAGTAACAACACATTATTAATATGTAATGTTTGACGAATATTATGCAAAACGTAGTTTAGAACCACTTTAATACATACAGTTAGTGACAAAACGTTACTCGTATTAATGTGCAATGTATGACGCCCGCTCCAGTGACTTTGTCCACTTTCTTTCTTCAGTACTGGCTGATGTGTAGAAACATTATTCAGTGAAGATTAAATCAACGTACTTGAATATCAACTCCTCGTATTTTTCAGAAGGGTAAAGTGTTATGAACCTGTAAAAATCAACATTAATTTAGTACGTCATGGCTCTATAAAATAGACTTTATTAACAACGAAATTAAATACTACATACTAACAATAACATACATACATACTAAATACGTAATAAGTGTTATTTTTAAGTGTTTTCTCGTGTGTGGCGTCGCCTACCGGTTCCAGCGGAAGACTAGCGCTGGTTGTTTACAACTAGCATTATGCTGAGCTGGGGCCGGATTGTGACAAAAACATAATTTTGTGACCTATTTTGTGTGTATGATTTTTATTTTCTGTGTGTTTTTTTACAATAAAATTATGTCTATGTCTAACAAATACTATATACTTAATTCACGAAAAAAGCTGTTCCATAGAAATAGTTTGTTGATTCCCGAACTCCCGAAAAAAAAGAACAGGTTAAAATGGTTAGGTTATAAGAGTTCCTATAACCTAACCATTTTAACCTGTTCTTTTTTGGTTGTAATCTTTATTTCCAAATCTGCTGTGACCTGCTCTATAAAAAGCTACAGGAGGTAATATAAAAATATACATACACCCTAAAACATAACCCTCTTTCTTGAGAAGTCATCTAAGAAACTATGGGTGTTCATGAACAAAAAGCGAAGAATAAATAATAAAATTTATTTTTTACGTTACGCTTTTTATTACTTATTGCTTATAACCGCTATTACAGCATTGATTCGTGCTTATTTTAGGTACCTTTCAAGCGGCAGCTTGTTAAACACAGTCTTCATCTGGTGCAAGTACGGTATCATCACGTGTTCTGGTATGTCTACGTGTTGGACCATCTCGTACGCCCACTCTGACCACTTGTAGATTTGTGCTAAAACGGTATAATCATATTAATATCACAAGTAAAGACGACTTTGAAAAAAAATAATTGTTAAAACCTCCTTTTTTGGCGCTGTAAGCAGTAGACTTCGCACGGAATCCAATTTTATCACATAGCGAAAATATGTTTTCTTTAGAGCGGTTTCAGATTAGCGTATTTATCTGCGCGTATACGGTCGGTTTCGGCATACGCACTTACACGCGCACTACATTACGCGCAAACTGGACTCGCCTTAATGGGCATATTTCGGCGTGTTCGCTGAGTTCGCTCGAAGCGGTAGTGGTGTCGTGTCAGTATCAACACTGAACTCGCGCTTATATGAGCTTAGAAGCGCGTCAACACTCGTACGAGTTGCGCGTGTGGCAAAAGGCGCGCCAATACGCGCTTCCAAAAACGAGCTTATACGCGCGTATAAAACACTAGTCTGAAACCGCCCTTAACCATTATGCCTGTTGCTACGGAAAATCAATATCAGTTTTGTAGTATAAATACATACAATACGTATCTTATAAATCTTATAATAGTTATAATGTGTTGTGTTGTATTTTCGTTTCATAGCGCAATACCACTCTGCCTAATTACCCAAAGATGACTACATACCAAGACCACGTTATTATTGGTACTTATTTATTCTCGTATGTCAAAATATTGGTAATGTAACAACATTTCAATAGAATACTTAAATAAATACCTATGATAACACAGAACAAACATTCATGATCATCACACAAATGTTTGTCGAGTGGCGATTGAACTCATAAAGGCAGATACTACCAACTCAGCTGTAAGGTCAAGGGTTAACTAAGAAATTCTTGAATTTCATGGAGCGAACAATCCGTTTTTAGTTTTGACGTCAAATAATACTTTATTTGGCTACCCAAATAATACTTGGGTTGCGGCGCACGTCTCGGTCATCCGTCAGAGGTAGCCCGTGCTGGAATTAAATTTAAATGCCGTGGAAATTGTGGAAAATTTGGACGTTTCCAGATTGAAACTAATACTCGGCGTTAGCGAGTTTCAATTCCTATATTAAGGCTGACGCGTTAGAACATAGTTTATGTGAAGTAATAATGTGTCGAATATAGTAAGCACACATTAATATAAATATTTGATATATTGGATAAGAATACAAAGAGTAATCCAGTTTTCTTTATGACTTAATCGGGAACTGATTTTTACTTGTAGATGTCTGCTTACTAGATATCTGAACACTACCACGTGCATGGGTTAACCCCAGAACGGGTAGTAAGCACACATTATTATAAATATTTGATATATTGGATAAGAATACAAAGAGTACTCCAGTTTTCTTTATGACTTAATCGGGAACTGTTTTTTACTTGTAGATGACAGCTTACTAGATATCCGAACACAACCACGTGCATGGTATATTAACCCCAGAACGGTTTTTACTTCACGTTCCTTCATTTTCCATTGGAATATTATTTCGGCATAACTGCTTCCTATAATTTAATAATTCATGTAGAATAGCTAGAATTAACAGTATATCCTCACAGCTCAGTTGTATACTATGCTGTATGTTATGGGTCAGTCCCACTCAGGACAAACATTTATGTAATGATTGAGATGTTTGTTCTGGTAACTTGTCTATGGTTCGAAACATTTCTGTTCGATTTTCTGTTTTTCGATTTTCTGTTGCTTTAAAAAAAATCGTTCCGGTTGGTTCCGGCCTTAAAAAAATGATATACGAAATCCCATTTTTTTCAAATCATATATTGCTAGCCATTTCTGGGTGTTTCTATGTATCATAAAATAATTTATAGAAAAAAGTATATTGGAAAATATTTTATCTTATGGTCACATAGTAATTGTACTTTTACTTACTATGGGAACTAAATACCTGATGAATACTTAGCTTAACACAGCTTTTGTTTAGCTTTTATTTAGCTTTGCAGCACTGATGCAAAATAGCATCGTATGTATGGGCCCTAAAATCTACAATAAGATTCCTAAGTCAATAAGAGACCAGAATAGTAATTTATTTAGAAAAAAGTTGAAGGCATTGTTATTGCAGAAGTGTTATTATTCTATCAATGATTTTTTAAATGAAATTTTAATTTTATTGACATTATAATATATAGTATAGTATATATATATAGTGTATCTTTTATTGCTTCTGTTTTGTCATATTTTATATATTTTTGGTTTGTGTTTTAATCTAATAACAAATAATAATAATAATTATTTTTTAATTTTTCGCATGTGCATGATGCTGTCTACCTGACATTTGTACGCCTAATCGGCACAACATGATTTTAAGTCAATACTCTCTAGGTTCAAGCCTGGTGTTTTTGGTATAGTTAAAGTAATAATTATTATAATTTACCATCCACTCAAGCAGTATATAAAATCTTATACTTAGAATAGTATACTAAACTTATTTGTAGTCTATGTTCTCAAACAACGGTTATTTTCCGCGTCCCTAGATGGAAAACGTTTCGGACAAACAATCCAGAGACTAACAGATCGGCGGTACGTGAGCCGCAAACAATTTGTGCAGCTATTGGAATCGGGCTAAATGACGGATTACGGACCGAGGCATTTCAGGAATTATTGCCAGACTTCGCAGACCGATTCATTTAGAAATAGTAAGAATATTAGCTAGAGTGAATGAAAACATCACCGTTGCACGAAGGTTCTTTCTTGTGCTCCGCCAGCTAGTATCTTCTAATGATAAATAGTGTTTTCATCTTACTAGCTCGTAAAGTTAGGTTTCCAAGGCTAATATTGGCGTGGAAAAGTTCATTTTGCTCCCTATTTTTCGGATTTTTTCCTATATGTGTATAGACAATCCTATATGTGTATATATGTGTCTAGACAATATTTCTTGCCAAATTTAATAGTTCTAGGTCAACGGGAAGTACCCCATAGGTTTGATTCCCTTGTGAGTGTCGAAATGTGCGTTTTTTACGACATATTCGGCTATAACTTTTTTTTACGAAAACTGAGTTATTTTATTTTTCTTGCTGCAGTAAGATACTATGGATTCGCATATATGGTTTTAATTTCAACTCGATACCTTCACGCATTCCCGAGATAAAGGTCTTGACACCCGGACAGACGGACAGACGGACAACAAAGTGATCCTATAAGGGTTCCGTTTTTTTCCTTTTTTCCTTCCGTATTATAATGTCGACGACGATAAAATATCGCCGCCTTTACAAATCAAGCATGTAATTAACATATTTCGGATAGTATAGCCGAAATATGTTACAGAACTATTCCCTGCTTCCCTTCCCTTCCTCGTCTGGCCAAATATTTGTCCAATAAATCATGTAGCATATAAACATGCCCGGAGCCAGTTTTGGCTCGAAACACTTCGCATTACGCCTGTTTGTTGTGGTTTCCTGGCTGAATGAGATCGCAGCTTTTTTATTATTAGATTTCGATGAGGCGTTCCTTGCTAATAGTTGTCAGAAATCTACGTCACATTGTTAGAAAAATGCAGATTGCATTTATTGGAAACTGAAAAAACTTGCAAGACTAGAACACAGACTTTTATGTCAACTCGTCACAATATTTTCTTACTCGTTCGAAGTTCTACCTTTTAATGGACCTTTAGAAGGAAGATATATTTTTGGGTAATATTAGTGACCTCTTTTTCTCTCCTTTTTTTCTTTTAATGGCGTCTGTTATTAAATCATTGTGCCTTTTTGTGCCTTTTTTTCGTCAAGAATCACCCTTTAGCATTATTTTTACTAGTTTAGCACTTACTTTCAAACTCGCTTGATCTATTGTAACTGCTCAGGTCTGGTACATCCAGTGTAACGTCGACATCTTCGTTATCAAACATCATATACACCTTGCCCTCTCTCTGCTCTAGGCTAAATGGAAACTGCACCATCATTGTTGCTGAAAATTAGAAGAAAAAAAAAATTGGCTCTTTGCACGAAAACTAATTGCAAATTTATTCACTGGTTGGTTTCATACGTCATCTTATAGATACTCGCTCCTCTTGCTCGGTCAATAATGTCTAGCTCCGATAGCTGCACTAATTGTTGCCAGGTCACCGATCAAGTCTACCGATGTCTAGTTATTGTTAGATGTATGCTTGTATGGGCTGAATATTGAATGTCGTCGTAAGGGCCCGGCCCCAAGTCATCCGGCCGCCGGAAATTGACGTTTTTTAGTAGGCGAAAACGTCGGATTCCGGCGTCGCGCTGCTTTTGTTTTGGATCCGGCGCCGTGCCGGATGAATGGGGCCACAGCCTTACTGATGTCACTCACTGTGCAACCACGGGGTGCAGTTAGTTTCTAGCACTCGTAACTAGAACGAAATTATATTTAGATACTAGCTGCGCCCCTGCTGCCTCGAAGTGATGAAAAACGACGATGATGAAAATGCCTATCTCTATTTCAGTTTCATCTATCTCTGTACCAAATTTCATAACGATCTGTTCAGTTTTATGATCGTGAAAAGTGACTAACAGACAGAGACAAAGTTAAAATCGCTTTTATGTAATTATTTCAGATTCATACAGTTGCCGCTCGCACTAATATTAGTGTAAATAAATTATGTTCTAACATTGACAATTATTAAAGATATGGTTTTTACTAGCTTTTATTCAACTTGCCCTGTTAGTATGGGACAAATCTTGCGAGTTAAATTAGAACCACTTCCTGTCGTTAGATTAGGTTGAAATTTGGTTTACTTACGTAAATTCGGTGACAATACAATAATATGGTACCATGAAGCTGGTCTCAAGATGGCGTCGGAAGGTGGCCATAGGAACTCCTAAACTAAACAAGATAAAACCGTCGAGTTTGGACTCGTTTGAATAGTCTTCACAAGCACTCTTTTTAGTCTAGTAAATAAAATATTAATTAAAAAATATATTTAATACAAGCTTTTATTTAAGGAAGAAAATAAATTTTGAATGCAATCAAACCCACCATTTTATTAAATTATAAAATTTATATTGATATAAATAAACGTGTGTCGCGAGAACACAAACATACTTATATTTTTTTTTTTCAAAAGAACAAACTAACTTTAATTCTAAGCAAATGAAAAGAACGCGTCTAAGTCTTTTGTTGGAATTAAATATTACTTAGTAGATAGGCACGATGTTGTTTGAAATCTCGCGGCAAGCTTTTATTATAATTTAATAAAATGGTGGGTTTGATTGCATTCAAAATTTATTTTCTTCCTTTTAGAGCATTCAAATGAAAGCTTGTTTTTAATTATTTTTTTAATTAATATTTTATTAGGTAAATCGATTCTAATTTCATCTAATTTCCCTTCTTTGTCGGGAGTTGTGAGTAATACTTCATTTAAAAATACCTTACCATTGCCAGCAAACTTTCTCAACTGACCTGAAATATATAGAGATTAAAATTACGTATATAGAAATTAAATATAATAGTTATGTTATATGAACTAAGAACTCTAATAAGTTGTCTAAGTTTTTCTCGATTATTACTCATTGAAATGAAACAAATTTTAATGGATTTATCGCGTATATTTAGCATAATTTTATGACCTATAAATGTATGCGATAAATCCGTTAAAATTTGTTTCATTTTAACTCTAATAAGATCTCTGACTGGACATTTTGGAATCTTCAAATTGGGATTTACCGTAAGGTTCACTAAAAAGACTAAAAAAGCGATTGAACCTCTTCAGATATGCGTAGGTACCCTGAATTGGAAGACCACAAGCGCTTCGCACCCCCGTACCCTTCTGAAGCTCCTGCGGTCCTTCATTAGAAATCTCAATGTAGAAAAGAGAGCTAAAGGTTCGACTTGCAGACCAGACTAGATGAGAGACTTGAATGTGTGTAAAGGTTAAGAGAACTAAACTCTGATTTAATTATAACTTACCTACATGAGGTCCTTTTGTAGTAAATTCTGAAAACAAATAATTCGATAAATTAGATTTTCATTTATCATAGAACTAGCATCAGAAGGCTTTCCTCAGATATCTTTATAAGCGTAGGTTTGGATACTATCCCTGTATGTATCCCACAGATTTTCTACACGGTACTCTGGGGTATAACTCATTGGAAGTTAGGAGGGCCTATGACCATCTAAGGACAATGGTACAATGTGTGTTCTGCAGAGTAAAGTGGACGCACCAGACCTAAGAGAACAGCTCTGTCGCCTTCATGTCCTGGACAACTACCGAAGGTGCAGGAAAAACAAACTGTTTGCCATCCCGACGTGTAAAACTGTCGCTCACACAACCTCACCGATACCCCGATCTCTTGCTTTACTAAATGCTTTTCTTGATGCCAAGCCCGACTGTGATTTATTCGCGGGTGAGTGGAGAGACATTATGACTGACTATATAAGTTATTGTGAAATAATTACACAGAAGCAATCAAGCGTCTATAAATAAATTAAATCTCGATTGACACATTTTTATTTTTTATTTTTATCATTATTTATTTTTTAACAAAAAAAAAAAAAAAAAAAAATTATTTATTTTCAGATCGAAATCCATAGTTATGTGATTACACTTGAAGCAAATGAATATATTAGGCAATACAAATTCAAAAATTAATAGGTAGTTTACAACAATAAAATAACAATGCAAAAATAAATCAATAGTCAATGGAGATCTCAAATTATAAAATTATAATAATTAAATATTATAATTTATATTGACATTGTTTTTTGTTTTTGTTTTTTGACCATGACTATATTTATTATATTGAATTATATATTTTCTTTGACATTTGATATCTTTTGTGCAATTATTAATATTAATTTTACTATTATTGACATTTACATTTAAAATAATTTTGAATTCATTGTAATTTTGTAATTAATTATGGTTTTAACGTATTGATATAATGTATATGTAATGTAATGTATAATGACGTATCATTAGTGTAATTTGCATCAGCGGTGCTAATAAAATCATCATCATCATCTCAGCCATAAGAAGTCCACTGCTGGACATAGGCCTCCTCCATGGATTTCCAAAAAGACCGATTGGAAGCGGCTTGCATCCAGCGTCTTCCCGCCACTTGTATGAGATCATCTGTCCATCTCGTGGCTGGTCTTCCTACGCTGCGCTTGCCGGTACGTGGTCTCCACTCGAGAACCTTTCGGCCCCATCGGCCATCAGTTCTACGTGCTATGTGTCCTGCCCACTGCCACTTCAACTTGCTAATCCGCTGTGCTATATCGCTAATAAAATAAAATAAATAAATAATCTGTGATATTCCAAATTTTGGAATGTCATATAAATGTATTGTATACAATAATTTTAGAGTTTATACGTTTTTTTAGTTTATAACTTAGTATGAACTAAGCTCTTAGCTCATATGGCATCTCATAACGAAAGGAGGAATAGTATATAAAATCAGGGCCAATCCGGATCAGAAAGCTTAACCACCACTTGTTATCCAGACTTGTATACTTTACCTTTTTCAGGACTTTGACAAGGCGCATTCCATGTAGGCCTTCCTTGTTGGAACCGCACAGGCATAGATACCACCATCGTAAACAACTGATCTGTTCCATCGAAACTGTGAAACAGAAAAAAATAACATTTATCATGAAAGTAATACTGACTTTATGACAACAAAAAAGTCTAGTAGTTAATTATACCCATACTTAGAGTTACATTGATAACATTAATATTTTATTTCGCTATCCAATAACTGATAATAATTTTAACCAGCGGCCAGCATGCTCGGTACGCTGCCAACTGGTAGTGGGTTTGAGCATTTGGATTACCTTTAGACTTTTATCGGCCTGGGGTAATCGATATGCTTTTTGTGTAGTAGTTTAGTTAGTTGAGTCTGTATATTGTTGTGTTGTAGTTAATAAAGGCACTAAAAAAAATGTTACATATCCTTTATTTTTGCCATAATTTTTTTTTATGTATTTCTATGAATTTGTGTACATAATATTCTGCTATCAGAAAGATGAACAAAGCCCGATAAAGATTGAAGATATTCCAAAGCACTTACGTCACTTATAGATTCTGGACGGATCTAAGCGTCCTATGACATCATTGTTACAATACCTACAATTGTTTTTTTTTCAACCGCGCGAACCAATATTAAAATAGTCGTTTTTAATTGATAGTGTGACACAAAGGAAGGTAATAATAAGGAAGGTTATTCAGCATATGTATGTATGTAGGTATATGTATGTTTGCTCCTTTGTGGTGCTGTAGAATCCAAACGATATGTCGTTACGTTAGATTCGTTTTTATTATGCAAGTATTTATGAGTAAATGGCTATTTGGGTATATCCAGATTATAAAAAACCGGACAAGTGCGAGTCAGATGATATAACAAAGCTTCTTGCCAAATTTCACAGTTATAGGTCAACGGGAAGTACCCCATAGGTTTTGACTCCCTTGCGAATGTCGAAATGTGCGTTTTTTGCGACATAGTAGCTGTAACTTTTTTAAAGAAAACTGAGAAGTTTGATTTTTCTCTCTGTAGCAAGAGACTATGGATCTGCGTATATGGTTTTAATTTCAACTTGATACATTCACGCATTCCCGAGATACAGGCTTGGCGAGACAGACGGACAAAGTGATCCTATAAGGGTTCCGTTTTTTCCTTTTGAGGTACGGAACCCTAAAAAGTGAAATGGTAAATTTTTAGCACCCAAAATGTATGTTACAATTTTTTCCCCAAACCTATCGAAAAGAAGGGTTTTATAAGATGATTTTAACAAATATCTATATTAACAGAAAAACAAAATACCCGACTGAAGAAAAGCAGGTTTTGCAGTTTAACTTACGATTTTGTTATACTTGAATACGCTGTTGAGTATACGTTTTTTGCGAGAAAGTATCCGTAAAATTGCTGTAAAAGATGCACATGCGCATTCTTTAGAATAATTCTAGTAAAATCACTTGTTTATTACGAAAAAGTTCGTTAGAGGTTAGGAAAAAAACGCATTTTGTTTTATTTTTGTGAGAGCTGTATTATTATTATCTCATTTATTTACTTACATTCTTAATTTTAAATTTTTTACAACACAAATATAAACTTATAAAAAAGAAACATAAATATTGTAAAAAACTTAAAACTAGGGTGCCGCCGGCAGCGGGGCGGGGCTCAAACTGCCGGTGGTATGGGCTACAGAGAGAGGAACCTTCTGACAATACGTGCCGTGTCCAGGATGACTGCCTTCTGTATCTTATTATTATTATTATTACAAATAAATATAACATATAACAATCAGGAAGTGAAAACGAATCTAATAACACCACGCACATCAAATCGGTCAAGCCGTTTAGGCTGTATATAAGCGATCATAAAAACATAATTACATACATACACTTGAAAAACATAACCCTCCTTCCTACGCAGTCGGGTATAAACACATAAAACAATATGTGTGTGTCATTTCAGTTAAATTAATAATACCTATATAAAAAAAAAACGTGTAAGCTCCGTTAAGCTCAGTCAAAAAGCCCGCCCCGAACTGTACCAGGTGCAAAAGTACCCATGACGCTACGCATGACGCTGACGTTACGCATGACGTTGAATACCGCGATAACGATAATACTTTAAGTTAAATTGAGTAAGTTATAATTATACGCCGTCGGGTTTTTGTTTTTCTTATTTATTAATTTTCACGACTCCGCAGGGCTTGTTAGTTCGTAGTTGTTACTTCGAAGGTCCTGAAGTAGAAGATCCTCACCTGATCCCAACCAACTTGCTGGCTTCTACCCCGGAGACCCTAACACAAGTGTTGGTATCGGAGTACTTGAAGTAATACTTCTGGTAGACCGGTATATCCAGCTCCTTGCAGCCGAGCAGGACGTGGTCGCGCAGGTACTGGTACTGCGTCTGGAAACAGGCGAAGTCTGTGCTGTGGCATGCGATGATGTATTCCTCTGCAAGGAAAAAGATAGGAAGGTTGTTGTTAATTTTTAATGATGGTTCTTGACGTAAAGGTATTCTTACAACAAGTATCAATGTTAAAAGAAAAACAAAATACCCGACTGCAGAAAAGAGGTTTTTGCAGCCTAACTTATGACTTTTTTTAAATTTTGATGTACCCAGTGTCACTCTCACAACTAAGACGAATCTATTGACACCACTCACACTCACACCAAAATCGGTCAAGCCGTTTAGGCTCTAGGGCGTGTCAAAGAAATATACATACATACATACACTCGAAAAACATAACCCTCCTTCTTATGCAGTCGGGTAAAAAGCAAAGCAAACAAGCTGACGTTTGCCTGATTGTAAGTGAACTTTGCGGTGTACAAGGCTGCATACAAGAAACTGATTCACTAGCGATTTAAAGACACTCAGATTATATACGTTGGTGTAAAACCCACTCGTGAGGTATTTCACATTTTAACTGCATGCAATGAAGTAGATCAACACCGTTTTGTCCGGGTTTTTAGTATATCAACCACGAAATGATGTCGCTTCGTCGTGTTTCTAGCGTCCGATAGTATAAAGGACAGGGATACATACGAAAAAAATTATACAGATCAAAAGTACGCTTTAGGTATGTATTTATAAGTAGATGCTCTTTAAATTCGTATTTTTACTGTGAATATTGTTCTTCATTGCTGAATAAAGCTGTGTTAACATACCTAATTTAACAATAGATCTCAATCAAACTTTCAACTTGTTGTACTTCTATCTGTAGATAAACTTTTCTCGTTAATATTAGCTTTGTTTGAACTATTGTTATATAATAAATTTTTTTCAATATTTTTTTTTCTGGTTGTCTAGTTTTCAAAACAAATTTCCGCTTGAAATCTTCGCCACAGTTCAAGCGAACTTTCAATTTCATGAACATGTTCTCGCTATCTTATTCCCCAGCTTCACAACGGTTACCCCCGGCTGTCCACTCAAGGTCTACTGTAGGCGTCACAATATAACTGTCAACGATACAGGGACACTCAGACCTTACGTGAACCCTCGTCTTACTGCTTGCCTCTGTATAGGTAAAGAGATGCCGGTTGGAAATATCAGGAGTGGATGAAAAGAAATAATAGTAGGATAGGTTATGTAGTTGAATTCTCTTGAATGACTTTATATTGTTGTTTTTTGTAAGTGAAAACTTCTTTAGCGGCGTTGTTATTCTAACGTTCTGCATTTAAAGTTCATTATAAGAATATTGTTTGTTTTAATTTATTTAGGGGGTTATAGTATATCTTTATATTTTTATTTAAAATTAGTTTTTATTTCTTTTCTTTTTATTTGAGTTCGAGGTACTTTACCTCGTTATCGTTATGATAAATTAATATATTTATCTTGAAAAAGATATTTACCTATTTCTTATGTACAAGTTTGTCCTTCTAGCATGACGTCATTTCGTTGCGCCGAATGCTTATTTTTTCGACACATGCACGTAAGACTCGTTAGCCCAGTAGGTTAGAGCACCGATATAAATTTCAATTTGTCCATCGGAGGGCGGTGGTTCAAATCCTTCACGAGTCAGTCTTTTTGCTATTTTATTTTTTACTAAAAATTGTAAATACCAACTTACCCTTGTACCCAGGACCACAAGCTAAATAAAATTTTGAATTTTTTGAATTTTGAATTTTAGTTTTCACTTCTGCCGGCACTCCCGGAGTGCAACCCGTTGTTTTTTTTTGAGTATGGACCTCCCACCATATTCTCTTATCAATAGATTCATGGACCCCGGCTAGCAGTGGGACTACTAGTAGAGTCAACTGATATTTATCAAAAAATCACAGTTGAAAGTTGGTTCGCTTCGACTTTTGCCTCGCTCTCTTAACAGCAAAACGCAAACGAGCCCGAGCCAACTTTGAACAATAATTTACTACTGTGATCATGAAGATAATGCTTGAGATCCAGGTTTTAAATTTAGATATGTATCTTGTAACTCCTAAAGACAAGAGTTAAGAGTTTATCTATCTATCTCAATTTTTATCCTTCCTGATCAGCAAGTATAATGGTGTCTGTGACAAATTCCTAATAATATTATAATTTTTACTATTGTCTGGTCGTTTCGTAATAAATGTTGCCTGTATATCTTGCACTTAGCATTCAGTTTCAATAAAAGCCTCTCATTGTTATTTGATTTCGTGTGGGCGCTACGCTATATCTTCCCACACAGAATTATAAATTCTATGGACTCACTTACTCGTAGCTTCGTAGCATTGTTAGAAAAGATGTAAACAACTCTTAAAGAATATGAAGTTTGTTTTTAACATACTTACAGAGATTCTGTAATTTTTGTTACATTATTATGCTATTGTTCTTTGATAACTTCCTTTAAAACTTACCTAAAGTTTGTAGCAAAACTATCTACATATGTTCCGCAACTTTTACCCTCCGACCCATAAAGAGGGACGTTATAACGTGAGACGTGTGTATCTGTATATCTGTGTGTCTGTGGCA
Source organism: Lycia hirtaria (assembly GCA_947563715.1). Lineage (NCBI taxonomy): Eukaryota > Metazoa > Arthropoda > Insecta > Lepidoptera > Geometridae > Lycia > Lycia hirtaria. The sequence goes on along the minus strand of OX387375.1, from coordinate 8,375,352 downwards.
TCGTAACTCTCAAAGGATGGATCGATTTTGATCTATTTTTTTTTGTTTGAAAGAAGATTTAATCGAGAGAATTCTTAGCCGTGTTTCATCAAATCGGCTCAGCCGTTTTTTTGCCGAGGGTTTTTCAGTTTCCTAAGCATATAAATATATATATATATTTGTATAGACTGCTATATGCCTCCATACGCACAAACTTTCACACAATTCTGACGTAATTTTGTTTTACAAATGTCTATAATGCCCAAATCACAGAATACATTAATAATATGCCATATGTAATGAAAAAATTATATGATGAAACTCAAATTCTAAACTATTGAAAACTATTTCACTCTGTTTTTGTGCAGATAGTACATTATAATAAAAGTAATTAAAAAAATCGACTTCAAAACCACCCATTTAAGTGAAAAGGCAGAAATAATAGTTACGTAATATCAAAAAGTTAAATCAAAATTGGACGTCTGTGCACCAATTACTGATTTGTCTAGGACTAAGTAAGTTTAAGGCCTAGCACCGACCTCAAAAAATAGTTGGTGTACGTACCTATTTTACCGGATCGTTTGATTAAAGTAGGTATTACGTAACAGTTTTTTTTCCCTTTTCAGTTAAATGGGTTGTTTTGAAGTTGATTTAATTTTTAAATTACTTTTATTTATAATTTTTTATAAATAAAAGTAATTTAATCGTTTTCCCTGAAACTAAAAATTGGATTCACAAACTTCACTGAGTAAGTTCGTTTAATTTTCAAATACACTTCACTACTATTGCAACACCAAAATTTTGGGTTATTAAGTATGCCAGATCCTTTTAAATAATAGGAGTAATAAACCTACCAAATTTCGTTCAAATCCATCCGCTAGATAGAATTGTGTTGCTTTGAAACGTTTGTATCTTAAAATTTTAAAAATCCATATTATCTTGAAAGTATTAAACCGATTTTGATACAACTTACACTGTTCCCTAATCCGGGAGAAACCTTATTCAACAAAAAAAAAAGATTAATGTTATCTCACTTCTATTTTTCGCGTATTACCTACGTGAAAAAACATACATACAAACATACATACATTTATAAAATTTGGCACACGTGCTTAGAAGTCCACATAGACTAACATATGTCAAATTTGTGCAATTCAATTTCAAATCAATAGATATACAAAATCTAAATTAAAATACAGTCAATTCGTTTGTTTTTAGGGTTCCGTACCTCAAAAGTAAAATATATAATTTCGCCTTTTTATCTACTAGTTTGTACGGAACCCTCGGTGGGCGAGTCTGACTCGCTGTTCGGTTTTTTAAGAAGAAAAATACTTTTCTCCTTTTTTCTTACATTTCCTCCACGACTTCCGGCGATTCACTTCCGCAGACAGTGTTACCAGGTACGGTGTGCGGAATTTCCAGAAAAAATTTATTAAACCCTTAAATTATTCCAAATTAACTAATGCTTAATTTAGGAATTATTATTAAAATGCAATTTAATTAATTAGTAGATAAGAATATTGAATTCACTACTTCACTGTTTCGATATAACGCAAACACCAAGGAAATATTTGTAACTTTATCAAATACTAAGTACTCATTAAGATATTCGTTTAGGCTGAGTTCCTTCATTTTCAGTCTTCTAACGAATGTCACTTAAAAGTGGCCACACATAAATATATTTTACGGTAAGTGTGCTATCATGGCAACATTGTTCTGAGACTTTCCTAAGGGTTATCAAAAATTCTTCTATAAATATTTATGAGCGCGGTCTCCGCGATACTTTAACGGGACAATCTCTTTGTCAACGATTCATAAACGTATTTTGTACGGCCTTTTAGAAATTCAGGGATTTCGGGGAAAGCAGTCAGAGAATAATTATCGTCGCTTACCATCAGGTATGTTGGTGGTCAAAAGATCACATTAAAAAAATATAGTTTAAAAAACTAAAATAACTGACTTCACTTCTAACCACAGACATAAAAATAACACAACATAACACAACAACTCACACAACAACTGAACAACGACTTCTAACACAATACTTTCGAACAAAGTAATCATATAACTGGCCGTTGTTACTGAACTACTGAAACAAAATTGATACAAATTTTACAATTGACGAAGAAAGTGGTGAATGTACATATAATACATTTGGAACGAAATGAATTAAATGAAATTAAATGAATCAATACTCTAAAGAAATACTCGTACATCATCTGTGAAAATTTCAACTGTCTAAGTGTCTAACTATCACGGTTCATGAGATACAGCGTGGTGACAGACGGACGGACGGACGGACGGACAGACAGACAGACAGCGGAGTCTTGGTAATATGACCCCGTTTTTACCCTTTGGTTACGGAACCCTAAAAACAATAAAAATAAATCATCGCGAACAACATAATATAAGAAAACAGTACCTGGGCGACCGAGCTCCAATCGGATTTTTTATGACTGAAAATACGAGCAAACCCGGGTTCACTAAAAATGAAACCTAGCAAGATTGATTTATCGTCCCCTAATCTACCTACATACCAAATTTCAATAAAATCGTTGGAGCCGTTTCCGAGATTCAGATATATATATATAATGTATATACAAGAATTGCTTGTTTAGATAGCCCTCCCTTTTGCTTCAACGTAGTCGGTTAAAAAAAAGAATTATATCTATGTCTGTTGCTTCTATTCACGACTAAACAACTGATGATATCGTTATAAAATTTGCCATTTAATTAGCTGAAACAAATATTACATTGCCAATTAATGGCAACCCTACTATTTTTATTATTATACGTGAAACAGCAGGCAGAACTAATAGCGTCATATACTCGACTGGCCGAGGCAAGGTAAGCGGAGTGTGGGACGTCCAGCTGCAAGATGGGTCGACCATATAACAACAATCGCGGGTCGAACCTGGACTCGATTGGCACAGGACCGAGGAAGATAGCAAGACAAGAGAGGCCTATACCCAGCAGTGGGATAGAGAAGGCTGTGGATGATGATGATAATGATTATACTGGAAATCGAGAAATCTATACGGTTATTCCAATCCTACGTCTGGAATGTTTTCCTCCGGGCCCGGGCACATGTAACGAAGTGCAAATGACTCGTAACGCTATCCGCTCGCATATTCCGCTTTATTCCCGGGGATCTGGGAATTCAGTAAAATATTCCGTACGCGCTAAGCTTGCTAGCTGCTATTGTATAGGTCTGGACAGTATGAGTGCTTTCTGCGGATTGTGTCGTGGTAAATATGTACATGTCTAACATTTGTTTAGTGAATAAAATATACTAGATTGGAAAAAGATAATATAGCACTTAAAAGTTTCTTAGTTTATCGCGATTGTTATCCGTTGAAACAATAGTTATTTATTGTACTAGGCTGGAAAGTTGTATTTTACCGTGGAGTGTCTGATAGTTGAATCCTGAGCGTAGCGATGGATTCAAGAAGACACGAGATAAAATAACTTTACAGCCGAGTGCGATACAAAATTTTTCATCTTAACATAGGGAGGAATTTTTTTAGTTCACCTATTTTCTCGAGTAGAAAAATCTGCTTGGCATTAATTTATGCAACTTTACTGGTCCTAAAGTTACATTATAATCACGTGAGTTCACTTACATGTACACATTTAATTAATTTTGAACATTATTTACAACAAAATTACGTAGTACAAAGTTTTTTTTACTCTATTTTTTTTCTTCTATTAGGCTCTCGACACAACTCGCATAGGTCGCATTCTTATTTACTCATCCAAACCTTTTTCGTGTAAATGGTTCTAAAATGTCAAAACACTGCTAAGAGAAAGTAAATTGTAAATTTTTATTTACATTTTACGTAAATATACAAAATATCTAAGTTATTTTAATATAACATTTAGTGTTTCTTTAAGCTAAGATAGCAACCTCCTCGAATCGAACTATTTTTCTTCATTTTGTAAGGCTCCGTCGTGTTCGAATTTTGAAATTACTTTCCACCCTAGGGAGCAAAATGAACTTTTCCACGCCAATATTAGCCTTGGAAACGTAACTTTACGAGCTAGTAAGATGAAAAATTACTTTGAACCAGCAATTTTTTTTAATAGATTTTTAAATATTTATTTTATGCTTTTATTCAAAACAAATACTGTTTTCAATCATCAATAACACTTTATTGACACCACACAAGGTAATAAAATAAACAATAAGGGTACACATAATAGAATGGCACAAATGGCGGTCTTATCGCTAAAAGAGATCTCTTCCAGACAACCTTAGGATGCATGCAATTGTGATATAGTTTTAAGGAATACATCCCAAAATTTTGGCAATAAGAATATTAAGAATAGTATTTAAGTTTTTTAAATTTTGTAGTGTGTTAGGAGATATTGCAATGCAATGTACGATAGCCAAACTTTTTTTATTTATAATCCTTACTGCTACCAGCCAATATAGCGGTAGGCATTTGCATAAATACCTCGGGTAAGGGCCTGAGCCAGCGCTTGCTAAATACTGTGGGTGCTGCCCTTTTGGCGCTGAGAGGGAGTTTGTACTAACTAAATGAGACTCTTTAACATGTCAGACTGGGTACGTCTGTATTGACCTTACTTAGGATTAACTAAAGAAATTAGTAGTCAATCTTGTACTGTTCATTGTTTTAGTTAAATGTCTCCGACATAAAATACTGCTGAACACCAAAAATGTTCTAGAATCATAGCTTTCCAATAAAATCTTCTAAAAAAATATCGGGTCATCCATTTGGAAGTTACATTTCACAGACATGACAGACGAATCAAATTTACAACATTTTTCTTTTTTCGTTGGGGGCTACAAATTAAAACAAAAATCCCACGTTTTAACGCTTTTAAAAAAAAACAGGTTACAGTGTTATAAGCAATATGTATATTATACCTTTAAACAACCAATTCATGTATATATATATATATACCTAGTCTGATCTTGGAAACGGCTCCAACGATTTTAATGAAATTTGGTTTGTAGGTAGATAAGGGCACGATAAATCGATCTTGCTAGGTTTCATTTTTAGTGAACCCGGGTTTGATTTTCAGTCATAAAAATCCGAGTGGAACTCGGTCGCCCAGGTACTTCTTACTTAGAAACGCTGAATGATCGCATTTTAATAAACAGTGTTTTGTTCCGTTTTCGCGCGTGACAGTTTCCGTCTGACAGAAAGTAGTAACAAGTCCTTATTCAGTGAATAAGCTTTTAATATGCATATATGTAAGTAAGACATATTTTTCATATTTTTCCAAACTATAGGCGAAAACTTGTAATTAGCCTCGTAATTTATATAAATGTATAGTTTATTTAAGTATTTAGGCTGTAAGTTTTCCTAAAAATATAAAATAAAATGAATAAATAAGACAATATATTTACCGAATACCAATGTCATGATCAAAGTCAAATAAAAATAAAAAGTACTGTAAATCTGTCTTTTTGTCTTTGTCTATTTTTAAACAATGATGGGTCAGTTGGATTGGATTATAAATTATATTGTAAAATGTATCATTGTAACGCGTTTTCGAAATCACGTTTAATGCAGACTAGCGCCTGCGTTAAACAGATAAACCTTTAAAAATAAATAGTTTAATCAACGTTCTATGTACTAACATTCTGTACATTCTTTGAGTTCAATTCTAGATGTTTCTAATGTCAACATAAAGAAATACTCAATATTATTTCAAAATATCGTAGAAATATAGCAATCTTAGCACATCTTACGTAAAATAAAAACAAAAGAAAAATAATTTCAATTAGAAACAAAATTTTCGATAAAAAAAAATCTGTTTCACTCAGCTGTCATTTATCTCGCCTCTAGTTTATACATATTATTTTGTCTTCTTAAATAACCCTAACCTAACCTAACCATATAAAAAAAGCCATACAGCGTGGCAATGCTGCTTGCATTATGGGCACCTTTCCACCAGGGTCGATGCAGGATGGGATTCAATTGACTAAATTATAATTTTAATTGAATTGAATTTATTACTGACTTATTTATTATTATGACTTGTTTGTATACTATTATGTAATAATTAAAACATTTATTGTATTTATTGTATAGTCTTAACAAATTGTGCACAATGTTAATGTTTAAATATTGTTTTTATTACATCTTAAAGACCATATAAAAATAATAATTATAGAAATCGTTTTATGGCACTAAATAGGGTAGAAAACACTTTCTCTTATTGTATGGTAAAATGCGTACTTAATGTATTGGCGAAAGTACTATCTCATCGATGCTCATAAAAATAGCCATTTTATTGTTTATTTCACTGAAGTGCTGTAGGTGCAGTGCTGTTTGAGAAATAAACCAACAAAACAGTTCAAGCAGCAGACCCTACGTAACAGTAACCGTCTAAGATTAATTAATTCAATCGGTTCTTTTACAAGCAGCGGAAGTTGGCTCGTAAATCACAATAGCTGCGAGTATTCAGAACTTGGTGAGTTTGTTCGACAATTCCTTCGAATAAGGGCTCTCCTCGCCAAATTGTTTGAGGTTTATTAATTGGATACTGCGCTCTTGTACTCACAATAAGTGAGCAAGTCGCCAGTTTAATACAAAGCACCAAGGGTGGTGCTTTCTCTTCTCTTGCTCATGAGACATTAATACCATCCGGAACTTATGCTTACTTCTTCTACTTATAGTCTAGTAAAAATAAATCCGTTTATATGGAGCAGATCACAATATTTGCAACTGGGGGGATTCTTTGAAATTATGATAGGAAAATAACTAAAAATCATAGATCAACAATAATCCCTGATTTATAGACTAGCTGCGTTCCGCGGTTTCACTCGTGTAGTTATGAAAAACGGTGATGATTATGATGATAAGTAGCTTATGTCCGTCTCCAGGTCCAAAGCTATCTCTATACTAATTTTCATAACGATCGTTTCAGGCGTTTGAGTGTGTAAAGGTAACAAAATTAGCTTTTATAATATCATAATGAAATTGTGTCAAATGCATTTCAAAACACCAGTAGATTCATTTAAATAACAATATACTTAGTTGTCTTTTATGTTGTCACAAATCTTATTTTTACTAGACTATTAGTTTCTTTCTTTCTAATGTGATACCTTTACTCTAATTACTGTCTACTCATTTAAATATTTTTCAACGCTCTATAGCGTGCAAATACATGTGTATTTTTGAATTTTGAGCTTCATTTCATTAAAAAAAAAAACAATGTTAATAGTCCTAATCTAGAGACTTGGAGTTTGCATGAATACTCATCATAAAATATGCTAAAAATCCCGATTATAAAAAAGTGGTTGAAATTATAGCTACTAGTAGCTAGCTATCACTTTTTTTTTATACAAGATAGATCTACGATTGACCACCAACTCGCCTGATGTTAAGCGACGGTGTGACCGAGAATGGAGCTCGTCGATCTAGAAGATATCTATTCACTCTAGCCTTGAAAATTCCAAGATTGTAGATTGTTGTACTTACCAACTGTATGGTTGTTTTCTCTACTACAACTTATAGCTAACACTTGAACCAGGAACACAATTGCAACACCAATCATTATTATAATTATGTAAATTGTTCTAACTACATAAAATTATTAAAGCACTACTTCACAACGTATACAAAAGACTAAACTAAAGGAGGAACGGCTGGCCGTGTATGAAATCATACGCGGGATTACCTACGATAACTGTGAACTATTGACTTTATTATTTTTAATATAGATTACTAGTTTTATGTATTGATAATTTGGTATATATTATTGATATTATTATATAGTTTCTGAGAAAAAACAGAGCGATCAGCTTATCTTATTTTTGACAGACTTAAAAATAAACAAAATCTTTTTTTTTATATCGTATTGAAATGAACGTCTCGAGCATTTTTAAGATATTTGAGTGTTTTTGTTATAATTTTTAGTGTACAAGCTTTTACGTTAATAAACTTATTTACAAAAGAAAAGTGTACGTATTTGAAATGTGCTCATTAAATCTTTTAATACTAAACACGACGTCAATGAAAATAAGGTATGAAGTTAAGCAAAAAAAAACCCCTAAATGGAGTAGACATGTTAAGTAACTTTTTAAGTATTTATTTGAACTTTAAACTATTTTTATTTATTTAAAAAACTGATGACTGACATATAAAACCAATTAAGCCTTCGTAGAAGTAAATATCCTTTATTGGGGTAGTTATATCAAGTAACTTTTTAGCTATTTATATTATGCTTTTATCCAAAACTTAAAAGAAACTTGAGACTTTACTTTTATACTTACCCCATGTACAGAAAGATCTAATAAGATGCTGCTTATGTTCCTAGTTATTTGAAGTCACCTGTAATATTCCAGAGTAATTAAACGTTAAACATAGCTTAACATAGGTAAGTTGGTACACAAGGTACGAGTAATTCCAGGATTCCATTGTAAGCTCAGAGCTTTAGACACATACTTAGACGGAAGCGCTCAGGTACGAGTATATTAGACGATTTACGTTACGTCACATTCCTCAGTAAACCATGCGTCCTTGAAGGTACGTAGTAATTATCAACAAAAAAATCCAAATGTTTGTATACTGCCAATAATATGCAGATATAGAGAGAGAGAGAGAGAGACTAAACCTCGGAGCTTGCCTTCAAAGCTGTAGGTTGTGGGTTTCGGTCCCCATTCAGAACAAACAGTTGTATGATGAGCATGGATGTTGCGATACCATAACTATGTATGAATTTAAGAAAAAGAAAAAAGTATAGGTATTTTTCTTACAGACATAGATACTTACATAAGAATCCATCACCTCTATTTATGGGTAGTGAGATAGCAAGTATACCCCAAAAAAAGCAAGTATACCAGCTGAACCGATTTTGATGAAACATAGCTAAGACCAATCTCGATAAAATCTTCTTTCAAACAAAAAAAAAATACTAGATCAAAATCGGACCGGTTTTGATCCAGTTTTTTTTCCATCCATCCATTTGAAAGCCACGATGCCACAGACAGACACACATATACACACTTCAAAATTATAACACCCCTCTTTTTGTGTCGGGGGCTAAAAACAATTAAGAGCGCTTCAAAGTATAAGTAGTTGTTCTGCCCACTGGCCATCTTGTTTGTCGTTTAACGTCATAACGTGTATAAGAAAACAGTAATGAGCTAATGTGTTTATATTATAATTATATCATAATGGGGTAGGTAACAAATAGAATTCGTCATATTTAATCTCGAATAGAAGCAAGATATCAATCACTATATGAGATCTGGGTTCTGGTATAGATTTCTTATCTGATCTTAGGTAATTGTATGTTCGTTATTCTATATACTAACTAGTTCTAATTATATAAAAGTAATTTAAAACAATTAAACCGACTTCAAAACAATTTAATTAACTGAAAAGGGAGAAATATCACGAAAACAATCAAACTGGGCGTCTACAGGTACATACGTAAACCAACTATATTTGAGGCCGCGGGGCAAAGCGCTAGAATGACAGAAAATTCGAATCATCCCGAGAATCATCATCATTAAGAATATTAGGTACTGATGAGTTACAACGTTATTGAAGTTCAAAATTTAGAATTCAGTTTTGAGACGTGTAGGTATCTTCAGAAACGCAACTTCATCGTCTCAGAAAACAAAATGACTCAAGCAAATGAACCAAGATAGAAAGTTACAAAAGCATACAAGAATAGATCTCAAATTAGATCAAGAAACTTTACTATTCAAAAGTCAGATTTTCTCACTAACAAGATGCAAAATCCCTGACTGACAGTTACTCGTACCTACGAATCGAAAAATATTGTTTTTGATTTGAGAGTGGCGCCGCAATCGTTATTCCTGGGAGCACTGAGAGCTATTCTTTGAAAATGTTTAATTCGTACTTTTCAGCACCTCTCGGGTAAGATGGTTATACCTACCTATTGAGAAGAACTTGTTATCCAAGACAAGTTTTCGAGAAAATTGAGATAGCTCAGTTTTAATGGTGTAGACGCAGGCCCGATTCAATAACTTTCTTATTTTTTTGTGATTAAATGCTGAATTGTGCAATGTTTCTATCCTAGTTTACTGATACTTTAGTATTGGATTAGCTATCTATAAATTAACGCACTTTGGGGATTTTTTTCTTTCGTTTTATGAGAAACTAGCGCTGAAATGCGCCCCGCGGTGTCAGCCGCATAGTGATAAAAACGGTGATGATGATGACAATGAAATATAGCATAATGTCCTTCTAGATCCTAATCAATATCTGTGCCAAATTTCATGACGATTGATTTAACTGTTTAGGTTTGAAAAGGTAACAAACAGCAGATAAAGTTACTTTCGTTTTTATAATTTGACATTACAGCGTTGTACGCCATCTAGTGAGCCGATATTGATAACATTTATAACAGGCCACCTATAAAAAAAAAAAAAGACGTGTGGCACTCGGAGACTGCCGCGGTAAAGCTATTGCATAATAGCTTTACGGGCGGTGTGTTAGGTTATTTTCGTTACGGAATTTCTGGATTCGGTATCCACGCTCAAGGCCCGCGATAGAAGCTATGCAATAGCTTAAAAAAAGCATAAAAATCAATTCATAATTGGTGAAGTAATCGCGTAACAAACATACAGTCGAATTAAGATCGTCCTCGTTTTTGGAAGTCGATTAAAAAATACAACCTTAATTATCCTGTACGTCATTAATTATCCTGTATTGAACAGAAGCTTCTTTACTTTTAATTGAATTTCAAACATGTTTTGTTCTCTCTTATCTTTTCCTTTGACATTTTGTTATGTACCTACATAGTTTGTCTACCTGAGCGATGGCGAGCATGGCATGGTTTTCCAATGCTTTTAGTGAATTTTAACTTATTATGTAATCTTAAACTTTTCAGTGGATTAGCCCACGTACAGTCGCTAGTTGCATATAATCAACAGGTAGGTACTTAAACTGTTTATAGTCTACTGTACATTAAAACTTCACCGTACTATCACAGCGGCTTAACTTAGTCTGCTATGTTATAAACTTGACTATGTTGAGTTTGTTGAGGTTATATTTCCAGTTAGTAACTGTGTCTTGCTTTTATAAAGAGGGAAGTTTTAAATTGATTTAACGATTTTTACTGCCGATTTTGAAAATACATATAATTATGTTCTGAAAATTGTAGGATCTGTTATTCTGCTTACTAATTTAATTAAGTAAACAGTGGTAATCTTATTTTTTATTTGCAAATATCTTTTGTTTTTTAAACGAATATATTGAAACAAAAATCCGTGTAATTTTAATACTGGCCTCAAGTGTGGACAGTTATTCAACATGAAAATACTGAGAGCATGCTGGGTACGCTACCAAACGGCTAATTATTGAGTTTAATTTTTTTATTATCTGTAAGATTGTATTTGTGTAGTTAGGTAGTTGTCAGGTAGTTAGCTCATAATTATGTAGTTTGTTTGTTGTTATTTAACAAAAGCACAACACAAATAAAAAGTCGACATTCTTGATGGGTATATAGAGCAGTGCAGTCGTGTAGCTCTAAAACAAATTTTCCAAATGAATATTGTAGAAAATTGGCAGCCTACATTACGGGGCGGCGCGAGCAGTGCAGTTTTTTTGCTTAAAATGATGAGCAGAAATATGCATTAAAAATTATATTATATTGTCCGTCGTATACTGATACACTATGTATATTTAGACGAAAGATATGAAAGATTTTGAAAAAAAGGAACGTCAGCTAGCCTATGTAATTACATAAGCTAGCTGTCGTTCCTTCTTTTCATTTCCAGTATCCAGGGGTAAAGGCCTGACGAAAAGATGAAAATATCCATTCCATGACGTCTCAATAGGTTTCCGCGCTAACGATTTCTTATCTCGGGAACCACCGATTATGTCGATATTAAATCGAATAGATATAGAATGAAATTGCTTCTTTTCTTAACTCATCATGGCTGTAATAGTTCATATTCCTTCGCGATTTATTAAAAAAAATATTTAGATTCAAGCTTAATGGTTTAATTAGATTTTTGCGTAAGATTGTATTATTTAACCGTTCAGAGTTAACTTTGATCATAGATTTTTGTAAGCAACTATTTTACACCGATTATTCCCTTTGTCCCCCAGTTCTGGGTCCCCCTGGGGGGACAACGCCACAACTTTTTACATTGTTCCCGTTGTCCCCCACTGGCGCAGAGTGAAATGGTTTTGTAAAATTACTGTCACCTTCAATTTTGTGCATGTGATATACGAGTATGTCTTTATGGAATACTCTGAATGCTTGAGTAGATCAGAGCTACGAAGATGGTGATGTAATGTGGTAGGTATTTTATCACAAACTCATTGATTTCGTCTACTTAGTCAACAATTTATTGTAATTATATACATACATATATTTTTATACCTCACAGTATAAACAATAGATAACATGCAATGTTTTGTTAGAATATATTATGGCAACATTATTTCACTCCTGCATGGAAAAAACATTAAACTTCCAAGTAAGTACCCTACTTACGCTTGTTTTTACCGTGAAATTGTTTGGGAATCTCTTTTATATTCCTATAAAACGAGATTCAATATTGAATAAGTGTCTCTTCGCGTTTGAATATTTTATACTGACTACGTGCTCCAGTACTCCAAGTATTCACTGAAATTAGGCAGGTACTTATGATAAGTACCTACTCTTAGACATGCGTCAACCTATCTTTGAGCTCATTATTATTTGTCAAATCTGCTTATCTTCTTCTTTTTTGTATTGGACCCCGCGATTAGCGATTTGCCAGTGTCAAGTATTGAAATATTTTCAAGTTTTGAATAATACAAGTTATATAGTGTTCTAGTCACAGTCTAAGTCACGTAAACAGTCATTACAAATTTAAGTCTTGCCTCAGTAAAGTGATGGCGACTTTACTAGAAGCTTCTATGGAGTTTTGCCGACAACGTAAAATCACACGTTTCACTGCTTTATTTCACTTGACCACACTCACGCACTTGATCGAGCACTTAATGAATAAAACACCACCATTTTATAGCATTAATGTTCAAAATAACACAAGTTTAGGAATATAAAACAAAGCAACAACATGTTACTAAGACGTTCCCGCCAAAACTCCAAAAATCTGCTTATGTTCAAAATTGTTGTTGTAAAAAAGTAGCAAATATGTCAGTCAGTTTTGTTGTCAAAAAGTCACAGTGCCTTCGTAAAGGAAGTTGTCTGTCAATTATTTGTTGGATACATTTGAGTGAATGTGCGCAAAGCCAAGGCAAACTTATATTTTTAACCCTTCCCTTTTCACTTCAAAACAAGCAGAAAACCGGCACTCTAACATAGGTTTGTTTTTTGTTACCAGTCAAGTATCCGTATGCAAGTAATTCAAGGCTAGAGTGGATTCTTTGACGCGTTTCAATCTTAGTCACAAAGTCGTTTACTTTACTATCTAGCGTGTTGGTGATGAAACGTAGATTATTTTGTATAAAAAAAAAACTGATTTAAATTAGACAATTTTATATATCTTTGGCTTAATGTTTTGTATGCTTCACACTACGAAAGAAATAGTAGCATACTGTTCAGTTTTTCAGAAGCATTAATCAATCAAATATCTGCATTTTCTTCACAGCAAAATATCACGAAAATAAATATTTTCCGAGAATATATTTTCCTGCATGCTGCTGGCAGCATCGTCTGAACATGACAGAATTCTGCATGCAATTTGAAAATGCGAAACATGGTTTTGACGAAACCGTTATGACGTAGGATTACGAATAAAATGAGAAGATAATACAATAATATCTTATTTTCATACTCACTTCCGTATCTGCATACTAATATAAAATTGAAATACGAATGAAAAACAAAATCCTCAAATAAAAAACCCTTTTATTTTAATAACTTAACATAATTCACACACAAATCAATTGTGTGATCCTGAATCCTGATTCAATACATTTTATGTACTATGGGAACTACATAGCTGGTTACATATAATTATCATATAGTTTTTTTTTGTACTATTAAACTTATACCTAGAGACCGGATTATATGCATTTGCATATTTACCATATTTTCAGGGATCATTGCATATTTTGTCTGAAATTTAGTGATCATTTTTCGGTAGGTTACCCTATAAGTGTAAAATTATGTCTTACAAAAATTTTCTTTTTATTCCTACACTAAAAATGTTTTTTTTTTTTTAATAATTGTACGTTTAATTGTATCGAGTATTAATATTATTAAAGACTACAATTTATAGTCTACAATGTTGTTAAATTTTGTACGAATACGTAATTTAGTGATTTAATGCTGATTTAGAAGTAAAAAATAAAAAAATATGGCACTTTTTCCCTTTTTTACTTTTCTAAAATTTATCATTTATATTGCATATTTTAACAATTTTCATGCATATTTCAAGCTTTTTATGTTGCATATAATCCGGTCTCTACTTATAACAGATAGAAACACCCAGACACAGGATAGAACAAACATCTATGTTCGTCACACAAATAATTGACAGAAATTTTATTGTAATATTAGACACAGACATAACTATTTTCGCTGCGTTTTTGGTCTTGAATGACAAAGGTGGCGTAATTTACAAACAATCTTAAATCCCTTTTCCTTGTCTTCACAAAACATGTGAAATTGATACCCTAAAATATCCGCAATAAATCGCTTATAATAATCCGGAACTTTAGATTGACCCCGTCCATCCTGCGCGGGGTTTCGTCACGGATTAGAAATAAACAGATACTTGCAACTTGTGTATAATATACAAAACAACCCTCTTTTCCATTGGGATCTGGCAACAACTAACCTCTTGATAGTTTTTTTTACCATTTGTTGTTACAATTAGTAAAAACCGTTGGTTAAAGGAAACAACATTATTTCTTCCAAGGTAAAAACGGTTTGCTCGTTGTTTTCTCGTTTGGTAAACTATGGTTCGCTGAACGAGCAAACTGTCTTTATTATATAACCGGCCGCGTCGGTTTGGCTTTCATCCGTATTTATATCAGAGTCTGTTTGTTTTTATCTACCCACAAGTTGTTTTCTTTTTGTTGGCAAAAGTAGTAGACGATTTTTGATTAATTGGGATTATCCCCCAAAAACGATCCAGTTTGATCCAGATCCTGTAATGCCAAAACCAAACAAAACAGGTATCAAATTAAAGTCAGGCTGTGATAATTGATTGAAGCTTTAAGAAAGTACTCATAGTAAGAAGTAAGTAAGAAAGTACTATAGCTTTGAAATATTACTCCCCAGCGCGTTTTTACTTAGTTTTCCAATTTTGTAGTCAATATAGATCGCTGTTTGTGGTCCATTTTTAGTTCAGTTCTAGTTTTCCCTCTGTTATTTCCAGTTGCACACGATGTTTAAAAGGATACCCGACGTAAATAGAAGGATAAAAATAAACAAATGTAGCCATATCTTGACTTACATATCGAGTTTATACGATAATATTATACTTCCTGATTGTATCTGGTTTATACAAGAAATATATATATATATATATATATATATATATACATATATATAAAATTATATATATATATATATGTGTTAATTTTTGTAATCTATTTCTATATCTTCCATCTATACATATAATAAGACTGTAACGGGTCAAAATCTCTACATTAAATATAAACGGCGAAACCGATTTTGATGAAACATATCTAAGAACACTCCCGGCTAATTCACCTTTCAAACAAATGAAAACAAAATCAAAATCGGTTCATCCGTTCGGGCGCTACAATGCCACAGACAGACACACACACAGACACGTCAAACTTGTAACACCCCGTCGTTTTTGCGTCGGGGGCTAAAAAAGGCGTAACGTACTAGTAAAAGTAATACAATTGCGGGAGTAAACGCTCCTCGTAATATCTACCTATTTATTCAAGTTCAGGTTTACTAGGTTTACTACGTATGATCGATAACGAGGCTATAGGTTATCGTTTATCACCGCATGGAGGATAGGAAGCGATAAATCTAAACAACACGCGATAAAACATGTTGTGCTAGTATTAATAATAATTGCCTAAAATAAATTTAAATATACTATACAATTAGGTTCATACTTTCATGCTCACGATAACGAGTTTTACTCACATTCTGAGGCTTCCGTACATCCACATCTTCGCGTGATTTAACTAGAGAAGTTTTTTTAATTAACCGCCAGCTCGCTTGATGTTGAGCGACGCTGAGATCTAAGATGGAGCACGTTTGCCTACGAGAAACCTATTCACTCGTAATTAGAAGACACCCAGGTTATACCTGACGGAGAAAACCTTTGCTCGTCCAAATACCACGTGAATCTAATTAAATGTTTTTAGAAAAAGAATCAAAATCTCATTTATCCAAATTAATTAAGTTTAAAATAACAAACAAATTTAGTCCAGGTAAAGAAAATAAATTAGCCCAAACGTTTTACGTAAATAACCTAACAAAATTTTCCCTCGGGACTCCTAAAGTTCAAGGGTGAAAAAAACACCTTCTAAGCCTTACTTAAAATAGCTTTCAATTTCACTGCTAATTCACTGCGCCTTTTGAATACACCACAGAAGAGAGTTCGTTAAAAATGTTCTTAATTTTGGATCTACAAACTTATAAAGTAGGTCTACAGAACATATAATAATACATAGGTCGTAATAATTACATAGTTTCAAATATAGGTTTTAAAATAACCAGAGTTACAAGTTTGATGTATATTATCTTGTTTGTTTGTGTATATGCGTGTTTGTCTGTGTAATACCGTAGCTCCCAAATGAAAGAACCGATTTTGATCTAGTTTTTTTTATTTGAAAAAGTATTTGATCGAGAGAATTCTTAGTACTAACACAGGTATAACATTAGACTCCTCTACATATGGGTCCTGATTATAGAAATAAAATGCGGCACTCTTTGTAACAGTATGTATTTATTCTATTAAAGATTATAATTATTACAAACTCCCATTTGAGTGAATCCGGCGGTATGATTCGTCCGCTCTTAAACAAAAAACATTTATTTTTGATCATTTCGCGAATTACATCAGTTATGTTTACAGTTTCTTCGTTATTTTTACACCACTACGGCGAAATAAAAGTGAGAGTTATGTTTTTGACCGGTATGTGTAAATGTTCATCATAACTTCTAAACTACTTATCATAATTTATGGATGAAAATAATGTGATATTTGTTTTCAGAGAATGGCTTTATTTGTATAAGTACTGTAAGTAGTGTTAGGTTATGTTATTACCACAGTTTTATTACACAGATCATTTTACTGTTGACAAGACACTTAGACTTTACAAAATTCAGTTCTTTAGATTTAGATTTAGATAATAACATATTCTTAAATTGTGCATGTCGTTAGGCGGAATATGGCGTCCTAGTTCGTTATTTTTTTCCAACTCTGTACACCCATGTTCGCAATAAAATTATTTGAATTTGAATTTGAATTTGACAAGTGAGGTATCGTTGGAAGTGTCATTTGTCCGGATGTAGGCTATCGCTGACGTAATATTAAATTGAGTATCAATAATATTGGCATCCTCTAGAGGACATAAAGCCATGAATTAATAAAGTTTTGTCATCCGAATTACAGTAAGTACTTACATACAAAATTTCATTTCGGTATTGTTCTTTAGTTCATAATAAATTGCTGAAAAATGTTCATGACTCACGATCTCACGAGGAAATGGAAAGGCAAATTTCGAATCACAACAATAGTTATTTATTGTACTAGGCTGGAAAGTTGTATTTTACCGTCGAGTGTCTGACAGTTGAATCCAGAGCAAGCGAAGGATTCTAGGTTTGAACCACGAGCGCAGCGAGTGGTTCTAGTGTAGAATCCTGAGCGTAGCGATGGATTCAAGAAGACACGAGATAAAATAACTTTACAGCCAAGTGCAATACAAAATTTTTCATCTTAACGTAGCGAGGAAATTTTTTAGTTCACCTATTTTCTCGAGTAGAAAAATCTGCTTGCATTTATGCAACTTTATTGGTCCTGAAGTTACATTATAATCACGTGAGTTCACTTACATGTACACATTTAATTAATTTTGAACATTATTTACAACAAAATTACGTAGTACAAAGTTTTTTTTACTCATTTTTTTTTCTTCTATTAGGCTCTTTACACAACTCGCATAGGTAATATTCTTATTTATTCATCCAAACCTTTTTCGTGTAAATGGTTCTAAAAATTCAAAACACTACTAAGAGAAAGTAAATTGTATATTTTTATTAACATTTTACGTAAATATATAAAATGTCTAAGTTATTTTAATGTAATATTTAGTGTGTCCTTAAGCTAAGATAGCAACCTCCTTGAATCGAACTAGTTTTCTTCATTTTGTGAAGGTATTATACAAAGAGGTTGGAAATATTTTGTATTGAAAATGTAGAGCTCCATCGTGTTCGAATTTTGAAATTACTTTCCACCCTAGGGAGCAAAATGAATTTTTCCACGTCAATAATAGCCTTGGAAACTTAACTTTACGAGCTAGTAAGATGAAAACATATGTGTATGTTTCGTTAGCTAACATAACTACACACATACCTATACCTGTACTTTATTGAATAGTAAATTTCCTAAATCAAGTATGTTATCGTTATACGTTATCTAGAGTCCACTCTTTTATGTATTATCTAGATAAAACAACAAATCCTAAACACCGCTATGAATATGTATGAAATACAACAAAATATTAATTACATGAGTTGTTTATTTAATATACGATATATATCGAATACATATGTACAAACTACATAACAATTTCAGATGAGAATATTTTTTATGTTTTATACTTTTTCAGTAGTGGGTTTTAACTTTAGAACTTATTTTTCACTAACCCCCGAAACAAATAGAGATGTTATAAGTTTGATGTGTGTATCTGTGTATATAGGACGATATGAATGGGGATACTCCAGAGGCGGTCCCATAACATTTTGAAGCCAGTAAACTAAACAGCTTCAATTATATGATTATTATTTTGTTATTACTCTGACACTAGGGCTGGCCACTCAGCCTATATGAATTTACTTACTTACTTATTTTGTTAGGGAGTGTGCCGAATTGCAGCCAGTTATTTTACTAAAGCGTTTGTTTTTAATTGTATTTGATATATTGTTCTCAAGTGCGTTAGTCCAAGGATTGTGTCTGTTTTATAACAAGAGTTAGACTTTTTGGAATGACCTATGGCAGTTTACAGAGCATTTTTTTTTTTTTTATCAGCCCTGTTTGTACAAACTGTCCCACTGCTGGGAACGGGCCATCTTCTCATTGTGAGAAGGGTTAAGCCATAGTCTTCCACGCTGGCCAAGTGCGGGTTGGCGGACTTCACACATCTTCAAGATCATTGAGAACTCTCAGACATGTAGGTTTCCTCACGATGTTTTCCTTCACCGTTTGAAGTTGGCGGCAATCAACAATACGCACATAACTTCGAAAAGACAGAGGTGCGTTCCGTGGGATTCGAACCTAGGACCTGCGGATCGCAAGTCAGACGGTCTCACCACTAGGCTGCCGGAAGAGCATATATTAAAAGAAAATATAATTATATTTTCTGTACATTTTATTATAGACTACATGTACCAAAATAAAAATAACAAACACGTAGGGAATCTCATTTCATCACTAGACGAGGTACAGTGTTATTAGCTACGTGATAACGAACAAAATAACAAATAAATCGGATATCGCAAAACCATTCGATACGGGATCTAATAATCTTTCTACGAAATAACTAGCACTGGTATTCAAAAATGAACCGTAATTCTATCTAATAAAGATCACGTTCAATGCGTCTGTCGAAAGAAAAGTAGAGTAGAACAAGAGAGTTTGATGAAGCACGTACCTAGTACGTACGTCAGAAAATGGATATCCTGTCATGTAACAGATATTAGAGGGGCAGTAATGAAAATAATTTAGCTTATTCATTTACGGCCTTACCGAAAAACGTTACTTAACTTTAAGCAATGCTTAAGATATTTTGTCAACTTCTCGCTGGCACGTAATGATACTTGCGTATTAATATTGTTTAGTTTTATCATTATTTTGCAAAGTAATCTCTAAATTGTATTTTATCATAATTGTAACGCAATAAATAGGTTTTTAATATCTCCAGCGCGTAAGAATTAGGTATTAGGTATTCCTGCCACAGGATTTTCCCAAGATACCGGCTTAGCCGAGTTTGGGACCCACTGCAAAATGTTTGTGTAATATCGTTATGAGGAAATAAACTTTACTTTACTTACTTACTTGCGGAAAGAAGATAGAGAACTTAAGACGTTGGTTAAAGTTAAGTAACGTTTTTCGGTAATTATTAATATTTGAGAGCTAGTTTCTTCTGGCTCGATGTACATGCTATTATAATTCGCTCCGTCACTTATTTTCAGATATTTGGTCACATGCATGTCAGCAATAGAAAAATAAATGTTCTACGATGTAGCAGAGGTATTCAAACAAAATTTCTAGCTCAAAGAAATTGAAAAGTTCTCTAAAGTTTTCGCGATATTATTACTCATTTAAATGAAACAAATTTTAACGGATTCTTTATTTTGCATATTTTTGAGTAGATGACAGTTGTCTTTTTTGTTATAAAAATATGCAATTTTTATGCAAAACGTTCCCTATGCACGTATAAGTCGCTCGCGGTGTCAACAGGTACCTATCGCAAATCTGTGTTGTGCTTAAAGTCATCAAACCTGCATTTACGACGAGAATTCACGAACGACGTGATGACCCTCAAAAACAGCTTATAAACATGACTCAGAAACTAGATGGGTCCGTAGTTCTTCAGCAAAGTGTTATCCTCTTT
Organism: Lycia hirtaria; assembly: GCA_947563715.1. NCBI lineage: Eukaryota > Metazoa > Arthropoda > Insecta > Lepidoptera > Geometridae > Lycia > Lycia hirtaria. The sequence goes on along the minus strand of OX387375.1, from coordinate 8,354,632 downwards.
TTTGAAAAACTACGCTACCACGCTTCTATTCCATGCTTCTGGCATTGTACCTTCTAGCACGACGGAATTGAAGACGGAATATAAGCTGAATGTATAAAAAAAATACTAATTGTATCTGTCACCCCTTTACGCGTTAATTTTGAGCTCCCGATACTTCGGCACAGTTACATGTTCACGGGCAACTGATGAATGTGGGTGGATGATACGGTTAAGAGCAGACATATTATATGTCTACCCTCTTAACAACTAAAGTTAACGCGAACCACGGTAAATATCCCCTTAATAATAATAGTGCTTTAATGAATGGCCGTGATAGTTTAAAAAAGTGTTTTACAGTTTCATTTCAGTAAATTAAAAAGTGACAATAATTTGAAAACCACCACGGTTTCTCATCATTGTTAGACTAGTGCGAGCGACAACTCGTCTAATGTAAAATTGTAGTCTACAATGGAGTTAGTTACCTAAATAAATCGAAAGTATTCCTTTAGACACAACTTCCTTATTAGAACAGGAAATAGCTCCAATTTCGTCCCCCAGAACTGTTAACTGCGGCACTAAATACTGCCCCAGTGACAGTAAATAAAACGCAATAATGTGTGGCCCAAAGACTTGGCAACTTCTCGGGCGATATTACTAACTTTCCACCATTTTCGCCACTTTTCGCTACTTTTCGGTGAGTTTTTGGGCGAGCGCATAACTTTCGTGTTTCTTTCGATGTCTGTTTGGGATGTAATAAGCAGTCTGTTATAGGATAGTTTGTCAGCTCTTTGGGAAGAAACTGCGAAACTTCGGGGATTTGGACTGTATTTTTTTTAGTACAAATACAGAAAAACTTTTGTAGTTGTATTTTGTTTAACTATCTTTCGCCCGATGATTGTTTTTAACGGACTTAAAAAAGTAGGAGATTCATAATATATGGAATGAAATATGAATCCTACTTACGTATTACATTTTCTTTTTAATTCGTAGATAGACTGTGCTTGAACGTCATTAGAAAGCTTCATTGTAATCATTATTAACGGGATATTTACCGTAGTTAGTATTTAGGGATTCGCTCAAAGGTCGCTGCTATCTGTCTCGCAGATCACAATATTTTTAAACATAAATGAAATGATTGAGTAAGGATATTAGAAAACTGAGAGATGAATTTGTTTATTTAGATAGGAGAAATAATAAAAAAATGGAATACGAAAATATATGTTTATTCACTAATCCGTCGACAGTATAAATTATATCTGAATAAAACTTTTTTTTAATTCTCCAATCTAAATAAACAAATTAGTTTCGCGCTTTTCTAATACCCCTACTCAATGATTTTATATATATGTTTAAAAATTTTGTGATGCGCAAGATAGATAGCTGCGTGCTTCAATCTTCGCCTTAAATTGAGTTTCCAATATTTCGTTACAGTTCCATGCGCCAGTTTCACATGATATTTGGCTGGCCTCGTGGCTCAATTGGTAGTATATCTGCTTACTAAGCTGTAGGTCGTGAGTTTGATCCCCACTCAGGGCAAACATTTATGTTATGAGCATTTTGTTTGTTCTGTGTTTTGATGTTTCTACGAGTATGTATATATTTACAAAAAAGTATAAACAAAATAAACAACAAACACACGAAACAGAACAACACAAAACGAAACATAACGAAATATACAAATATTTATTATTATTTAAAAAAGTGTAATTAGAAAGACCCAATCGAGAAGCATGTATTCCATTATTTTTTATATTAACACAATAAAAAAAACACAGAACTTGTTTGATTTGGATTTTGACCCGGCCCTACCCAAAAACCCAAAACGAGGGTTGCTAAAAGTTTGACGTGTGTATCTGTATATATGTGTGTCCATCTGTAGCGTACCGCTCAAATGGATGAACCAGTTATGTTTTTTTGTTTTGAAGAGGACTTTATCGAGAGTGTTCTTAGCTGAGTTTTTTTATTTTCTAAACTTACTTGTTATTGAAACGAGGACACCTTAGGGTTGGTTACCTAAGAATCAGTAAGCGCGTACCCGATTTTGAGAAACCTTGGGCTAGGTTGTATGAATAGTGTATTATAAAGCAGCGGCTAGCCCATGAGTGGCACAGACGAATAGTGGTCGCAGAGTGACGTTGAGGGCGGTCGCTGGATCGCCAGTCACGGCGTAATGGATCCCCACTATCAGCCCGCTACAGACGAAGATTTATCGCTTCACACTGCAAAACGTACGGAGTGGATCGAGGTTTTGATTCACCAAACTTTGAAAGTATTGTGTGCCTAATTTATATAGAATTTAGAACTAGTCGCATTTTATGGCGCAACGTAACAACGAGACATGTGCAATGCTGTTGCTATATGTTTGTGTGTAGATAAAACCACCTGTCAGCCAAACTGCTGAACTGGCCGGCGTCCGATTGAAGGAGTAAGCCGATGCAATGTCAAATGGATTTATTGATTGAAAGTTAGCCCCTTTTTTAAACTATCGCTCTTTATACCAGTTTCTTTTTGTGTTGTATCTTGTAACCTATTGCTTTCCTGGCAGTGATATGTACAATTTGTTATAAAATTACTAATATAGAATAATACCTAAGTCTGCCAATAAGTTAAAACGAAGTGAGAAAGTAGTCAACTGTAAACGACCTAATCGGCCTCTCCTGCATTTCAAAATATTATTAAAATAACCTTCGACTCAAAACGAAATTTTTTTTCGTAGAGAAAACGTTAACTTTTAAAAAGGTATTTTTACGTTTTTTTTTTTATATATTTTTATTTATTTAAAAAAAGTTACAATTTCCAAAAATATTGCCAAAAAACCAAATAAGGTTTATCTAGGTTTTTTACAAATAAAATCACGTCTATTTTCCCTTGCGTATACTGAGTGTCAAAGTGCATGAGGCCGTTTCGAAAAACATTTGATCGTAGTTGGAGGGTTAGATGGAAGGTAAGGGAAGGTTTAGAAGGTTTAGAGGGTAAGATGTGAAAAATATTGGTTTGCAGAAACAAAAGGCGCATCGCCTACTACGTCTTATTAATAAATGTTATTTTGAGAAAAAATCAGTCAAGAGTTTTCTGAGTTATACTCTGAAATAGGCTAAACGGCTCAGTACAGGTCAACAATGTCGGTTGCACTATTTTTTAATAAAAATACCTAACGAGTGCATGCTAGCTCATTATCCGCGTTATAGGAAAGTACAGTGGCGTGCTTAAATGCAATAAAAATCGTTCATTGTAATGGTTTTCATGGAAAACCTTGTAAAATCGATACTTCACGTCGCAGTGCGCTGTTAGGTGCATAGGTTTTTAACCGGGAACATTATACAAACTAGAGATAGAGAATAATAAGTATTATTAAAATATAAAATACTGATTACGATCAACAGATTACGACAGCAAAATGTACAGTCCTAGACGTATATGACGCTCATGAAATAAAAACGAATCTAATGGCACGTCAAAGTTGCCAGTCTGAGCCGTTTATACCGCTACTATAGGAGAAAAACAAACTAACATGCATTTCTAAATCCCGAATAGAAATCAGCTAACCAGTGTCACGCGGGAGATAAAGATAAAACTAACGATATCTCGCACATCAAAATCGGTCAAGCCGTGAAAATATCCAACCGAAGTGGTCAAATCAATCCATCAGAAATATTATCTTTCTTGAAATTAAACAAATTTTAACGGATTTATCGAGTATATTTTACACTATATCTACTATTTCATCTAGTCTCACCTGTGACCACGGACGCTGCAAAGTGTTCGAAAATTCAGGTCATAAAATTATGTAAAATTTATGCGATAAATCCGTTAAAATTTGTTTCATTTCAATGACTAACAATCGCGAAAACTTTAGAAAATATTACCCTTCTTAGTCGCGTAAAGACATAAATATTCAAAAACTTTAATGAGGTAACCCTTAGGAAGTCCCTGGAAAACGTAAAGAAAAAGTTGCATATCTACTTAATTAATTTTAGTATATTTAAATGTCACCGGAAAATAACAAGATCAGCAAATTTATAAATTTCCTAAATTTTTTTAGAAATTTATAAACTTTCGTAGGATTCTAAACGAGAGATAAATTGTATTAATTTTTTTAATTTTTTTAACTTAATCTAATCTAATCTAATCTAACCTAACCTAATCTAACCTAACCATATAAATTTACCACGAAATGTCGCAAATTGATAAATTTACGAAAATGTGGGCGTAAAATAATACAATTTATCTCTCGTTTAGAATCCTACGAAAGTTTATAAATTTCCTAGAAAATTTTAGGAAATTTATAAACTTACGGATCTTGTTATATTCCGGTGACATATATATAATAAAATTGTTTTTTATGGAGTCTTAAAGTGTATATAGTAAAGGTATAGTTATAGTTCTTAGTATAGTTTTTTTCCTACATGTCATTTCTGCAAATAAATAAATTCCATTTTAGATGACTTACGATGGATGCCAATATTATCTCAAATCCGGTTTACTCCAATATGTCGACTAATTATTACATTACTACTTGCAATACAATAACATTGACAAATCATTATAGACCTAAATAAGAAATCGCATTCCGTTCAAGAATAGAATAATGGCAGGAATAAATTAAATTTGATATTGTCAAATTTATTAATAACTTTTTTTTTACTTTATTTCAAATAAATTTGAGGCAGGTTTTTTCCTATATTTCAGGGATTAGTATAAAAACTGAAAAATTAAGTGTTTTTAAATTTTATTCAATTCTTTATAAGTATAAGTATGTATTTTGGTTGATCAAAGATGAATACACGGCCTTGGATGTAATAGAAGGAACAATTCTCTTATATCTTTAAAAACAGTTCTTGTATCATCAAGAGTGATGTCATGGACATGAAAAGAGCCGACAATTTTATAAATACGTACCTAAAATAATGGTCACAATTATTATTACTGTCGTAATTGAGGTCGAAGACGACAGTCAAGGCCGGACGGTGACCAACGGCCATCTGTTAAATGTACTGTGTATCCATTAAGTAAGGCAACTGTTATTTAAAAAATAATGACTGTTTCATTGTACATATGTTTGTCATGCGTTTCACTGGACCGTGTAAAAATAACCATGCAGCAAACAAATTAAGCAAGAATTTATATTTTGTCGAGTTCACAGCACTTTAATAATTAATACAAATAAACAAGGTACAATTCTTAATTTGGACTTAAATAAACTATAATCCTTAAAATTTTAAGTAAAATGCTAAATATTTTATCGATATATAATAAAGTCAATAAAGAAAAATAATATTCATATATGGCGGAAATGAGTTAACGACAGTTTTTTTTTAATACAGACATATTACAGAGTCATAAATATAGTAATTATAAGATTTGTCCAATAAAATGCTTAATATTAATTAGCTTATTGATTAGATACAACCTGTGTTGTAAGATTTTTTTTATTATATCCGTCCTCCTCCACCCATAAACCCCCAATTGGTTGTTTATGATATAACTTTGTCGTTGTTATGTTTCGTCAATTTATTTTAAAATGTATATATAGTAATGTAAATATGTATTTATAGTTTGTATACGTAGTTAAATAAAGCTTTATTATTATTATATATGTAGCTTCCGTTGTAAGATATTGTGAGAATAAAAAAATATTTACGTTATATCATTGTAGCTGAAATTTTTCTCAATTTCCCACAACTAAGTTCCAAAACAGTACCATTTACGGTTATGAAAAGTGTCATTCTAGTGACAAAAATTGTGTGCGAACCTGTGAAATGATTGCATTACAATAATTTTATGTTTAGAAAACTTTAAAACCCCCCGATATATGAAACAGCAGATCAGCACTGAACAGATTCTGTTGAAATATACTTAGTTGTAACATTTTCTATCAAATCTCTTACACTTTCAATCAAATCCCCTTTAAACAAAAAAAAATACTAAATCAAAATCAGTTTATTCCTTTGAGAGTTTGAATTTGAGATTCATGCCAAAAATCCGTACTCAGCGATATCGATCCACATTCCTGTTGCGTACTGCACAAGAACGGAATTCGTTGCCGCCATCTCTGTTTCCTGAGACCTACAATCTTGGAATTTTCAAGGCTAGAGTGAATAGATATCTTCTAGATCGACGAGCTCCATCCTTGGCCACACCGTCGCTTAACATCAGGCGAGTTGGTGGTCAATCGTAGATCTATAGTGTATAAAAAAAAAACCTTTCTTTTCAATTTTTATATTCTCATCCTTACAGATTAATTAGTTAAATTTATATGAATTTCTCAACTGAATAAGTTGATTGATAAGGCACCGGTGAACTACTTGATTTTTAAATTTGAAGTTATAATAAAATTTTAAGAAAGCAACAGAAGCCTAGCCATTTATGATACCAATTAAATAGAAAAAGAAACATCGAACTTGTTTAATGTAAGGATATTTTTAGGAATAGAAATCAGTTTTCGCCTTAATAGCTTGTAAATGCTTCACTCAGGTACAGTTGTACAACATACATATGAGTTGAGCCTATGTCGGCTAAGTTGCTGACATAAAAGTCGCCGAGTCGGGGGGTTTAGCGTTATTTGCTCACCTAAAGCCAATTTTATATACGTTATCGTTATGTATTTTTTGGCAAATTTAAAGCAGGTAAACACGCGGCAGTGGCTAGTGCGTGTTTAAATGACATTGACGTGCGTGTTATAGCAATTAAAGAGATCAAGAGTGTCGCTCATGGTTTGACAAGCAATTTGCAAAATTAGGTGTACTCCGTATAAAAAACCGAAATGACAAGGGCGATAAGAGCTAGGAAGATGACATTATTATAAATTTTAAAATGTTCTATAAAGTAATACCTATAATTATATGTCAGTCAAACGTATTTATGGGTTATGCAGTTGCACGTTAAGCAAATAGACACGTTTTGACGTCACTGTCATTTCAGTTTGATGGAAATTGGTACATCGTTCAAAAACCGTGTTCAGCTGATATTAGTTATTATGAGCGAAGTAAGCCGAAAAAGTAGGCATAATCTTCGTCGAAAACCGATTTTGGTCTTTTTTTCATTAGGGAAGCAAATATAACAAAATTATTAGAATAGAATAGAATAACTTTATTGTACATCCATACAGAGTAACTTAAATATAGATAATAAACTTAATCGAAAGTACAAAACAGACGCGGTCCCATAAAATACTCTTTAACTTTGGTTTTTTCAACTAGCTCCTATTTTATTAATATTTTGCTCAGCCAATGTAGAGTTTTTAGGTTTTTAAACTAAAATAATTTTAATCACATTGTAGGTATATAATTAAATCTCTTTTATTGAGTGAACTGAATTGAATGACTTTCACTATTCACTACGAAGTATAAATCCCTATCACAGACATTCACGAGGGCGGCGACACTCTGTGGTGACCGTTCATGGAGGTCGCACGTGCCTTTTTACAGCTATTTAACACAGAGTAGGAAAACTTTAAAGTTATAACTCGACGCCTGTTTGTGATTGTAGATATTGTGAGGCGATTTGTATTAAATTTTAATTTGCTTATTCTATCTTGGCCATCTTACACAAGATAGAAAGGGGTAGCGCAACTTAGAATTGAAGGGCAAGATACAATTTCGATCACTTCGTTCTATTTAGTTTTACGTAAATATGAACATTTTACTGAAAGAAAACGAAAAGCCGGAAAAAAATCTTATTAACCCCCGACCAAAGTAGGCACACATTACTACATACATGCCCTGTTGTTAAAATAAGGAGTGTTTGAGGTGTGTTTGTTAGTCTACGTGTGTATCTGTGTGTCTATCTGTAGTACGACTTTCAAACATATGAACCGTTTCTGGTTGTTCGAGAATCTAATAGGTAGTATAGTATACATATTATTTCTTCCGTATACACGTAAACCCAATAAATAAGTAATACTTTTCCAAGAAGCTATCACTCATAGCAGACTTCTAGCTTGGGTTTTTGGCGGGAACGTCTTAGTAACGTGTTGTTGCTTTGTTTAATTTTCCTAAAGTTGTGTTATTTTGAACATTAATGCTATAAAAATGGTGGTGTTTTATTCATTAAGTGTTCGATAAAGTGCGTGAGTGTGGGCAAGTGAAATAAAGCAGTAAAACGTGTGATTTTACGTTGTCGGCAAAACTCCATAGAAGCTTCTAGTAAAGTCACCACCACTTTACTGAAGCAGGACTCGACTTATAAATTGACTGTATACGTGACTTAGATTGTGACTAGAACATTTACAACTTGTTTTATTCAAGAAACTTGAAAAAAACCTAATACTTGACACTGGCAAATGCTTTAATGCGGGTCCAATACAAAAAAGAAGAAGACTTCTAGCTTATAAATTTTGACATAATTGTAGATGAACAACTGACAAGTCCGAAGTATGATCGGAAATAATGTCACACTCAAAAATGCTTAATTTTATATTTTAAATATAGTTTAAGGATTTAATCACGTTTAATTGCATTGTATTACGTACTCTGTGATTAAATCATGTACTCGTAGCTCTAATACAAATATTTAAAAACGGATTCCAAAAAAAATCTTAGTGCTCTTTCTCTTTAGATATTCTACTCTGTTTTTACAGCTTTTCAGAGACTCTGGTCACGCTACCACCTGCCATAAATGTCTTTATCTGTACGTACGTGGCGGAATCATTATGCACCCTAATGTTCTGGTGTTATAGACGATTTCTACTTATGGTAATGTAATTTTGTCATCAGACACATATTATTTTGGGTCTGACAATAAGAAGTGGAGGTGGGTACACTTTCTAGCTTCAGACTTACTTTATTTTCACCGAATAATTGAATATTTACTTACAATTGGGACGCAGGCTTTTGCATCTTGAGTACCTGCTTACCTAGCAGGTACGAGTACATAATATATATACTACAAAATATTTAAATGTAAAATGTGCCTGTGTGACGTTGTGGTGAAGCGCATGTGTCTGTTGCGAAAAAAAGGTGTGTCCACAAAAAAAATACGCTAATTTATTATTTGGAAAGGCTAGTTAATGTGTAGTAAAATTATTAAACTGGTTAATTAAAATATACTGGTTTAACGCACTGAAGATCGTTTCAATTAGAGAAAAACCGGACAAGTGCGAGTCAGACTCGCCCACCGAGGGTTCCATACTAACTAAATAAAAGGGGGAAATCATATATATTTTTTTATATTTTCCTCCATAAACCGAAAAATATACATCGTAAAAATATTTAACACATTCCTTGCTCACCACTCGGATCCGATTAGGGGCTATAGTAGCGGCGCCTCCCACTTGGATCCGAGTAGGGGCTATTGTAGCGGCGCCTTCCACTCGGATCCGAGCGAGCGAATGTTTGAGGCAGCCCTCATTCCCTGCATAGAGACACTATTTTTTTGTGATTAAATAAAAAATGTCCAGTTTTCGGATTTTTTCCTATATGTGTACTCTAACACAATACTTCTTGCCAAATTTCAGAGGTCTAGGTCAACGGGAAGTACCCCATAGGTTTTGATTCCTCTGTGAGTGTCGAAATGTGCGTTTTTTACGACATATTCGGCTGTAACTTTTTCTTACGAAAACTGAGAAATTTTATTTTTCTTTCTGCAACAAGATACTATGGATCTGCGTATATGGTTTTAATTTCAACTTCCTATACCTATACCTTCCGATACCTTCACGCGTTCCCGAGATAAAGGTCTTGACACCCGGACAGACGGACGGACAGACGGACAACAAAGTGATCCTATAAGGGTTCCGTTTTTTCCTATTGAGGTACGGAACCCTAAAAACAGAGTATCTCGTTTTTTTTTTCATAGATGCACATGACATAAAAAAGCTTCTAAATATGCTAAGTTACGTTATACGGCTGTACTTACCCAATCTTTGAGTAAACTAAATTAATTTAACTAAGTACCTCTTTTTAAAAGGTTGGAGCTTATTATCTTGTAAGTCATAAACATCTAAGTTTAGTCTATTTTTGTGTTAATCATAACATAATTATCTTATAAAGTATAATTATTAAATTCACGAGCCACTTCTTAGCTAGCTAAGCTGTTGGTCTTAAATAAATAATTAAGTAAACAAGTATGTATATTAAAAGAAAAATAATATACCCGACTGTAGAAAAGCAGTTTTTGCAGTCTAACGAACGATTTCATTACGCTTGTTACGCTGTTAAGTGTTTTTTTGTCAGAAGTATGCGTAAAACCGCTGTAAAAGATCAACATCGAAGAATCGAAGATCGATGTTATAAATGCGCATTCATTAATTGTTTATTACGAAATATTTAATTGGATGTTACGAAAAAACTTATTTTTTTTATTTTTGCAAGAGATATATTATTATTATTACAAAAAATATAGCCTATGACACTCAGGAAGCGAAGACGAATCTAATGACACCTCGCACATCAAAATCGGTCCAGCCGCTTAGGCTGTAGGCGGTCATATAGAAACATATACCCATACAAATATACTTACATACATACACTCGAAAAACATAACTCTCCTTCTTACGCAGTCGGGTAATAAAATAAATAAATAAATTGCACTTGTCCAATTGCACTTGGCGCCACAATAAGGTTTTGTTCAAATACTAGAAGCCGACTATCCGTTATTTGATCTCGTTCCTTTCTACTCTTGTTCCTATTGCTTTTTGTAATTTTCTTGTTTGTTGTTTAGACATTTCTACGAAATAACTACTATGGCGGAGAAGCACCTGTATTTTACAGAGACATTTTGTTTTTGACCGGTATTTTGATTTTTACAGGGACTTTTAGGTAACCTTTCAGCTTTTCTCATTTATTGTTATATTTATTGGCCTGGCACAACTTAGAATGGATCTGACAGCGTCGGTTTTATAATCAGCAGAATAAGTATAAACATACATATATAAATCAATCTGTTTGAGAGCTCTTACGCCACAGACAAATACACAGATACACATGTCAAACTTATAACGCCCCTCTTTTTGACTCGGGGATATAAATGAAACTTTATAAAAGATATCCTGTTAATTAATTAATACAGTTTGTTTTTCTTTTCATGTCAAATAATTGTTTTTTTTATACAAGTTACAAAACGAGCTAGACCCCATAACTGTGTAATGCAATACAGGACTGTGGATTTAATTCTATATGGAAATCCACTGCGCTTGGTATTAGGATTTTTCATGTTTAAAGTAAGAAAATAGACAAAGCTTTTCCAATACCTAAATATATGATATAAAAAAACCGGCCATGTGCGAGTCGAACTCGCGCACGAAGGGTTCCGTACCATTATCTATAAAAATGGCAAAAAATCACGTTTGTTGTATGGGAGCTCCCCTTAAATATTAATTTTATTTAAATTTAATTATTTATTTTTAAAGTAAATAATATAACTCAATATTCTGTAAATATTTCAAGCGTCTACCTGTTGCCGTTATCAATATCGAGCATAAACGAGCAAAAAAATCACGTTTGTTGTATGGGAGCAACCCTTAAATATTAATTTTATTCTGTTTTTTAGTATTTGTTGTTTTGTTATAGCGGCAACAGAAATACATCATCTGTGAAAATTTTAACTGTCTAACTATCATGGTTCATGAGATACAGCCTGGTGACAGACGGACGGACGGATGGACGGACGGACGGACGGACAGACGGACAGACGGACAGACGGACAGACGGACGGACGGACGGACGGACAGACAGCGAAGTCTTAGTAATAGGGTCCCGTTTTTACCCTTTGTGTACGGAACCCTAAAATAATGCTTCAATAAAAACAATCTTAGTAAATATAAGAACCTGTTGAGTTGATGCCTCGTAAAAATAAATGAGGCAATTTTCCTAAAGGAGAAGTGTGCCCCATTTGGGAGAACTACATTTTGATGTTTGAATAAAACATCGAATTTATTTAAATGCCGCTTTTAGATGTTTTTGCTAATATTTTTTTCTTTATTTTCAGGTAAGTTGTGATTTTTCTCAAAAGATTTTACGCGTAGCTCTGCACGATTTCTACAAAACGGTTTGGTAAGTAAAAGTATATTATTGATTTCTTTTATTTACTGTTTTATCTACCATGTAATCTTCGTAGTTTAATAATAATGATCTGAGAACATACCAAAAATATTTTTAACTAGCCACTTTCCTCGATTAAGAAATATTTTCATAGCAGATACCTAGAATTTAGTAGGGGCATTCTAATTCCATTAGATAGCAATTCCACTCAGAAACGATATCTTTATGTCTAAAAAATATTAAATAACAACGTCATGTCTGTACCTTATGTTATTTCAAGTTCCTCACATGCAGACCCTGATCTGAACGTCTCCATCATGCTCGCAGCTTGACCTCGAATGACATTTAATTTCATCTATTGCTCAGGCATAAGGCAACACTTTCAAGGGTTTAACATTACATTTGTTTCCAAATATAAGATATAATTTAGTTTCATACAAATCGTTTATTTGTCAAATAAAAAAAAAACGGAATAGAACTTCGCTACTAGTTTTGAACTTACTCTTTAGTGTTTTTACAAGCAGTGACGAGAAAAGCAATTTCCATGAATGCAACAGACAGCAAAACAGATTGCTAGCTAACACTAACAGTAATGCAATAAACATTAGCACGACGACTGCAGCCGACGCGCTGTATATTCTATCTACCCGCATTTGCATAAGGCAGACCGCTGCGTTTGACTTACATTACAACCCTCTCTCGATAATTTACTAGTAACAAAGTAGCATTATACTATTACACATGTTAATTAAACGCATGCATATAAGCTTTGCGAAGTTTAAACTGCTAAAGTCTATATTCTAAATATCTATATAAATATAGGTGTAATATTTATATATAGGTGTAATAATGTTAGCCATATTTTATCAATCATATTTTATTAAAATATAATTTTGTCAATATTTCAGCCATTTAGCCGTGAAAATATGATAACCAGACAGAGATACAGGGGTGTTTACTTGTTTTATTGTACAATTGATAAACAATTATATTACTTAGCTGTAGTTAAGTAACTTTAAATTGAAAACACTAGTAAATAGTCTGTAGATCGTACTATGAAAAGCGAGGCAAGTTTCCGAGGCCGCAGCTGAGTTTCAACGGTCTCGGGTTTCATTAGAACTGCGAAACTTAGAATAATTTAACATTAAGAATTGGAACGATATGTTTTGCAATTTCGGAGAAAACTCTTACAAGGCTTATTCGTTATCTTTTCAGATTTAGTTTTTTTGATAACCAAATAATTGATATTACACCATCCTTCACTTATTTTCTAGCTGATAATCATTTCATTCGTTTGTTTACCCTATTATTACTGTAGACTTGCTGGCTCTGTCAAAGAAACCTTTAATAGTACCGTGCTGATAAAAATATGTAGGGTTATTCCTATGTAATGAATGTATTTGCTAGTCTTCTGTATTTACATGTGTACTTAAATAAAACTAAACTAAAATAACCTAAACAACTTAAATAAAAAACATATACAAATTAAATAAACTGAAATTTTGATTACAACAAATAAAAATAACTGAATTGGGCTCCAGGGATCTATGGGATGTACTTTTGAATTCTTTGATGTTCACCGATTTCTTCGTCATCCCTAAAACAATTTCCGTGTTTCTTAACAATTATAAATAGGAAGTTCCCGCGGTGGCCCCATAATTGATTTATCAATTTTTGTTTTATTAATTTTTTAATAATGTCTAGATATTCATGTTGTTTTTTTTTGATGCCTCAATCAGGTCAGGTCAGGTTTCAGACCTATTATAGTCTGAAACCCTTAATTATGCAGCAGATGTTAATCTGATACATATCTTTAGCAAAAGTAACAAATGATGCGGATTGTCGCATTTGCAACTGCACTTTTATTGTATTCGAACAATGACTTTCCATCACGTGGACGTAAAGTCTAAAACAAAATTCTCGAATATAGTGTCCTGGGTTGACCGATACCAACAATGACAAACTTAAAGATTTTGATAGATATAAAGACTCTATGTTGCCGCGCCTAAGCCTAATTTAAATTGAGAAGTCTAGAGACGTTTATTTTGTGCTTCAAATTATTTTGAAAATCGAAATTATTTCAATCGTGTAAGGGGTCTAGTTAGATCTCATTGAGCTCGGACGTTTTTGAGGACTGACGCTACAATCCGTCGATACTTTATCAAAGTCTTCGAAGATGAATTATTTGACCATTGGTGACAAATATTATTCTTTATACGAAGAAAAGCGAACCTTGAAGAATTTAGTGAGCTTGAAAAGTCTTCTTACAACACTCGTACAATGTGTGTAAAGATAAATTGAAGTCGGTTGGTCAGTTTTTTAGGGTTCCGTGCCCAAAGGGTAAAAACGGGACTACTAAGACTTCACTGTCTGTCTGTCTGTCTGTCTGTCTGTCTGTCTGTCTCCAGGCTGTATCTCATAAACCGTGATAGCTAGAAAGCTGAAATTTTCACAAATAATGTATTTCCGTTGCCGCTATAACAACAAATACTAAAAATAAATAAAAAAAAAATATTAAGGGGGGTCCCCATACAATAAACGTGTTTTTTTCGTATTTTTTTGCTCAATATTAAAAACGGTAACAGGTAGACGCTTCAAATTTTCACAGAATATTTACTTATATATTACCTTTCAAAATAAATAATTAATTAACAATAAAGTAAATATTAAAGGGGGGCTCCCATACAACAAACGTAATTTTTAAGCAATTTTTACTCGATCTTAATTAACAGGTAGAAACTTGAATATTTGTAAGTAAATATTTAGAAATATATTAACTATAAAAATAAATACCTAATCTAATACATAAAAACTCACAAAATGAAAATAATCCGTGCATCTAAACGCGGTGCGAGCGCCGCGCCGGTTTAGCGGGGTAGCGGGGGAGGTAACATCACGGAGCGAGCCATAGCCGCGCGTATTCGCGCGAACGTCGTCATGCTGCCCGGATGTGTATCGAAAACCTACCTATAAGTTTGCAATTTACTACTTGGAATTTCGTTGATTTCTCGTTATTTTATAAACAGAACTAAACTTTGTAGTATTATAGATGATAGTACGGAACCCTTCGTGCGCGTACGACTCGCACTTGGTCGATTATTTAACAACTACACATTTGACAATATGGGTCCTTAGCAAAAAAAATAACAAGTGTTTCATAGAAATAGTTAATTAATCCTAATATCCTTCCTAACATAACTAATTATATTTTATAAACCTGAAATACTGAAATACAAAAGGTATCTGAAATAAAATAATATATAATCGGTGCTAATAGGGTTCTCTTGCATATCCTGTTGCCAATATATGTTTAAAACATTGTATCAAAATCCCAAAATATAACCATCGCATTTGCAATAAGTTATACTTAAGCAAAGCTCTTTTTTCACGACCGAATAAGACACGATAAGACCGACTATGGCCCGACATTGAGGGATTACGATAAAGCGAGCTGTGACGGCCCCTCACGTCGTCGGCACGCTGATACTGATACAGTCTTCACGTACGAGTAGATACAAGTCTAAATCCCAGATCTGATATCACATCCTAAGTCTGTAATATTTATATCTTGTTGACTACATTTGTCTATCGTAGTATTACTTTTGTGATATTATACGTCTTATTATCTACAACACGATAGTTTTCTTTTTGTTGTGTTGGTATAACTTATTGGGTTTTATAGTAAGTACTTTTTTTATCAACCCTGTTTGTACAAACTGTCCCACTGCTGGGAACGGGCCATCTTCTCATTGTGAGAAGGGTTAGGCCATAGTCTGCTAGTAAGTACTTAGCATAAATAAATTAAGATAGTGGAAATGGTCCTGTACATTATTATTTTATTGATGAACTTGTGCTTGATCACAAAATCACTTGTTAAGCTACGTTGCGGTCTACGAGAGAGCGAAGAAATTTTCATAAAAGAAACCTGTGATTTGGATTTTCTTTACATTTTCATATAGTCTAAGATCCCGCTATTGATTAGAAATAGACTTCAAACGGCCTCATGTTCGTAGATACTCCGCTTGAGTTAAGCAGAGGATCTAAATCCATAAGGGACAATAGGTGTAATTTTATGCATGTACGTGTACATACAAGTGTATGTGAGTGCTTTATTTTTAGTAATAGTACATCAGCGCCCCGTATTACCGTGCTTGAGCACTTAGATTATGCTGTGTAACAAATTCCTAACATTTGTTACCGGAATATTTTAAGGAATAACACTCCTCCTTATGTGACTAGGAATTGAACTCGGAAATAGAGCAAGCGCGAGGGATGCCGAGTAATACATATATTTGTGTGTGTAGGTGTAGGTGTGACAATAAGCAGAATTGTACGTAGCGAGAGCCTCCTGTCAGCAGGAGCTTTCATTGTTACGAGATATTTCGTCGGCTGTTTGTGGAACATAACATTTATTTTGTAATGTTATCTGTGAACTTTTTCCCAAAATGGATCTACGTTTGACCACTGACTTGTTTGATAGTAAGCAATGTGGCCGAGAATGGACCACTTAGGTAAACATTTAAACTTAAAAAACTGTGGAAACTAACGTGGTTTTCACACATTTTAAATAAAAACTTCGGGTCACTCACGTCTGTTTTGAGTCGAAAAATCCGATTATAGTTTCAACTGCATTCAGCAATCTTTATCTCGGTCGGTGACGCGCGTCGCACTGGTCGCTATAGTCGGATTTTTCGACTCAAAACAGACGTGAGTGACCCAAAGTTTTCATTTATAACTTTAAAATGCCGTTTAGAAAAACGGAACTTATTTTTATGAAAAATAACGAAAAACACTTCCGATAAAAATTTATAAAAAAAAAACTAGATCAATATCAGCGTTCATCTGTTTGAAACTTTAAAGTCATTGGTTTCAAAGCTACGAAGCCACAAAATACACTCGTCAAACTTTTGAAGCACAACACATTGAAGAACAACATAAATAGAGCAAGAAATCTACATTTTGTCAACTACTGATTGCCACAGAATACCTATTAGTACAGTTACTACGTTACGTAGATAGGCGGCTACGTAAAAATCGTAGAACGAGGCCATGAGCTCGTAGATTGCGGCTACAGAGTAAAGATTTTGTCTCCTGGTTGTTGAAGAAGTATTTGTATCAGCTTTTATTTTGATACGGTTTTTGTAAGGGCTTCGATCTGTGGCCATCGGACGTCGGACCTCAAAATCTTGGAATCAATAGACACTGGGTCCTAACACCCATATTAGGTGTTCATACGTATGTTATATAAATGAACATGCAATAACATGGAGAAGATCTTATGATGGACACGGAAAACTAGAACTGGGAATTCCTAACAATATATATTTTAGCCTGTCACGAAAGTAAAGCGATATTCACAGTATTGGTAATTATGATATTTACGATGTTCTCTTTTGAAATTGAGCTCCCGATCACTGAGCTTGAATATCTACAGAGCCACAATCTTACAAATGTCCGGGCAGCGTTATACATACACATAGGTTCATTACATGGTACGTAATGACACTACATTTACTTAAATTTACATATCTTTAATAGTGTTCAAAGTGGCGAGCAGTTGGCGAGTATTTTCGTACAGTTTTTTAATCGGCTCGCGGGTGCATTGCAATCAATGGTAGTCCCTTATCAAGGATTGCAACTAAGCAAAATGTCGGCGCCCTAAGTAGCAGAGTGCGTAAACTTTTGACTCATTTTTTTTATTACGGTTATGACTCTAGTTCAATGCTCTTGATATTTCGGTTTAGTTACACACATCAAGCTAAGATATAAGTATTTTTAGGGTTCCGTACCTCAATAGGAAAAAACTGAACCCTTATAGGATCACTTTGTTGTCCGTCTGTCCGTCTGTCCGTCTGTCCGGGTGTCAAGACCTTTATCTCGGGAACGTGTGTAGGTATCGAGTTGAAATTAAAACCATATACGCAGATCCATAGTATCTTGCAGAAAGAAAAATTAAATTTCTCAGTTTTCGTAAAAAAAAGTTACAGCCGAATATGTCGTAAAAAATGCACATTTCGACACTCACAGAGGAATCAAGACCTATGGGGTACTTCCCGTTGACCTAGAACTCTGAAATTTGGCAATAAGCATTGTGTTAGAGTACACATATAGGGAAAAATCCGAAAACTGGACATTTTTTATTTAATCACAAAAAAATAGTGTCTCTATGCAAGGAATGAGGGCTGCCTAAAACGTTCGCTCGCTCGGATCCGTAAATAATTTTATGATGTATATTTTTCGGTTTATGAAGGAAAATATAAAAGAAAATATGATTTCCCCCTTTTATTTAGTTTGTACGGAACCCTCGGTGGGCGAGTCTGACTCGCACTTGTCCGGATTTATTTTCAATTATGCTCTTATTGCTCTATTTACTTTCGTGACTGTTCTTAGTATAGTAGAGTTCATCAGTGGCTACCCGCACTAATTAAGCTTCTAATTACTGACGGCTAATGAGCCGCTGTAGAGCGGAACACCCTGTGTGCAGAGGGGAAGGAAAACTACTGGAGCGGGCATGACTTACATTTTGCCCTCCTATTTTTAATGTGGGTTAATTCTGAAATAACATTGCTTATTAATTATTGACCGAACAAGTGAAACAAACGAGTTTCTATAAGATGCTTTATGCTTTAAAATTACATGAAACCGATAAATGAATTAATTTGCTATTCGTATATGGGTTTATTGTAGTATATGATTGCACAATTTTCAGATATATATAATAGCCTGTACCTGCTTATAAACATGTGTGCCAAATTCATAAGTGTATGTATATTTGTATGTATATTTGTATGTCTGTATGTTTGTCAACGCACATCTCCATAATTATAAGTCAGATTGCAATTTTTTTAGTTGAATTAGGTATGGTACAAATTAGGGAACAGTGCAAGTTTTATCAAAATCGGTCCAGTACTTTTCATATACTCTACTTTTATTAACAAATACATAAATACATATGAATTACTAACACTATACTCTTTTCGACCATAATTGACAAAAATACATTTGTAAGGAAATGGAAACACCTTAAATAGTGACGAATCTATCTTAAAAGACTAACGTATACAGGTACTGCTTGCTAGATATATTCAATGTCCATAAGTCAAACAAAAATATACTATGACTGACTGAGTTACGAAGTATGCAGCTACTATTTAATTTACAACTTTGTTCCTTTATTAATACTGTTGAGTATCGTCGCTTGCGGCAGGGTTTTTATTAAAATTCTTCTGCGAAGGACAGAAAGCAAGTTTTCTTGTTCGTATTACGGCGCAGACAAGCCTGCGCGATCACTGCGCCTACTAGATAACACACTACTGTTGCACTCATACTGTATCGGAGACGAAACAGGTAAAATGATCTTTATTATAGAAAAAAATGGCTAATGTGTGGATAGTTTGCTTGATTGTCAGTAGACCTTTTTGTTGAAGCACAGCAGAAACAATTTCAGTGGGAGAACGTTTTAAAACCTCGTTTGTAGGCGAAAAAACGAGAAAATCTGAGGTTAGAATCAAGCATTGTAATTTTCAAATATGTTAAATAGTCTACTATTATGCTTACTAGATGGCGTAACCCCTCACATGATACTCGACTAAGATAAGAACACACTATTGTTTAATAGTATTGTATACAAATAGCATAATTATTCACATATCGTTTTCATGTACTATATGTTTATATAGATACGTGCTCAGTCGATTAAAGATGATCTCGGATTAAAAATGATTTCTATTTTTAACCGATTTCTAAAAATTCTCAATTCGTCGGAATCTTTCGGAGTCGCTGACGTTGCCTCCCACACAGTAGTCGCTTAGGTTTATCCGAGCCTACAGTACAACCCTTTTGAGTGAAGTATTTTCTCATTCCCCGTTTTTATTACGAAACATTCTAGCAATTTGTAGACGCTTTTTGTGAGCGCTGCGTGGAAGTTTCAAATTACAAACGTTTTGCCAAATGCGAACATGCATGTACCGAGGCGTAAGTGTCAACATAAATACTTGCTCAGGGTTTTTACTCGAGTATTTTGTGTTTCTTGTTAAGATCGGATGTTGAATTATCAAATATTGCGACCGATAGCTTCAAGCCGACTACGAATGGGCAGTGTGAGGAATACCTATTATTATAGGTATTATTATAGGTATTCCTTCCTCCTCTTTATGAGAAAATTTTACAAAAATACCACGGATCCGATATCCGTGGTATTTTTGTCAAATTTTCTCATTTATTGCGGTAACGCGAACTTGCCTCGCATTTGGCAATTTTTTATTATTTGTTGTTTTGGTAGTATGTAGTATTTATGCCGTCTTTACTATGGAGCACAAACAAATAATTTTTTGAATATACATACACGTTTGTTGTATAGAGACCTACCTTAATTTTAACTTTTTTATTTTTTATTTTATTTTTTATTATACATAAGAAGGAGGGTTATGTTTTATGTATGTATATATATATATACATACGTATATATTTACAAAAAAAAAGTATATATGTATTCTATCGGCCATCTAGTTCCATAGTACAAGCTTTGCTTAGTTTGGGCTAGATGGTGTTGTGTGAAATGTCCACAAATATTTATTATTATATTTATTTATTTATATGTGTATATTTCAATATACGATAATTACTTCAAAGAAAACAAAAAATAAGAACAAAGAATGCGTATTTATAGTCTTTTACAGGGATTTTACACATACTTTCTCACAAAAACGTATACAGTCAACAACGTATCAACCGTAACGAATCGTAAAAAACTGCTTTTCTTTAGTCTGTTATTTTGTTTTTCTTTTATTTAAATAAAATTAAATACTTGTCAAACAAAGTATTTATTACGATTCCAAAGATAGACAACGGAAGCTTAGTAATAAATATGCTTCCGTTGACACCTTTGGGTACGGATGCTTAAAAACGACCAACATAACTGAGAATCTGTCTTTTCTGAAAAGGTCAAGACATACCGAAATGAATATCATTCTTTTCCATATTGATTACACTTTTTCTTGCCTTTGCCAACGGTTCCACGTTCCCATTTTCATTTTATAAAATTCCAAGGAGAATGTACGTTTATTTTACACACGCCCATCAAAAAGTCATTCTCTTTTGTAACACGATTGAAATAATGAAAACGATCGCTCCGGAGCCGACGACAATGTTATTACAATGCGTTCTGTTGGGAGTAGGGTGAAACTGTATTTACTTATGTATGAATAAATTTACAAAAACGAAGTCTTCTTTATTTAATAATCAAAAATAGTTATTTGTTATGCAAGGCTGCAAAGTTGGTTTTTGGGGCGAGTACTTGTATTGAATCCTGAGCGTAGCGAGGGTTTCAAAAGTACGAGATGCAAAATAACTTTGCTGCCGAGTGAAACACAAAATATTTCACCTCACTACAGCGAGGAAAACGCTAGTCCAGTGCTGCCACCTGCGGCTGGTCAGTGCGATTATTTAAAGAAATGAGGTTGGCGTACTGACATGAAATAAGTATTTAATGCATTTTCAGTGGACTTGCGGTATAGAAAAGTATGGAATAGAAAGGTTCGAATTTTAAAAACTCTTTCCACGCTAGCGGACAAAATGCACATTGCCACTCAGATTTCTAATGACAAACAGAATCTTTCCGAGTTTGTGAGGTGAAAACAAAATTCCTCATTACGTGTTACACTTCAAACAAGTGGTGTGTAGTAATTAATTATGTGCATTTGACGAATGAGGGGTAAGTCGAAAACGTGTGAAGCCTTCGACTGTCACAAAAATGTCTGTGACGCAAACAAAAACAAGCAGTTATTGCTACTTCTAATAACTACTGGGTGAGTGGGAACAGGCGCTGAGTCAATTCAACCGAATCCAGTAGAATGCGTCTGTTATTTAATTTAAATGCATAGCATAATTTCTATTTTTTTGTACATGCATACCTATGCATTGTATGGTACACAAGTAAGAAGGCCAAAAGCTACATTTATTTCCTGTCATCTCGTGATTGAAAAGTGGATGTAAATGGTTTCGAGTTAGCTCTTAAAAAAATATCTGCGCCAAAGATAACACTCACAATAATCCCAGAAAGTAGATAAAAGTGTGTCGAACTAAATAAATAAAAAATGATATTTCTGTTAGTTTAACAAAAGGCTAACTTTCTTCATTTTATCTTGCCCTTTCTACACTCAAATATCCCGAACAATGAAAAAGCGACATCATTTTTATGGTGGATATTTCAAAAAGCACTTTTATTGTACGAACTTCTAAATTGTGAAATTCGCTGCCTTATTTAAACTTTCCGGATTGGTATACTAGTGATCAAATGTAAGATAATTGTTATAGAATGAGGAGATTTTTTGCTGCTTGTTATTGATAAAAAATGCCTTTTGCTTTAAGTTTAAAAAATGACCTTGACTTAATTTTAATATTAAATCAGGGTTTTCGCATAATTACTATAAAAACTAGAGTATATTACTATATAATATTATGGCAAAAATAATAATAATTGCGTTTTAATTTACAGTTGAAACCTACAGAGATGGGCTCTTGTTTCTTTCAGATATGATCCTTGGAAGTACAAACACAGCGTCGGCTTTTAATCTCAGTGTTGACTTTACGTTTCCGTTCCATCCTCCATGTTGACTCGGGGGTGTTTGTTTTTACAAATATGGATTATGGCCATGTAGAGGAAAACGACTTACTTGGAAGGAAACGTCACATGTATTTAAACTTAATATTATATTAATCATTATTACCATCTATGCACCAGTGGATAGTTAGTTATATCAAAGACATGTCTCATGTAGTTTTTCGTGTATTTAATTTAATTTTTATGGAAAAGTTTATGTAGGTAGGTTGTTAATTTCAATCAACAAGCTAATTATATAAATTGTAATAATTTATATAGTAAGGTTGTTGATTTCAATCAACAAGTTAATTATTATTAGGTTTCCGTACCTCAATAGGAAAAAACGGAACCCTTATAGGATCACTTTGTTGTCCGTCTGTCTGTCCATCTGTCCGTCTGTCCGGGTGTCAAGACATTTATCTCGGGAACGCGTGAAGGTATCGTGTTGAAATTAAAACCATACATGCAGATCCATAGTATCTTGCTGCAGAAAGAAAAATAAAGTTTCTAAGTTTTCGTAAAAAAAAAGTTACAGCCGAATATATCGTAAAAAACGCATATTTCGACACTCACAAGGGAATCAAAACCTATAGGGTACTTCCCATTGACCTAGAACAATGAAATTTGGCAATAAGCATTTTGTTAAAGTACACATATAGGAAAGAATCCGAAAACTGGACATTTTTAATTTAATCACAAAAAAATGTGTCTTTATGCAAGGAATGAGGGTCCAAATTTTAAAGTGAATAACCGTATCATGTGGGGTATCATATGAAAGAGCTTCAGTAGCATAAGCTAAAACAGGTTTTTAAATATTTTTACGATGTACATTTTTCAATTTATGAAGGAAAATATAAAAAAAAAATACGATTTGCCCCTTTTATCTACTAGTTTGTACGGAACCCTCGATGGGCGAGTCTGACTCGCACTTGTCCGGTTTTTATATTTATATTTCATTACTCTTGCATATATCTATATACTCACTTAATCACTTAACACTTAGTGTCTAATTTACCCTTAACTAAGATAAAATTCAATTACAACTGTACACATGTGTACAGTTGTAATTGAATTTTAGGTTAACAATGTTTTGTCAGTTGAGTTTATGTATTGTACATATATTATATAGTTATTAATACCTATAACTGAACCTATTTTAATAAAATAAAATAAATATTCATTCATATTACGTTGTACATATCTAAGTGACTAGATGAACAAATCATTCGTCATATGTTTAGTTTATTAACTTTACACTATAATCATTCACACCCTCTTATTGTCAACACAATGGGGACTGCATTGCGCTTGTCGCTCTCGTTTTATACTCGGAAAGTTTGGCGAAAAAGTCGCCTTTTAATATGAATGAAAACAAAATGCAGTCCTAAAACTAAAATACTGAACCGATTTTTATAAAATTTCTATGGGACCATCTGGGAAGTATACACTTTCAAACAAATATATAATTTTTCAAATCGGTCCAAGTGTTTTCGAGTAATTGAGGAACATACATGAAAAAACATATAAAAAAGGTTCCGATTAATTCATAACCTCCTCCTTTTTAGAAGCCTGTTAAAAATAGGCAGATTTCAATATTCTCCTAAGTAAAACAGCATTTACCATTTAGGGCCTTATCGAAAAACGTTACTTAACTTTAACCATCGTCTTAAATTCTCTGTCTTGTTTCCGCAAGTGTCATTACGTGTCAGCGAGAAGTTGACAAAATTTGTTAAGCAATGCTTAAAGTTAAGTAACATTTTTCGGTTAGTCTTCACTAACAGTGACTAACACACTATAAGAAACAGCAAGTATTAACATGTCTAAAATATATCCTATAAATCGATTCAAGTAAAATAAGTTCAATTAAAAGTTGTATATGATGTACAGAATGTAACATCAACAGTACCTTTATACTCAAAACAAGACGGCATCAAACAACGTCAAATACATTTCCCGGTCCCTTACCTTGTGCTAGAACAATATATTATTATGCATCCCCACATCTACTCACACAATAACAACGAGACAATCTCGTAAAACATCACATAGATATACATTCACAGACATCCCGAAAATGTAGCTGAAGAGACGAGAAACACGGTAACCGAGTAGAGAAAATCCAGAGAAATAACTTTCGGGTGCAAAACAATATGTACAAAATAGTAGTACTATGTGCGCGTGTAGAGCTTGTTGCTGAGCGACTGAATGACAAACATCATACTTAGCATCCTAAATCGATAGCCTAAATACCTGAAATTTGGAAGGCCTTCCTTGGGAAGTGTTTATATACACAAAACAAGGCGGAAGGTGATGTTCCATACGAAAACCAAATAAATAAATGCATGTACAATTATTATTTTTGTTGTAAACCCACGTTGTATTATTAGTACCTAGTAAAATTCTAATGCTCGGAGTCTCTCTACGAGATCGAAACAGAAATGAAGAGATACGTAGACGTACAGGAGTCACCGATATAGCACAGCGGATTAGCAAGTTGAAGTGGCAGTGGGTAGGGCATATAGCACGCAGAACTGATGGCCGATGGGGCCGAAAGGTTCTCGAGTGGAGACCACGTACCGGCAAGCGCAGCGTAGGAAGACCAGCCATGAGATGGACAGATGACCTCATACAAGTGGCGGGAAGACGCTGGATGCAAGCCGCTTCCAATCGGTCTTTTTGGAAATCCATGGGGGAGGCCTATGTCCAGCAGTGGACTTCTTATGGCTGAGATGATGATGATGATGAAAATTCTAATAAACAAGTTGTAAATTTTATACATGGGCAATCTTATATTTTTGTAGATTATCTACTCAGTGACAGAACTACGTCAAAAGTAAATTAGTGCGCCCTCTACAGACAAGTGGGGAAAAAACTCATTCACGTTGCTTTCACGGTAACCCAGTTCACAAGAGACGCACACATACATACTACATACACATACACTCGTGTCACACACACAGGCAAGGTTCACGCGAAGAGACCTGCTGGCAAATTAGATATTTCTTTCGCAGAAAACTGAAATGTTTTCGCTTTGAAAAGAATTTTTAATGACTTGAAAAATTGTGAAAGAAATTAATGACTACTCTTGTACTCAAACATATTATATGAAATTGTTAAGTATCTACTAAATTTGTGAAGATTTAAAGCGACGTTAATATTTTTAGTAACTTTATAGCCTGTTGATGTAAAGGTATTAATGAAGTTTGTTGTGGGAAACTTTAGCCCGATAATGGAAAAATAATGCAAAGACTACCAAATATGATATTAATTACGATAAGTTCACACCCTCTGTTATGTTTTTATTATGTATTAAGACTAAAAATCTAAAATAAACTCAAAACTTTATAATTATTTATTTTGAGTCACTCACTCACAAATTTCTCCAATTTTTTTCATATATTTTTTCCACACTTTCACGATCTAACGATTTTTACCTGACTACCCAAGAAGAAGGGTAATATTTTCGGAGTGTGGGTATTTTTTTGCTATTTTGATATATGAGGTGTCATATAATTTTTTTAACTCTTGAGTGAGATTTTCTTATATTAATAACACACTCATTAAGCAGTTTTAATTACATTAACGTTACAAATTACGAATATGTGTGTGTAATTAAATTGATTACATTTCCAATATAAATACCTACACAACTGTATTATTGAAAATAATTGGTTTTCGATTTAAAATATTAATTGTTTAAGAATTGATAATTCCACCAGATAACTTCACAGTTGCAAGGAAAATATGTAAATAACGCTGAATAAATCCATGGATTGGCGCAAACAAAAGGGTAAAACGATCTTTAAAAATAACGTAACAAAATAATCAAATTGAACGGCAATACCTACGGCGCTACGAATAGGCTACGGCGTAGCGGAATAATAGGAATATTTTTTTTTAATTGTTTATTAAGATCAACAAACAGTACACAACAAAGTTTAGGGTTAATACAGTAATCGTTAAGAAATATAGTTCGATGATGTACCAGCAACGTTGACCACGGATTAATTATTTATCAAATATACTTCAACAGAGTGTGAAACATCTAATAAATTACTGACCAATGCTATAATGTTTTGAGTCTCAGTCTTATAGACTGAAACTCAAAACACTAACATAATTAATAATAAAACGGCTAATTTTACATAAATAAATTGAATAACAAAGTAAACGAGTGATGGATGAAAGGAAACTAATTGTTATGGTACTAGAAGGACAATGGGCAATGAACGAAGCAAAACATTTAGGAACTAAAGATAAGCATCATACAAAAGAAACATTACATGAGATATTAAAAGAAATGCTTACTATCATCACTACCCAGGACCTCCAATACAGATCTCCGGAAATTACAAGTGCGTGCATGAAATATATCAATAGTATTAAATAATCATTATAAGATTTAGTCATACGATACAAGGGGGAACGCTGACCCGAATTGGTGCGGCGAGCCGCAGTTTAAAAAGTTTTAGGAACGGTTCTTGAGTTGACTCTTATTGGAACCTTATAACTGAGCATGCCCACCAACTCGGAGCAGTCATATCGATTGTGACAGATGTCATACAAGATGTATGTATATATTCTGTATATTTCTATTGTATATATTTATTCCAAAA
This sequence comes from Lycia hirtaria, assembly GCA_947563715.1. Lineage (NCBI taxonomy): Eukaryota > Metazoa > Arthropoda > Insecta > Lepidoptera > Geometridae > Lycia > Lycia hirtaria. The sequence continues at coordinate 8,327,459 of OX387375.1, read as the reverse complement.
ACATTAGCCTCCTTCTTGGGCGCACTTTTAAAAATAAGGCCCGATTATTAGACCCTCAAGTCAGCTTATATAGAAAGTCGTAAACTGGAAAGGGGTTAAGTACAAGCTTGTTGACTCTTCAAACGATGCCAAAGAACCTATTAAAGTTCTGAATTTAATTAATAACGGATCTAACGAACATAATATTAGATTGATAAAGTGGAAAACTTTTAATTGTAAAAGGGATCTGTTTTGGGGAAACTTGCTACCGAGTCATTTTGTTATATATCTAGTTATTATTTTTAACCGAGCAAGCGAAGCGAGCAAAGATCTCTGCATCAACTGCCAAAATTTGTTTGTATCTGTCTGGATGTTTGTTTGTATTGATATTGATACAGTGTGTAACTCGTATTTTTCAACCAATCTTGACGAAACTTGATGTACGGGTTCTATGATTTTATAGATTGTTTTGTCGTCTATTATGTCTTCTACGAAAGGGAAAGCTTTCTGCGATGTCACTTACTGACCGATTTTAATAATATTTAGCAGAAACGTTTGGTACTCAATTTTATGTAAGAATTTTAAATGTGAGATGAATCGGTCAAGATGTTAAGGTGGAGATTAAAGCGCGCAGCTCCCTCGCGAGAGAGGTCTCGCGCATCACATTTTTAAACATATAAAATCATTGAGTAGGGATATTATAAAAGCGTGAGGCCAATTTGTTTATTTAGATAGTAGAAACATTAAAAAAAGTATTAATCAGATATCATTTATACTGGCGACGGAATAGTAGAAAAACATACTCGTATATTTTTCAATTCCTCAGCCAATTTAAAAGATATCGACGAAAAACTTGCTTTTAATAGTTCTCCTATCTAAATAAACAAATTAGCCTCTTACTTTTTTAATATCCCTAATCAATGATTTTATATGTTGAAAAAGATTGTTATGCGCGAGAGAGATAGCTGCGCGCGTTGGACAAAAAGTTGTGAGGTATCAATTAAATAGTTTGATACATGGTCATTCATCGGTAGATATTGATAACATTTGGTAAAACATTCTATATTCAATTTTTTTCAAGAATTTCGTGGACACATTATGGACATTAGACCTTGTGAGCACATATTTTTGCCACAGTAGGTAATTGTATTCTGTTTGTGCATGATATATTATTTTGTTATTATAGAAGTGCGTCGCATATTTATATCTTCACAAACTCTTAATCAAAATGGGTTATAGAACAATTATACTTATACTTATATATATACGTATAGAAGTATTGTTCCTTGTTTTCGTAAAAATAGACTAAATATACATGTGAAATCCGAAACTCTGTATGAGTGACGTGTGACCAGACCAGCATCAATAAGTAGAATAAGGTAGCATAACGATAATAATGCAGGAAACAGTACAAATCTAAATATTTTCATCACTCAAACCCGTGTACCGTATCCTTTGTTGCCAAAATCAATACGTCCCACCTGTAAGTAGAAAGTAGGCACCGCAAGCCGGGTAATCAGGGCCCACCCGTCGCCTCTCGGATTAAATCCGACAAATAAACAATTAATTCCACAAACAAACATCAAACAACCATTTTATCCGGCTGGTGGTGGTTACACTCCACTAGGATAGGCGTCGATATATTGGACAAAGATAATCTATAAAATAAATAAGTTACACTATCCAATAAATATAAACAGGATGTGATTTTAAAAAAATCAAGTTATAAATTTAGTTTTTGAAACAAAATCGAACTACTGAACCGATTTTGATAAAATTACTATGGGAACGATTTGAAAGTGCCTTTCAAACCATAAAAAAAATTATTTCAAATCGGTTTCTAAATAACGGTAAAAAAAATACAGAAGAGTTCCTTTTTTTTTTTAAGTCGGGAAAGGCGAAAGTAACCCTTACTTTACCTCCTATTTCATCAGAGTAGCAATATAATGTGAACATTCATGTTAAAATGTAGTTTACGTCCTTCCCCAGCCTCATATTACACAAACAAAAAAGTGACAGAGTAAGAATTACTTTTTCTTCTAGTGAATGACATAGTACTCCTGCGACAAACATATTTTTATTTTTGGCAAAATCTATTACAATAACAAATACAAATGATATTAATATGAACCATCGATTAATAGCAGATAGCGTTTTTGTCATAAGTTGGTTCCAACTCAGCACAATGCTGGTAAAAGTAACCAGCGCTGGGCTTCTCTTACCGTTTTTACTATAGAGCCAAAAAAACTTAGGAAAATACACGTTTGTTGTAAGGGGACCCCTTGAATTTATATTTTTTTGTTATTTCTTGACAAATCCGAAGTAATGACAAATATTCTGTGAAAATTTCAATTTACTACCTATTTCTATTCAAAAAATACAGCCGTTTCAGGATAGGCCAGATAGACGTTGTCACACGAAAAGGCTCCTGTACCCTTAGTACAGAACGTACATACATTCGGACATAGGACCTCTTTTTTTTTTGAAATCGGCTAAATACAGAGATAAGTCGATACTTACTCACTGTGTTCTGTCTATAAATCAGCTTATATCAGAAGTCCAGACTTGCAGCTCAATTGATCTAAAATGGTTCGCTTACAACGAAAAACATTTAGACTACACTCTCACATATTATGGGTCTTACCGAAACACCTCATTCAACTTTGATCAATGTGTCAAATTCTCTGTCTTATTTCCGCAAATGTCATTTCGCGTCAACGAAAAGTTGACAGAATATTTTGAGTATTAGTCAAATTTGAGCTTTTTTGTGAACTGTAGTCAACTGTAGTCTGTCAACCATAGAATAAAATCTTAGTGTGATTTGACCACTGTGGTTATTCGAGGGAGTTGATGATTTCGGCTAAAGTTGTAATACCCGATTTATATTCCAGTGGATATTAATTTGTTTAACTCTGCTCGGTGCTCGTGATTATTGTTTTGAATGTCTTTATTAAATCCAGGTTTGTTTACGGTAATAAACTTCACAACTTTGCCCAAGAAGTTACTGCGTGTCTATAAGTAGGAATAGTTAAAAAAACCTCATTATTTTGAACTAATTTTTATTTTTAAATCTTTTTTATTTTTATTTTGTGAGGTCTATTTATTTTTAACTTTGACAGGACACATTGCGATCTCCGGTCTAGTACCTATTTAATATAACAGTTCATCAACTAATTGAAAATGAATATTTCCGCCATTGTTTGAATTTGACGATTAACTTTGTAAAAGTAAATCACCTTTTAAATCACATCGAGATAAGAGGCCTTGGGCATTCGAATTCAGATACCTGATAATTCATTAGACACTGTTTGGAGCCAAGCATGTAGTATTTTTTTTTGCAAAGACGTTTTCGTGGAAACTTTTTTTTAGGTGGTAATAGGTTGCGCTTGAATGCCGACTCGCCTGATGTTAAGCGACGTTGTGGTCTACGATAAAGCGCGCTTACCTAGAAGAAACCAATTCCCTCGTGATTTAAAGACTCCCAGATTATATCTATTGGGAAAGACCCACTTAGGAAGAGTATTCCACAATCTAACAGTCCGCACTTGTTAAGTTTTTTATTTTTTTCGTAATATAAATTGTTAGAAAATAGAAACAAACTATGAAATCATCCGCCTGGATGAACTAATTTAATCGACCAACCTTTAAAACTACTCCGGTGATTTCTCCAGGGAAAACAACTCATGCCATAAATTATGGGGTTGATACGGTACCTACTATCTGCGTGATTAAGATTATTTTAACCGACTTAAAAAAAAGAAGGTTATCAACTCGACCTGTATGTATGTAATATTGTCAGAACTGATTTTAAAAAATCGTTATTACTGACCTCAAAAAATTGTTGGTTTATGGTACTTAGGTATAGTGCCCAGTTTTGATTTGTTTCGTGTTATTTCTCCCTTTTCAGTTAATTAAATTGTTTTGAAGTCTTTTTAATTTTTTTAAATTACTTTTATTAAATTATAGTGCGATCCTTTGCAGTACCACAGTACTAATAGAAAAACTATGGAAAATGCATAGTAACTAGAAAAACGGTTGAACCGTTTTTTGACCATAATAATAGTCAAAAAACGGTTCAATTCATCAAGGTTCATCTTTGGCGCAAGAAAATTATAGCATCATTTATTTATTTTGTAACTTAATTGCTACAATGATACTTTCTGGCAAATGATAGCACCGGACCGCGATATATGGAAGGAAGTAGGGGTTTGACCTTTGTCCATAGTCCAGCAGTGGGACAGAATAGGTTCATAAAAATATATAGTGACATTGATCCAAATCATAAGGATTTCATAAAATCTTTTACCTAACCCACTGTTCGACTCCAAGTTCCGTCTGTGGCATTCTAATCTAGTAGTTTTTTCTTTAAAAAAGGAATTTCTTCGACAGGCGTTTTTATTTCGGAGGTTATTAAGTCTTCTAAACTGCGAGAGAGAAAGCCGTACACTAGTCTGTATTTAAGGTCAAGGTCATTTCTGTCGATTTCGATACATTACAAATGTTGTAAGTATAAGTGAATAAAGTATCGTGTCCTGGGATGGCCGGACGTCCGGTATCGAATTACTCGAACACACGCGCCTTCGGGATTCTACGTAACCGTACGTACGTTTGTTATCCGCCACACGATTTTATCCGGTTCCGTTTAGTAACACGCGCTCCTGACCTCGACTAATGTCGTTCTACATCAATGGTGACCCCGGCAAGCCTTTAATAGGTAATGGGGCCAGCATCCTGGGAACAATTCCCGCTGCAAACGGCCTTTTCGGGTAGTTTTATTTTTATTTTCATTCATGTGTGTGTGTATATATCATATATTTATACTCCTGTTGATGTTACATTTGTTAAATTTAAATAAAGAGTATGGTAACTGCACTATTGAAATAAAAAAAATTGGGTTCCCCCCTTGCAATTATAAACTATTAGACTTAGAAATTCATAATTAATCATAAAGCACCGCTTAAACAAACACTTTCAATGAAAAAAAAACTTTTGGTTTTTATTACATTTCTGTACGAATCCAGAATTAATTTGCAAAGCCAGACATCAAGATCATAGTAGATATTTTTCATTCTAAAATGGACGCCCCACTACAAAGTAGAAAAAGATAGCGCTTTCATAGCTCCAAAGGACAGCACGAGAGAGAAAGTTTTGTAGACATTATTTTAATAAATTATAAATTCGTTTTTTTTTATTTAAATGTTCTACATTTCTTCTAATTTTTGTTTACTTACTAAAATTTCAGTGTAGTTGTAGTTACGCATCAAGAACATAAACCAAAAACCACAAACAAATTTTCGGCATCTAGTTAACCTTTCAGCCATAAAATTCTTCCTATAACACAGCTTCCAGCATAAAACTAAACATAAGTACTGAAGTAGGATCATTTTTAATAATAGAAAACATTGTTGATGCATTTACATGAATAAGTAGGCATGAAGTGGAATCCACTGAATACGGATAATCCAGATTATCTGGGCATTACCGACAAACGGACTATTTTATACAACTCTCTATATACCTAGATACAATGAGCAGCTTAAATTATCAAGGAACAATTGACTAGTGATATATTATATTGATGGAACTACTAGCGGAAGCTATAGTTGTGCTAGTTTAGTAACTCACCAACTCACCATCTATTCTGTGGCTTAATTCAGATACTATTATTTTTACAGGATGGCCAATTTTTACATTTCATCAAAACTCAACAACGTAACCTTGTAAAGGAGGGCACACAATATTATTTATTTTTAACCGACTTACAAAAAGGAAGAGGTTCTCAATTTGACTGGACATTTTTTTATGTTTGTTCAGCGATTACTTCGCCAATTTTGAATCGATTTTAATGATTCTTTTTTGTTTTAGTAGGTCATACTTCAAAGGTGGTTCCATCCCATGGTGGTGAGTTTTATCAAAATCGGCTCAGTACTTTGGTTTTTATAACGTAATAACTGGAAATTATATCATTCAAGTAAATGAATTTCATATTTTGAAGTAGTTTTTTCATTTATTAAGCTATAATTATTTAGAACTGCACCTAACCTAACCTTTTTCAGTTAATAAATATAGTTCAAAAAACTGATAAAACTGACTTCAAAATACGCAATTTGTTTGCTTGGATGATATTTTATCAGTTGTTATAAAAACCAAAGTACTGAAACGATTTTGATAGAGATTATATTATTATGGGACCACTGCCCTACCAAACAAAAAAAAAATCATTAAACTCAATGCACAAATATCGGAGTAATCGGTGAACTTATTTCACTACAGGACTAGCACAAAGTCGGCGAATTATCACCCATTTCTCGTTGAAATGCAAAAATCCGTACTCGGCGATATCGATCCACATTCCTGTTGCGTACTGCACAAGAATGGAATTCGTTGCCGCCATCTCTGTTTCCTGAGACCTACTATCTTGGAATTTTCAAGGCTAGAGTGAATAGATATCTTCTAGATCGACGAGCTCCATCCTCGGCCACACCGTCGCTTAACATCAGGCGAGTTGGTGGTCAATCGTAGATCTATAGTGTATAAAAAAAGGCAATTTTACGCTAAGACAGACACGAACTTATATCTCGGAAAATCCATGGTTATGAGTAAAAGGCTTATTTGAAATTGCTTGTAATGAGTATGCTTCTAGACGACTTTCAGTCCAAGACTTAATACTTCTATGCATAAATCATAAGAAAAGAATAATAATATGTATTTTTAGGGTTCCGTACCTCAAACGGAACCCTTATAGGTTCAGTTTGTTGTCCGTCTGTCTGCCTGTCCGTCTGTCAAGACCTGTATCTCGGGAACGCGTGAAGGTATCGAATTGAAATTAAATCCATATGCGCAGATTCAGTCTCTTGCTGTAGAGAGAAAAATCAAACTTTTCAGTTTTCATAAGAAAAAGTTCAGCCGAATATGTCGCAAAAACGCATATTTCGACACTCGCAAGGGAATCAAAACCTATGGGGTGCTTCCCGTTGACCTATAACTATGAAATTTAACGAGAAGCAATGTCATATAGTACACATAAAGAAAAAAAGTCCGAAAACTGTACATTTTTAATTTAATCACAAAAAAGTAGGATCTTTATGCATGGAAGGAGGGTCCAAATTTTAAAGTTCTTTAACCGTATCATGTGGGTTATCATATGAATGTATTAAATAGTAGTAGGAAAGCGTGTGTACCCAGAACACTCACGCTCGCTTAAAGGCTTCTTCTTGCGGCGGCGTCGTGTGGCAGGTCGCCCTCTTCACTCAAATATGGTTGAGGAGAGCGATGGCTAGCACATGCGTCAACTCGTGAACAGTCAGCAGAACAACAGAAGCAGTCCAGCTCCCGCAAGAAGCACCCTTGCGGGAGCTGGACTGCTCGGCGTACACACGCATGCATGTGCATGTTAGTTAAGTATTAACAGTTATTAGTTAAGTATTAACAGTTATTAGTTAAGTATTAACAGTTATTAGTTAAGTATTAACAGTTATTAGTTAAGTATTAACAGTTATTAGTTAACTATTAACGCCTTCCTCTTGTATGCTAGTTAAAAAATGTAAAGTTAGCTAAAAAAATGAAAGTGCTTCATTAGCACAAGTTAAAACAAGTTTTTAAATATTTTTATGTTGTATATTTTTCGGTTTATGAAGGAAAATATATAAATTTCAAAGCACCTTTACAAAGATTTGTGCATAATATATAGCGGGCAGGTCCACCTTAATTACTAGTAAAGCCACCGTCCGTCGCTGCACTGGCCAACAATGCTGGAATGCGGGATTAACGCCATTGTTCCGCCGTTGTGCCAGTCGAGATTGTTCCCGGGCTTAAGGTGCGCTCTCCATAATCCATAAGCAGCTAGCGAGCGAGTAATATAAATTCGAGGATATTGTAAGGCAGAACAGCTTCGCCAAAATCGTGATTTTATAATTATAGTTTAAAAACTGAAAAAACTGACTTCAAAATACGCAATACAACACATGCGCGACTTTCCGTTCGAATTGAGTAACTTTAATTCGAAAACGAATTGAGTATTTTAAAGTCGGTTTTTTCAGTTTTTTAAGCTATAATTATTTCAAAGTTAGAACTGCATAATTGTTTAACTTTTTTAAGTTAATAATTATAGTTTAAAAAACTGATAAAACCGACTTTACGCAATTTATTTGCTTGGATGATATTTTACCAGTTATTTTGTTATAAAAACCAAAGTACTGCATCGATTTTGATAAAATGTATATGAGACTACTTCTGAAGTAGGACCTACCAAATACAAAAATAATCATCAAAATCAATGCACAATTGACTGAGTAATCGGTGAACAAACATACAAAAAAATAAACATACAGACCGAATTGATAACCTCCTTCTATTTGGAAGTCGGTTAAAAAGAGCCAAAGCCAAACTAGCCAACAGTGTTTGCAAGGATTGCTGATTGTCTAAGAGAAGCTAAAGTACTCTTCATAAAAGAAGTCCCACGGACTCGCTCACATCGCGCAACGGAATATCGACCGACCTGAAAATACAGTAGTGCTGCTGTTTTTCCTTGGGACTTATTTCATGGAAAACACTCTATGCATAATGTGTGCGAATGCAAATACGCACGAGAACTTCTGATTAAGATTGTAATTAGGTATATTATGTGTGTGAGTGAGAGAATAATACAGATAAAATCTTGATAATTTTGCTTCTTGTGAGAGACCCTAGTCGAATCACACCACACCTAGTAGGTACTACAAAATACTTGTGTATGACATCTGTGAAAAACTTGAACGTACTAAATTTAAAGATAATATATAAAGATAACAGTTTAAGTACCTAGAGAAAATTTTGTGGCATTTGGCATTTTACTCCTAACATCTTCAAATCTGTTGAAATCTGAATCTCTTAATAAAATAATATCAGTAGGTGGAATACGATCATGTAAACTTTCTGTTTATCACTGGATTCGCAGGCACTGGGAAATAAAGGGGGTAAGTAAGCATATGAGCAATAGGTAGCTTTGGATAATCCTAGGATTTTTTCATATAATACGAGTAAGTAGGCAGGTACCTATTGTAGCTAACGTATAAAGTTTTAATTGTTTTCCTTACAGAGTTCACATGTTACATAAAAATACTGTGTTTTGTTTATATGTATACACTTTGTTAAATATTGCTAATGGTTGGTCTGATTTTGACATAATTCAGAATAAATATCTTCTATAATGTTATTACAAAAAGTGATTTATATAAATGTTTATGACAGAAAGTGGGTTTATAAAAATAAATAAAAATTTATGGGTAAATATAAAAATGGCATTAAATTACTGCGTTTAATTATAAGAAAAATATAAAAAAGTAGATCATATTATAGTATATTCAACTATTTCTTTGTCCCGTTCTAAATTTAAACCACAATCTAAGTGTTGTTTGTCCGCAACGGTCCCAACGACCACTGGCCACATAAACGACCATTTCCGGCAGTTTCGCGTCGATTCGCGCGGGACCGCGAGACTGCTCACTTCCGGGACCGCGATTGCACAGACCTTACTAGTGATGTCCTTGCAGTATAATAATTTTATCTGAAAGTTTTAATAATCATTCTTAGAAATGCAATCATTGTTTTCAAGAGGTTAATAATTTTAAAATAAATGAAAAAAAGTGATGCACTTACGTAGCGATAAAGAAAATAAAAACTTGGGCCTGACAATTTGTTTCATATAATAAAAATGCGTAAAAAGCGCATTTGCTTGTGGCAATAATGCGACACATATATTATATACATTTCGAACTTGAAAATTTAGAAATCCGTGTTTCTGTATCTATTCTGGGTACCTGCAGGCTGAGCTAAGTGGAAAACGTTTCTATTTTTAAAAACGCTTACGTTTCGAAATGCTAAGAAACTGTGACGTGCCGTCACGTGACAGTTTATACTCTTTAGTTTTCTATTCTACTGGCGTTCACAAAATTAGAATGCTATTTGTCTAATACCATTGTTCAGTGTTTTGTTTTTCAGTGTTATAGGTATATGGGTTGATAGCTGAATCAACTGAAAACTGCAGTGTTTATTTAGCATCTAACCTATTAAATATAGTTTATAGTCAAAATTACGGTAGCTATACGGTACGGTATTACGGTAGGTATTTAAGTATTTTGTATTTTTGTTTGGCCTAGTCCAAACTCCTTTTATCTACATAAAAAGTATATCTGATCAGAAATGCTAACAATTCCATCACTAGACCTCAACAATAAATCTATTAATATACCAGGAAACACGTGACAGGGAAATATTAGATTGTTGTGATTTATTTGTTATGCTAACCGAGAGTTGCGCGATGAGAAAGCCAGTTTAACTTCCGACGATGATCCCGACGGGTCTCGTATTGCGAAAATAATGTTATATTGCTTCTTTTATTTTTTCACAAAATTTTAAGTGATTAAAAACGTGTTCAGTCTTTACAAATAAAATAATTCAACATGAAAAATGGTGAATATGGCAAATGGCGCAGGACCGTGACTTGTGGAGGGAAATGGGGGATACCTTTGGCCAACAGTGGGATAGCATAGGTTAGCAAAAAAAATGGCAAATATATAAATTTCGCAATGCCTCCAGTTAAAAAAACGAAGTGTGAGCACTGAGCAATATAGGTATATATTTAGAATTATTTTCGTAAATATTTAATTAAATGCCAAATCAAATTCACAAAATGTATATTAAAGATACCAGAATGTTCTGTTCATATTCTATATTTGATCGTGTCTTTTGTTCTGCCCACAGACATAAAATGTTTTCGCTACGCAAAGTCTTTAGTTCTGCCACGCGTTCAAATAATGTTTTCGTGCAGCGGTGAAGCATGATCGTTATGTTAATTCATAAAGTTTGGCGTAGATCGAACATCGATGTTGAAAAGTTGACGAAAAGGATCTCGCTGGTTTGTGAAAGTATGGTGTTATTGATTGAAACAGGGGCTTTGAACGTGAGGTAAGTCAAAGCTGATTTTTCGTAAAATTGTAGCATGTAAATCTTTCCATAATTTATATATTAATTGTTGAAATTTGACTATTTGTGTATAAGTACTTTATACTTACTCTTAAATAGTCAAAAGTCGGTTATGCTAGTTTTTAGAGTTCCGTATTCAAAGGGTAAAACGGGACCCTATTACTAAGACTCCGCTGTCTGTCCATCTGTCATCAGGCTGTATCTCATGAACCGTGATAGTTAGAAAGTTGAAATTTTCACAGATGATGTATTTATGTCGGCGCTATAACAACAAATACTAAAAAACAGAATAAAATAAATATTTAAGGGGGCTCCCATACAACAAACGTGATTTTTTTGCCGTTTTTTATAGATAATGGTACGGAATCCTTCGTGCGCGAGTCCGACTCGCACTTGGCCGATTTTATTTGTAATACATGTTATTTTATGTTTTTCTAAAACTGTGTAGCGAACTATCGAGCAATACAAATACTTACAAAACAAAACCAAACACTATTTGGACCTTTTAAATGCGCGTGACTGTATAATCAATAAATGCATAATGTAATGATTTGAATCTACGTAATGTACATCAGGTCAGATCTATATTTAAAAGATCTTTGGATCCATTGGCCAAATTTGGCCTCAGTATCTATTGTTTGTTTGAATTATGTTATTGTTATATTTTCCAGGATTTTCAATATTTACAATTTTAATCCATATATTTGAATCTACGTAATGTACAAAAGGTCAGATCTATATTTAAAAGATCTTTGGATCCATTGGCCAAATTTGGCCTCAGTATCTATTGTTTGTTTGAATTATGTTATTGTTATATTTTCCAGGATTTTCAATATTTACAATTTTAATCCATATATTTGAATCTACGTAATGTACAAAAGGTCAGATCTATATTTAAAAGATCTTTGGATCCATTGGCCAAATTTGGCCTCAGTATCTATTGTTTGTTTGAATTATGTTATTGTTATATTTTCCAGGATTTTCAATATTTACAATTTTAATCCATAATATATGTACATATATAATAATTCATATTATAAAAGTCAAAGTAACTATCTGTCTCTTTAGCTGCTGGTTACCTTTCTAAGACTAAATGGCTGAACCGATTGTTACGAAATTTTATATAGATATAGCTTATATACTGGAGACAAATATAGGCTACATTTTATCATCATAATTTTCACCATTTTTCATCACTATGCAGATAAAACCGCGAACACAACTAGTAATATTATATTGACTATATTTATCTTAAATATAGGTGTTTACAATACAGTACATGTAATAAGTATTAATATAGTTTATAAAACAGAAACAACTAACATCAATAAACACAATTTCAAATTTTATACTAAATAATTATCAAAAAAATTATGAATACCCAAAAAAACACATCTAGTTTGCTGCCGGCAGCGAGGCTGGGTCCAAGCTGCTGGCTATGGAGGCTACTGGTTTCACCCCCGTAAAAAGTGGTGATGAAGTGGTCTTCCAGCAAACAGACACATGGTCGCCCACATGACCTGTTCCACGTAGATCGCGGTCGCACAGTAGCACGTTCTATGTCGCCTCTGAATCGCGCCCGTCGCCACTTAAATGCACTCCTTGCTACCAACCCTGATTGTGACATTTTTTATGATAACTGGAAGACTATTTTAAGTACCTCCTTGACTTACTGTGAACATTTAATGGATCAATGAGACAGGTATAAAAAGCCTGACGATTCATTGGATTTTGACGGTAACCTCTGAGTTTATTGACTTGGTACTCTGAGTACTTACCCGAACGGTATATTTTACTTTGTTTGATATATCTTTTTTTTTTGTATTGACATGCTAGGCGTATTGCCCATTTGACATTTTTATAATGACATTTTAAATGATATTGTATTTATATAATGCATATTTCTTAATGTTAAGACATGAATTGTTTAAGAATAATTTTTGAATATTGTGAGATAATTGTAATTGGTCTTTTTCCGTTTTTATCTCAATAAACGAATATGAATATGATGTTGATGATGATGAAATGTAGCCTATGTCCGTCTTCAGGTCCTAAAGAATCTCTGTACCAAATATAATAACGATCGGTTTAATAATTTGGTCTATAGAAAAGGTAACAAATATACAGAGAGACAGACAGACAGACAGAGTTACTTTGACTTTTATTATATTAGGAAGGGTTAATGTATAATTATATTGATTAATTATTAATTAAAGGGTTCATAAAACATGTTTACAAAGTCTAGGTTAATTGAAAGTTTTCCAACTTCCTGACGCAATCATTTTCAGAATTTTTAAAAATATGCGACCTGGCACGTCCAAATGCTCTTTTATCCTATGCAAACGTACTTTCATAAAATAAAACTTTACCAAGGTCTGGTACCCGCAATATTTGAGTTTAAAATGTCAAAGGTGTGTAAATAAAATCCTTTTTCATTTGTTGGACGTGGCACGTACCAAAAGACTGTCACACATACGGTTGTTTAAAATGTTGTTCACATGTGAAGTGACAGAATGGCAGGATTTCACATCAGGTGTAGTAGCTTCTACTTTATTCTGGTTCGAATATGTGTATGTATCCCCTACTCACGTAGTGTAGCTATATTACAGCACCGCCAATGCGTTCTGTCGTCGGGAAATTTATAAACTATTTAAAAATTCAACAGCGGGCTGGATACAAACCTTCATCAGCGGGGTCTATGTAGTTTAATTTCGGACAATTAAAAAATCGATTCTTGAATAATTATAGTTTTAAAAACTGAAATAACCGACTTCAAAATACTAATTTAGTTTACTTGGATGACATATTTTTACAATTATTTTGTTTTAAAAATCGAAGTACCGAATCGATTTTGATAAAATTTTGGATATGGGTGGTCTCATAATTCCTTTTGAGTATGACCTACCAAACAAAGAAAGAATCATAAAAATCAATTCATAATTGGCGAAGTTATCGCTTAACAAACATACAAAAAAAAACATACAGTCGAATTGAGACCTTTTCCTCCTCCTTTTTGGAAGTCGGTTAAAAATGCAACCGAGGCTCTATTGACAGGAATGAAGTAGGTAATCATATTGACAGTTTACGGAGTTCGTTCTTACTCCTGACGGTGATATTTTTTTTGTCTACAATGTTGTCAAAACACAAGTTGGTACTCGAAAGAACAAAACGCCGCTTGCATAAAGCGTAGACAATCAAAATAAAGACAGCTCTGAGAGAAATAGCCGTATATCACAGGTGTAATTATACAAAGTACAGACAGACCGACCAAGTTATTAGTCCAGTTGGCCAAAATAAGAAATTAGGATATTATGAGACTGGCTTTCGGTTTTACCCAGAAAAAAGCAACGGTGGCGCCTTTGTTTGAGTTTACAGAGATGTTTGTACACACAGGTACAGAAACACCAAATAAACATTATAAAACAGCGACAGTTACAAACTCGGTGTAAATATACGCTTTTTATTCTCCGACCCACACAAATTCGCACAATCTGTGGGCATAAACGAAACGCTTAAGTAAATAAGTATGTGCTGCACTTAAAGGTAAGAGAAAATATTAACAAGTGTGATATGAAAGAGTGTACAAGACCTCACGGAACTCTTACGATATTGTTGCAGTTTTATCCAACTGTTTTGCCTGCAAATAAAGATATTTTTAGAGATGGAAAATCCCTTTATTTTTTTTTTATTTCTCATTGTGGTTTACATAATAATTTAAGACATGCAGCGAAATACACGTTATAGAAATACCCCAGCTATTTGAAGATAATTAAAATTAGACAAATTATAATACGACTGTCGAGCGACAGCTAACATTCGTTTGTCAGTCTGTCTGTCCGTATGGCACAGTCATTTTATTCAGAGACTATCAACCCTGCATTACAACTTTTCGAAATATAGCTAGAAATATGTAAAATAGTTAAGTCATTATAGTACTGAGGTCATTGAACTTTTTGCAAAGTAGTCTAAATAAAAAATACTCGCCAAGTAGTTTTCTTTTAAATTACATTATTAGCTACGGAACTATATGCCTGTCGCGAAACGATCTTGGCCACTTATTTGTAATATTTTTGTATAATTTTTCGTTGAAAAGTATCGCTTAAACCTGCTAGTCCTGCTACTATAATACTTATAGGTATATCACTAAAAGCGGTCAATTACTATAAGCGAAGTCAAATGAGGGCTACCGTTTTTATGCTCACCAGTTGGCGCCACCGGCGAGTGAGCTCCTGTAAAAAATATTATTATGCGTGTGGAAACAGAGTTTAATTACAAGTAGTTAGCTAGTAATGTAAAAGTGCAATTGAAGAAAATATAGAGCATACTGCAGTTCCGTTTTGTTCGGGTAAAAAGAAGGACATACGTTTTCGAAAGACAATTTTTATTAAAGCTATACGGTTAGCAGCGATTCGCAAAGACAATTATACCCCTTCAAAACATTCTTGTGTTTGTAAAAAAACATTTCAACCCTGACAATTATGCGTTAAGAACCAACTACTGAAAATCGTAAGTAATATGTCATTTAGGAGACTTCACTCTACACTAGCGCCTCTAGTGGCGAATTCAAACGCGGTGCGATTTGAAGTAGGTATTGAATAATATTTCTAATAACGTATGCTTTACTCGCAAATTTTAACTTCCAATTCACTTGGCGTCCGCGCACCGTCAGATACCCTACGGTACGAGAGTACATCGCTTAGCATAGCATCCTCGGTGGAATATTAACCCTCGAGTCAGGTGAAAATGTGCTCAAAAATAAAAAAATAAATACAGCTCGTTTGAGATACCAGGATTATTTCACGGGTATTCTGTTGTATCTGTATTCATTACTGTAAAAGGTTAACGGGGGCTTGCGTGTACATTTAGACGAAATGTGGGGGGAAACACCACCTAAAAAGAGGGGGATATACGTGAAAAGGGGGGATTTGCTCGTTTTCGTGGTCGTTTGTGTGATGATAATGACGATTGCATGCTTTGTGGCGATGAGGGCCATCAATTGTAAGAGCTAATGAAACTGACGATATTTTTAAGGAAAGATTTTGGTGTAGGGACACTTAATTTTATTTTAATTAATGTATTTTTTTTATACAAGATAGATCTACGATTGACCACCAACTCGCCTTATGTTAAGCGACGGTGTGGCCGAGGATGGAGTTCGTCGATCTAGAAGATAATTAAGATAGATAGTTAAGATAGTATAATAATCTTAGTCAATATTCCAATTTTAATATTGTAATGGACGACATGATTGCTAGTCGGATGACCACAAGTGGCAGTCCTGATTCCTATTCTATTTTTTAATTGAAACGCTGCTGAATTTCATAAAAAAATACTTTCGATGGATCGTCTTGCTGGACCAACTTTATCACAACATGTTTAAATCTTTTTAAACAAGTTGTGATAAAGTTTCCTATCGCCACTTTCAAGTTTCGGTTAGAGTGAATTGGGGTCACTTCACTCTAACCGAAACTTGAAAGTGGCGACAGGAAACTTTATCACAACTTGTTTAAAAAAAAAATAATGAAAATTAAATAAAAATTACCCGATATAGTTATAATGTACTCGTAATTATAGTTAAAAACCAACAATTTAGTTAATATAGTTTTAATTATAGTTAGAAACAACCGACTTCAAAATACGCATTTTTTCCCCAGTTATTTTGGTTTATATGTATGTGCATTTTATCATGAAAATCAATTCGTAATTGGCGAAGTAATCCCGTAACAAATATACAAAAATGTATACACAGCCGAATTGAGAACCTCCTCCTTTTTGGAAGTCGGTTAACAACCTAAAGCTTTAAAAAATCCACAGCTGTATAAACATTCTCTCAAGTAAACTTTCAAACAAAAAACTCTAAATGATAGGTACAACCGTTTGGGTATTATGGCGCCGCATACAGAAACACAACCATACATATTATGCATACGTGAAACTGCACATGCAAGACCACCTGAAAAAATAACTCCTTACACTGGTATAATGAGCGCGCATAGAGTTACGTTAAATACTAAAACTCCATTCATAAATTGTGGTGCAAAAAATTCAGTCGCACATAATGCTGTAAAAGAAGTTATTTGTAAAAGCGCTTATTTCCAATTTCCACAAACTTAGAACGGGTTCGACGTGTGCCATTGACGAGGATAATGTAATAGGTAGTTGGAAACTCTTTCTGTGAGGAATTTAATTAAGAGCGACGTCGACATCGACGTCGGTTGCAGTTACTAGGGTTCTAGAGACTACGTAATGAATCTCGTGGGGTTTTTGTGCAACTTATGAATGTATTTTTATACAACATGTATGTACATACATGTTGTATATATTATGTTATGCAAGATAATATACTCATACACAACATGGGACTTGCAGCCTTACATTAACATTGGTTAAGAATTAGACTATTTGTTTTATTTATTATGTTTAGTATGTGTAGTAGGTATTTTATATATTGTCATTTTCTATTATATGTATGAATAAATAAATATTTTATTAGTATACAACATAATATATATGCATTTTTTACCAGACTGCGCAAGAAGGGTTAAGTTCTTTGAGTGCATGTACCTAGTCTTGCCATAAATATTGTCACGAAGAAAAAAAATATTTTTTTATTGCAAATAATATTTATTACTTTTACAGTGTGTTAGTTTAATACATAAATATAAAACAATTTAAAATATAAAAGCTTATTCGAAGTGGTCTCCATTGGCTGCAATACAGTCCTTTAAACGTTGAGGCCAGTTATCAATAGAAGCACGCACTCTTTCCATGGGAAAATTCTTCACTGCCAATCGTATGGATTGTTTTAGGGACTCCAAATTATCATGGCGTTTAGAGCAAGCCATACTCTCTAAAACTGATCATAAATCATAATCCAGCGGATTAAGATCAGGACTAGACGACGGCCAGTCTTCAGCTCTGATGAAGTCCGAAACGTTCACTTCCGTCTTGTTGGAAGGACCATACTTGGTTATTGAACATGGTGTTGTTAAGGGGCTTAACTACCTTCTCAAGAATGGTATTTTGATACACTTGTGCCGATGTTTTGATACCTTTTTCACAAAAATATGGCTCAGTCACTCCTTCATAGCTAACACCCCACCAAACCATCACTGAAGTCGGATAATGCCCACGTTGCACTCTGTCGACTAATTGGGAAGCTTCCTTAGAGCTTTGAGCATAAATACGGTCATTTTGTTTGTTAAAATGTTGCTCAATTGTAAAGATTTTCTCATCCGTAAACAAAATTTTTCTGTGACCTCCCTTTGCGTACCGCTTCAGTAGTTGTTTCGATTTTACCACCCTATTCTTTTTTAAATTATCAGTTAAAAAATGACCAGTGCGTCTCTTATAGGCTGCAAGTCCTAAGTCATCTTTTAAAATACGCGACATGGTTCTGGGTGCTATCTTCATCTCCCGAGATAAAATCTTTTGCTTTCGGACAGGATTTCTTCGAATTCTTTCCCTTACTGCTTTGACCACCTTTTTCGTACGAACACTACGTGGACGGCCAGATCTCTTTCTGTCACTAACAGAGGAGGTCTCATTGTACCTATTAATAGCCCGGTACACAAACATTTGACTAATACCAAGCGTATGGAGAGTTTTAAAAATTGCATTTGGCTCCATACCAACTTTGTGTAATGCAATCACAGCGATTCGGTTCTCTTTATCACCCCACTCCATTTTAATATCGCAAAATATTGTACAATGTATTGGCGCCAAAATTAGAAAACTCAATGAACAATCGTATAAAAATGACAGATTCCAAATTCAAATGTAATATCTTTCTTATTTTTAACTGTAACAGTATTTATGGCCAGACTAAGTATACATATCCACATATGTATGTATGTTTTTTTTTAGTAAAAAAGGGCAGCTAAAAGGCAGACTGCTGCCTAATGTAGTAGGTAAGTATGAACCGTCAGTAAGTGATAACCGTCGCCTATGGACAACTGCAACATAAGTGACATTACTGTTGCTTTGCTATGTATGTATGTTTTAATATTACAGCCTAAACAGCTTGATCGATTTTAATGTGTGAGGTGTCGTTAGATTCGTGTTTACTCACTGAGTGTCAAATACTATATTTTTTGTAATAATAATACAACTCTTGTAAAATAAACAAAATTTTTAAGCAGTTTTTGCTGTCTCACTTACGATTTCGTTACGGTTGATACGCTGTTGAGAGTACGTTGTTTTTTGTGAGAAAGTAAGCGTAAAATCGCTGTAAAAGATTATAAATTGGCATTCTTTAGAATAATTCTAGTAAAACACTTGTTTATTATGAAATAGTTCGTTGGAGGTTACGAAAAATCGCATATATTTTTATTTTTGCAAGAGATATATTATTATCACAAAAAAATATATAACCTATGACACTCTGGAAGAGACAACCACTTGATCAATTCTGTTTATTTTTATGTCAAGTTGTAATAATTGTGTACTTTATCTACCCATCAAATATCATTAAAATCAGTTGGTAATTAAAGCCGCAATAAACTTCCCCACTTTTTATGAAAACCACCTCTCCTATCAAAAATCGCCGACGACATTTTTTTAAATTATGTAATCAATAGAACCTATACGCCAAGTTTCATCAAAATTGGTTCAAAATTACGACCTGTACGTGCGTACGAACATACAAATAACAAACTCACAAACTGACAGATGAAAGAAAATTTGGCCAGTTGATGCAGAGACGTTTCGCTCGCTCGGTCAATTATACGTGTGTTATGTGGCAGAAAGTACATAGGAATTTAGTTCTGTTATGAAAGATTGGGGCATACAGTTAGGTATTATTGTAGCTGGTATAGCGCTTTCAATTATTACTCTTGTTTTCACTTTAGGAGTAATTTTAAACTCTATTTATATCATTATTTGTATAGGTATTTATATCTAATCACTGAATAGAAAATCTCTTTTTAGTACGCTCATGACTTTATCAAAATCAAAAAATATCTCAAGCGATTAATATCTATTTTTATCCGACTTCAATAAAAGAGGAGTTTCGCAATTCAATTGAATTTTTTCTTTTATGTTTATTACTGCAACTCTGTCGTTTATAAACAGATTTTCAAAATTATATTATATTGTAATGAAACTGCGCATTTGAAATGTGTTGTTTCAGTTTTTAAACTATAATAATTATATCCATTAAAACTTTGAATGTATGACTTTCCAAACATTATTATCGACTGACCTTGTGGCTCAGTTGGTAGTGTGTCTACGTCTACCTGCTGAACTGAAAGGTCGTGGGTTCGATCCCCACCCAGGGCAAACATTTGTGTGATGAGCATGGATGTTTGTTCTGTGTCTGGGTGTTTCTATGTATCATATGTATATATTTACAAAAAAAAAGTATTTAAGTATTCTATCAGCCATCTAGTTCCATAGTACAAGCTTTGCTTAGTTTGGGTTAGATGGTGTTGTGTGAAATGTCCACAAATATTTATTTATTTATTATTTTACACAAAAACTATCATAGATATGTACCTATTATATTGTGACAAAAACATACAACAGAAAAAAAAACATAAATATATAAACAAAATATATAAATTTATAGTAACAACAATACATTGAATTAAAAATAAAAATGGTTTAATTAATAAGGAATCCTTTAGTGAAAATGTAGGAATCTTAAAACCATACAACTTTTATCGGATTTATTTTAGGTATATATTATATTTTACATAATTTAAGAGCTAACGTTTCAAACATTTTGCAATATTTGCAAAAATCTAAGAAATCATTATTTAGGAATACCTTATTCCACAAATCAATATATTAGAAGTGCAGAAGCAGCGATCGGAAAATGTAACCGAACTGCCATTTGATCCGTTTAACGATTGAAGCAAACGGCATTACGGTCGGATATGCCCTATTATTGCTTTGTACGGATATTAATAATACAATCTGCGATCTAAGTTAATATTAGTAGTGGTTTATGGATGGGGAAACTTCTTCGTTTCACGTTAAAACGATATAATTATATGTAAAGATTTACTTCTATTCAATTAAAGATTATGTTCACGTTAAATTGGCGTGGAGTAGTGTAGTTCTGCACAAATAACTGTAAGCATGACGAGGTCTCTTTACAGCCGTATTGAATTTATTTTGAACTATTAATAATGTATCAATCTATTTTTTTATTTAATTTTTAATGGTACAAGGCCCCTATACAGCCGCATTTGATTTGATAATGTATTTTAAATTTACCCACTTAATGTAAAATATCTGTAACATGACATTGCTAAAATGTACCTTGAAATCCTATGGCTAAATAAATGCAAATAAATGTAGGTGTATTTTCAACTGACTTAAAAAATGGAAAAGGTTATCAATTCGGTTGTTTTTTTTAACTCCGTCATTTGTAAGCCGGTTTAATTTTTATTTATTTGACAGAACATATTTTTTTTTTTTTTTTTTTTTGTATGAATTTCATCAAATAATATTTTAATTTCAGTAGTTTATTTTTCAACACTAGTCACTACCTGGAAAAAAATATGTACCCCGGGAGTAAACGAAATTGCATACTTTGAAATCAGTTTCAATCTTTTATATTATAACAATTAATAAAAAACATCGCTAGAATATCTGATTATCATATTATTAATATCTGAATCAAAAGCGAGTGAAGGTAAGCGAAATGAATGGTTCTGAGTGGAGAGCTGATTTGGAGAAAGCAAGGGGGTCACATTTGCAACAAAATTAGTTCATTGGAAGAAAGATAAGTTCAATAGTAGATCATCTCTTAATTTTGTGGTCCTAAAAACGGGTAAAGAACAGGAACGTTTCCGAGTGAAAAGCAATCTTTCGTCTTATTATTTTTATTTATTTATTCGATTATTAGGCGGGAAAATGGGCTTTGTCAGCCCCGGCTGGTCACTGCGACCTTTCCAGATCTATTGTGACATCCCCTATTACTTAGAGCACCTGTCCAAGTCCAATGCTGAGCATGTAGTCAGTGATGGCCTTGGGGGAGGAGGTTTTTATCTCAGCTGGTGAGATTATGTGACCTCCAAGGTGCCGGCTTCTGCTATGGTGCAGAGGCTCGGCTAGAGAATCTTTCGTCTTCTTTTTTGTTATACATTTATTGTACTGTTTGTATACCCCGACCACAGATTATATAATAATCCCCGACCAAAAAGAGGGGTGTTACAAGTTTGACATGTGCATCTGTATATCTGTCTGTAGCATCGTAGCTCTCAAACGGATGGATCGATATTGATCAAGTGTTTTTTTTTTCTTAGAAAGAGGATTTTATCAAAAGTATTCTTAGCTATGTTTCATCAAAATCAGTTCAGCCGTTTTTTTTGTCAGGGCTTTTTGGGTTTTCTAAACTCATACTTGTTTTATGTAACCATAGACAAGACTTTTAAATCGGAACAAAACAAAAACCAGATAAAAGAAAATATTTTAACATATTATCTATTATCTCACAAATCCAACACATCCAGTGTATGTGATTACCCCATACTGGGTACAATTACTCCGGACAAGAGCACCCGTCGGCGTCGTCGTCACGAAAGATGTGATTTGCTCGAAATAACAGCTACAGGTTGCCAGGGTCTGTGGTTAAATAACTATTTAATTACCAACCATTTAAGATTACACACAGACAATTGACGTTTTTACCCGACTGCTTAAGAAGGAGGGCTATGTTTTTCCAGTGCATGTAAGGGTGTATGTATGTGGGTATGTGTGTATGTTTATATATGAGTGCATACAGCCCAAACATTTTGATGTGCGAGGTGTCGTTAGATTTGTCTCCACGCCTTGAGTGTCTTAGGCTATTTTTGTAATAATATTATACATGTCTCGCAACAATAAAAAAAGCTCCTTGATTTTACTAGAATTATTCTACAGAATGCGCATGTATAATCTTTTGCCGCGATTTTACGCATATATTTTCACAAAAAAATGTACATTCATCACCGTAACAAGCGTAACGAAATCGTAAAGTAGACTGCAAAAAACTGCTTTTCTACAGGCGAATATTTTGTTTATTTTTTATACAAAACTATACATTAATGCCTGTTAATCCTATATAGATAACAATAATAAATAATGTAAAATAAAAATAAAACTGAAATATCCGACTTCCTAGTGCGCAAAACCAATCTACTGAACCGATTTTGATGAAATCTATAGGACTAAATAACCTTTAAAATAAAAAAAGACGTGTGGCACTCGGAGACTGCCGCGGTAAAGCTATTGCATAATAGCTTTACGCGCGGTGTGTTAGATTATTTTCGTTACGGAATTTCTGGATTCGGTCTCCACGCTCAAGGCCCGCGATAGAAGCTATGCAATAGCTTAAAATATTTATCCAAATCTGTTTATAAATGACAGAGTTATGCGATAACAAACATAAAAATACAACTAGTTAACCTCCTTCTTTTCTGGAGTCAAAAACAGCGTAAACACAAATAAATATCTGTGATCTAATATCAAACATTATTTAAAGAGTCAAGTTGGCAGTCAAGCGCGAACCTATTTCTATATATTATATATAAAAAGAGTTAAACAACTAATCAACAACTACTATAAAATAATAACAACAACATGGTAATAAAACCTTTTTATGTTTTTGTTATTTCAACAAACATTTTTTTTGTTAGTCTAAAATAATTTAGAAATATTTTAAGGTAAAATTCTTCATAATATTTACTGTTCATAAACATTTGTTTTTTGGTGAAAAGATTGAATACCTAATCAATTCAATATTTAGGCAGTTTTCTTCACCGTAGCGTAAGTTGATTACGGAACGATATCTAAAAGAGATAATTCTAAACATGCTATCACAGGCATATTTGTAGCCACAGGTATATTTTGTACTTAATCCAAGTACAAAAGTTAATACAAGTCCGGTCTGTTCCCTTCCGTTTGAGATATGAAAAATCCACAAACATCCTCATACAAGTAGCAGGAAGACAATCCACTGCGATATATACTTACGTGTGTGTGTGTGTGTGTCAACGCAGAGCTTAAACCGCTCTTCATCAAGGCTAAGAAATAATTTTTTGATCGCGAGTAAAATACAAATTCTTTATTAATAACTCCGTAGTTACATGTCAAATATTTCGGGATGTCAAGTTTGTATATTAACAATTACTATTAATTACATTGTTCTCGTCTTAAATTTCAATAATAATGTGTATAATTATATTATTTATTAATTAATCATTATATTAACAATAATTCAAAATTCTATGTCATGAGTATAATACAAAAAAAAAAAAAAACAGCAAGATACTGCTAGTTATTGATACAACTATAATTTGATTTTGATTTGCTTAGTGTTTGTTTTCGTCTATATTAAATGACACCGAAGCACACGGGTCTGATTAATCACACGCAAAATCACAATCAGAGAACATTATAATATAGCGATTTGATCATGCTATCCGCTTAGACATTTTAGTATGATGGAAGATGGATCACAAACACATTATCTATCAAAATGTATTTCCTCCAAAACTGGAGATTGTTTGAAATATCCATAAGCTTTGCCTATGGATATTTTAAATAATCTCCAATCACTCAGCTTTTCAAATTCTTATCAATTAGTTTTAGTATAATTTATTGTTTCACTTATTTATTTTATAATATGTTATATTAGGTACCAAAAAAAACAACTTTAAATTGACTAATACCCTTTGCCTTTTGCAAGCTAGCAGTTAATTTAGTACAGGAAAATGTAACCCTTATAAATCTCAACATCAACGGTCAATCTATTCACTGGTTCGATTTAGGGAGCCGTTTCTTTGGGATTGGATAGATGCAATCTTATTAACGGATATATAAATAAAGAAGTTTCCGGCAGCCTAGTTGGGAGACCGTCCGACTTGCGATCCGCAGGTCCTGGGTTCGAATACCGCGGCACGCACCTCTGTCTTTTCGAAGTTATGTGCGTATTGTTGATTGCCGCCAACTTCAAACGGTGAAGGAAAACATCGTGAGGAAACCTACATGTCTGAGAGTTCTCAATGATCTTGAAAGATGTGTGAAGTCTGCCAAACCGCACTTGGCCAGCGTGGTAGACTATGGTCTTACCCTTCTCATAATGAGAAGATGGCCCGCGCCCAGCAGTGGGACAGTTTGTATAAACAGGGCTGATAAATAAAAGAAAAAAGAAGTTTGTTCTTGAATTTAAACCATATAACTTCGTAACACAGCTATTAATATCTATAAAAGGTTGTTCCATCAATTCCTAGCACCGGACTTTATTTGTCAAACATATAATTAGGCTCATCGAGATCTGCCGCCATTTCTTGATTGACCTGACCTGTATCAGGCCTATCGTCCGATATTCATCGTTTGTCAAGTTGCGAAATTTGGTTTTATAAGAGGCCCGAAAAATTATAAACTGATACTTTGTTTGAACTGTATCAATTGTATGCCAGTAATGAATTCGTGTCCGACTTCTAGCCCGGAATGGAGGATTGAAAATTATTATTAAATTTGCTTCATCATCACCTACCCATACCATAATATCTATACAATTGGATGGATCGTTAAACACTTCTCGATATTCTTCGTTACAGACCAGCCTTTACATGATGTCGTCACTTGAGTAAATCCTATTACGTAATTGCGGAAATTTTTGAGCCTTGGCCTTGGCTTGAATAGGCCTGATTTTGCGATCGTCCTACTACTAATTATAAAAACTTTAAACTTTATTTAAAAAAAAACTAACATAACTTACTTTAAAAAACTATATTTATAAAAACTTACATCATATTTCATATTTTTCAGCCACATCACACGCACAGCAAGTTGGTTACCTCCAGCTGAGAGCTGGTCTGGTGCGAGAGAAGGCAGCATCAACCAGGGTCCTGAAGAGGAAGAGCTTCCTTACGGATGGGAGCAGGCACTGGATAGCAGAGGGAAATCTTATTATATCAAGTGAGTGATAGAATCAAGAATGTGGTTAATCGGGAATTAGGCTGACCCATATCTGAAGAAAAACTGTTGGGTAGGCGTGTTCTGGATTGAAAAGTGGTGTCGTTTAGCTAATGTTGAGTAACGCTAAGTGAAGCGACGACGATGGAGGCAAAACAATGCGTAAACCAGAATACCGTGCTATGTAGCGTTAAAAAATTAATTAAAAATTTAATTTTAAATTAAACATTTCATTATGATGATAGTTTTTTTTTTTCAACACAACAATATACAGACTCAACTAACAAACTACTACACAAAAAGCACATGATGATAGTAGAGCTGATCTTTTACCTTAAGAAAAAATAACTGTTAATAATAACCGTGATAACAATTATTTGAAACAGCCATGTCAACAAGACTACAACTTACGTGGCGCCAGAAGGCTGTTCCTGCGAGTCGCCACCAGCTCCTCGCGACGTGGTGCTGGAGCGAGACCCGGAGCTGGGCTTCGGATTTGTCGCGGGATCAGAGAAGCCAGTCTTGGTGCGGTTCGTTACTGACAACTCGCCTAGTGTCGGGAAGGTAAGCTCACAAAAGTTTACTTCTTATCCCTTTAACCGCCTGTGTTGCCATTCAACATAGGTGGAAAGGACTCGAAAATCTTTTGTTAGAAATATCCGACACGGGTGATTAAAACCCTCTTGGTTATTTATTCAAACTCTTTTAGTGGCGGTTAAAGGTATTCCTGCTTCTGCCACAGATTGATACATATTCCCAGTCGTGATATTATTATTATTAGTCCGCTTTAATTTATTTACATTCTTAAATCTAAGTTCTTTTTACAATAAAAATATAAAAATTATAAGATACATATAATGTATACCTAGGGTGCCGGACACCTCCTGACATTACGTGCCGTGTCTAGAATGACTGTCTTTTTTATCTGACCCTTGAACCGACCATCTAACGAGAGCCTCTTTCCTATGACATAAGAGAGATCGCCTAGATTCTCTATGTGAGATCGCTCTAAGCGATAAGGCCGCCAAATAAAACACCTAGTTGTAATATTATTCTCTATGTATTTAATGTTTCTGTATTGTAGTCTTTTAATAAAGTGTTATATCCTATCTATCTATCTATCTATGACACCGTTCCTCGAATGACTACCGGAACAACATCCTACATGGCAGTTCATTATTATTAGTCCTTATATTTATAGGAGATAATGACACAAAATAACTATATTTTTTTAAATACTTAAAACGTTAACTTACACGCAGTTAACGTTTCTATGACGTTTTTGGCCACCAATTTGCCTGATAGTAAATGACGTTGTGGCTGAGCAAAAAGATTTCAAGGATCGCATCGAAATCGATAAAGAACATACAATTATTCTTGCTCACTTACGGCAAAACAGTTGAGCCACATAAATGTTTTACTATATGCTGAATTAAATTAACGTGGCAACTTCATCTAGGTAACAGTACCTGTGGCCGTTTTTTTAGCTAGCTAAACAAACTTCTATATATACTTACTATATACTTCTATACTCAGTTGTTGCAATTTTTGGAAAATTTAAAGAACTTGCGTAATGCTTGACTTGCATAATGAACTGAAATAATAATAATAAATATTTGCAGACATTTCACACAACACCATCTGGCCCAAACTAAGCAAAGCTTGTAGTATGGAAATAGATGGCTGATAGAATACATATATACTTTTTTTTTTTTATAAATATATTCATATGATACATAGAAACACCCAGCCACAGAACAAACATTCATGCTCATCACACAAATGTTTGCCCTGGGTGGGGATCGAACCCACGACCATTCAGTTCAGCAGGTAGACGTAGACACACTACCAACTGAGCCACAAGGCCAGTCAAAGTTTAGTAAAAGGTGATTTATGGCGTTTACATCTTAATACCATAACTTTCATTGACATCACTATTCCATACAACATTCCAGTTAGAACCCGGCGACCAAATCCTCTGCGTGAACGGCGAAGATGTGAGCCTCGCAGCCAGGGAGCATGTCATAACCGCAGTACGAGCGTGCACCGAACGCGTCACCCTGAGGGTGTGTCAGCCGGCCAGGACCGGGAACCCTATGAGAAGGTCGGCACTGCTGTCTGCGGCGAAGAGAGCCAGGCTACGTGCCAGGCCGCCGAGGGTTCGGTTCGCGGATTCCGTGCAGCTGAATGGAGCGCCGATGTATCCTGTAAGTACTATAATTGTTTGTAACGTTCTAGGGTTGAAATGGAAAATTACACTTTCAACTTCAATTTCAAAGTCTAACTTTTATGTCTCTCAATGTCAAACTTTCTAGGAAAAAGTCGTTTAGTCGTCGTTTAGAAAAATTCTAAATTAATCGTTGTTGTTATTTATTTGATTTAGCCATAATGCCATTTTTAATCGACTTCCAAAAAGAAGGAGGTTCTCAATTCGACTGTTGTTTTGTATGTTTGTTCAGCGATTACTTCGCAAATTATGAACCGATTTTAATGATCCTTTTTTGTTTGGTAGATTATGATCTACCATAACCAAAGTACCTACTGAACTGATTTTGATAAAATTTATATGGGACCACCTTGGATAATATTTTTTTCAGTAATTTTGTTATAAAAATCAAATTACTAAATGGATTTTGATGAAATTTATATGCGATCTCCTCTAAGGTATTACCTACTAAACAAAAAAAAATATCATCGAAAACAATTCATTCAATACAATTCAATTGGCGTAACAAACACGCGTACAGTCGAATTCAGAACCTCTAAAACTTTTGGAAGTCGGTTAAAAATATCATAAATTTTGCAACCTCATTGCTTGTTTTAGTAACATTGATTACTATTTCTTAAACTTATTTTAGTTGGAATTTTTTAAAACATTCAAATGAAGCTTGTTCTATCTTGTTCTATTTTCCAGCCGTCAGCGTTCTCTCTAGGTGATCTCTGCCTTCCACCGATGGCGAACGTCCTTAAAGTCTTCCTCGAGAACGGTCAAACCAAGTCTTTTAAATACGACACGACAACGACCGTCGCGGACGTCGTGTCCAGTTTGAAGGACAAGCTGTGCATAACAGCTGAAGAACACTTCAGTCTGGTTGTGGAACACGTAAAGAGTTTAAGAAGGAATAAGCTCACGCTTTTAGATCCTAAGGAATCTCTGGCACGGGTGAGTCACTGAGTAGTCTATTGGACGTGCAGATTTTAGCTGAATTCTCCGGATAGTAATGTTTTTCTAGTATGTATGTAATAATTATTTTCATCTTCATTATCATCATTACCTCAGCCACAAGAAGTCCACTGGCTGGACATAGCTCTCCCCCCATGGATTTTCAAAAAGACCTGACGGAAATGGCTTGCCTCCTACTTGTATGAGGTCGCCTGTACATCTTTTGTCTAGTCTTCCTACGCTACGCTTACCGGCGCGTATTCTTCATTCGAGAACTTTCGGTCCTTACGGCCATCAGTTCTACATTATTTATTTAATTGAAAATAGGCTTGCGCTTGACCGTCAAATCACTTGGTGTTAAGCGACAGTTACGGTCGACAGTGGACCGCACTTGCCTTGTGTGCTATGTGCCCTGTCCATTGCTACTTTAACTGCCCTCTATGCTATGTCGGCTACTTTCGTACGTCTACATATCTCTTCATGTCTGGTTTAATCTCACCAAACAAATTCCGGATCTGCGGATCGCAAGTCAGAAGGTCTCACCACTAGGCTGCCGGAAACTATAACTATATCACTGATTTATTACTGGTTATTGTTGATTTCACTGACTGATTTGATTAATACCGGTTGATTTTCACCTTACTAGCTCCTAAAGATCGGTTTCCAGAACTAATACTATCGTGAAAAGTGCATTTTCTCCACTAGGGTGGAAAAATAATTTCATAATTTGAACGTAACAAAAAAATCATCACGTCAGTTGAAAATTTTCCATTTAGAGACATTTAGAATGTTGGAAAGTGTCAGAAACTTACCAGTGTTGTATGTTATCCTCAGATAGCAGCGCGTCCCGGCTCGCACAAGATGCGGTGTCTGTTCCGGGTGGTGTTCATGCCGTCGTCCGCCGCGGAACTGGCGCAGCGCGACCTGGCCGCGCTTGACTACCTCTACCTGCAGTGCTGCAACGACGTCGCGCAGGAGCGGTTCGCGCCGGAACTGCAACCTGAGGTGATACCAGTATATACCTAAATGTTAACTGCATCTCTGCTGATCGTGGCATCGTTCCTGTGAAAAATGTGATTCCCCAAAACTACAGAAAACATTAAGAATCCGTAGTGCGACCATCGTCCGTCTCGCTCGCGCATACCCACATTTATGAAGTTATAAAATGACTGCACGAACTTATAAAAAATCGTCGTTTGTAAAACTAGAAAACAACATCACAAATATTCGACAAAAATTTAAATTAAATCCAATTTTTGTCCTCTCCTCGCCACGGGGGAACCCAGAGCTGGCGCGTATTTTGCTCAAAGGCTAAGTTTAGCCATACAACGAGGAAACGCTGCCAGTGTTCTGGGAACCACCGCACGGTGGAATATTTGACGGTGTATTTGTTTTATGAGAAGTTATATATATATATATTTTTTTTGTTATGGTTTTATTTGATCCAAGTTAATTTTTATATATAAAAATCATTTTTATAAATTATTAACGCAAAAAATATGTTTATGTGTGTAAAATGTAATTGTACCTTTACAGGTAGCACTGCGACTCGCTGCTCTTCACATGCATCAGCACGCTCTCGCGAACAACGTCTCGCCGAGCAAGCTCACTGTCAAGTCTGTTGAGTAAGTTACTTTTTTCATGGTTCGTAGTACAAATATTTAGAGGAACAGTCTGAGAAACACTAATAAATTCGGCAAAGCATGAGTTTCACTTGCTCACTGTGGCTTCCGTACTCCATTGGACACTGACACATGAACATGAACACTGATACCACGGCTTTATTTACTCAGCAAAATGTGCTTCATATCTCAAATAATATTTGTAACCTCGCATATTTTTTATAGGTACAGTAGGAATAGACTGAAATGCTAGGCTTTCACATACAATACCAAGTTCAAATAAGTAAGTGTTACAGACCTACAGATGTTCTTTATTCAAAAGTAAAAGCAAAGCAAAAAGTAAGTCTAAAAAGCACCCGAGCCATGGTAACATTAGCAAAATATTTATCTACACCCCATTTCAAGATCGTTGTTGTAATATAAACACTCATGAGACAGGCCAGCAACCGCTGAAATAGATTATAATCATCTATATAAAGTTCACTTCATATCATACTCCTTATTTTCCACACTGCAGGCGAGAGTTTGGCCTGGAGCGGTTCGTGCCGAGCGGGTTATTGGAGACGATGAAGCGCAAGGAGCTAAGGCGGCTGGTGGCGCACTTCCTCAAGCTGAACTCGCAGATGACGGGGAGCCAGAGACAGCTCACGCAGTTGCAGGTTACTTTTTATGCTAAGGTAGTCGGATTAGGTACTTGACCACAGCTTGTCTGACGTTGAGTGACGTTATAGTTCAAGGTGATAAAGTACAAAACCATGAATAGGAATTGATCGTTAAGGGTTCCGTCGGTTTAAGTAGATAAAGTTGCGTAAACGAATCGAAACGAAAAAGATTTTTAACTTGACCTAATCGAGCAATCAAATAAAATCAATCAAAAATTAATCGATATGAAAGCATAGCATGCTCTTTAGGGCTAGTTGGTGTTTTGTGAAATTTCCACGTATTTATTTATTATTATTTAGAAGTTACCGAATCGAAAATTGTTTAATTCTAATATAGATATTAACTAAACTAGAAGAGCTTGGCATGGAGCAGTTCATTCCTAGTGACTAGTTAAAGTATGAAGCCCAAACAGCAGAGGTTGTTTTTCTTTTTTTGGACGAGGTTTATTTGCTTGAGGTGTGAAATATTTTCGGTGTTCCTCTTATTAGGGCTAGTAATCCATCAGTAACGCCACACGTGTTGCAGTTGTCCAAAGACGACGGTTATCATTTACCATCAAGCGAGCCGTATGCTTATTTGCTCCATTTTATGTATAAAAAACATTCGTAATATAATGCATATTTATGGTAATTTCAGGCGAAACTTCACTACCTAGATATCGTGGCGAATCTCCCCAGCTACGGCGCGAAGTGTTTTAGCAGCAGTCGGCCAGAGCGCGTGCTTCTCGTCTCGCCGCGGTTTGGCCTCAGTCAAATCGTCGGCAGGAGTAACTCTGTGGTATGTTGGCTCTTAACTACAAGGAGACTAAGATTTTTTTAACTTACTCTGGACTAAATAACAGACATAAAATATTAAAGCTGATCGTTGGAATTAATTAGTTTGAAAGCAATAAGATAAACATGTGATTTTTTACTCCACAATAAATTCTCTATAGTAAATACTTCAGCAAGTCTCAAAATAGGTATGGTTATAAATTAACTCTGTAGTACAACAAATACAGAAAAACCGACCAAGTACGAATAAAAATTTATATACGATAGCTCCACATATGTTAGTGTTCTCTTTTGTTATTCCAGCCCCAATCAATAGCCTCTCTGGAAGAGGTCGAAGGCATCAGAGTGAAGCGTGAGTCTTGTGGGAGTGCAGATGTGGCCATCTTCTTGCAGCGAGACCGGGTGTTAGCCCTACTGATGGAGGAGCGAGACGCTACGGAGATGCCACTAGTTATTGCTGGGTAAGACAATAATATGAAGATGGATAAATCTTTGTCAGAACCATATAAATATGATGGAACTAAATGCTTTCAATTTTGCATCGTAAAATTTTAAAATGTTGCAACTTTTTAAACTTTATAATAGATTTAAAATATGTGATCTATAACTGTATTACGCTTACGTAAGTACATTAGAGAAGCTTGTCTGCATTCCATGGAGTCACCTGATTTCCCATTTTTTACATCCAACAGTTTAATCTTAGTATTTTGAAATCAACTTTATCACCTTCCAGATATTATCGGCTAGCAACGGGTCAAGAATTAAACGTCGAGTTAGAAAGAGAACCCATTACTGAAGATATAGGTAACATCTAAGCTACATTATAAAAATCTATTTTCTGAAATCACTGCATGAGACTACTGAACTGTCTCTTCTTATTTCAGCTCCACCATACCTGTCTCAACACAACGTCGTACCAGCAAAGTGGAGTTACTTGCAATACGACGACCCAAACATTATGACTAAGAAACATTATGCTATCTTCAGCATGCCTCCTCCATATCATTCCACCCCAGAACAGTCTAAAGTAAATCTCGATACCAACATGAATTCTAGCATTGCAAATAGAAATCATAGCAACAATTCTTCACCTCTTATAGGCTATGATTCTAAATCTGGTCTACTAGGCCACGACATTCATTTCGAAAAATGTAAGAAGAACGATGAATTTAGACTGTTTGATCCAAATGATGCTTGCTATCTTGATGATGGAATGGGTTTCGATCTTCAGAGCGTTTTATCAATGGAACTATTAGAAAACGCAAGTAACCCAAGATTAGTTGAAGCTAAAAATGAGGAAGTGCTAAGAAGAGTAGCTGAAATGCAGAAATTAGTAGAGAATTCTGAACAGTATCTTACTGAAAATAGCGATCCATACCTCGATGATGCATATCACGAAGGCGTACTGAGAGATGAGCTTGTAGGTAGAGAAACAAGTGTAGACCATTTAGAAAGTGATACGGAATCGAATACTAGTAGAATGTCGGCTGCAGACGATGCTCCAGGTATTCTAAAACACAGTGATTCGTTACTGCTTTTAACAGAAACAATTAATCAGGGTTTGAGTGTACTGAATGTCCCAGATACGAGTGAAGATACTATTAAGAGTGACTTAACAAATCGACAGTCAAATCTTAGTGCTATTTTAAATAAATGTGGGCTGACAGATGCCTTGATAGCTTTAAATACTGACTTGCATTCCGAAAGTGATAATGATTCTTTGTACACTCCTACGAATAGTCCGATAAGACGACATCAGAAACCTACCATTAATAAAGCTGTACGAACTAGTTTTGGGTTGCACAGCCCGGACCCAGCACCAGATAGCAAAGAATCAAACCTCAGAGAATACTTGAAAGAGCTTAGAGAGAAGAGTAACAAAGCAGACGAGGCGGCAATAGATTATCCATTTTACTACCAAGAGAGTAATGTTGACGGTGATGCTGAGCTTATAGATTTAACTTTAATACCTCCCCCACAAACTCCCGATGAGTTGGATAGTGCTACACAAGTGCCTCAAATTTTGCCCATCGTGCCACCATCTTTTGCTGATGAAAAAGCGAATTCACAAGAAAATTTATCAAATGCTCCAAAATCCGAATTAGATGAATTTATAGCTACTGTTACAATACAACCGCCTACTGTTAAAGTTACTCCAGCAATAGAGCTTACACCTGAAGAAATTTTATCGTATATCATTCCACCACCGCCAGGGTCTAATTCCTCCACATTAGATAGAGATCAAGTTAGTTATGTGAACCAAATGCAATTATCTGAAGCTAAGAGTGAATTAAATAAAAATGGTGATATTAAAGCTGCTAACGGTGACGTTGTCAAAGGAACATTAAGCGTAAGTGAGATTAGGAATATGTTCACTGCGAAAACTTTAAGTGATGCTAGAAATAGTTTGTTATTGAAAGATAAAAATAAATGTGTGCAGGGAAAGTCGGATTCCCCGAAGAGTAAGAGAAAAAGTGTGATCGAGAAGCAAGCGAATGGTAATGCCCATGTGATAGAGTATCCAACGGTGGAAAGAAAAGGTATGTTTTCATGTTGTAGTAAAGATAAAAATAAGAGCGAAAGCGAAGATAATAGTGACGAGACTGAAAAAATAGAACCACATTTACAAAATTCCGATTCCATGCCTGACGTGTGTGAAGTGAGACCACCTCCCAGAAGAAAAAGTTCTGAAATCCGAGAACCTCCAAAAAGGCCTCCAAAAACGCCTCCCACCCCTGCACCAAGACCGAGATCTAACTCGTTCACTTGTACGAACAACGAATTGAGTGTTGTAGAAATTCCTACCAATCACTTCAGCACGTTGAATAATAGAAAATTGAACTACAAAGTCGTATGTGATATCAACGAAAGCATGCAGACCCCGCCGCAACTACCTCCCAGACTAGAGAATAGAGTGTTGTCACCACCGCCACCGTTATTACTACCTCCTAAAAAACCCCCATTACCTCCGGTCCCGAGCATCGAAGTCCTTCGAATGAAAACTCTAAAGCAATCTCCTATTAGGAACCCAGAGCAAAGACTAGCTAGTATCGGCTCTCCACATTTTCAAAGGAATTTGAACAGTTACAGAAATTTAGAAATCGAGAGTAGATTAAGCGAGGAAGAATCTCAAAATCTTCGATCAACACTAAACTACAGTTCCATGACGTTACAGAACCGTCACGTGAGATCCAATTCTGAAACCAAGAATACAATATTGAAGAATAAAGAGATGTCAACAGCTTTATCGTTATGCTCCCCTCAAATGAATCGGCGATTCACCAATCGACCAGATTTATTGAATGGTGCCGCGGGTAACGAGCAAAAGACGTTCAGTCCACCTTTTGACAGGAAATCTTTTCGCCGCGACAGTGCAAGTCCCACACCAAAAGTTCAGAACCATGTGAGGTTTAAGGATGATGTGAAGCCTGATCTGGATGATATCCCAACACCGCCATCGCCCCCGACGGTAAAATTCCCAGAGTTTGGAGCGGGTAATAATGGGCATGTGTCAATAGAAAGTTTATTATGTAAAACGGAAGTGGCAGTGGAAGGATTACTGCAAAGGTTGCATCAAGTTGCCCAAAAGTGTTCACATCAACACGCGCATGGCGGCGGAGAAGATATCGACGACATTAAATTTCAAGTAAGTCATACAATAAGTATCTTAATCGTACAGTTTTCATCAGTACATAGAACGAAAATAAGTTTTTAGGGAATTTTAGGGGAAATATGAAAATCATCTCAATTTTCGGTTTTATATTACTAAACAATAGTATTTTATTGATAATAAATGTTGTGAAACAATGCTGCTTAAACAAGTATTTGATCACACGTAATCAAACATTTTAGTGACAGTCTGATAAACTGTCACTAAAATGATAAGGTGAATGTGTGATTCCAGAGAGCCCGCAGCGAGTTGACATCGTGCGCAGTATCCCTGGTGGGAGCGTCCCGCACGCTGGTGGGCGCGCTGGGAGACTCTCCGGTCGCCGCCGCCGCCGCACTCGCAGACTGCCTCGCGCCGCTACGCCGGTTAGAGACTCTAGCACAGGTATCTAAGCTTTTTTATATAAGATAGGCGCTTGACGCCAACGTCAGGTATGTTGGCGTCAAGCGCCTATGAAAAGACGATAAGTATAAACTTACGATCATAATCTTCAATTTTACGATACAAGTTGGAATTTATTTGTTTCTCTATACCTTTCAAATAATTTGAATTGTAACAAATAATCAGGCCATTAGACAAGCAATACGAAGATGGGGAAAATACACAGACATAGTAGATGGAGCATGCGACTTCATTTATATGAAAACCTTGCGTGCCACATTTTTGGTACCGACTGTAACGTCACATAAACAATTTTGTGATAGAATGTTCCACCCGCGCGAAATCTATTCAACCCAATGCATCCGCGCGCTTGTACGCTAGTAACTACTTGACAAAATATCGAATCGGAAGTATATATCACCTGAAATTAAATAAATCTTGGTCGTCAACTTCGATTTCTTATCGTACTTCACACGCTCGTTTTGACACCCTAGGTACATACACTTGGGGTATCTATAGAAGTCTATAGGAAAATACATCTTATTTCTTCCAGTCACATTTACCCCTTGAGAAATTTAGAGGTTGTAAACATTTTATTTCATCATCATCTCAGTCACAAGTAGTCCATTGTTGGACTTTGTGTGATAACTTCGTTATTTCTGGGACTTGAACTAGATTCAACTATATTCCAGATTTTTTTCTGGACTAATTAATATATCTTAACACAACTCAACAGTGTTTTAAAATATTTTTGAATAATAAAAGAATCGCACATAGCATTTCTGGATATTTTTTATTGACAGTTTGTTGAAACCCAGGAAACAAATCATAGCCCATAAATCATAGTTTTTATAACTGAGCTTTACAAAACATTTCTTGCAATTCAGCCACGCGCATGTCAGATTTAGACTCACGAACTAAAAATATATCAACGTAATTAATATTTACAGTTCCTAACAATCGTAATATAGGGTATAAATCATTTTAAGATTCAGAATTACACCTGAAATGTTAACTATAAATGAATTTGGGGGAAATTCGGCTTACAGGCGCAATAGCCCCGAAGCGATAAAATTTTTAAACTATCATTAACTACTTTAAAAGTGAAACTTTATAAATAAAAATAACAGTTTCCTATGATACGTTAATTCATAAAGTTCAGATGTGTTATTAAATGAAAACTGTAATCAGTGTCTAAACATGGATTAAAAAAAGATTTCAATCAGCAGCCATGCAACCTATGCAGCTGCCACATGAAAACGTATGAACTGCAAAATGCCTCGTAAATTGAACAACTGATTCCGGGTGACATCTATTATTATCGTCTGTTACTAATATCATGAATATAAACAACGCTAGATAGTAGCTGATATTTTACCACAGTACCTAGTTTTGTTTTTTGAAAATTTGGAATAGATGCAACAATCCCAGAGACGCAAATACCCCAATTGACCGTATGTTATTTAACTTTTAATTATTTTTTTCAGGCACTGGGCAGGCATACATCATCGCCACTACAGACGCGCAACCTGGTGCTTCGAGTACACGATGTAACTGCTGCGTTCAAGGAGCTAGCGGGGGCGGACATGGCACAAATCATCCACGAACATAACGCAAAGAAAGCTCAGGCCCAGACCCAAGACTCAACCCTGGAAGGACAGCTCGCTTTGAGAGCTGAATGCTTAGCCAACGTACTGGCTACGTTACTGCGCAGCTTGCGAGTATTCTCCCCATGATTTCATATTTCCCGCCAAAACAAAATGGCCGCCAATACGCGCCAAATAAACCGATACGGCTAATACTTCTTTCGACCGATATGGCTAATAGTTTTATTTAAATCATTTGAAAATGTTACTAAAATGAGACCAAATAAAATTAGGTACGTTTTAAATTGTAGTTGGCAACTTTTTTTAGGTTGTAGTTATCTAAAATTTTAACAAGTGTTGAATGTTTATATTTGTTGTTAATATAATTTTTGTCATATGATTCATTATTGTAGTTATAGATTCTGTTAATCGATAAAGATACAAAAGTATGGAATTAGAACTTCATAAACTTACTATATTTTACTAATGTTATATTACATGATATACGAATCTGAGAAGTTTTGTCACTCTAGGCACCTTCTAGCTGGCAACTCAAACATTTCTTAGAACAAATGTTACCATAGTTGTTAATTTTACCTTTACATGTCTATTTACATTGAAAATGAATGTATATTTTCTAAGATGTGTGATCGGGTTTAAGGTGCAAATCTATAATCTTAATAATCTCCTAAATGTCTAACTAACCATATCTTTAAACATATTTAAACATACAAGTTTACATAATGTAGATGTAACGACATGCATTTTGCATAAAGTTTTGGTGTTGCTAGTGAAAATTATTTTCCTTTGTAAAAAAATTGTTGCCGAGAGTTTCTTTGTATGAAATGTGCTAATATTAAAATATTGGTGCTATTTTTTAAGAAAATTGTGTACGTTTTTTATGTATTGTGATCAGTTGATGTACCCCGCATATTTTACGAGTCTAATACCAATGCACCAGTGATTTGAACTTTGTGAAAGTATTATTAAGGTTGTTTTTGCGATGAGGTAAGCTAATTTAAGGCAATATAATAATAATATAATAGCTGATTTCCTCGCCTGTTCAGTACAAGTATTCACCCTTTGCTGGTATTCCAAAGCTTATACAGGAGCCAAAGAAAGGTTTGTTTTTTTTATGCGAATTTTATTCTATTTATGTTGTCTCGACCATTCCTCTTGGCTTAATATATTCTTGTATAGTAACAGACTGTATTTTATAAGAAATGATAATGGATTATCCGGCTTTAGTGCGATATACTCTCTAAAACTATTAACAACTACTTACCTACTTATTTTTAAAACTTATTTAAACAACTCAAAATATTAAAGAATACACAATAAAGTAAAAAAAAACTCATAATTAGGATTTGTGAGGCAGCTAAATCTCTTTAGCTGCCTCATAAATCCTAAAAAGAATAATAATAATAATAAATAAAAACAAGTTAACAAGTTGTGAAAAGTGAAAAAAATATGAATTTCTTGTCTGTGAAATCCATTTAAAATTGGTTAAGTACATTAAATGCCGGTTCCGACTGGGCAGGAACCGCATGATATGCTGTGCGATTTTCATTTTTATAATCTTTCAGGATAATAAGTCAGAACCGTCCACACAGGGATCGCGTGATTCTGAAACAACACTGATTTATTAAAAGTAATAAACAGTAAATATTTTTTGACAGTTTGTCTAAAATGCAATATTTTGATGGTATGTGAAAATGTATCGCACTGAAGTAAACGTGTTAACATAGACCCCTATACAAGGTAACATTGTATCACACTGTTATTTATTGAACGTAACAATGCAATGCATTTGATGTAATAAACGATATCAATCTACAAATATATATTTTTTATCCGTATAACACGTGTAGGTACCTACAATACCAATACCCAAGCCAAGTAGAGCTTACCACAATTTTATTAGCAGTCTTATTTCAATATTACTTTGACTTTTGTCTTGCTCTTTCGGCTGTAAAAAGAGCGAGACAATAGTCAAAGTAATATTGAAGTAAGACTGTTTGAACATTTGTGGTACACTCCCAAGTCAGACATGCAATCGGATATTTCGCCAAGGGAACTACTTAACAAGCAAAGTAGATCTTATAAAAATATAGTTACATCTTTTTGAAACATATATATACGTAGTGTACAAGTGTTTAACTCTAAAAGTGCATAATAATTAATTAAATGTTTACAATACAAAAACACTTTATTGACACCATAATAAAAATTACATTAGGTACATAATTAATTGACTGGCCTTGTGGCTCAGTTGGTAGTGTGTTTACGTCTACCTGCTGAACTGAAAGGTCGTGGGTTCAATCCCCACCCAGGGCAAACATTTGTGTGATGAGCATGGATGTTTGTTCTGTGTCTGGGTGTTTCTATGTATCATATGTATATATTTACAAAAAAAAAAAAAAGTATATATGTATTCTATCAGCCATCTAGTTCCATAGTACAAGCTTTGCTTAGTTTGGGCTAGATGGTGTTGTGTGAAATGTCCACAAATATTTATTATTTATTATTATTATTATTATATATTTGACTGGCCTTGTGGCTCAGTTGGTAGTGTGTTTACGTCTACCTGCTGAACTGAAAGGTCGTGGGTTCAATCCCCACCCAGGGCAAACATTTGTGTGATGAGCATGGATGTTTGTTCTGTGTCTGGGTGTTTCTATGTATCATATGTATATATTTACAAAAAAAAAAAAGTATTTATGTATTCTATCAGCCATCTAGTTCCATAGTACAAGCCTTGCTTAGTTTGGGCTAGATGGTGTTGTGTGAAATGTCCACAAATATTTATTTATTTATTTATTATTTATTATTAATCCGTTAGAAAAGTACAAAAGGCGGCCTTACTAAGTTCTTACTATCACCGTCCATCTTGCTATCACTAAAATATTTTTAAATTTCTAATAATGTCTTATCTTTCGTTTCTGCCAAATAAAAATACTTACAGTAAAAATTTACAAAACGCAGAACACAAAGCGTAAAATAAAAATGTTCCGTGCAAATTAAACGTTTTAACAATAAACGGTCATAAATTTACAAAAAATCCAAACAAAGTAACGTACCATAAAGCTACAATTACAAAAGAAATAATTTAATACCTATAAGGTATCAGTTCAGCAGACCATGGTGTAAAATACAATACGTTTATTTTGGCCCACATGAAATCGACATGGAAAATTTAATAAACATATGGACAAATAAACATTTTCAGGACAAATAGACAGGCTGACAAGGTAGGTATACAATGAAACTGTTAGTAAAAATAACATAGTTAAGCTAAACGTTACAAGCTACACAGTACGTCGCTTGCGAACCTTTACTATAGGTATAACATCCAAATTAAGCTCTAAACACTTACTGCCTTACCGAAAAACGTTACTGGACTATAAGCAATGCTTAACATATTTTGTCAACTTCTAGCTGACACGTAATGACACTTGCGGAAAGAAGACAGATATCTTAAAACGTTGGTTAAAGTTGAGTAACGTTTTTCGATAAGGCCCAGTATTACCATCTAAAATTAGCATAGTCTAGTAAACGGTAGATTCATCTTTGATCATTTTCTTGATCCTAAAAACAGCGTAAGCCGCTATAACTAGCCACTAAAAATATAAATAGCCGCAGGTAAAATTATCTTTGTGAGATACATTTTAAGTCTCATAGTACGGATGCCTTTGTCTGCAAATTTTCAGACAAAGGCATCCTTGTCTGCAAATTCTGTTTGAGATTGAATTAGCTTGCTTAACTCTAGCTTAGAGCTCTCGGATCTTCCTTTTAACCATCTATGAGCCTTACGACAATCAGTAAATCTGTTTTCACTAGCCAGCCGGGAGACTGGCCAAAAAAAACACTGATAAAGAGTATAAAAAAACCGGACAAGTGCAAGTCTCAGACTCGCCAACCGAGGGTTTCGTACAAACTAGTAGATAAAAGAGGGAAATTATATATATATATATATATATATATTTATATATATATATATATATACTTAGTCTGGCCATAAATACTGTTACAGTTAAAAATAAGAAAGATATTACATTTGAATTTGGAATCTGTCATTTTTATACGATTGTTCATTGAGTTTTCTAATTTTGGCGCCAATACATTGTACAATATTTTGCGATATTAAAATGGAGTGGGGTGATAAAGAGAACCGAATCGCTGTGATTGCATTACACAAAGTTGGTATGGAGCCAAATGCAATTTTTAAAACTCTCCATACGCTTGGTATTAGTCAAATGTTTGTGTACCGGGCTATTAATAGGTACAATGAGACCTCCTCTGTTTGTGACAGAAAAAGATCTGGCCGTCCACGTAGTGTTCGTACGAAAAAGGTGGTCAAAGCAGTAAGGGAAAGAATTCGAAGAAATCCTGTCCGAAAGCAAAAGATTTTATCTCGGCAGATGAAGATAGCACCCAGAACCATGTCGCGTATTTTAAAAGATGACTTAGGACTTGCAGCCTGTAAGAGACGCACTGGTCATTTTTTAACTGATAATTTAAAAAAGAATAGGGTGGTAAAATCGAAACAACTAGTGAAGCGGTACGCAAAGGGAGGTCACAGAAAAATTTTGTTTACGGATGAGAAAATCTTTACAATTGAGCAACATTTTAACAAACAAAATGACCGTATTTATGCTCGAAGCTCTAAGGAAGCTTCCCAATTAGTCGACAGAGTGCAACGTGGGCATTATCCGACTTCAGTGACGGTTTGGTGGGGTGTTAGCTATGAAGGAGTGACTGAGCCATATTTTTGTGAAAAAGGTATCAAAACATCGGCACAAGTGTATCAAAATACCATTCTTGAGAAGGTAGCCCCTTAACAACACCATGTTCAATAACCAAGTATGGTCCTTCCAACAAGACTCGGCGCCAGGTCATAAAGCTCGGTCCACGCCATGGGCGCCATGGGCAGCTGCCCCCCCCTGGAAGTCAGGCAGAAAATGTATGAACTCTCCTAATTACTAATCAAAGTGTAAATGGGGCCTTATATGCAAACTTTTAAATAACCCGCGCCGTAGACACTAGCAAAATGCACGGTGCAATTATTATAGCCATAAAAACCCGCGCAGTGAGCAAAAAGTGCTATAGTAGTATAGTCGCCAGCCACCGCCGCGGCGACGATGACGGACGAAGGTTACCGAATCTAGCTGAGCGTTCGTATTCTTAGCGGTAGGGAGTTGCGAGCGACTAGCATTTATTTTATTTGACAATGCTAATGCTAATGCTTTGAATCTTGAGAGCTGCGTCTTCCAAGGACAGCATGCCGCCAACAATATAGGGCAAATCAACCAGCTGGTTCGTTAAGCGAATATTTTCGCCGATCGTTCAAAGTTATTTAATATACAAAGGATATTTGAGCCATGTCAGTACTGTGAAAACATTAACAGCAAATCAGCATATGAATACCTAAAATTTGATATAAAGTTTCGAGAAAATTCGCGCTCGCTTCGCTCGCGCCTCATTATTTCCTATTATTTCTAGCCGACTGTGTAAAAAGGAGGGTTATGATTTTCAAGTGTATGTATATGGGTATGTTTCTATATGATCGCAGACAAGCCTAAACGGCTTGACCAATTCTGATGTGCGAGGTGTCGTTACAACTCCAACGAACTTTTTCGTAATAAATAAGTGATTTCACTAGAATTATTCTAAATAATGCGCATTTATAGTCATTTACAGCGGTACTTTGTCATAAAAACGTATGTTTGTAATTTTCTATGAAGTCATGTTAATTAGGAATAATAAATTTGTAATCAATGCATTCAAATGGTTGTATTTATAATTTTTGATAACATAAAAGTCGTTCTTATCCCTGTCGGAAATTTCATTTTTCTCTTAACATAAATACTTGTTTGGTTCATCTGGGCCACAAAACCTAGGACACGCTAACAAGATCAATGAATTAAATTATTTCCAAGATTTAATTTTAAAAACCTTCTAAATTTTCGCGCTCACTTCGCTCGCGTTTTTACTACTTGAACAAAGAAATACTGTGGGCTCATTAATGTGAGAAATAAAGCATATTACTTTAAAAACACAATTAAAATTTGAAAAAAGTTTCAAAAATGTTCGCGCTCGCTTCGCTCGCGCCTGATTATTACCTATTATTTTTACCCAACCGCATAAGAAGGAGGGTTAAGTTTATTCGAGTAAATGTATGTATGTATGTGGGTATGTTTCTATAATCGCCTACAAGCCTAAACTAGAATTATTCTAAATAATGCGCATTTATAGTTTTTACAGCGGTTCTGCGACTCTACAACATATTAAGCGAAACAAAATCGTAAGTTACACGTCGGGTATTTAGTTTTTCATAAAATATATATACTTATTTATTTGTATTAATTATT
Organism: Lycia hirtaria; assembly: GCA_947563715.1. NCBI lineage: Eukaryota > Metazoa > Arthropoda > Insecta > Lepidoptera > Geometridae > Lycia > Lycia hirtaria. The sequence continues at coordinate 8,283,379 of OX387375.1, read as the reverse complement.
AAAGTGCTGTGAACTTGCTAATACAATCAAATAATTCACAAAAAATAATCACTAAGCAAAAATTGTTTCCCAACTGTCAAGAAAGTAGCGCGTATCTTGTAGGTATGTTTGTAATTTTCTATAAAGTCATAAGTTTAAATTTAATCAGGAATAATAAATTTGCAATCAATAAATTCAAATGGTTATATTTATAATTTTTTATAGCGTAAAATTCGTTCTTATCCAGTCGGTTATTTCATTTTACTTTTAACACAGATACTTGTATGGTTTATCTGGGCCACAAAAACCTAGGACACGCTAACAAGATCAATGAATCAAATTACTTCCAAGATTTAATTTAAATAACCTTTTCAATTTTCGCGTTCAACATTTTTCCAATTTAATATATGTATAAGTACTGTGGGCTCATTAATACGAGAAATAAATCTTATTACTATAAAAACATTACAAAAAAATTCGCGCTAGCTTCGCTCGCGCTATTTATTACCTATGCTTTTATTTACTCGGCCATGCAAACGCTGAGCGCTCGTTCAAAAATCATATTACTAACCAAAAAATTTTTACCCCCAAGCTATGTTTCATGTAGGTGTTTTTGTGTAGTGAGTATGACAAAAAAAAACTGACTTGCCCCCCCTAGACCAGAAGCTGGGTACGCCCATGGTCCACGCAGTCTTGGTTGGAAGTGAACGTTTCGGACTTCATCAGAGCTGAAGACTGGCCGTTGTCTAGTCCTGATCTTAATCCGCTGGATTATGATTTATGGTCAGTTTTAGAGAGTATGGCTTGCTCTAAACGCCATGATAATTTGGAGTCCCTAAAACAATCCATACGATTGGCAGTGAAGAATTTTCCCATGGAAAGAGTGCGTGCTTCTATTGATAACTGGCCTCAACGTTTAAAGGACTGTATTGCAGCCAATGGAGACCACTTCGAATAAGCTTTTATATTTTAAATTGTTTTATATTTATGTATTAAACTAACACACTGTAAAAGAAATAAATATTATTTGCAATAAAAAAAAAAAATATTTTCTTCGTGACAATATTTATGGCAAGACTAGGTATATATATATATATATATATATTTATTTTCATTAATAAACCGCAAATTACACATCATAAAAATAATTAAAAACCTGTTTTAGCTTGCGCTAATGAAGCTCTTTCCCAAGATACGGTTAATTAATTCACTTTAAAATTTGGACTCTCATTCCTTGCATAAAGACACTTTTTGTGATTAAACTAAAAATGTCGTTTTCTGATTTTTTCCTATAAGTGTACGCTTCTTGCCAAATTTTATAGTTCTAGGCAACGGGAAGTACCCCATAGGTTTTGAGTACTCCATAGGTGAGTGTCGAAATGTGCGTTTTTTACGACATATTCGGCTCTATTGTTTTTTTACGAACACAGAAATACGATTTTTCTTTCTGAAGCAAGAGACTATGGATATTTATTTATCTCAGGTTCCTCACCCACCCCCGCGCTTGCTTGTTGGTTTATTGGAGTCACTTAATAATTGATAGACGACAAAATATACGGAATACAGAAAGGACACTCCACCTCCCGCCAATCTCGGGTTCCTCACCTCATAAGCTGATAAGGTACCTACCTTATCAGCTTATCTATCTGGTCTGATATAATGTATGTATTATTAAAAATAATATGGCTATGCTAAACGTCACAAACCAAATGATACGGAGGTTGTACATTTTTGTTATAAAACATCCAACGTAAGCACTGAAAACGGTAAAACCGTATAAATTAACATAATGTAATAAACTGTAGATTCATCTTTGATCATGTCACCAGAGTAGGCTGTTATGACTAATTATCCACACGAATTATAACTAAGAAGTCCTACCATGGTTACAAGTAACGGCAAGTAAAACTCTCTTTGTGATATACCTACATTTAATATTTTTTTAAGTATTAATTCCTACGTCGGTGAACTGTGCTTGAGATTGAATTAGCTTACTTAACTCTGTATGATCAAAAATCACTGAACCGAGAAGAATGGAAGGAGGATAGGGAGGCCTTTGCCCAGCAGTGGGACAAAACAGGCTCAAAATAATAATAATAATAACTCTGTATGATCACATTTTCCCATTAACCATCTATGAGCTTTTCGACATTCAATAAATCTATTCTTACTAGTAGTTATTACTTTCTTGTGAAGTGTAGATATCCGCAATTAAACTCAATCGTGGGTCACGCCACGGCATGCGGCTACCTTTGGATAAAAAATGTAAATAGTCATGACAACTTTTGACTGCTTTCTGAACTTAAATTAAATACATCATTTGTAATAAATTTAATAGTCTAAGTTATTAGTCACTAAGGGGTTCGTGAGTGCATGACGCGCAATATATTATGACTCCGTATGAAAAAAGAGTCACACAGTCTTACTCCACCAACTCCACTCTCAGCCTGCCCGAGGTCAACCCTGATACGTTGGATAACCTATAATCATAAGAATAAGAATAAGAAAATATTTATTGCTTAACTGTGTGTACAAAGATGGTAAAATTTTCAAGATTGGGGTAGCAAACCATTTTGGAGGCTTAGATCGTCAATCAGAATGGAAGGTAGAGATCCGTACCACGAAATCACTCAGTCCTATTGTAATATCGAATTTATGATAAATAAAAGAACATACCTGCCTTAGAAATGGTTTCCACGTGACATTAACGCACGGTATTTTTTCCGTTTTGAGGCACGGTCCGTGTCACGTTGGCGATTATATGAACTAGACTTCCAATACTATAGTAAACTAAATAATATCTATAGAAAATAAATATATGGTAACAATTAAAGAATTGGTGTCGCCTTAGAGAGTGAATGGTTGGTCATATAGGCATGATACTCCGAGGGCGATTGCGCTAATTTCACGTTACATGTTACATATAGGTAAGGAACAGGCTAAGGACCGGACAGGAGCCGGCACTTTGTCCGCGAGAATAGAACGTATGAATTTCTATGCGATAACGCAATGGAGGTACAAAATTTTCAACAGACGGACGCCGCCGGTGCTACCAGCGGCTCACCGTGGGCATTGGCGGGCAACGATCGTACCAGCTAAGAAAATGTAGCCGGCGGAATGAAGAGGTAGGTGGAGGGGGAGTGATGACGACGATGCACGGACTCACACGTACTAGTGCACACAAGTTATATTATGAGATGATTTTAGATTGACGGAATAGATGGGTGAATCGATTTGCCAACTATTTTTATTGCTATTCAATAAGGCTTACGCTTGACCGCCAATTCACCTGATGTTAATCGACATGGGTTTGCATTTGACCGCTAATACACCTGATGTTAATCGACATTACGATCTATGGTGAAGCACGCTTTGAAGAAACAAAGTAAGATTGGTCGTGTAAATTTACTCGCGATATAAAAACACCTAGGTTATAGATTATTATGTATGTCCCTTAATGATTATGAATCATATCATCAATAGAAATGTCTGGACGCACTTCCTCATTATTTCTGTGGCAGAACTAATTACGACAGGCTCCAAAATTGACATACAAAAAGTTTTCATAGTTAAAATTTCTTATTAAATTTTAAAAATCTTAAAGAATGTTCATATTCATGTATTTTTTATGATAATTTCGATGACGTCAGTGCTAGCATCTTTAACATCTGTTGGATGATCATACCTATCCCATTTAGGTACTATTGACGGAACAAATGTATTTTGGTATTGCAGCATGTTAGCCCCGTTACGCTAATTTTGTTCACCAAGTAGTCTTGTAATTGTAATGATAAACAGGTGGTTGGGTATATTTGACAGTTCGTTTTGTAAAATATCGAGGTTGGTACAGTACTTGCAGATATATATTGGGCTTCGGCAAACATCGGAAACTTAGACAGAGACAATCGCGAGGTAGGTCCACAATTTTTTATATGAACTGAGTGGAAGTCCCTGCCGCATTCTCTGTCCTTGTTTCCTGAGAAAATTCTGTTTCTCTGTTTTTTTCCTGTAATTCTCTGCCCCTAAACGGATATGGCTTATGTACATTAGGTAAGACTTATGTACCTATATGGTATGGCGTTGATACCGTCACCTCATAATAAATATTATTCCAAGAAAACCATAATAAGCATACAGGCATCCCCGTGGTTAGTTTCCCATAAAAATACAAAAAGCGTCTCCATTCTAACGACCAATGACATTAGCTAACGACAAGTCAAACTGGTCTTGCGGTCAAACAAGAAAAAGACGCATTCTTCCCAGGGTCCTAGCCTAGGACCACCTTCTATACAAGACAACATGTTTCTAAGTACTCAGTGCTATTTATATGTGCGCTTATCTATTTGTGGGGGTGGATAAATATGTAATTATAGGAGTAACTTTAACTGCACTTAGGTACATTTAGACAGAATATAATGCAATTCCTGGGAATATCCATTGATATTTTTTCTATAGAGAGGTTATACTCAGTGAATATGAAGTACCTTACATGGAGCTTGCCACGCAGAGCCGGGGAAAACCTATCTACGTATATACTATATACATGTATGTATACATACGTATATACATCATTGAGAACAATCCTTTATTATGACACTAGCACGAGCACTCCGTGCTTCAAATTTATGATATTAAAGAATATATTCCTTATTTAACTTATTATAGGTAATACTAGTCCTATTAAATTTCATTATCAAAAATATACTAGTGAAACCCTCTTTTGTATGTACAATGTTAATTTATATCTACATCTCCGATAAACTTACTTCAACCATTTTTATCATAAAGAGCAAGATATTTCATATGTGATGGCATAAGAACTTTGCTTTAAGGGTTTAGTAATTCGAATATATGATTACTTTGTTTCGGAGCGTGCTGATATTTTTTTTTATCTCAGTTTGAGACGATTATGATTCATCATCATCATCATCTCAGCCACAAGAAGTCCACTGCTGGTCATACCTCCCCCATGGATTTCCAGAAAGACCGGTTGGAAGCGGCCTGCATCCAGCGTCTTCCTGCCACTTGTATGATATCTTCTGTCCACCTTGTGGCTGGTCTTCCTACGCTACGCTTGCCGGTTCGTGGTCTCCATTCGAGAACTTTTCGGCCCCATCGATTATGATTAGAAATTTCTAAATTCTGATTAACTGAGATCAACAAACAGTCTGAAATAAAAAACAAAATTTGTAAGGAAAACAACAACTGTGAAATACATTATTTTTTGTTAAAAGAAAATCAATTTGCTATCGTTATTGGTAGTAATGTTAAAAGTATGGCTATTATTATACTAATTTGCACGTTATGTCGCACATACGACGTATTAGTGGTCGTGTTGAGGTAATAGCCCACTTTGTATTTAACAACCAGAGAAATGTGGTCTTTGAAAAAATAAGTGCTCATAAGTGGTGATTTTAAGAAGTAGATATCATGCTACAGACACCTTGTAACATCTTGACAATATACGTTGGTTAGTACGATAGTAGACAAATCACGATGATACCTTTGTACAATAACTATTGTACATATTTCAACAACAATATTTATGATAGACTAAAAACCTTTTCACGATATCGTTTTTATTAACTAATATGACCTTATCCCTTTTGTTAAAAAAATAAAAATAGCAGAACAAAAAAGAATATCCAAATAAACCGGTTTTAAATGAATATCACTGAAAGCTCTCAATATTATTTCAGTTCGTGTACAACGTAATCATAGACAGCAATATCAATCCTGAATCGTTCACGACCTGCAATAATTCGGTAATAAAAATTTTCGTAGATTTGTAAATTCTTCTAGGTTTACCTATTCTCTAGGTAAGGTTTATTGAATAGGTAAACCGGGTTATTCAGTCTGGAACTTAAAGAAAACTAAACTGATTAAAGGCATACCACAACTTTGATCCGACCTAATGCACGATGACCATCAGGGCGTTGTCACCTTTGCAAAAGGAGCATCATAGCGCGGTCACTGCACCTTAGATCATCGAGCCTTATTTGTAAACATTGGTAATATCCGAGGCGTAAGGATCGAATTGCAGCGATAGATATAACACATTATATTCGTCGTGAGGTTCTCGTACAAGTAGCTTTTGCGAAATACAGCTGAGCTAGCATATTGCCAAGTTAAATATGCGAAATACAGCTGAGCTAGCATATTGCCAAGTTAAATATGCGAAATACAGCTGAGCTAGCATATTCATTGCCAAGATAATACTAAATATGCATTTATGATTTCGAAAAGTTTTGTGAAAATGATCGTAGATCTGTTACAGGACTCTTAACAGATTTACAATCATTTTCACAGCAACTTTTCTACCATCGTCCTTTTCGCTCGCGCATACCCCCAATTTTGAAGATATAAAATGACTTATAAAATAATCGTCATTTGAAAAACTAGAAAACAGCATCACAAATATTTGACATAAAATTCAATTTGATCCAACTAAAGTTTCATACATAAAAATGTTTTTAGAAATGTTTTTTTATGTATGAAAAGTAACTTGGATCAAATTGTTTTTTTTTTAAATATTGTGATGTTGATTTCTAGTTTTTTTTATATCTTCAAAAATGTGGGTATGCGCGAGCGAGACGGACGATGGTCGAAATATAGACTCTCTAGCGACCCCAAAAACCCCAACCATTATGAGACAAATACGAGTAGGTGTATACCTAATATCTCAAAGCGACAAGCGAAACGCATCGCTTCACAGTGGTTTGAACTTTTGGAGTGTGAAGTTTGTGTAATAATTTAGTTAAAATATAGGTACCTATTTTTATTTATCAATAGACAATAGACAATATATTTTTGCCAATATCTATTTCACATAATTATCTCATACTTTTAATAGCATTTACTGTAATACTATCCTCACGCACTATTTCTGTGCATCGTTTTGCTTTGAAGCCTAGACCTAAGTATCAGAACTAGTTTTCTAGGGTTCCTTCGACATTTATCAATTGTCAATTTATAGAATTGATGCAATTAGCAACATTGAAGAAATTTAAAACCTAGCTACAAAAAATGTGTGTTGATGCAGCACATCTTTTTTTCTTAAGTGCTTGTTATGTTTTTTCATAAATTTGCTAAGTTATGAATGTAAAGATATATATATTCCTTGCTTATTCCTTTATTCCTTTTATTCTTTGCGTGCTTATATATTCCTTTTTTAGATTTATGTTCAAAGGTATGGGAACCAATTACGCCTAGGCCTCTGCCATACAACCTACGCTGTCTATTCTACCCCTACACACATAGTAATAAATATTGCAGAACATTTTTACACAACGCCATCTAGCCTCAAACTAAGCAAAGCTTATGCTATGGGAACTAGATGGCTGATAGAATACCTTTTTTTTGTTGTAAATACATACGATTAAGTTGAATTTTGCGTAGAATATGTGATATTATCTACAATAAAACAATATACAGACTACACATAATTAACTAAACTACAACAGAAAATAATCAGTAAATAATAATTTTGAGAATGAGTAATAATTCGCAAGACCTTAGAAAACATTACTACAGAAAAAGCAAATCGATTACTCCAGACCGATAAAGATCTAAAGTCAATCCAATTGCTCAAACCCACTACTAGTTGGCAGCGTACCCAGCATGCTCCTGCATTGTCACGTTTGTCGATTCTCAAACAGAAGAATACGAATACGATCTGCAACGTTCACAGATCGGCCGATCCCACAGTGCTCGACTCTGCGATGATAACGTCCTAGGAAAGCCAGTCTCCAAGCTATCTACGACTCGGCTAAAAGAGCTACAACTACATCAGAATGCCTTAAAGATGGTGCGAGATTATTACAACTAATATATGAGTACTTACTATGAACCGAGAACAAGAAAAACCCTAACCGTACGATCAAACAATACTTTCAAAATTATAAACATGTGGGCGTTTATTTTGAACAACATCACAACCCACAATCCTAATCCTATATCTTGGAATTTTCAAGGCTAGAGTGAATAGATATCTTCTAGATCGACGAGCTCCATCCTCGGCCACACCGTCGCTTAACATCAGGCGAGTTAGTGGTCAATCGTAGATCTATAGTGTATAAAAAAATATATATAGAAAAGGCACTCTTATTTAACAAAAAATAAAAAAGATCTTCCTTAGATCGCTAAACCCAGAAGGCGAAGAGAACGACTGTCAGCAATTTGATATTACGAGCCAAATCAAGTCAAATCAATAAAAGTTTTAAATCAATAAGGCGAAACTTTTTTACGAGAATTTGTAAATCGTTTAGTGCCCGTTTCTGCAAAGCCACAGGGACACTGCGAAGCCACAGAAGATACGAGAATATCCATTGGATAGCACGTGCTGGCTTTAGTTTCAACCTCAACCGTAGCCCTATCATCGCTTGTGTCAACATCTCAACAGCGTGCCAACTTATCATCTTCATCATTTTCATCTGCACAAACATCTTCGCCACTGGAGCAGTTGTGTCAGCAGCCCCGAGCCTCGCTGGGCTGGCTTGGCTATCGATCCACATTCTTGTTGCGTACTGCACAAGAATGGAATTCTTTGCCGCCATCTCTGTTTCCTGAGAGCTACAATCTTGGAATTTTCAAGGCTAGAGTGAATAGATATCTTCTAGATCGACGAGCTCCATCCTTGGCCATGCCGTCGTTTAACATCAGGTGAGTTGGTGGTCAATCGTAGATCTATAATGAATGAAAAAAAAAAAGCTGATAGAGAGAAATGTACAAAACACTCCAAGCGGGACGCCAGTGCAAGACTTATCGCCCCCACTAAGAATAAGAACTAATCACTATGTTGACAGCCAACTAAAGACTGAAGAAAGTAGACAAGTAGAAAGTAGACAGGTAGTTGTGTGGTATGTATTTTATATGGCAATGATATGGGTTTCCCATATCATTGCCAAATAAAATGAAGATCCGGAATTTTGTCTTTTACCTAGATCAACAGGGCACCTCGATTAGCCGAATTGAATGCATTTTTACATCCATCTTTAGCAACGCATCAGCTAAATTTTGCTGCTCAATTTAGCAATAATTTTCCTACAACTCGACTTGGCCGCGAGGTGACGATAAGTAGTGCCTACAGCAATAAGACTGATACCATTATCTTTTTTGATAAGTGGTAGTACTTAAACAAGGCCGTATAAAACATTATTAACCTTGCCACTGACCTGTCCAGATAACATGAAACTCACTAAATGCGTTAGACCCTTCAAGAGAGTTTCCGTCCTCAGAACAGAACTAAAAGATAGAAGATATTTAGATGTTAAGGGGACAAACCATCTAAGTTTCAGGCAGAGCCACTCTTAAAAGAAGTAAGTGACAGCTGCTGCAATTTCCTGAGCTAGCAACATCATTTGATTGTGGCATTAGATTGCTGGCAACATCATTTGTGGTGGATCAGAAAGAAGGAGACGCCGTAGCAGGTGCATGTTGTCACGAAGTGAATGGACCATATCTGTATCGTTGATATTATTGATACGATAACTATAGTATATGATATCTTAATTTAATAATACATTATTAAATTATTAATAAATAACTATTCAACAACAATAATATTAACAATGCCTTCAAACAATAAGGTATCATGACGATTGTATTAGTTATTATTATCGTTTTGCGAGAAAGTCATTAAAAATATCATAATATTCTATGGAACCTTTCCTAGATATCCGTAAAACTGCGTAAAACTAAACCGCTTGGAAGGTACCGTGTGAAAATACATAATTAGGTATATATACTCTGACAAACGTCCAGCTAACAACGGGTACTCACTATTAATCTCGATACCTAATGTATTTACACGACTGTCTAAGAAGAAGGGTAAGTTTATTTGATGTATTCATGAAAGTTTGCAGTACGGTCAATATGCCCCTATAGCACAGACATAGTAGACGGCGCAAGCGACTTCATTTATATGAAATCCTCATGTGCCATATTTTTGGTATCGACTGTGATGTCACACAAACTATTTAGTGATAGAATGTTCCAAGCGCGATCAAATTGATTCAATTCAATGCATTCGCGGGCTTTCACGTCATTAACTAGTTGTCAAAATACGAAGCTAAGTATATATCACCTGAAACTAAATAAATCTTAGGGCGTCATGTGTGTGTTTTTATCTACCTGTTGATACGCTAGGTACACTTGGGGTATTTATTAAAGTCTATGCTCTATAGCCTATTATTACCAGCATCATAGATTATGATATTTAAGGGGTCGATGAGTCGCTAAAGTATTTATTAATATACAAGAAATAAAATAAGAATTCAATAATGTCTGACATTAAAAGACATTAAACGTTCTCAAATCGTTAACCAACTTCCAATAGGAAGGAGGTTTTCAAGTCGATTGTAGGTATGTTTTTTTTTGTATGTTTGTTCACCGATCACTTCACCAATTATGAATTAATTTTCTGTTATTTTCAGAGGTACTCCCATACAAATTTTATCAAAATCGGTTCAGTGCTTTGGTTTCTTTATCAAAATAACTGGAAAAATGACATCCAAGTAAACGAATTTCGTATTTTTAAGTGTGTGTGTGCGTCGATACGGAATAATGCCGTGTGGTATTATCGATTCGAAATTTGTAAATCACTTAACCCTATGAATTCCCTTTAAAAAGATAGTAGTAGATAGGGATGCACGCAAACTTAATCGCGGTACATGTTCCATTGGATATTTTTGAAGTTTTCGACCTTATAAGGTATAGATATATGCTTAACTTAGTTAACTAACTAAATTATTAGTTATTTTATTATTTGCTCAAGGTCACGCAACGAGCTATGGAGAGGGCTATGCTCGGAGTCTCTCTACGAGATCGAATCAGAAATGAAGAGATACGTAGACGTACAAAAGTCACCGATATAGCACAGCGGATTAGCAAGTTGAAGTGGCAGTGGGCAGGGCACATAGCACGTAGAACTGATGGCCGATGGGGCCGAAAGGTTCTCGAGTGGAGACCACGTACCGGCAAGCGCAGCGTAGGAAGACCAGCCACGAGATGGACAGATGACCTCATACAAGTGGCGGGAAGACGCTGGATGCAAGCCGCTTCCAATCGGTCTTTTTGGAAATCCATGGGGGAGGCCTATGTCCAGCAGTGGACTTCTTATGGCTGAGATGATGATAATGAATTATTACCAACACTTTCATTGTATACCTATATACCCTGTCAGCCTTTCTATTTGTTCTGAGAATGTTTATTTGTCCATATGCTTACTGGCTGGGTTTTCCTTGTCCATATCTTGCGGACCAATGATTTTGGCTACATCGTGGTCTAGCGAATTTGATACCTTATAGATATAAAAGCGTTTCAATTGTAATTGTAGCTTTATGGTATGTTGTCTTATATGGAATTTACTTAAAATTATCACCTATGATAGTTAGAACGTTTAGTTTGCATGGAACATTTTTATTTTATGCTTTGTCTTCTGCGTATGCACAAGCTTAATGTTTTTTCATTTGCCAGAAACAAATGACAAGACATTGTTAGAGATAGAGGATTATTTTAGTGATATAAAGACGGGAAAAGAGAGTAGAAAGTTAGTAGATAACAGATAATAGACAGATAATAGACACATAATGATGCTATAATTGGTACTCAACATTTTTAATGTGGACTTGTGGCTGAGACGATGGTAGAATTATCGAATTATGATGATGTCACGATCAAGTTAATATAAGTTATATAATTTACGCTATTTATGTAAGTTAATTAAAATAAATAATTATGTATTTTATTGATATTAAATACTTTAAAAAAAAATATGTATTAACGCTTATTTAATGTTTTGTTATATAACTATTCAGGGTGGACAATTTAATATCCCATTTATTATACTAACCACTATAAAGAATCCTAATTATATAAAAAGCAGTAATAAAACTGCAGCTTTTGGTAAGTTTTTTACTTAGTTTCCCCTTTGTATATGGTATTAAAGGTCAGGTTGCCCTTAATTAGATATCCTAGGTGTTTTAAATGTCACTACACATGAACTTTGAGTAATAGTCGGTAAACATCAATTTAATAACGGATAAATACAATTTAGGTTAATTATATGAAAGAAGTAAATAATAATGAAAGTTTCCAGCAGCCTTGTGGTGAGACCGTCTGACTTGCGATCCGCAGGTCCTGGGTTCGAATCCCACGGCACGCACCTCTGTCTTTTCGAAGTTATGTGCGTATTGTTCATTGCCGCCAACTTCAAACGGTGAAGGAAAACATCGTGAGGAAACATGTACCACATGTCTGAGAGTTCTCAATGATCTTGAAGATGTGTGAAGTCTGCCAACTCAGCACTTGGCCAGCGTGGCAGACTATGGCCTAACCCTTCTCACAATGAGAAGATGGCCCGTTCCCAGCAGTGGGACAGTTTGTACTAACAGGGCTGATAAATATATAATATATAAATAATAATCCTAACAGCTTTCCTAATCCTAACTAATATAAGTAAAAATAACAAATATGGTATACACTACCATTGGCATATGTGAAAGAGACCGAATACAACACATAAACTGTCCCAAGAAAAAGCTACTTCGGATCCGTATCACTGAATAAAGGTGATAAAAGTGTGAAGGTATTGTACAAAGAGGTTGGAAATATTTTATATTGAAAATGTAGTAACTCCGTTGTGTTCTAATTTTGAAGTAACTTTCCACCCTAGGGGAGAAATAGTACATTGTTACCCTAAGGGTGAAAGTAACTTATTTAATCCCGAGACGGGGTTTGGCGCACGAACGAAGTGAGGGCGCCAATAGTTCGAGGGACTAAATAAGTCTTTAACCTGAGGTAAACACTGTGCTTTTCATTACGAATACAAGGAAAGTAAAAATAAAAACACGAATTAGCTACAGAAAAAATTAGTAAATTTCATCATTAAAAATGGAAAATATTTTGTCCAAATCTATGTTTAAGAAATTGTTGAAACTAAATTATAATAGTTATTTAAAAAATATATATTCTGTAATCAATACTTATCTTTATGTTATTTCAATTTTACATCGCGCTGTAATTGAGTGGCTTTAAAGAAAGTTGGACATCGCTCAAGAGAAACGTGAAATAGAACTAGTTTTTTTTTTTGACAGCTGGCAGTTGAAAGCGATTCTCCCTAGGGCTGAAAGTATTACTTTCAACCCGCTCCTCAGGCAACTTCAGACCTACTTTCAGAGTATGAGTACCTAATGAAAATGAACTTTTCCTCGCTAATAATTAGCCTTGGGAACCGAAATTTACGAGCTAGTAAGATGAAAAATATTGAACATAATATAATTAGTTGTTATGTAAAAGTTTACGTTTAAAAGGCAACAAATTAACTAAGTGTGTCGAATACCTTATTAGAGAGGTATTCGACGTGCTAAGCGTTTCCGCTCTGAGTCTTGGGGGGTTACGCTCACCTCTTATACCAGCGATATAAAGTTGGCTCGCGCTTGTTTTTATTTTAATTATTTGGGAATTAAGAGTGTGAGACAAAAGTTTATATGAGTACTACCCATATTTTGAATGGTGACATTTTTAATAGCTTTTGGAATACTTATTTAAGAGTTTGACGATAGATTTCCGACTTTAACGTGGTATGTAACCAACAGATTATTATAAAATACTTTTGAATTAAAGTACAATGAGTTGATACCCTCACGATGTTTGCTTTCAATTAAAGCTCAAATTACTTCTTTAGATTGAAACGCCTAGGTCTTTGGCATGGAAGTCTATCGCACAATTGACTGTGCTAAAATATGTAGTTTGAAAGTTATTTTAATATGTCGTCTCGTAAATAGGTACAAGCAGAACTGGAGTGAAGTTCCAAGTCAATATTATATTGAAGTAGACACATTTGAGTTTATACGCAAAGGGTTGTTAAACGGGTGTGGTCAAGAACGCGTCTCGTAAAACCTCTTCAGAATATGGTACAACATACCGCTTTGTACTCTTCCCACTAATAGATAGGTACCTAACTATAACCTAACTCTTACCTAACTCCAACCTAACTCTAACCTAACTCTAACCTAACTCTAACCTAACTCTAACCTAACTCTAACCCAAGTCTAACCCAACTCTAACCCAACTCTAACCTAACTCTAACCTAACTCTAACCTAACTCTAACCTAACTCTAACCTAACTCTAACCTAACTCTAACCTAACTCTAACTTTTGGGTACCATTGCGCCCTGGGGGAGGCTGCGTGGTTATGTGGGAGTCCCACCCAGTTGACCGGTATGCCGGTAAGTCCAGGCCAGTCAACCGGTTTGCCGGGTTACCCACTAATACCTCTGGGGTGTTTCGTCTCAGCGCCTGTGTGTGCCGGGCCCATGGGTGCGTTGGTGGATCTCCTCCAAGGACCCGGCGGCGCTGCTCCCCTGGCTATTCTCGATCGGAGCTATCTCTGCCCTTCCATCTCGGAGTGGCTCGCGGAAACACCGCGCGCGCCAACTCGGAGCAACGCTTTACGGACAGCAGACTCCCCCGAGTCTGCCGCCCACGGCCCGGTTACGGGGGTTGGAGGCTGTCCTGGAACAGCTTCCGACGGCTCCCGGCTCTCCGGCGGCGCATTAGAGACGATTGTTCGCGTTCCACCGTTTCCTTCTGGAGGATCACCTGCTCACAGAAGGAAATTGCCACCGTCCAATTCATCTCATCTACTAACATTGCGCGAAGCAAGGCTGGGAGAGACAAATCACCCCCGACTGCGCCGATGAGGTCACGGCGCTCGCTGGCCCATGCTGGGCACTCTTCCAACGTATGCTGCGCCGTGTCCTCTCCCGCGCCACAGTGGTGGCACACGGAAGTCGGTTCGCTTCCGGCTACTCGGCATACTTTCATGGGTACTTTCCAAAACAGCTGTGGCCGGAAAGCACCTGAACAAGCCGGAAGATAAGCGACCCATGCGCCCTGTCCAACCAGTCTTGTATAACTGGACGGACCGCCTCCACTGTCCATAGCCCCGCAGTGGGCTGTGCTAGGCGCAACCGCCATTTCTCCACTAGGTCATTTTGGGCCCTTCTCTTCCACTGTTCTCTCAGGCTTGGTGGGGGATCAACTCCTCTGAGATGGAGCTCCCTGCGCCACCTGTACATGGCAGCATAGAGTTAGGCCTCCAAATCCCACGGTAGCGAGCCTGCCAGAGCGGCTGCCGCCTCGAAGGAGAAAGTGCGGTAGCCGCGTATCACCCCGACCGCCATCGCTCTCTGAGGTTGTGTAACGAGAGCGACGGATCTCCGGGTCAGGGTGTCCGCCTACACTGGAGCTCCGTACAGCGCCATTGATTTTAGCACCCCTAAATAGAGCCGACTCGAGGCACTTGGGCCACCTAGGTTCGACATGAGGCGCTTGAGAGCGCTTGCTGCACCACTGAGTTTTTATAATTTTATAGTTTAAAAACTGTAACAACCGACTTCAAAGTACGCTACTTTGTTTAATATTAGAAAGAATTAGGATATTTAAATTTCATATCATCATGCTCAGTCGGGTAATAATTAAACAAAACGCTCAATCGTTGAAGTAACTCTATTTTCACCATATTGTCACGTTACGCCTGGAGATCTACCTATGAGTGTAACGGACTGTTAGGCCTAATAAGTGCAGTCCTACAGAAGATCCTGCCTAACCTAATTAGACCTTAAGTATCTAAAAATAAAAAGATGTGAAATACAATAGTAAAGTTAGTTTATTAAGCGTATAAAAACATGGTTAGTATAAAAAAGAATTTAGAGTTACACAAACAATCAAGTTTACAAAATTCTAAGTTAGTTTAAGCTTCTGATGTTGGAGTTGGGAATTGAAGAACATAAGACTCCAAATAAATTTAGAAGAGGTTCGGTGTAAACCTTTTGTAGAGTCTCCAGGTAGTTTCTCTCTTTCCAACGAGAGATATTATTTAAATGGGTGAGCTCACCATTTATTAGTTTTTTCCAAGGTACCACAATATCCAGGGTGGTTAGTTCGAATTACGACACATTTCCTCGTTCAATACATCATCTGTGGGGAAGATGATGTGGAAGCTCCAGGACGAATCAACCAGGCGAAATGTTCGCCAGGATTTATAATTCGAGGTTTATATTCACAAATGCACTTTTAAAAACTGGTACTTTTGAACTATACTATCGTAAAAAAAAAAAAAAACTTTTATACAAAAAAACACCGATATAGCACAGCGGATTAGCAAGTTGAAGTGGCAGTGGGCAGGGCACATAGCACGTAGAACTGATGGCCGATGGGGCCGAAAGGTTCTCGAGTGGAGACCACGTACCGGCAAGTGCAGCGTAAGAAGACCAGCCACGAGATGGACAGATGACCTCATACAAGTGGCGGAAAGACGCTGGATGCAAGCCGCTTCCAATCGGTCTTTTTGGAAATCCATGGGGGAGGCCTATGTCCAGCAGTGGACTTCTTATGGCTGAGATGATGATGATGATGATACAAAAAAAAATATTTCACTTGTGGATTATAACATAAAAACTCTGAAGCAGGAATCAGACTGAATTGATAACCTCCTTCTTTTTGGAAGTCGGTTAAATGTACCCGAAGTTAAGAAATAGATTAAAGCAAAGTTGTAATAAATTAATAAAAAAAAATATTCAAATTTTAGACCTCGCTGTATTAGCATTTTGTAATAACTGTTGTCTTCTTTTTAAATCATTTGTGTGTTGGGAGCTCGCTAACAGAATTGCGTATTCGCGATCTTGTGTTTGTTTATGGTTTAAGAGTGTTAAGGTACCATTAACCCGAGTAAATAGGTATAATATTGCTATCCAAAAATTCATAGACAAACCTTGTAATTTAAGGTATTATTTTTAAGGTTGTATTTAAGGTATTATAACGCATTTTATAAAGTAAGGAAGGACTTTTATCGAGCTTAAGGGCTAGACAGTAAAAAAACCTTACTCTCCTTCTTAGATAATCAGGTAAAATGCAGTAAGTACCATAAAAATACCATAGTCCGTAAAGTCCCCAAGCTTAGAAGTTATAGAGTGCAATGCGCTGAAGCAAAACCGGTTCCTAATCGCGCGGCCACCGATCGGCGCGCACCGGAGAAAAACTTAGAATAAGTGCAACGAAAGCCTTGCATTCGAACCAGCAAGTTTGAGAGGCCAGTGGTGGCGCTACTACTGCAAAATCTCAACAAAATTAATAGAAAAAATATAATTATTGCACTTGGCTGGCGGTAAAAATAAGTTTGTCGTTTGGTATGTATTGTTTCTTGGGTTTAATCCTCGCAATTCGAGTCGAAGCGATTAATGTTTTATGGCACAGACATTACTATAAGCTTCAATGAATATAAATTAGAAAATTTCGAGTCACAGGAATGGTGCTTTTGTGATACTTTTTGAAAAAGGTTGTGTACAAAATATTACTAGGCTACATATTTTTTGTTTTTTTTTCCTTAGTCTGAAAATTTTGGCGAATATGGTTGTAGTAGAAGACTCAGCAAAATAGTCCTAAATACCACTAGAACTTTGACAGATTCCGACTAGAGTCTTGAAAATCTGTGATCATTTTCAGAAAATAATCTAGAGAAAGTGAGATTTCATATATATTTCAATGTGATAGAGTGTGTGTGAAATTTCAATGTGTCATTGCCACATAAAGATTTGAATGTTTCAAATTAAAATTTCTGGAATTTTGAAAGAGCATTGAACTGTTATGGCCTAGCGTAATGATTAACATCAAGCGAACGGCTTCCTCGTCTCTATTTAAGGTTTTATATCTTTAGTTTTTAAATCGTCCGTCTCGCTCGCACATAACAACATCTTTAAAGATGTAATACGACTGAATTAACTGTGAAACTGACTGAAAAAAACTCAAATAAAATCGTTTGAGAGATACAATGTCACATATAGACACACAGATACACAGATATATGTACCAATATATCAAATGAACTCATTTCATATAAAATGAGTTAATTTGATATATTTTTCTTCCGGCTTTTTCGCTACGCTCAACATTTAATTTATTTATTTATTTAAATGAATAAAAAAGTATAAGCACATGACAGGAGGGTATTGTGTTTCACACCATGCCCACTATCTATTGCCAAAAATGTATGGAAATACAGCAATAGATAATATGTTATATTTATTATATTATGGATATTATATTTTATGTACGTGCGTTTTGGTACATCACAAGTTAGATGGCATAAACATCAGGCATTAAATTATCATGTAGACATAGACATAGACATAGACATAAATTTATTTGTGGAAGACACAACACCAAAAATACATACAATATAACAAAAATAACAATATAAGAAAAACTGTGTCCGCCACAAATCGGTTCCAGCTCAGCATACTGCTGGCTGCGAACAGCCGGCGCTGGTCTTCCGCTGGAACCGACGGTGACGTCACCCACGGCTAACGCACAAAATATATAATTAAAAAGAAATACAAACTAACTATAACACAAATAAGAAGACTAATACAAATAATATATACTAAAAGGCAAATTAATTTAAAAAACATAGAAAGTAACAAGTAACAACACTCTAAGTAATTTAGAATTAAGTATGGCAACAGAATAATACATAAAATATTCGGTATATATAAAAAATAATTTAATTATATTGTATTTTAACAATTAATTGTTCTTCACGTGACGCAATGTATGACCGGAAAATAGGAATAAAGCAGACACGTTTTATTCAGCTGAATATCTAACAAGCAAAGTTTATGGATCCTTCCATTGTTATATCCAACTTCCTTGACAAAATTGTAAAGAAAAAAAAAAGTTATAAAAAAATAATTTGACAGCAGAGAATTTATTGTACAGTGTCGCTGTAAAGTCCCAATGTATGTAAACTAATAATCAAGCCTAGAATACAATTGAGTATTTTATTAGAGATGTCTTTGTCTTTGGTATTATTAATTTCATGTAACCGAAAGGCGCACTGCTCCAAACATTTGCACCAAAAACCTGAATGCGACATCGTATCTTCCAGAATGAAAACCGAAAGCTCCCGAACTGGCCCATTCCACATTCCGTCATCGAGCACTACTGAAACAACAGGTTGCCTAAAAACTTCTCTCTTACTGAGATACCCCTCCATTCTGACGCTGTACAGCTGACATATTATCTCTATCACCCTCACTCTCGAGCCATTTCCTTCGCAAAAGACAGTGCCGTAGATAATCTCGAGTGCGGTAGAAATGGTTGGACTGGTTTAGTGACCTTGAAGGAAATGCCTGGCGAAAGTGCACCCTCCATGCCGTGTGCATTAGGCCGCGACAGCGCTAATTGGGTAGCGAATTTGAAAATAGATCTATGCTTCAAGACTATGGCCATCGCGCAATGCATTATATAAAACTGCTGCTGTGAAAAATAAGATACCGAAGGCAATTTCAATTTATCAATTAAGCGAGTGAACAGTGTAGGTATATCTGTCTAGTCATTAGTCAGTGAGAAATCCCAAACGTGAAAGGCACCTGTTCAGTCTATCTTTTCCATAAATAAATGTCGCTCACCGCTTCTTCTCATTCTTCAATAAATATATTGTTTAGAGACCATTCAAATTACATATTTCAATTATCGTTATTTCTATTGTTATATGTATTTTTCTTTATCCAAAGAGATTTTAATACTACTGTTTACTTGGTTTGAAATTTATGTCAACTGACACACTGTCAAAAACAACAAACACACTGTTCGCTTGTTTTTTTTTAGGGTTCCGTACCTCAAAAGTAAAAAACGGAACCCTTATAGGATCACTTTGTTGTCCGTCTGTCCGGGTATCAAGAGCTTTATCTCGGGATTACGTGAAGGTATCGAGTTGAAATTAAAACCATATACGCAGACCCATAGTCTGTTGCTGCAGAAAGAAAAATCAAATTTCTGTTTTCGTAAAAAAAATTTACAGCCGAATATGTCGTAAAAAACGCACATTTCGACATTCAAAAGGGAATTAAAACCTATGGGGTACTTCCCGTTGACCTAGAACTATGAAATTTTGCAAGAAGCATTGTGTTAGAGTAGACATTCTATAGGAAAAAATCAGAAAACTGGACATTTTTAATTTAATCACAAAAAAATAGTATGTTTATGCAAGTAATGAGGGCCTAAATTTTAAAATGAATTAACCGTATCATGTGCCCTATCATATGAAAGAGCTTCATTAGCATAATCTAAAACAGATTTTTAAATATTTTTACTATGTATATTTTTCAGTTTATGAAGGAAAATATAAAAAAAAATATGATTTCCCCCTTTTATTTAGTTTGTACGGAACCCTCGGTGGGCGAGTCTGACTCGCACTTGTCCGGTTTTTATTTGTTTTGTAGAATCAACAAAGTTTTATCTGGAACAATAATTTTCCATTATTTTAGAAATTATTTACGCAAGCTTGTCTCACACTTGATTAGTTTTTAGTATTTAGTTTAATAGTATGATAATTTACATCAGAGCCGGAACCTATTCGTGAGGCTACGGTGTCTATGCTGCATCTTTGGAACGGTAATAGATACAAGTCTCAAAATTAGTATGATTAACCTAATCATCAATCAATTAGTCTCAAAATTAGTATGATTAACCTAATCATACTAATTTTGAGACTTGTATCTATTACCGTTCCAAAGATGCAGCATAGACACCGTAGCCTCACGAATAGGTTTCGGTAGCCTTAGTACGGAAGTATAATTTTTTTTTTAGATATCTAACACTACAAAGTATCATTGATGCCCTTGGCCGAAGTTCTGCCGGCGAAAGTGCGTTCACGCCGCCTCCGCCGCGCCGCTCCGTGTGCGCCCGCCTGAGACGGCGGTGGGACTCTCTACGGAATTCGCTGGATTACATTCACTCATACTGAAATAAACTATGGGAACGTAATTTTTTTGTACAGGAACAAAGTCGTGAGGCTTGATAACATATACGGCTCTCTTGATCATTTTTGAAGCGTTATTGTATCTGTTTATTAAGGGATGGACAGATTTTGATCTAGTTTTTTTTTTGTTTGAAAAAGGATTTTGTCGAAAGTGTGCTTAGCTATGTTTCGTCGGTTTAGCCGTTTTTTTTTTGTCGGGGTTTTTGAGTTTTCTAAACGTCTTTTTGAGGTATCAGGCATAAAAGCTACACTTACGGCGTACAATAGAGCGCGCGTGCTTAGAATAAACCTATTCACTTGTCATTCGAAAACACTCAGGTTATGACACCCATATTAAGACACCCAATATTTATTCGGGAAACCCAACAAAGTGGTGTTTGTCTGTTCTACCTCGTACAACCTGGGGTTGTTCAAAAATAAAGTGAACATAGGTATCTCGTAAACAAGCATGCTACATCTTCGACCACATCATCCCTTTCCATCAGATGAGATTGTGGTCAATGACAATCGTATAGTTAAAAAAACCTCGGGAAATGCCATAGTCTGTCTGGATAGAACTATCGCGGCAAAAAATGGGCACTAACGTCACGATTCAATAGAATAATGAAATAAAGACAGCAGTGCCCTCGATGCCATATTAGTTCTCTATCCAAACAGACTATAATATTTTCGAAATTTTACGTTATGTAGAATAAAAAAAAGCCAACCTAAAAATATTTTGGTTTTTTTATAAAAGCTACTTAGTCTGGAACACCGCCGCATGGTAGCAAGTCTGTAAATTTTTAACAGTATACATTTCGGAGAATGTGCATCTGAGCTGCATGACCTTATTTTACCATCTCCTTTCTACCACAGAACTAGTAGAAAATCAGTACTACTACCACCCATTTATTGTGGATTTACCCAATATTCGTACTAAACGGCTTAACTACGTTTCTATTCGGAACAGCCAAAGAGTGGAACTAATTGCCTCCTTCTTTGTTTCCTGAGAGTTACAACGTTGTTCTTTTCAAGGCCAGAGTAAGGTACCTTCTAAGTTTGCGTGCTTCATCACTGACCACATCGTCGCTTTCCAACAAGCGGCGCGTCAAACGAATAAGTTTTCGTGTTAAAAAAAAATTTTTTGGCTGTCATATATCAACGCTCGTACTTAATTAACTTATTTTATAGTCTTATTTAACAATTTAATTATTTACTAAGGCTATTACATACTTATATAGTCTTGGTAAATAATTAATTTAAAAAAAATTAAACAACCGACTGAAGTCGGTACGGAATTACGTATTTTGAAAAATACGTAATTCCGTTTCCAATTATTTTGTTTTAAAACCAAAGTACTTAACCGATTCTGATTTTTCACTGTTTTTTCGCTTTTGTATCCAGTATTTTCAATCAAGTATGTAATTAAGGGAGTTATTGCTTTCACTGTCCTATGTTTCGTTCTATTTGCGATTTATGATAATAGTAGGTAATTTAGCATTTCTGCAACGGTTGATTGACTTTGCCCAAGGGAGATAAATTCTTAATACTCATTATTATATAACTGTTCAAGCGGGCATATTTCCTTCTATATCATTCTCCATATTTCACGGTCCATAAGCTTCAAATTCAGCCGTCGTTATATAAAATAATCACGTTCCAACGACAATCTACCTGAACTTGACCAGCGCAAGCGCAAGAACTTCATTGCTACAAAGACATAACCACTGTCAGTCACATTTTACCATACAATATCTAAACTACAAGCAAAATTAAATTTACGTGTACATCGATAGCGTTGATATTTGAAAGAAGTTGTTAGTGAGTTGTGCCGTTTTAGAATTGTGACACCTAGTGGTCAATAACGTGAAGTAGCGGCAAAAACAGCAGCAGACTGGATCGACATTCCTGACCGCGCTCCCAGCGTTAGAGCCTAAGCGGATGGTTAGAGTAGCCTACGTATGGCGACATTTTTTTTAACGGCAAATCGCATAATATGCGATTTGTTGCGGATCTATAATAGATCCGCGAACTAAATAAAGTAATTAGAAATGCAATTTGTTGTGACAAAAAACAAAACAAAACGAAAAATATATTAAGTGTAATTGTGCATTAAGTAAGCACCCAGAAAAGTGCATTAAGTAAGCACCCAGACACAGAACAAACATCCATGCTCATGTCATAAATGTTTGCCCTGGATGGGGATCGAGCCCACGACCTACCGCTCAGCAGGTAGACATACTACCAATAGAGCCACAAGGCTAGTCATATACAATCATCGTAACGTTGTATTTAACAATAAATTAAATGAAAAAAAAATGAAGCTATCACTACCATTTTCACAACCATTATTTTTCTCAAGTATTTTTTTTTTAACTTTCTTCTCAAATAGGTTCAATGATCTGGTTTTTTTCTGTATGAAAACCGAAATATGAAACCAATTAACTAATTTCACATTTACGACACATTTATTTGCAAATAATAGAATTTGTATTGCAGAAGGGTATTTTAATTTTAAATGCCTTTTAAATTTAAAAAGTAGTCATCATCATCATCATCATCTCAGCCATAAGAAGTCCACTGTTCGACATAGGCCTAACCATGGATTTCCAAAAAGACCGATTGGAAGCGGCTTGCATCCAGCGTCTTCCCGCCACTTGTATGAAAACACCACTTGTTGTTAAAAAGTAGTATTTACAATGTAACAAATAAAACTACAAGATAAAACTAGTAAAGGATAAAGTCAGGATTCTTAAAAATTCTCGGTTCTTTCCATAGTTTTTCTCTTCTGTTTTTCTCTTTTTATTATGGTAGCTAACTAATGATGAATAAGTACAGTTTAGTTTCTGTTTTTGCTGATTGATATAAAGGTTTAATTAGCGAAACGGCATGCATATTTAAGGGCAAATTTATCGAGAAAAAAAACATGGTTTTGTCTACAAATGAACGTAATTTTACAAGATTTTATTTAACTTTCCATGGCATTTGTATGGCTATAATCTTAGAAATGGTATTAGGACAACGTCCACTGTACAAATCGCCTCGCCTCGTTTATATAATTAGTAACTTTGATGACAATAGTTAGTATTCGTATATTAAAAAAAAATTGTGAAATTTTCATTTTAAGTCTTGTCGACATATTACCAACTTCAATCATTATTTTATTATTTTTTAATGAATCATGAATTACCTATATAATTATCTTGAAATGAAACAACTTTTAGATTTATAAGGCGTATATTTTACATAATTTTAAGACCCGACTTTCAATTCAATGAGTAGGTAGCAATCACGAAAACTTTAGCTTTTGTATAGAAAACATCACATTTTCATAAACACCATTCTCTGAAAAAGAGGGACAAAACCTCTACAAAGATAACAAAGATAAGATATCTACAAAGATAGGTACTATAAACAGATATCAGCAGCCGTACTCTCAACTTTTATAGAGATGCAAAGTTCGCTCGGCGCTCGTTTTTATCTTGCTTTTTCTACAATTAAGATAGTGACACAAAAGTTAAAGCGATTATTAAAAATATCACAGTTTAAAATGGGCTCATTTGACACTCTTAATTACAGAAAAATCAAGATAACAACGGGCGCTGAGCGAACTTTGCATCGCTATAAGAGTCGAGAGTAACCCCGCTGAACGAAAAGAAAAAAAATGTAACAATGCCTTGATTCAATATACAAGACGAGATCTACAAGTCATATCAAAGTTTCCATTACAATTGACAAGGAGACCTCTCAGATTGTCTAAGCGCAAAAACTTGGTAAATACACACGGGCTCGCATTTTTCCTAGCTCCAGCCGTATAGTATGCGGCAGACTTATCTTTACTTTCCATGATGGCACCACCATTGATTTTGCGGAATAAAACTATAGAATATGTTTATTTCCGTGTTTTTGCCGCCTTTACAGGTGAAATTGTTCGTTCTATACCCAATTTAGCGCAGCATAACATCTAACGTGCACTAAGGTCTAAGACCTAAGCGGTGTTGCCATGATCATATGTTTAGTGCAGCTTTATGGGAAAATGTTACTCGAGAATTTAAAAAAGTTGTTTACTAAATATTGATATTTAAGTACTTTATTTAATAGAAGGTGTTCTAGTAATCTTATTTTACCTGACTGCTTATAATTATAATGACACTTTTTCGCAACCTTTTGTGATAAATAACATAAATATGTGATCGCATTTACTATTTTCTCATTACCTATTATCAACATTTTACAGCGGTAATGGAAGACTTACACTCAACATCATATTATTATGAAGCGTAAAATAAGCATAAGTTGCACTACTAAAGTCTATTTTATATTTTCTCATATAGATTTTTATCATATAGACTTGATGTAGTGTGATCTACGATCAATAGAGTCTCGGTACACAAACAGATAGAAAGACAAGTGATTTGATCCTATAAGAGTATTTATTGAGGTACATAACCCTAAAAATATGAAAATCTCACGTAAAACATTATTAAACAACTAGGATATTTTGATACCTCGTAGCTGGCAACATGGATCCTAAGACGAATGGTCCATACACTCCGTATATGGCCTATGTCAATTTATTGGACTCACTTGATAGCCTGCGTTCCCGCGCATTCTGCCAAGATGGCCGCCCGCGCCATCTTGCTTTTTCTTTTTATCATGTTTTAAAATAATATTTATCTGTTTATATTAGGATAGGTACTTGATACAAAGAGTGTAACTTTTGCCAGGTACATTTATTTATAGTAGTTTTTATACATAAACAGGATACATATATATATATATATATATAATATAATATAGTAGGTTGTATGCAAAAACATTTGTGATTTCCCCCAGTATTTTTAGAAATTCACTATTAACCATTGCAGTAGACTATATCAAATACTTTCAATGAAAATTGTTTTGAACAATCTGTGATTACAACTTTCGAAATATAGTCCACGTAGGCCGTCTTCCTTTACACCACGTAGTGAGGAAAAAATGTGCCAAATTTAGGTAACCTGTCGTTGGCCTATCAGAACATAGGTGTCCTGGTGCTCCTATCAGTAGGAGTATTTAGTAGGAGCACGAGGTCGTAGTGTAAAAAGACTTGCTAAAAGTTGTTTCACTTAGCTACAATTTTTACCCGACTGCGTAAGAAGGAGGGCTATGTTTTTCGAGTGTAGGTATGTATGTTTGTAAGGATGTACAAATGTGGGTATATATGTTTCTATATGATCACCTACAGCCTAAACGGCTTGACCGATTTTGATGTGCGAAGTGTCGTTAGATTCTTCTTCCCTTCCTGAATGTCTAAAGCTATATTTTTTTGTAATAATAATAATACATCTGTCGCAAAAAAAATACGTTTCGCGTAACCTCTAACAAACTTTTTCGTAATTAACAAGTGATTTTACTAAAAATATTCTAAAGAATGCGCATATAAATATACTCTCTTACAAAAAAACGTACATTTAACACTGTATCAAGCGTAACGAAATCGTAAGTTAGACTGCAAAAACAGCTTTTTTGCAGTTGAGTATTTTGTTTTTCTTTTAATATAGGTAGATACTTGTTTTACTTGCAGGATTCTCACGTTAGGCATGCGCTGGACCACCAATTCGCAGATATTGAAAGTGTCACATCTTTATTAATCTGCGCGTCTTTAAACCGTGACTGAAGCTGTTTCTCCTAAGAACACCATCGTGGCCAATGATGTATTATACGTAGATAGATTATAAAGCAGGGGTGCTTTGCGTGGCATGCCTCGGTAATCGCCCGACCTGTCTTTTATTTAGTTTGTACGGAACCCTCGGTGGGCGAGTCTGACTCGCACTTGTCCGGTTTTTATTGCATTAGCAAACTGCTACTTCTTCTTTTTTGTATTGGACCCCGCGATTAGCGATTTGCCAGTGTCAAATATTGAAATATTTTAAAATTTCTTGAATAATACAAGTTATAAAGTGTTCTAGTCACAGTCAAGTTACGTAAACAGTAATTTTCAAATTTAAGTCTTGCCTCAGTAAAGTGATGGCAACTTTACTTCTTCAAGCTACAAGCTACAAGCTACAAGCTTCTACAAGCTTCTATGGAGTTTTGCCGACAACGTAAAATCACGCGTTTCACTGCTTTATTTCACTTGCCCTTGATGAAACACTTGAACTTCTCACGCGCTTGATGAAACACTTAATGAACAAAACATTACCATCTTTATAGCATTAAAATTCAAAATAACACATGCTTAGGAAAATAATAAAAAACAAAAACGTTTCCATGATCTTCCCGCCAAAACTCCCAATTATTTATAATTCCCACAGAATTCGCCCTATTACATCTTTGATAATTCCATTATTTACCCTTCTTATTTGGTCTAAGATCCCGCTATAGGACGACTTTCACCGAGCTGGTTAATGGATGAAAAGTATTTTATATTCAATTAAATATGTCAATAAATATATTGCAAATGGGTTGTCTAAGGTGAAGGTAGTTTATGTCAAATTTCATCAGAACGTATTATTTTACATGAAAATTGTATAATCGCATGAAAGCTCACCCGGCTCACCTGTGTTTGCTTATTACCTATTTTAAATAGGATATTTTATTTCAATTTAACAATTATTTTATACAGTCAATAAGCTAGAAAATAACAAATATACAGTTTCCATCGCGTATATACCTATAACACTGAATGCGGTGACAGCTAAGAGGGCAGCATTCGCTTTTTCTAACCTGTCCCCTCTCCTTAGGAGCCTGTCCTGTACTTATTAGAAGTTATTAAGTATCTTCTTTTTGCGAGACGACGACGCCGGATTGCAGGGGTAATTGCGCTGGGAAAGGACAAGGAACGCAGCTTTACATAACTCAGTTATGAAAGAGAGACAGACTGAATGAGTAAATTATTTTAGGAACTCAAAATTTCCCTGACAAAATACATAGCGTATTTTGTTGATAACCATACCAGAAAAATAATCATCCGTTTCAAGTTTCAATCACGTAAAAAATTAGTATGATAGTCAAATTTTTAAAATCTCCTCTACCCTATCGTGTTGAATCGTTGAATAGGTAATCAAACAACATTGGGAATGTACGAAAACAATTTTTCAATTTAGGTATCCGTTTGCGAAATATTAAGATTTAACTGTCCCCTCCTCTACCGGCTAAGCGCTTGACCTTGGAGATATGAAAAACATGCATTTATGATGAAATTAAAAGGAAAACTATCAGTTGTAGGCTTTACATGTTAAGAAGTTGTATTTTTTTTAACAGCCCTGTTTATACAAACTGTCCCACTGCTGGGCGCGGGCCATGTTCTCATTATGAGAAGGGTAAGGCCTTATTCTACCACGCTAGCCAAGTGCAGGTTGGCAGACTTCACACATCTTCAAGATCATTGAGAACTCTCAGACATGTAGGTTTCCTCACGATGTTTTCCTTCACCATTTTTGAAGTTGGCGGCAATCAACAATAAGCACACAACTCCGAAAAGAAAGGCGCGTGCCGCACGATTCGAACCCAGGACCTGCGGATCGCAAGTCAGACGGTCTCCCGACTAGGCTGCCGGAAACTTCTTTGATTGTTGTAAATTATCAACTCATAAAATGTACTTAGAGCGGCAAATTTGGTACAAATTCCATTTAAATCGCAATGATTATTATCACCAAACTAAATACATCAACCCGCTTCATGACACAACAAACAATGGGAGTTTATTGCTTGATCGATTAAACCGGATATAAATAGATTAAAATATAGAGAGAATTTACATTAAAAAACGGATAAGAGCGATCCAGACTCGCCCACCGAGGATTCCGTACAAACAAGTAGATAAAAGGGGGGAATTATATAATTATATTTCTTTATATTTTCCTTCATAAACCGAAACGATGTATAAAAATATTGAACTGAGAAATTTGATTTTTATTTCTGCAACAAACTATGGATCTGCGTATATGGTTTTAATTTCAACACGATACCTTCACGCGTTCCCGAGATACAGGTACAGATACAGGTCTTGACACCCGGACGGACGGACAGATAGACAGATGGACAGACGGACAACAAAGTGATCGTACAAGGGTTCTATTTTTTCCTTTTGAGGTACGGAACCCTAAAAATTAGAAGACGGGAAGATGTTGGATGCAAGCTGCTTCCAATCGGTCTTTTTGGAAATCCATAGGGGAGGCCTATGTCCAGTAGTGGACTTCTTATTGCTGAAACTGAAAATGTATTTCTTATTGAAATTAATAATTAGAATTTAATGTGAAAAAAAATATGATAATGATCAAAATGATAAAGTAATACCGACAGCTCTATTCAAACTGTTTAATAATACAATGTTAATGAGCAAGCGATTTTATCTGATATAATTACACATGAAACTTGTAAGTTGAATTATCTGAGCTGCTAGAACAACTTGAAACAAGCGGCTGGAACCAGTAGCTGGGGCCGGATATAGTAGACATTATCTTTTTATGCATCATTAGTTAAACTACTTACCTATCTGGTGATATTTTTTAGTCACATGCAAGATATTCGAACGTTTACAGTGTAGACATTGAACTGACGCAATCAATAAATTTTAATAGAATTATGTATTTGTAAAGTAGATCGAACACTTTTCTTCTGGCGTATCCATCCGCAACCATATTTTTTTTCTCAATGTTTCCACACACAATAAACAATAATAATTATATACCTAATGTGTAGTTGAAACTTATACAAACAAAAATGTCAAGTAATATGGTACCCTAAGGTATCACGTTCACGACATGACAAGGTACACGCTTCATAAGGGTTTATTTTCCTATCCAAAAACAGCAATAAAACATACAGTAGGTACTACGAGTAAAGTAAGATAATTTCCATCACAATTCAAAAGTGTATTCGATAGCCTAAGACATAAAAGCTTTAAAAAAACACACCGATAACATAAGTTTTAACTTGAAATACCCCACTTCTGGTTCACTGATGTAGAGTAGTATTAAATACTCAGTCGATTCCTTCTAGAAAGCGCTGGATTGAAAAGCAGACAAGGTATAAAATAAAACATGAAATATGAATAAAACTACATGCAGATATTTTCAGTTCTGTGTATATTTAAAAGTCACCCCCTATGATCATGTTAATTCTAAGCAATCTATGTAATGTAGCTTAGATTGCCGGCGCGCTTAGCACGCAGATTATCTAACAGATTAACCTGTTAAGTCAGTTACTTACATACTGACAACATTACTTAGCTACTGTACTTGTGTAGGTAGGTACAACATACTCGTAGCTTAGAGCTTTTAAGATTCAGACAGCTCCAGATAGAACTTTAATGTTAGTTGCTTGGCTTGTTTTATTGTTGCTTCGGCAGAAAATTAATTTATTGTATTTAATTGAATACATTCTACATTTTTTATCTATGTATAACAGATATTTAGTTATGTTTTTGGTACGCCTATCATGTCCGATGTTGAGGAGGGAAAAAAACCGGACAAGTGCGAGTCAGACTCGCCCACCGAGGGTTCTGTACAAACTAAATAAAAGGGGGAAATCATATATTTTTTTTATATTTTCCTTCCTAAACCGAAAAATATACATCGTAAAAATATTTAACACATTCCTTGTTCACCACTCGGATCCGAGTAGGGGCTATAGTAGCGGTGCCTCCCACTCGGATCCGAGCGAGCGAACGTTTGAGGCCTCATTCCTTGCATAGAGACACTATTTTTTTGTGATTAAATAAAAAATGTCCAGTTTCGGATTTTTTCCTATATGTGTACTCTAACACAATGGTTCTTGCTAAATTTCAGAGTTCTAGGTCAACGGGAAGTACCCCATAGGTTTTGATTCCTCTGTGAGTGTCGAAATGTGCGTTTTTTACGACATATTCGGCTGTAACTTTTTTTTACAAAAACTGAGATATTTGATTTTTCTTTCTGCAGCAAGATATTATGGATTTGCGTATAAGGTTTTAATTTCAACTCGATACCTTCACGCGTTCCCGAGATAAAGGTCTTGACACCCGGACGGACGGACAGACAGACAGACAACAAAGTGATCCTATAAGGGTTCCGTTTTTATCCTTTTGAGGTACGGAACCCTAAAAATGAAGATGCAATATAGACTTTGATAGAGTTCTACGTTCTACTATTTCACTGGGTAGAAAATGATTTACGTACTTACATATTAAAAGTACTTACGTTTCAAACAAGAGATTAATTAATCTTTTGTATCCCATAATAATAAATGCTGAAGGTTGTAAGTATGTGTTTGTTATTGTTACACACTGAACCACTTTTATAAATTGAGTTAAATTCTGAATTGAATAATTTAGTGTCTGATCTGTCTAACATTTGCATTTTTTTACCCGACTCCGTAAGGAGGTATATGTTTTTCGAGTGTATGTATGTAAATAATGTATACATTATTTACATACATACAAAAAAAAAACAAATAAATAATTACAAATAATAATAAATAGTTAACTACATTAATTAATTACAAATAATTATATGCGCGCCTATAGGCGCGCTTGACTTTATATAATTCAACACTTGCGACCTAACCATGTTATCGAACACATCAAATATTATATTTATTATTTTCAACAATTCATGAAGCTTTCTTTCCCAAACCTTGCAGTAAATGGACTAGTCACGGAACCCCCTCCAGCGCAGAAGACGAAATTTCAACCAGGACGAGCCGGGAATGAATATTTGAGCAGTGATTCAGCTAAAGTTTCACATCAAATCGAACGCAAAGGTCGACGGCCGCCCAAAGATAAGTGTCCTTCCTGGATCCTTATACCTATAAATACATCTTTATCTAACTATTCAAAATAACAATCTATTTGTATGAATGTGTTTTTGTGCATACCTA
The DNA here is from genome assembly GCA_947563715.1 of Lycia hirtaria. NCBI lineage: Eukaryota > Metazoa > Arthropoda > Insecta > Lepidoptera > Geometridae > Lycia > Lycia hirtaria. The sequence goes on along the minus strand of OX387375.1, from coordinate 8,251,758 downwards.
TAATTGCCAAAAACCTGAAATGTTACGAAATCGCAATATTTTTTTATCGTTTAGTTACCTTTAACAAAAAAACATCGATCGTAAATTACAATAAATTTTCACTTTTAACTCTTCTCCCGATGACCTTTTGCCCTTGACTCCTGGACACTTTATCATCGGAAGGCTGCTGACAGCATTACCAGCGCCAGATCTCACAGATGTGAAAGAAAATCAGCTACGACGCTACGAACGTGTTGAGAAGACAACGAACCCCCGAAGCTACCAGATGGAATATCCAGAGTCGCAGACATCCACTAATAGAGGCTGTGTACGACGGTCTCTAGTCCGACTCTGCAAACTAGCTACGGCGGAAGAGGTTCAGGGTTGAAAGCGATCTTTCAACGGCCGAGAATATGTCCAGGCTTGCCAAGAAGCCTGTAGAAAAGTGAACAGCAAGTCGCGTATACTTTTAGCTAATTACGAGTGTGTAGACACGCTTGACATTGCTTAAATTCAACACTTGCGACCTAACCGTGTTATCGCACACATCAAATATTTATTACATAACAAATAAACAATACAAGCAATTAGCAGAATTTGGAGTTTGATTCACACCAGTACATCCGATAAAGATGTAACAGTAAGTATTTATGTATGTTTCTATATGATCGCCTACAGCCTAAATGGCTTAACCGATTTTGATGTGCGAGGTCGTTAGATTTGTCTTCACTCTTTGAGTGTCATAAGGTATAATTTTTGGTAACAATAATAATAACACACTCGCAACAATGAAATAATAGTTTTTCCGTAACCACCAACGAAATTTTACGTAATAAACAAGTGATTTTACTAGAATTATTCTAAACATGCGCATTTATAATCTTTTTCGACAATTTTACGTATACTTTCTCACAAAAAAATTACATTCAACAGCGTATCAAGCATAACAAAATCGTAAGTTTAACTACAAAAACTTATTTTCTGCAGACAAGTATTTTGTTTTTCTTTTAATATAGATACTTGTTATTCTGAAACGTACATTGGTACCTGTTGAGTTGCAGGTAGAACCGTGAGGCAAAATTAGTTACAAATACATCTCAAAAAGCAAACCCCAACAAATTCTTCCGTGGCACGTACACCACAACATTACCATCTCCTGCGTGCGGACAATGGTGAGGAATGCTTCAAACGGAGAGTAATTCTCTAACTTAGTTCATAATTCATATGTTTTATTTCGCCTCACCGAGACGTAATTATGGTGTTGCCATTTACATAGAAGTTGTAACTAGCGCGTGCCATATTTTGTGGTTCCTTACATTTGATGTTTGAAATACTTTTTTAGTTAACCATAAGTACCTACATATCTTATTTATTTTTATTGTTAAACGAATTTGTTTCGTAGGTAATATCAAATACCTCAGTGGTGGTCCCTTATAAATTTTATCAAAATCGGTGCAGTAATTTGGTTTTTATAACAAAATAACTGAAAAAATTTAATCCAAGTATTGCATATTTCAAAGTCGGTTTTTTTCAGTTTCTTAAGCTATAATTATTTAAATTAACAAAATGAAAACTTTATTTAACATCAACAGGAATATCCTCATACAAGTGGCGGGAAGACGCTGGATGCAAGCCGCTTCCAATCGGTCTTTTTGGAAATCCATGGGGGAGGCCTATGTCCAGCAGTGGACTTCTTATACAGCATATTACTTAACATTATTTTTTTCGCTACGCTCGCACATTATAAGATATGAGACAACATGGGTCGCAGATTCTGGGCGGTTCACAGTTCGGAGCGACCATACAGCTTATTAGCGAGTGTACGCATGGTGACTATTATTATAACTGTGGCAGTACAAGCTATTCGTACTTGTTGTAGTCTTTACTGTGAACGAGTTGAACTTAGCTCCATTCGAGAGAAATGCTTCTTTACCACCGTAGCGTAATTGTTGCTTTTAAGCTTTAGGTTACTTAGTAGCATTTGTGGTACACCAAAGTTTTTTATTCATTAATAGGCTTGTGCTTCACTGCTAGCTCAAGATAGTTATAGTTGAAAAATATGATCATACTCACTTGATTTCCGTTCAGGTTCAGAAGGCCCAGTGACCGAAAAGGTCCAGGTACCCAAAATGACAAGTACACCGTCCAGTGACCGCAAAGGTCCAAATTGTTTTACTGCTGTATTGTTATCATGAAAGCGTTAACAATTTGAAAACGTTACAAAAATCATTTGTTTATACTGAATATTGGTACGAAACTAAGGTATGAATCATGAAACAAGTATTAGTTTAGAAACTCAAAAACCCCCGCCAAAAAAACATATCACAAACATACAGGTCGAATTAATAACCTCCTTTTTTGAATTCGGTTAAAAATAGATTTGCAATTGACCAATAACTCGCGTAATGGTAAGCAATCGTTTGGGTGAAGATGGCGCTGTTGTTCCAGAACACGTCGATTGGCGTGGCGTGGCGTGGCGTAGACATGGCGGGCTATATCTCGCACACATCCGAATTCCAAAAAGAAAGAGGTTACCAATTCGGTCTGTAATTGTGCATTGATTTTGATTATTCTTTTTGTATTTGGTAGGTCATAATTGAGAGGTAGTCCGATATGAATTTTATCAAAATTGATACAGTACATTGGTTTTTATAATAAAATTACTGGTAAATTATCATCCAAGTGCCTGTAAAAAAGTGTTGAGTCGCGTACATATGTATTGTATTGCGTATTTTGATGTCGGTTTTTTCAATTTTTTTTTCATAATTATTTTAATAGGCCTATTCAATGTTATTAGACACGATGGGATGAGGTTGAAAAATTTTTTTAGAGCGCCACCCTTATTTTTCATGTTTCTGAAAATTTTACTATAGCATTTTGTAGGCTGATAGTCTCCGACTAAAATCACTGTAACATACATACAGACAGACAGACAGACAGGCATGACGAAATTATAAGGGTTCCTCGGAGTTACTACGGAATCCTAAAAATGTAGTGAGACTGAAAAATTTAGCCTTTAAAAATAGTTGGTTTACGTACCTACTTAGGTAGACGCCCAGTTTTAATTTATTATCGTGTTATTTCTCCCGTTTCAGTTAATTAGATTGTTTTTAAGTCGGTTAATTTTTTTTTTATTACTTTTATAAATGGTAAATTTAAATTAAATGGATACATGTAATGCCAACCAGATTTTTCTACTCGAGAAAATAGGTGAACTAAACAATTTCCTCGCTATGTTACGATAAAAATGTTGTATTGCTATGAGAAACGTAGTAGACTCGGCTGCAGAGTTAGGTATATTATTTTATCTCGAATCTTCTTGAACCCATCGCTACGCTACGCTCAGAACGCGCTTCTACACTAGAACCACAGATATACAAACATAGAATCCTTCGCTTGCTCTGGATTCAACTGTCAGACCACTCCACGGTAAAATACAACTTTCTAGCCTAGTCTAGTAGGTACAATAAATAACTAATATTACTGTACTAGGCTGGAAAATTGTATTTTTACCACAGTTAGTAAGTCCACAATGACATTATAGATTTTTTAAATTGGATTCTTTAACAAATGGTAAACTAAGCAGGCCAAATCTGGTATGGGAACTGCCTCTCAAGTGATTCTATATAGTATAACGGATAGAATTCATTGAATTAGGTTATACCGTTATACGTTCCGTCAGTCTCAACTAGACTTCATATAAAATATATTATTAGCTTCAGAATATATTCTTTTAAACATATTTTTACTTATTATCATATAAAACTTCCAAAGCTTCTAACACGCTACGCCACTATCTGATACCGGCCCTTGTGTACTTAGGCCGCACACACACTAGCACACTCCGTGAGTGCACATAAACTGCACTCACACACACGCAGCCAGGCCAACGGCCCTCCAGCTCCGTAGCTCCGTACCTCGGGTTATAGTTATGTTTTATTTATACTTTCTTTGGTCGCGGCAAACAGGGAGAAGGACGTATTTGATTCTTTTACTTATTCAATTTTGTGATTGTAGTTCAGTTTCAAGAAAAAAAAAATGTAAAGTGAAACAGCCCAAGAAGCAAGTTTACTTTAAATAAAAAACAATATTTTGTTTTGTTAGATATTTTATTTTGTAATTACTTACATAAACGAGCGACCACAAAAAGTTTTGGGTAAGCACTATATGTATACCTAACTGATGTGTTAAAACAGTACGTGCGTACATTCAGACAAGTTTGATTTCAAGCAAAACTGATTTTCTCAGTGCGTTAGTACATATAAATCGTTACTTATAACAAGATATCTCAAGTGTTATTTAAAATATCACAAAATTCAAAACCTGTCTCAAGAAGTCGCTGTCAACTTACGTCCTTAGTCCTTACCGAAAAACATTACCTAACATAGGTATTTTGTCAACTTCTCACTGACACGTCTTTCACACTTGCGGAAAGAAGACAGAAAATTTAAGACGATTGTTAAAGTTGAGTAACGTTTTTCGGCAAGGCCGTTAATGTATATTGATCAATCAAAATATCAAATTAGAACACTTAGACAGGTTTTCAAATACTTGAATTCCAACAAGACAACACTTTTACTTTCAAAAACCCAATTTGTAAAAAATGTTACAAAAAGTCGTTTTCACTTGCTGCATTTTTCCTCTAGCCTCCCTCGGGCATTAGAGCTTCGTCTGTGGCACGTCTCTTCCATCTTTGTGTGGGTGTGAGCACAGACGTCGTTGGTGTGTGCGGTGTTCATGTGTGAGTACGGCGCGAGCGCAGGTAACAGGGATCGGCTGAATGGGATGCGTTCACATTGCTTGTTTGAATGGAGTTAGAATATTTCTAAGAGGAATCTTAGTGGGATGCTGTGAGATTCAGTTCGGATAAAATTATTTCTGGTAATTATTATATTGAAAATAAATACATGTAAGAATTACATAAAAGTAGACAAAAAATTATTAATTATTTGGAACTCATTTTCATAGATAGTTAAGAATAAAATTAAGGTATGCCAAGTAGACATGGAAATCACATATTTTTGATTCAAAATTAGTTAATTGGTTTTAGTCGGGATAAAATTAAGAACACAATAATTTCTAAGTGCTTATAAATTTTGATTGATGAGAAATACCTTTTATGTAACATTTTAATAATACACCATATCCAACGGTCTTCAGACCAGCATAAAACAAAAAAAAACCTCCGCCAAAAATCTTACAAGAAATTAATTACAGAAAAAAAGAAAGGGGTTGCATCGTGCCAGTGTGCCCGCTGACGTAATTTCTCTCGAGCGAAGCGACCGGCGCAAGCGCAGTGGCGGACGAACCCTCGCGCGTCCCGGTCGTGCTCCCAACATATCCTCACCACACAAAACCTAACCTAACATTTTACATTTCAAACTAGGAACGTCACAGTCACATTTCTAATTGGTCAAATTTCGACCAATCAGACGGAACGTTACATTTTTTATTTGTGCGTTTTGAATTTAGGCACACTACACATAAAACAGTGTCTCACACACACAGTCGGCTACACGTGTCGTGACGTCATCAAAAACCTACCCGGAGGGAGTTTGTAAGTATATTTTTATTATCTGTTTCTTGGATTTTGGGCTTTTGATTCTTTGAAGTCTACTCTCTCAATTTTTTTTTATTTTGGGGTTCATTTTAGACTACAAATTATAAATTCGATAATATGGTATGAATACAGGTTTTTTTTTTAAAGTCGGTACATTTTTTTTCTCACAGATATTTGCTAACTGTAGACATTCCTTTATGTCTACGCGTCTATTTCGTGTAGGGGTTACCAAAGCTAGAGTAAGCTCTATTTTATCAATGAGTGCCGGTAATTCTACGCCATCATTCATTTCAGCACTTTTTAATTCACAGAGCTTTTGTAACTAAGCACTAAGCACTGGTACTTAGTGACTAAAAGCTTGGTTCTGGAACCAATTTTTAAAAGGTAATAAAAAAATGTATGAGTACCTAGGTACTTAACTAAGGCTATGCACATGCACATAATATTATAAATTTTTTCTATGTATAATATTTATATTATCGTAAAATACCACTCCGCGAAACAAAATCGTAAATATACCTTACGATAATGATTAGACACGTGTGGTCCTAATAGGAAAAGAAAAATATAAAATAGGAACACTTACTATTAGTAAGTGTTCCTATTTAATATTAAAAATAAACTTCATTGCTTAATTTTATTTTATCTGCTAAATACCGAGATAAATAAAAATATTAAATAAAATCCTCAAGTAACTACTAAATACCGAGTCCTAATCACATACTCATACTGTCATAACAACGGAGACATAAGAGGCCAAAATTGAGCTATTTCCAAAAATTTCCTTTCGAAACTTAAAGGAAGTGAGCGAAATTTCCCGGCGTTTTTTTTTCTCAAGATGGCGTCGCCACGTCACAAGTGACGCTTAGAACCTAACCTAGGCCAACCACGCGGGGTCAGTGCTCTCGGTCATGGCCACGCCGCACTTTCACGGGAATAGAATTGTTCTTGTTTAGACTGAACGAGGAATTCTAATTGCATGTACGTGGTTAGACGCTGATTTGCATATTAACTTACTAAGTAAAGAATAAGCACATTAGTAAGCTAGATAACTAACCATTTTACAGCTTAATTTTTGTAAGATAGTTGTCTCGTGATCCCTGTACATACCTTCCAAATGTAAGTGACATATTTTCTTATCTGTACAAGTAGCAGTAAGTCACGTTTCATTTTTAATATCTACGCAAATAATTGCTAATTAACTACAGATGAAAATTATTCAAAGCCTTTCTAGGCTTTAGTCTAAGTACTTTTTACCTACTTTGCATATATTGACGTTGAATAGACTAATTCGAAGTACCCTAGCTTAGCTATATAAAAAATCCCTAGGGAACCTACTTTAAACGTAAACGTACATGTTTGCCTAGAAACTCGTCTGATGAGAAGCGACAATGTGATCGAAGATTGAGCACCTATAACACTAATGACACAACTTTTGATGTGTTCAACATATTGAAATGTTTGTTGAAAATACAGACTTAGTAAATAGACAAGTAAATTCACACGATATAGTCAGTAAATAAGTAATAAGTAGATAAGTTGAAAAGAAAAATCTTGTCTTCCCGTAACAATGTATTTAAAAATAGTTTGTATATTTGAAAAAGGTCACGGACTCCGGTGTCTGTGGAGCTATGGAGCTAAAATTAAATAAAACAAGTATGTATCTATGTTAAAAGAAAAACAAAATACCCGACTGCAGAAAAGCAGTTTTTGCAATCCAATTTACGGTTTCGTTACGCTTGATTTGCTGTTGGGTGTACGTTTTCTTGTGAGAAAGTATGCGTAAAATCCATGTAAATGATTGTAAATGCGAATTTCTTTTTTTACTCCCAATTCTTTGGGAGTATTCTAGTAAAACCTTGCTTATTACGAAAAAATTCGTTGGAGGTTACGAAAAAAATCGTTTTTTATATTTGTGTGAGATGTATTATTATTATTACAAAAAATTACACTCTGAAAGTGCAGACGAATCTAACAACACCTTGCACATCAAAATCGGTCTTCGTCTCAAAATAGAAACACACATACATACATACATACCCACATTAAACATACATACACTCGAAAAACATAACCCTCCTTCTTACGCAGTCGAGTAAAAAGCTAGACTCCCATTGTGTAGTCCAGTCATCTTGATCATAGAAGTGTATTAAAATAGTATTTCGACTTTTATGTGATAGTCTGTTATTTGTATAACGTCAGGACATAAAATTATGTCAAATATACTCGATAAAACCGTTAAAAATTTTCAATTTCAATGAATAACAATCTTGAAAACCTTACAAAACATTATGGTCTGTTGTTTGATCAGTTTTCAGTACAGAAGTACTCAAAACTTAACACAGGACTCACACGTGACTCTAACAAAATTCACCTCTTCAAAACTTAATATTTCGTAAACGAATCCCTAAATTGAACTGCTTTTAACACACCGCCAACATTTTTTGATTACCTATCCAACGATACCCCACACATTGGGATAGAGAAAAAATAATTCATCCCCACTTTACGTGTACCCCAAAAAACATTTTATTTTTATTTTATTCTGCGACTTTCTCTGTATACCTAACTAATATGCAATATGCATATCCATGCCAAATAACAGCTTTCTAGTACTTATAGTTTTTGAGCAAAGCCGCGGACAGACAAACAGACAGACGGACATGGTGAAACTATAAGGGTTACTTGTTTAAACCTACGGAACCCTAAAAAATGGTACAGGTATATAAACAGATAAATACAAAGAATACACTTATAATAATAATATAATACATATTGTAAGTTGTACAAAGATAGGCACCCAATAAAAAAGCGATAGGACTAAGTTGATATCGACCTAACTGCATTGGTCGGGCAGATATAAATTATGACATGACATTGACCTGACACAAATGTTTTTTACCTATCTGTTCGTATATATTTTGAGAATTACTTCGATTGCTATTTGCAAGTTCATTAATTTAAGATTAATTTGAAGAACAACACTTTCATTAAGCATAATATAATAACATAACTATATAATCTATCTACCCGAAGATCTAGCTTCTTGTTGCATACTACATTGCTTATTTTATTTATGACTAGCTGTTACTCGCGACTTCATACGAGTAAGAAAACCATTCCTGTCACGTTTCCACCCGCACCCATTGCATCCCCGCTCAGCTAATGACCCGCTCCAACACCGCATCTGCCGTACTTCTGTTTCGCTCATAGCTCGATATTGCCGCACTTTCGCGTCTGTTAAGTCGGTAGTCAAACGTAGATCAATTTTAGTGAATAATAAGCTCCTATCCCTTTCTCGCCCCGCTCCTACCATGCTCCTGTTTGGCTCCCAACTTGTTACCATTGCGCTCCTGTCCCAATGTCACATCGCTCTCACTTCACTTCCACCCTACACTCACTCGCGCTTCTGCCTTGCATCTGTCCCACTCCCACTTTGTTCTCGTTCTACTTTCGAATCGTTCTCACTTCGCTCCCACCCCAGTTCCATTCCGCTCCTGTCCCATTCCCACCTCGCTCCGATCCTACTACCGTCTTGCTCTCATTTCACTTCCACTCTCACACAGTTCACACCTCGCTTCTCTGCCACTCCTACCTCGCTCCCACCGCACTCTCACCTCGCTCCTACCTGGCTCCCGTTTCGATTCTGTTCCACCCACACCTTGCTCCCACCCCGATTCTGTTTTGCTTCCTTTTCACTCCCAGTTCACTCCAACCCCGCACTCAGCCCCTTCTGCTGCAATCCCGCCCCCTCCCGCCGTAATCCCACCCACTCCCACTCTCTCACCTCATTCCCACCTCACACTGACTCCGTTCCCACCTCGCTTGTGTATTGGTGATAATGAAGCATTCTATTAGTGAAATAAGTTTTAAAATTGGTCCAGTAGTTTTTGAGTAATTGCATTACAAACAAATATACAAATCTTTTCTCTTTATTAACTAAATTTTTTACTATATATATAAATAACGCGGCAAATTTCGCCAGTTCTCATGTATGTTTTTTCACTAATCCGACGCCAGTCGGATATTATTTATATGTATAACTGAATAAAACTTTTTTTTTAATACTTCTCGTATTTAAATAAAGAAATTCATGTCTCAATTCCTACTCAATGATTTTATAATTATGTTTAAAAATTTGTAATGCGCGAGAGAGATAGCTGCGCGCTTTGAGCACCACCTAAATTGCTAAGCTATTCTTGTCATTACCATGTTTTATAATCATAACTTACTCGAAAATATTTGTCCATTTCTACCATTTCCATAGTTCTACAGATCTACCGTACCGTTGATTCCCAGAAAAGCTGCTTCCTCAGTGCAATGATTGCTGTACCCTAGGTCACTGCCACAAGCTCCGAGCGCCGCCGAATGTAGCCGAGCTCCAACGAACTGAAATATATCTATGATCGTAATATTTCGCTACTGAATTTCATCTTGATAGCTTGGCCTAAAAAAACCAGACGTAATGTACAAATTCAAGAATTAAGATTAAGTAAAACGAAATCGTGTTTAGCTTTTAGAGAAAAAATCAATAATACATAATAAATAATGTTTTACCAAACTGCTAAAAAGAAACGTAATATTTTTTTGAGTGCAAGTATGTTGTTTATATTGGTAACACACACTGATCGTACACTTTCTTCCTTACGTTTTTAGGGTTTCGTAGTCAACTACAAACCCTTATAGTTTCGCCATGTCCGTCCGTCCATCTGTGCGCGGCTTTGCTCAAAGACCGTAAGTACTAAAAAGTTGTTATTTCGTTGCACATATTTATTACGCCATCAAAATGGTAGAATAAAATCTTGAAAAAAAGTTTTTTTTGAGTTACCTCCCCTACACATAAAGTTGGGATAAATATTTTTTCTCATCTACCCCATCGTTTGGAGTATCGTTGAATAGATAATAATCATAATGAATGGAAACATTGGGGGTGTGCGAAAACCATTTTTCAATTTAGGGATCCGTTTGCGAAATATTAAGCTTTGAAGTCATATTTTTTTGTTAGAGGCAAGTGTCGTATTTTCAGTCATAAAAAAACTGAGTAGAGCTCGGTTGCCCAGGTACTTAATTATAACAAGTGGTACTACTAGTATAGCCTCAAATATTGCGGCGTGACTAAAATTAATCGAAATTGAAGAAGTGACAGATGATATGATATGATATGATGATATAATCCGTCAAATCATTAAAGAATCAATCAGTCAATCAGAAAAATAGTTGTGCTCGAAATTCCTAAAGTATTCCAAAGAGTAAGTACAAGTCGTACCTACTCAATAACTGAGATCTATAAAGTACCTTACTATCACGACATAATTTCCTTTCTCATTATACATACTAACAAACAAAATAAACTATACATTACTATCTACACATTAAGACTACTTAAAAAAATCAATTTTAAAATATATAGGTATACCTACAGAAAACAAATAAAATAAAAATTTATTCAAAAAGTCCACTGGTAGTGGGAAAAGTGGCCAGAATACTGGCAGCATTGCCACGTTGGATGGCAATGCTTACTTTTTGAGCAAAGTAGGAGCCAGCATTCTGGTCACTTGTCACCTCTACCAAGCGTTTGGCTAATTCTTTGTATAAACTCTGAGCGGCTGGACTCCATGAACCTAATGTTTCAACCCCAAACGGCACAAACATGTATATCCGGTCTAATTGTGCATATTTGTGCCGTTTCAGGTTTTCTGCTTTTTAGGGTTCCGGGTAACGGAACCCTTATAGGATCACTTTGTTGTCCGTCTGTCTGTCCGTTTGTCCGGATGTCAAGTCCTTTATCTCAAGAACGCGTGAAGGTATCGAGTTGAAATTAAAACCATCTTGCTGCAGAAAGAAAAATAAAATTTCTCAGTTTTTGTAAAAAAAAGTTACAGCCGTATATGTCGTAAAAATGCACATTTCGTCACTTACAAGGGAATCAAAACCTATGGGGTACTTCCTGTTGACCTAGAACTATGAAATTTGGCAAAAAGCATTGTGTTAGAGTACACATATAGGAAAAAATCCGAAAATTTGACATTTTCAATTAAATTACAAAAAAATTGCGTCTTTTTTTAAGTTTAAGTTTTAAGTTTAAAATTTTTTAAGTTCTTTAACCGTATCATGTGGGGTATCATATGAAAGAGCTTCATTAGCATAAGCTAAAACAGGTTTTTAAATATTTTTCAGCTTATGAAGAAAAATATAAAAAAAAATATTTCCTCCTTTTATCTACTAGTTTGTACGGAACCCTCGATGGGCGAGTCTGACTCGCACTTGTCCGGTTTTTTCCTTACGAAATGATAATCAGGTTCAGTTTTCTGAGCTTGAAATAAATGCTGCTTAACTGTCATGCATCCCAGGCCAGCTGTTGAAAGAGGTCAATGTGAACAAAATTTGTATAATAAAACTTCTCTCACACAGAGGCACTTCATCTTACCTGTTGTGTGAGAGCATCAGCCTATAGCCTAGTTTTAAGTCACTAACATTCCATCACAATAGCCAAGATCTGTTAAGCTCTATATTGTACAGTAATCCATCCATAGTCCATCCATAACCATATACCCAATCTGTATTTTTTACTATACATAAATAAAACTTCTACAAACTTTAAAATCCATACGCATATCGGTGTGTTCTGGTATATGCAGTTTAAAACAAAATTTATTGACTGAAAATAATCTAAGTGATAACATCGTAACAAAGTTTGTTCTACGATATCTTATGTTATTTATCCAGAAAGCTAGACCGACAAAAAGCCAAGGGTCGTTGCTAAGGGCTTGCCTGTGAACTATAACGATTTGTCCCGGCCCTACCTGGGGTCACCACTGACCACCAAACAGGTTTTTGTTTGGCGTTAGTGATGTACCGATCAGCTGTTACATTTATATACTATCGATAAAAGCTCAATTATTTTGTTAAAATCTTTTTAACCGACTTCCAAAAAGAGGGAGGTTATCAATTCGACTGTATGTTTATTTTTTAATTTTTTGATGTGTGTTCAGCGATTACTCCGCCAATTATGAATTGTTTTTGATAACTCTGAGGTGGTCCCAAATAAATTTTCTCAAAATCTGTGTGGTTTTTGGTTTTTATAACAAAATAACTGAAAAATATCATCCTACTTGGATGATATTTTATTAACAGATTGCGTATTTTTAGTTTTATAAACTATAATTATTTAGAAAACATGTAGAGCGGTATTCTGATATGGTATAGTATGTTATTGCATGGTACAATCAACTAAGCACTATGCCACACCACGTATCCTTATTTTGACAATTTTATAACCTAACGTGCCATTCGAACTACAATATAGTGGCCATAGTGGTGTATAGATATATGACTGACTGGTGTGCTGATTGTTTAAATTCGGGAAAAATATGCAACTCATACGTCCTTATGTAATTTGGACCACAGTGACCCGACCAAAAAAAAATATTTTGTTTTTCTTTAAATAATACTTGTTAACTAGTTTATCGATATGTACCAGTTTCACCCATCCCTATCGAACACGTTGCGTCCGCGCCGCAGCCGGTTTGACATTTCATTGCCAAGGTCTCGCCACCCCGGCTACGGTCGCGGCCCTACTAAATTATAAATATTATGGCCTGGTTTAAGCCCTTTTAACTTTAATTGAAATAAAAGGGTGACCTGACCTTATTTAACATGATAAGCTTAAGTATTTTTTTTATTGTAAAAGGTGGCTTAAATATCACTGCGCCCTATGGAAATCTATTGTGACTGCCGCTGTATTACAGTTCTCCCCCTATAGTCTAAAAATAAGATTTGTGACAACATAAAAGACAACAAAGTATTCTGTTATTTAAATGAATGTAGGTACTGGTGTTTTGAAATACATTTGACACAATATCATCATGATATTATAAAAGCTAATTTTGTTGCCTTTACACGCTCAAACGGCTGAACTGATCGTTATGAAAATTAATATAGAGATAGCTTTGGACTTGGAGACGGACATAAGCTACTTATCATCATCATAATCATCACCGTTTTTCATAACTACGCGAGTGAAACCGCGGAACGCAGTTAATCTTTAAATCGGGGATTATTGTTGATCTATGATTTTTAGTTGTTTTCCTATCATAATTTCAAAGAATCCCCCCAGTTGCAAATACTGTGATCAGCTCCATACAAACGGATTTATTTTTACTAGACTACTAGTCCAGCATACGATAGGAAGTCCAGTACGCCACATGTTCTCACACTAGTTTTGTAATTTGTTCTGTAATATTGTATTTGTTCAATAGTGTACAATCAAAAGTTTATCTATCTTTTTTAATTCGGCATTGTATTAGGCAAAAAACCGGTAACAAAAAAATAAAATGTTATCTCATTTATGGAAAATGTTGTTTAAGTAAGCGATGGATATATCCCTTGTCACTGCAGGCCAATATTACTTACCCTTCTTACCCTTTAATTCCTTCTAACCCCCTAATACCCTCCCCTTCCCATCTGATACAACCGGTAACAAAAAAATAAAATGTTATCTCAGTTATGGAAAACGTTGTTTAAGTAAGCGATGGGTATATCCCTTGTCACTGCAGGCCAATATTACTTACCCTTCTTACCCTTTCTACCCTTTGACTGGCCTTGTGGCTCAGTTGGTAGTGTGTTTACGTCTACCTGCTGAACTGAAAGGTCGTGGGTTCAATCCCCACCCAGGGCAAACATTTGTGTGATGAGCATGGATGTTTGTTCTGTGTCTGGGTGTTTCTATGTATCATATGTATCATATGTATATATTTACAAAAAAAAAGTATATATGTATTCTATCAGCCATCTAGTTCCATAGTACAAGCTTTGCTTAGTTTGGGCTAGATGGTGTTGTGTGAAATGTCCACAAATATTTATTTATTTATTTATTTACCCTTTAATTCCTTCTAACCCCCTAATACCCTCCCCTTCCCATCTGATACAACCGGTAACAAAAAAGTAAAATGGTATCTCATTTATGGAAAATGTTGTTTAAGTAAGCGATGGATATATCCCTTGTCACTGCAGGCCAATATTACTTACCCTTCTTACCCTTTAATTCCTTCTAACCCCCTAATACCCTCCCCTTCCCATCTTATACAACCGGTAACAAAAAAATAAAATGTTATCTCATTTATGGAAAACGTTGTTTAAGTAAGCGATGGATATATCCCTTGTCACTGCAGGCCAATATTACTTACCCGTCTTACCCTTTAATTCCTTCTAACCCCCTAATACCCTCCCCTTCCCATCTGATCTTCTGACCACGGTTAAATGTGGCGTCAAACGGTATCATAATCTTTAATGCTCTGCCCAAGGGCGTCGCCAGCCCATTGCCTGGGGGGGGGGGGGGGGAACATGAAAAACGTGCACGGCCTTAGGACTTTGGTTGCTTTGCAGTTGGCTACATTTTTACATCTACTTCTTCGGGGGAGGCAGCTGCCCCTTCTGTCCCCCCCCCCCCCCCCTTGGCGACGCCCTTGAGACCGTAAGTGAAAATAGGTGTCATTTTACATACGTAAAATTAATTATATTTATACAAACGTATGAATGAAATTTTACGAAATTACATCATACAAACGTATGAATATGATTTCGTATAAATTTTAGTGTAGGTATTGTCTGCTCGAAAGTTTCAAGAAACAGCAAATTAAAGGGTTATCTAAGCAACGGATGCACACAGTTGTTTATACCATTCGCAGTCACTATGCCAAGAATGTCTCTCTTTATTATTTTTAACCGATTTCCAAAAAGAAGGAGGCTCTCAATTCAATTATGTGTTTTTTGTATGTATGTTCTGTTGTGTTTGATGTATATTGACTTCGCCAATTGTGAATTGATTTTGATGATTCTTTTTTGTTTGGTAGGTCATACTTCAGAGGTACCTTTTATATATTTTATCAAAATCGGTTCAGTACTTTGGTTTTATAACAAACGAATTGCGTATTTTAAAGAGGTTTTTTCATATTTTTAATATAAGCATACTTTTTCATTTAACCTTTTTTTCTAAATATGTCCCTCGGTTTCATCCACGTTGTATGGAAAACGATGATGAAATGTAGCCTATGTCCCTCTTCAGGCTCTAGCTAACTCTGTATCAAAATGTATACAACAACGATCGATCCACATGTTAATTCGCAGAAAGGTAACAAACGGATAGAGAGATAGGATTACTCTCGCTTTTATTTTAACTTATATATTATATACATTCATCTCTGGATTTTACTATCACGTTTCTTCTTTAGCTATATATATATATAGATACCCACAGAGTTCGACGCCCTATTTACATAGATAGATAGATAGATAACTCTTTATTAAAAGACCACATTGTACATACATATTAAAAGAAGACAATATCACTATGGCTAATCTCTCAATAGGCGACCTTATCGCTTAAAGCGATCCCTTCCTGGCAACCATGTACGGAGTGCCACCTATCCTAGGTGGCACTGATAATGGCCTTTAAAACTAAAACAAAAATGTGTGTACACAAAAGTAAAAATACATATTATCCTTTACCCAATTTCCGTAAATTGTTTTTCTTTCCTAAATCTGTAATTAAAGCATACAATTTTCAAAGTTATCCAAATCGATGTAAAAATAAAACCGTGTATCATTTTACAACAAACTTTTAGATAAAAAAAGGTCATAAACAAGTCTTTGTTAACGGTTAACACGTGGCGGATGCAGATGGTGGTGAAAAAAATGCGTACGTAGCCAGGGGATGGTACTGGCCTAATTAATCGAGGATAAGGGGGAAACTGTTAATTTATTTCTTTTAAAAAATAAGAATAATCAAGATTTTTAACCATTTTTTTTGTTGTAGATAAAAAAGGCACTTGCCCGTTAAAAAATAATAATACCTATTT
Organism: Lycia hirtaria; assembly: GCA_947563715.1. Lineage (NCBI taxonomy): Eukaryota > Metazoa > Arthropoda > Insecta > Lepidoptera > Geometridae > Lycia > Lycia hirtaria. The sequence continues at coordinate 8,235,363 of OX387375.1, read as the reverse complement.
ATGTGATTAGCCAAAATTGGCATGTGCCGTTGTTATATTTTGTTGCACCCCACACAGAAGTACCGCATCTTAAGGGAAGTGTCAAAACTGTCAAATAATCATCGTCTAACTGTGTGGTACACCCACAACACAAAGTGTACATGTGTTTTGTCTCCCAAATTACCTTGTTACGTCGGCGGTCATAAACATACCTAATGATATAATTTTTTTTTATTTTCAATCAAACTCTTTAGCCCTTAGCAAACCTTTTGTCCCGTGCCGAACTGTCACTTTCGATAATCAAATGTTTTCTTCTCTAAGCAATTATTGAACCGGTTTCAGATCCCTTTACCCTTTTACAGATTTATTTGTATTAAAAGGTATAACACTCTCAAAACGGATTTAAAAGATTCAGAAAAAAATAAACATAATATCATCAAAACTTTCTTGACGATTCTTTTTTTATGTCGATAAACAGGGTTAAACTGATACGCTAACTTAACAGTGAACTTGAATGGTGCGCTGGCATCGAAATTTCTAAGCAAAAGTTAAGATACTCTTCCAATATTGTAGGTATAAGGTTCCCTCATTCGACCATTTTTAACTATAAATTGGTGATCTGATACGGTATTTTATATAAAGAATTGGGACAAAAACATTGTTTTTATTTATTTATTTATAACGATGGGAATGACAATCGTTTTAATAAGGCTAACTAAAATGGATCAACAAAAGATTGATGCGTGAATCTGCAGCATAATTAGCAATTTATAGAATTACGGCGTGAACTTGGAGGTGAGCTCGATAGCTTACCTCCGTCCGAGTAAGCATTCTAATAAAGCATATGTAAGAATCTATGTTTACATTTCAATCTGGGTGTCTTTAAATCGCCAGTGAACCGATATGACGGATTTGGCTACTTTCACGAGATAATTTTGTTGTGTTGTGTTTCAAATGAAAACGTACATTCCAGGCATATTTATATATGTTTTACATAAATTTTTATTCAAGAAAAAATACGATCTCTCCTAACAAAACCTTATTTTTTTGTCAAATTATGATAAGTGATTTATAAGTGGCGGAATCATAACTTCATAATCGGTGATAAAAACTAGTTAATTTAAAATCACAACAAGTAAACCTCTGAGTAAAGTAACAAACAGTGAGTCCAAATAAACCCGCCCTTGTCGGAACCAGGATAAAGCAGTATACAACCATTCAATTCATTTTTATTCAAAAAATCAATCCATTTCGGGACGCCTGGCACCTACGAGTATATAAATAGGGCCACGAATTCTGTGGCCTGGCATATGTGAAACATCGAAACTATTATTATGTATAGACAGACAGACAAGCATAACTTTAGAAATCTTAAAAACCATCGACATAGAAATTAAAATAACGGCTTTACTGTTAAAACATAGCTAAACTAAAAATAAAAAAATAACTAGACCAAAATATGTTTATTAGCTTGGGAGCTACGATGCCACGAGTTATATCACCCCTTACTTTTCGTCGAGTGTTAAAAATATGCAAGAAAGGATTGTCTTTCTCGTTCTTTTATTGATAACTTTTTTTTTGTTTTAACAATACTTTGAATTCAATACTGATTTTGCTAGAATTCGCGCGTCGCCAAAGAACAGTCCGTCTGATTCGCTGCATTTAGATAGACATTTATACATCAAAAATTAAGCATCGAACTGAAGCTTTCTAGTTTACATTCACATTCTAGGTTTATTATTGACTTCTATTCTTAAAATTGTGCATTTGTTTTTACTAAAACTCGATTTTCCTGCGAAACCCTTATTTAACTAGTTTACTAACAGGCACTCTATTTTTAATTGATAATTACTAAATTATTGGTAAAGACCGGACCAGTCTTAGAATTCTACGTAAAGTAAACAAAAAATAACATACTAAAGTTACAACTGTGTCGGCCTTTGTATTCTTATTAATTTTATTTATACCTGACTAATACGGCGAAGCAAAAGGGAGGGTTATGTTTTAGACCGGTAAAGATAAAGATAATTTATTTGCATACGCAACACGCACGGCACGCACAAAATATGATACAATAAAGTTAGTCGCTTAAAATCATGTTGTGCCGAACAGTCTAAAAATGTCAGGTAGACAGCATCATGCACAAGCGAAAAATAAAAAATAAATTGATAATTACTAATACAAAATATATATATATATATATACATATAACAAAAGCAGAGACAATAAAAGATACACATGATGTCAATAAAATTAAAAAAAATCGTTTAAAAAAATATTGATACTATAATAACACATTTGCAGTAACAATGCCTTCATTCTTTTCTAAATAAATTACTATTCTGGTCTCTTATTGACTTAGGAATCTTATTATAGAATTTAGGACCCATACATACGATGCTATTTCGCATTCGGGCTGTCTTTCCTTCATGTACGCGGTGTTTGTCTTGGTCGCCTCTATTTTTTTTAGTTATCGGTAAAGACCGAACCAGTCTCAGGATTCTACGTAAAATAAAATAAAAATAACATATGTTACAGCTATGTCCGCTCTTATTATTCTTACTTATTTTATTTTAGCTGCCCTATTTTAAGATACAAGATGAGTCTTTATATATATATATATATATATAAGTACCACAGAATTCGTGGCCCTTTACATATAAGTACCATTGTAGCAATGACACAATATAGATACCTCGATACCTCATACTTGTACATTTATTTTTTTCACTTGCCTTTTCTTCTATCTACCGTAAGTAAAAATAGGTGTATCACGAAATAGCGACGATGTTCCATAGTTATACATATAGTCCAAAAACTCGATCGAAATGCTATAATTACTTACGCTTTTAACTTGTGTAGATAGATAGATAGATAAACTCTTTATTATTTACACCACTATACTAAAACACTAATTAACAAGAGAGAGCTTACACGCTAGCGAAAACAACAGGTGGCCTTATCGCTGAAAGCGATCTCTTCCAGGCAACCTTGTGATGGAGATTCCAGACAATAGAAATGAATTGTGTGGTAGGTATACTATGCATAAATTACGTAATTCTCAGTAATGGGTTCAATTCTCGTCTATTCAGTCTATATTAATGTAAACTACTCTGAGCCACAAATTATATTGAACACTGATATATTGTTTAGAAATAGAGATTGTGAGTACACATGATCAACATTCGTGTGGCGATGATCACGGTCGGTGGTAGGTCGCCCTCTGCCCTAACACATGATTGAGGAAGCCGGTTGCACAATTGCACATGTTTCACACTCGTGATCGGGTACCTGCTTGTGAGTCGCTGGTCTGCTCGTTTTATACACAAGAGGAGCATTCCATATCTCTGTCGTTCTCACTAAAAAGGTGCGATGAAAACGCATAGGCATCTTTAATGCTTGTGCTTGTACTTTAAAACCTTGCTTCATCCTAAATCTCGTGATTCTATGTCAATGGAAAGTATCCTACAGGTTCTGATTTTTTGTGAGTGTCAATATAAGACTAAAACGGTCGTATTTAACTTTCGTTAAAAAGGAGGAGGTTCTCTATTCGATTATGTTTTTTTAAATATATTTGTTACATGGTTACTTCGCCAATCATGAAATGATTTTGATGAAATGAAACAAATTTTAACGGATTTATCGCGTACCTACATATATATATTGGGTACCTGTGACCACGGACGGAAAGTGTTCGAAACGTCAGATCATAAATTAGTAGTTATTGACTTGGTACTCTGAGTACTTACCCGAATGGTATATTTTACTTTGTTAGATTTTTTTTTTGTATTGACATGCTAGGCGTATCGCCCATTTGACATTTTTATAATGACATTTTATATGATATTGTATTTATATAATGAATATTACTTAATGTTAAGACATGCATTGTTTAAGAAGAATTTTTGAATATTGTGAGATAATTGTAATTGTTCTTTTTCCGTTTTTATCTCAATAAACAAATATGAATATGAATAAAATTATGTAAAATATACGCGATGAATCCGTTAAAATTTGTTTCATTTCAATGACTAACAATAGCTAAAAACTTAGAAAACAGTTTGATTTTGTTGATTTTATTTGTTTGGTAGATTATACTTTAGAAGTGATCACAATAAAATAACTTTACATTAAAACAAAATAACTAGAAGAAATATGTCATCCAAATATTAAAAAAATGCGTATATTGTTTAAGTTTTTTTTAAGTTTATTTATTAGAATTTATTTTTCATTAAATTATATTGATTTTTTTAATAATTCATTTTTATAGCTTCGCGTACGCGTACGCTTCGACCGTAGGCATAACGTTTTTATTTTAATTTCAGCTTAATACCTCGACGCGTGCCTAGAACAAAAGGATCTTAACATACAGACATACAGAAGGAGAACGAAATATCCTATATGGGCTTGTTTTTTGCTTATGAGGTACATAACCCTAATTTAAACTACAAATTTTCTTTCAGAACTTCTTTATGAGCTTTTTTTTTTTTTTTTTTACTTCTATAAATAATGTAAGAAATTACTTTGAACATCTATAAAACTAACAACCTGAAATGGAGGGTCATCATTTCCCACGATCAACGGTGGAAGTGGTAGTATGTTAATAATGGTTGTTAAATGTATCATCCGGCTGTATAAAAATATCAGCCACCTCTATCTCACAATCAGCACATTAATGCTGAACTTAGGTCTCTCTCAAAGAGCGCTACTTAGACTGGATAATCCTCTTTTTCACTGCTTTGTGTCATCACTTCATCGAGTCTGTGTGTGTCATCAATTTATGCAATAACTTTACATGAGCAGCAATCCATTTCGGTTATAGTTTGAAATATTTCATCATCATCATCTCAGCCACAAAAAGTCCATCGCTGGATATAGTTTGAAGTTAAGACTTCTCACTCTTTGCTTATAATAAGACTTTTCCTAGCACTTTAAGCTAATATGGAGCACGCTGAATACAGAAAAGATTTTACTTACAAAAAAGATTTCTGAGAAATTGATTTTTTTAGTTTTTGATATTCTTATTTCGAATTTGAACCATGACAATTATAATAATAAATAATTGCTTAAGTTATTTGGGAACAGATAAATATAAACGAGCTACGAGTACAATCATAACCCTTCTTTTGCGTACCCAAAAGTCTGTTAAAAAAGAGTATTAACAGTCTCTAGTTATAGTTTATAAACATATCGGTTATGCATCTAGTATTAATTAAACGATGCTGTTACCATCGGGCAGACCTCCGCTTGATTACACCTACACTAAAGCATGAAGAGAGTGCGTTGAACTCGTTTTGTAGGGACATTTACCCGCAAGCCGTACACAGTCATTGAAAGTCTAATTGGATTACCCAGGGTCCGCGGAAGTCTAGATTCGTGCCAGCTGTGATACTGATGCCATTATTAAATTTGTATTTAAATTATAATTATGTAGTGTTAACATTATTCTATTATTTGACATTTTTATTTTAACTAATTCAATTAATTTATTATTAGATCACTATTAGTCGTCTGCCCTTTGCTGTAATTGTTTATTTTATTTTTACTTCATTATGTATTTGTTTTGACATATTTATCTTTTCTGACTTAAAACTAAAAACTATTAATTGAAAATATGTGTCGTAATGTTTAAATTATTGTTTAATAATATAATATTAATATTATAGGTTATTCTATGTTTAAAAGTATTTAAAGACAGTTAATTATTCTGAAATTTTGATATTATAGTATTTATATGTGGTAATTTAGATCATACTTATGTAAATTTGACTTGCCCAGTATAACTGACATTGTTATAAGGCCAATAAAACTGATTGATTGATTGATTGATACATAATTTATGTACTGGAAACTCAACCGTCGAAAGGTTAGCTCAGTTAGGGAATTGAAATGATACCTAAAAATGTTCGAGTAATAGTTGTGTAACCAACTCCCTCGTTTCACAAAAGTCAAACGAGTGAGTCAGTTTTATAATAAATTATATTAATTTATTTTATCTTATTATTCTTATATATTTTGGCTCAATTATATTTACAGAATAATACCCACCTAGGAAAGAGCTAAATCGGTCAGCTGATTTTAAGTATTTTTTGAATAGAGAACCATGTGACAAGTCGTGTATCGTAAATAAATAACTGTGAATTTTCTCTTACCATAAAACATTATTTGACTCTCGAGTCGAATGTTCCGAGCTGACTCGTACGTACTCACATACGATTTAGAGACTGCATTCGTTGCACTAACTAACCTTTAGCCCCTTTACTGGCTTGCTTGTTCGTGAAAGCCAGTTTGCAAGCGCATCGCTGTCTGTCATTACAACACAGACTAAAAAACAACATGAATGATAAAATCCAATGGATGTCACTCATGTCTAGTGATCGCAAGATTTTATACGCTTTATTTATACGGAATGCGCTTCCTGAATGGGTCTTTCCGACTGGATATAATCTAGGAGTCTTCAAATCGCGAGTGAATAGGTTTCTTCTAGGCAAGCGCGCTCCATCGTAGACCGTAACTGTCGCTTAACACCAGGTGAGTTGACGGTCAAGCGCAAGCCTATTTTCGAATAAAAAAAATACTTACGCCTTTGTTTTATGGTTTTTTTGTGCGGTTGACAGAATGAGGGAGACATTCGCTTAATATTTATTATGGATGGGAAGTTATATAAATGTCTAGCCATCACTTTATAGATAGAAAAAATTGTTACTGCTTACATCTTAAACTAAAACATAATGTAACAAGAAAAGGATTAGGTACAGTAAGGCTCAAAGTAGTGAAATAACAGTCGGCCTTTTCACTAAAAACTCGACAATGTGTTTAGAAATGTGTTTGTTGTAAAGATGAATAACAACATGATTATTTATTCCCACACTATTAGCATAAATTCAAGCCCTATTCAAAAACTAAGCACTTTTAGATACTGAAACTTTTATCTTTTAACCGGAAATGCATACGTGGTTTCAATTTACAACAACTTTACCTCAAACACTCCAAAAAACAAATCATTCCAAAAACGGGTAGCAACCATAGAAATCTACCATTAGAGATGCCGACAGACATACCAACGTTATTTGTTCCATAGAATTCCTCTACACTTGTCAAAAAGCAAATAACCTATACCGGCCATACAAAGGAGAAAAAAATAGAGGAAGAAAAACAAAAGGTCGGAGCGAGTGCCGCATGAGAATAAGCATCGGTTACACTGTTCTGTATAAAATAAATGATTAAATATTCGACACACGACGCTTTACCGATAATAATAGTTCAGGGGTGTGGCTGCACTAGTCAAAAAATTTAGGACGAAGACAGATGCTAGTCAACTGCTGAGTCAGTTGTTGATGACCTGTTAATCTCTGGCCTGGAGCCAAATTTTAGGATAAGGGTAAATATCATTCACAAAGTAGGTTAATAATTTATTTATGCCTTACGTTTATTATTTTACCGACATATTATTAAAATTTTGAGTTTATAGATCAATGAGTTCTTGTTCTCCATTTTCAATTCGTAATTATGGTGCTCAGTCTATGCACGGCACAAACACGGTAGTACTCCCAATGAAATTTCATCAATAGAGGTTATACTCATTGAATATGAAGTAAAAGCATGGCAAGTCTCAGTTGTCAGCACTTTCGATGATAATACACATCCTTAAGACCTTTTAATATCTTGGCCTTATACCTATAACTTGGTGTCGCACTTTCTAAGCACACAGGGTGGTATTATCAGATGGTTCACAAGTCATGACACGCGTCTAACAGCGTTGCCCGATGTGTCGCCGTGGAAAACCTATCTAAGGTTTTCCTCGGCGACAATCGGGTTTAATACATCATTGAGTGTTCCTATTCTTTGTACATAGGCTTGCGCTTGACCGCCAATATACTTGACGATAAATGATGTTGCGGTATCGCTTGAAGCCTACGTACAAAGAAGAAACATATTCCCTAGCCATTAAAGACGCTCATAATGCATCTAACGGTAGACCGACTCATGCAGCGTATTCCACAAAACAGTCCGTATGATAAAAGTATAGTTAAAGCGTTTCATGCGATTTGAATATCACGAGCAGAACTAATTGATGACTAATTTATAAAAATTGTTGACAAATAATATGGCACGTTGGTCGTTACGCTTTCAAAACCTGAATCAATTAGTTAATCTTAACCCAAATGCCTTTAGCATACGACAACTGACATGCACAGTTATTAATACAAAACTCAGCTTAGTAAAAGAAGTATTAGGTGGTAAATTTATACTTGAGAAATAACGATTATTGAGTATGTGGAAAATAACGCGCAAAAAATATTTCTCTACAATTTTATTTATATTACTATAACGAGCATTCATATGACTATACGATCTATACTAGCTAAGCTTAGTCTAGACACCATATAACTGCGAATGAACATCGCTACTCAATTAAAATCGATTAAAAAAACGTAAAAGATAACGTGAGAGCTTTAGAAAAACTGACACCCCTAGCGCAGCGACGCGCAACGTTGCGCTTGCGCTTCCCTCCCATTGGTCGGGCGTGCAAGCGAGATAGAGACATGAATCTAACAAGCGTAAGTGAGCAAGGTATATTGTAGTCGGCGGATGCAAGGGGTTCCGATCATTGACTTCTCTCAAGGCCAGCCGAGGAACTTTTTGTGTGGTGTAACGCCTGTAATAAGCCCTGAAGTGACCTTCAGCTTTCTTTGAGGTCGGTTAATAAGGGCAAGGGCGAGAATTAATTGAAAGCTACAAGTGCAAGTTGTATCTTAATTTTATGCAAGTATGTACATACAATTTTAAATTGTATTTATTTTAATTATTTTTGAGAGGTGGTAACGTTTTCATTAACTTGGTGGTAATTACTTAAAATCGAAATTGCTTAAAATTAGTCTAATAACTTATAGGCAAACAAAGTATCCATACATACACTTAGTTATAAGATACAGGATTATTGAATATAGGTGCAATTTGTAATTATAGTATTATATTAGTAAGTAAAATGTAGTTTTAATGATAATAATATGTACCTATAATAGGTTGGTTTAGTTTTACGAACAGTTTGTCGTACCTTATCGTGTCGTCTCCCTGCCTTTGAATAGATACACCTGTTCAAACAGATTAGTAAGTAGGTACTTATTTACTTTTGCCTATTGTATTTTCTTTATTAGAATTTTTAATTTAAATGATTAAAAGAACCCTGCGCAGCGTAATTAATATGTATTGTTAATAATACCTAATTCAGTCAATAAGAACTATGCCATATCAATTAATATTGACACCGACAGATATTTAAGTTCCAAATGTTCTTTGAAATTCAAGAATCAATGAGGCGTTTACATGGTATAAATAGTTCTGAACTCGCTCAGTTTTTGAACAAACTAAAAAACAAACATCAAGTCTATTAAAACAAAGTTTCAAATATTATTTTCAGTTTCAATTTCATAACGTCGCCTAATTTTATTCATAGAAACTACTTGACCTTACTTATTATAATTATATCATCAGATTCATTTGTTTGAGTCTGTTCAATTAATAAATTCCCCTGGATGTTGTTAAACTGGGCCTCTACGCGAACTTTAAAAAATATTAAAATTATTCATTTCTTATTGACATCTTTTTACTATATTAGTCTTTGCCTCTTTGCTCGGTGTTTCTTCGGGAAGTTCTCGTCGAAAATGTTCGTTATCAATGCGATTGTGGCGCCGATATCCATGATACTGAGTAATTTTACCATAAGCATGTAGTTTTTTTTAATGATCTCAGATATATTCTTATTCATTATTATCATACATGTGGTTATAGCGCGCTCACTGAAAGGTACACAATCTCTGAACGGACTTCAACATTATTTCTATGTTACCTGCCCGACACATCAAATCTATAAATAGATACATCCACATAATGCAACTACATTCTTCCATACTTAAAATAGCCTCGTACAGTAAGAACTTTCTCCAGCCAAAACGTGTCTCCGAAGCTCCACACATAAAAGGCACTCTTTGGAAGCTCCATTGAGCCGACTTCCGACCTATACCAACACCGAAATAGATAACCAGTGTAAACAGCCGTGACCGACCGACAGACAGATCGAGTTATCTATTCTGTAGCAGTTAGTAGCTATTCTGTGGCATGGCAACTTAACTAGTAACATCGGTAGTTGACTGGTAAAACTGGTAAAGGTAAGAAAAGAATATTTTAAAGAATACTGTAATATAATACTCTTTTTAGGGCTCCGGTCTAACTACAAGGAACCCTTATAAATTCGCCAAGTCCGTCTGTCTGTCGAAAATTTAAATTAAAAATAAAAGTTTAAATTAGGGGTGGCACTCCATACTTTTTTTTTCAACCCCAACTCAAATTTGGGCTATCGTTGAACAAGTATATTATATTTATATTAAAAAAAAAATGAAAAACCGACTTTAAAATACGCAATTCATTTACTTGGGTGGTTAAATTTTCATTGCAAATGTCATGTCATTTTACATTGCAAATTTATATGGGACCTCTGAGGTATTTAACTACCAAACAAATAAATAATCATCAAAAACAATTCATAATAATAAAATAATATAATTGTATTAATTAATTAATTTAATTGTATATAATAATAAAATTGGCGGAGCAATTCATAATTGCGTAACAAACATACAAAAGAACCATGCAGTTGAATCGAAAACCTCCTTCTTTTCGGAAGTCGGTTAAAAATAAAGGTTTCATACCTTTAAAATTTCTCAGTTGCAATTTGTATAGTAATCATCATCAAGTACAAGAATTAAATGTGTTTTTTTTCGCATTTTTTGGATGCCTGACAGATTCCTATAGGAAAATTGACTTTACGAAAAAGCAATTACGGGCTAGCATGAGATTTTATGAGTATTTTCTAAAACTCAACGAATTACATATATTTTTTTTTAATGTCTAATAAATATAAAAAGATCTCCCTCGATAGAACATTTTACCAAATAACAAGAAATATTTATTGTACTAGGCTGGAAAGTTGTATTTTACCGTCGAGTGTCTGACAGTTGAATCCAGAGCAAGTGAATGATTCTGGGTTTGAACCACGAGCGCAACGAGTGGTTTTAGTCAATGTAGAATCCTAAACGTAACGATGGATTCAAAAAGACACGAGATAAAATAATTTTTCAGGCGAGTGCAATACAACGTTTTTCAACGTAACGTAGCGAGGAAATTGTTTAGTTCACCTATTTTCTCGAGTATAAAAATATGCTTGGCATTATAGGCAACTTTACTGGTTATAAAATTACATTTTAATCACGTGAACACTTAGATATCTCCATTTCATTAATTTTAAACATTATTTACAACAAAATGTAGTTGAATTACATAGTACAAAGTTTTTTAATCTATTTTTTTCTATTAGGCTTATTTTTGGCACAACTCGCATAGATAATCTTTTTCACATATTCAAACCTTTTTCGTGTTAATCGTTATAAAAATTTAAGAAACTGCTAAGAGAAAGTAAATGTACCATTTACGTAAATACACAAAATTTCTAAGTTATTTTAATAATATAATATTTAGTGTTTTTTTAAGCACAATCACAACAATCAATATTTAATCGAACTATTTGTTTTAATTTTCTGAAGGTATTCTACAAAGAGGTCGGAAATATTTTGTACTTATTTAAAATTTAGAACTTCATCGTATTCGAATTTTGAAATTACTTTCCACTCTAATGGGCAAAATGAACTTTTCCATGCCAGTATTGCCCTTGGAAACCTAACGTTACGAGCTAGTAAGTAAATAAAAAAAAAAACACACTTTACGTGTTTGTCTCCAAAAAAATATTTTTTTCAAAATTTTATTCTACAACTTTCTCTGCATTATTAATATGTATCTTTTTAAATAAAAACTACGGGTCACTCACGTCTGTTTTGAATCGAATAATCCGACTGTAGTTGAAAAGATCCGTAGTTTTTTTAGACCCGTAGTTTTAATTTAAAATGTGTGAAAACCACGTTAGTTTCTATAGTAAAATATGCATATCTATACCAAATTACAGCTTTCTAGTACTTATAGTTATTGAACAAAGCCGCGGGGTGCCGGACAAACGGACACGGCGTAACTAAGTATAAGGGTTCCTTGTTTAGGTAATACGAAACCCTAAAAAGATATAATTGAGTAATGTTCAGGAGTAGAAATAAGTCATAGTCATTATTTCTTTAATGAACCTTAAATTTTCATTCAAAACACATAATATCACAGATAAAATAAGTACCTATGTGTCCATACTTACGTAGGCAGAACAAAACCTATAATACGAAAAAGAAAGAATCCAACCTTTTACATAGCACTTCAAAATGAACCGTATTACTATAGTCACAAATTATAAACTATCTTAGCAATATCTACACAACAACAACATCATATTTGAGAAGTTTGACCGAAAGTCTTTGTCGTTATCAACCTTACATTTAAAAAAATAAAGCTGTAATTAGCGTAGCAATATCTCTTAGTTAAAGTATGTGTGCCCACGCATCTCAAAGTTGATGATGCACTGTGTGAATCGATTTGCGTCGCTTGAGCATTATGTTATCTAATGTTATTTAACACTTTAGACGTCTCAATGACGGTTCTCATGAAAAAAATGTCGAATATTTAGACATTATCCAATTACTTACCTAACTAAAGGATGGCTAAAGAATCTGAATAAATCTCCCTGCTATTCACTCTGCTATTGTGACATTATCTAGTTCAGAAGGCAAACACTTTCTTGGATGACATTATTTCCAGTTATTTTGTTTAAAAACCAAACTGCTAAACCGATTTTGATGAAATTTCTATGGAACCAATCTGAAAGTATATCGTTTCAAATAAAATACAAAAAAACCGTACCTATCTTTTTATATATGAAGGAGTTAAAAGGTCCTCCTTCTCCTTGAGGAGAACTTCCTCCTTTTTTGAAGTCGGTTGAAAAATACAAAAATAAATTAGAAATGTTTAATTATAGATAGATTTTGTTTCTAAATTTCAAGTCTAATCTAATTGGGTTTTTAAAGTATTTTTTAGATATTTTTAATGTTTTTATTCAAAATTTAATTAAAAAAATGTGTTATATAATTTTAGTGATTAATACGGATTTATTTATATTTTTAAGCGTTGCCAAAAGTGTTGTGGTCGGAAACGCTGTGAGGTCACAAGATACGCCAAGCTCTTTTGACTAATGATTCTCTTTTATTTCGCGTTCCATGTTAAAAGCTGACAAACCATCATCATCTCAGCTACAAGAAGTCCACAGCTGGACATAGGCCTCTACCATGGATTTCCAAAAAGACCAGCTGAATGCGGCCTGCATTCAGCGTCTTCCTGCCACTTGCATGAGGTGATTTGTCCATCTTGTGTCTGGTCTTCTTTAACTCTATTTTCTAAAGTAAACAAAAGACTAAAACGTATCACTGCGTATGTGAGGTCTAGTTATTTTATTAACTAAATGGAAATCATTACTCTCAAACCATAGACCAAGATGCTACAGTCATCCTTGGTCAAACGAACTAGACGTAGCTTCACAGTGCCACAGCGATTCAAGTGTTATAAAAAAATATTTTTGGATCCCCTTGTTTATGGATCCAAGTGGCATATAAAAGTATGTGTAGTATTGAATCTTCTCAATGGTAGATAGTAAAGATACCCTTGGACCCACATATGGAACCGAGCCGTGGATCTAAGTGGTCGAAGGCTTCTCCACCACAAAACTTTGAAAAATGAATAAAATACTAAGAGGGACTCGAATTCTGTAACAATAACGTATAAAAATTACATTTGTCCCAATAATATTGGAATTGTTTTCTTAGCTTTCCGCGATTGTTTCTTATTGATATTTATCAATTTTTAACTTATTTGTCACGTATAAGTTTTGGTCAATTGCATATCTGGCCATGTACGTATCTGGTCATTTGCGTATCTGGTTAAATGCGTCTATTGGCCTCTTGCGTTCTTGGCCATTTGCGTCGATCCCGTATATTTTACATAATTTTACAAGATCCTGGAGTATACAAGGTTGAATGTGAGTGCGGATTTTATCATACATTAGGCAGACAAAGAGAAGCATCGGGACTCGGGTGAAGGAACATATTACGGATGAACTGATACACACACAATGACATTCCATCACGTGGACGTAAAGTCTAAAACAGAATTCACGAATATAGTGTCCTGGGTTGATCGATACTCATATACTCAGATACTCGTACCTACCAACAATGACGAACTTAAAGATTTTGATATAAACACTTTATTTCGCTGCGCTAAAACCTAATTCTATTTTGCCGCTTCGATTTATTTTGAAAATCGAAATTATATTAATCGTGTAAGGGTTCTGATTAGATCTCATTGAGCGCGGACGTTTTTGAAGACTGACGCTCCATCCCGTTGATACTTTATCAAAGGCTACACACGTCAAACTTACGAGTATAACACCCCTCTTTTTAGGTCGGGATAAAAAAATATGTAGCTGTATCAAAGATAATAATTATTCTATATACTAAAATGTAAGCAAAAAATGATTAAACGACAAACATCTCGTAAGGAACATAGAAATCAGATGTACGTATGTAAATCGGATGTATACATATGTATATGTATGAATGTATTTCATATCATAATAGCATGTATGTACATGCTATTACAGAATGTTAAATGATAATTTTCAAATCAAATCATTCTGTAGAAAAAAACAAATACTACAGTAGTTTCACGATTAAATTGCTAAGCCGATGGTTATGAAATTTGACACAGAAATAACTAAGAACCTAAAGACAGACTTAGGTAACATCTGATCATCATCAAAGTTTTTATTATACCTACACGGCTAAAAACGCAGGGCACGGCAAGTAATTTAAAATAAGCATTTTTTTTAAATTACTTGTTATGTTTACCATCAGGGAAACCGTCCACATTATACCACATATGGTATAAAAAATTACAACGCGATTTAAGCTTGGCGAGCGAGCTTTTCCAAAGAACTGAATTCTCTAAAGATTCAGTCAGCTAAAATTACAGACCTAATTGAACAACAAAGCCGAACGGAAGGCAATTGAATCGCCTCGATAATTTTATTGTAGACCCGCGCAGCGTATTGACGACACCTTATTAAATTAGCAGCTCAAATCCCTATCCCTACAAAAAATTTAATAAAACACACAAAAACACGCCTAATATATCTGAATAAGATTCAAATTAGAACTGCCTAAATTTTCCAAAATGGCGGCCCACTCAAGCGCAGCTTTTTATTCCTTTTTTTCATTTTTAAACAGTCGTTCGGCGCTTGCAGTCGTCGAGGGGTAGAAAGAATACGTGTTTTAAAAGTTAAAAAAAATAGGAATTGTTTTAAAAGCCTTTGTGTGGTTTTGAGGAGTTGGACTTTGTAACGGTTGAGCTATTTTGAAAATATAAAGGGTTATTATCAGTGTGCCGTTGGCGGGAAGTGTTATAGGGGTGTTTATCAATATAGGTGATAGTGCGGTCTGTGTTGTAGATTGTAACAGTAAGAAAATTAAGGATGTTTCAGTCATCGACTTAGATGGAACTTGGAGGTAACATCGCTTAACATAAATATTAGTTTAAAATATATATGTAGGTGGTAAACTAATGTAGATTTTTGTACGGTCGTCTGCTTTTGTGACAGAGTGTGAGGTAGATATGAGTAGACAATCCCTATTAATATTCCTGCTTTATTCTACCAATTAAGCAAATATGTTTGTTCTCATATCAATATATTATCTAAAGTTTTCTTGTCTATAGGTAAAAGCTTGAAGCACCGCCGTAAAGTTGCTAGCTAATTAACTTAAATAAATAAATTATCGGATTTTTATCGGATTAATTTCAATGAGTGTGCATCTGATCTCCATGATCTTCTATTTCCCCTTGCCCGTTTTACTATCGGACAGTTACAAACATGAACAAGCGTCATCGTTTCATGGTGGATATTCCAAAAACCTGAACGAAACGCATTAAATCCACTTTCATCGTACTGACTGCTACATTATGGAATACGCTTCCTGAGTGGGTCTTCTCCTATCTGAGTGTCTTTAAATCGCGAGTGAATTGGTTTCTTCTAGGTAAGCGCGCACCATCGTGGAACGTAATGTCGCTTAACATCAGGTGATTTGGCGGTCAAGCGCAAACATTTTACTGCATAAAAGCTGATTTCGCTGCATCAACTTTGCCAAATAAATAAATGTATGTATATTATAAATGCAATCGTTAGATACGTTGGTACTTACTTACTTTTTTTTAATTAACTGCGCAAGAAGGAGAGTTATGTTTTTTTAAGTTCCACTTCTTATGTAGGTAAATTTTAAGATTTATTTCAGCTTTTTATGATTTTGTTATGTAATAAAATCCATATAAAATGTTATATTTGTTATTTGTCTGTTTGTTCGTTTCAAACTGACGTTGAAGAGTACTTATCTATCCTCAAATAAAAATATATAAAAATTGCGCTGCAATCAATATTCGAATTCCGATTAGGTTCTTATTCGAATGTGTGTTAACGATTAAGTATTACCTGACTGACCCTTAGCTAACTTTTCGTTGTGTGTTCAGTGTAATTGAAGGATCTAAAAATCCGACGAATCGCTTCGAGAAAAGATAGTCCCTGCCGTAGGTGGGTACCAGCGGGTGCTGGCTCACGTGGCGGGGCACGGCCGTGCCCCAGATAAGGGATTATTAAAAGTACCTCTGCAGTACTACAGTAACTTTATCTGACATGAACTATACCTGACAGCTAGGTACTATTACAAAATATATTTATGGTTATATAAAATAAGTGGCTAAGACTGTGTCGAGACACGCATATGGTTGATTCCGTAGCCAATGTTAAAATCTAAAAGATCACTTGCGAGTGTTTTGTTTAATAGCTCTACACAAAGATCTATGACCTCTGTAGGTACCATAACAGCTTAAATGTTTTTATAAAAATTATACATAAAATCTTAATCTTATAATAATTTTTAACGATACCCCACACGATGGGATAGAATTGAAACATAATTATCATCCCTTATTTAGGTACATGTATGGCGTCCCACCCCTATTTATCACTTTCTTGAAAATTTTAGGTACTACGGCATTTTGTAGTGGTTTATATAAAACTTCTACCTAACTGCCAAATTTAGTTAATGAAGTGTTAATAATTTCTGAATACATTTTTGTAGTATTTTTTTTACAAAATTGATGTTTTTCTTTCTTTTGTTCCAGGAATACAAAGCAACAAGTGCAACAAACAATATTGGACTCCCACTGAAACAACAAAACCTACCCTATTTATTTTCACTACACAACAAAATCTTGGCGACATCCACACATTTTGACACAACGATTTAAAGAAGCAGAAGCGTTTAAGTCTAAACGTAAGACATGATCAAAATTATCGCTTACTGTAGCATCTCATTGTGTCTCGTTTTCTGCGAATATGTCGCAGATAGACGTAGTGTCTGTTTCCATTAAACAATGTAAAACAATATAAAAATATTTTGTTTTACTTTTAATATTTATATAAAAACAAAATGTCTTTAAATCGCGAGTGAATTGGTTTCTTCTAGATAAGCGCGCTCCATCGTAGACCGCAACGTCGCTTAACATCAGGCGAGTTGGCGGTCAAGCGCAAACCTATTTCTACATTTAAAAAAATACCCGACTATATAAGACCGATTTTCGTACTTTAATTTATGCTTGCGTTACGCTTGATTTGCTGTTGAGTGTAAGTTTTTTGAGAAAGTATACGCAAAACTACTGTATAATGAACATTCTCTAGAATAGTTATGTAAAATCAATTATTTATTACAAAAAGTTCGTTATAGTTTACGAAAAAGTTATTTTTTTGTGAGAGTCGCATTATTATTATTAAAAAAAAGCCTATGACAGAAGAGAAGACCAATCTAATGACAGCTCGCACATCAAAATCGATCAAGCCGTTTAGGCTGTAGGAGGTAAAATAGAATCATACGTACATATTTACGACATATATACAAACATACATACATTCAAAAACATAACCCTTCTTTTTGCACATTCGGATAAAAAGACTAGAGAGAAATATAACGCGGCAGGCATCTTCTCAATATGCTACTCTGCAAGTTTCTTCAACATAGAAAAGGCGTGGATGCTTCAATGACAAGACAGAAAGCATCACAGCCCGCGGCTTCTTCGGTGTGTTCTCTTCAGCAAGGCCGCACAACATAGAAGAGAGACGTATCTGGGGCTGGTAACTCCACCACCGTTGGCTGTGTCCATTCACCAACGAGGGTCGAGTTCCCTTTCCTAGATGCGGTGTTCTACAGGAGCTGGTTTCTGATACTAAACCATGGTTAATACCACCTGATAAGTTGAGTAACTCGTGCTTGCTTTTATCTTGTTTCTACTGAACTTAAAAAAATATGAGGCCGCTTTTTTACCAGACATCTCAATTTTCTCATGATAAAACCGTTTACTACCCGTAATTGGCATCCGAATTTGATGATTCCTTTTTTATATGATTAGGATGTTAGGTACTCTAAGGTTGGGATCATAGCTAGACTTCTGCTTTTCCCATTTTTATTTACATTTTAATTTGAAGGGTACAGGCAAAGGACAGGGAATGTCCTAATTAATTGACTTGAATTCTAATGATTAGAATTTAATATACCATAGACAAAGATATGATTCCAACAAAAAAAAATGTGGCATTCCCTGTTATTTTCCTGTACCCTTCATTTGGAAGTTACAAGCCTAACCATTCGATAAAAGAAGAATCTTCGAAATCGGATATTCTACATATAGAAATCAGTTTTCTACTTTTTTATGGAGAAGTGTGTAGTCAGCGTTTCTTTTAATAAAGTGAAAAAAGTACATAGACAATTGCGATTTTTTTGCTAGTCGCTTTGACTTTAAAATGGAAGATAAAAGCGAGCGTTAGCCAACCTAGTTAAGCTCTTGTTGTCGCTCTTGTGAATCTCTTTACTTTGCCATTCTCGATATGTTATGATATTATGTAGTTGTAAATTGTAATAAAATACGTTCAATATTTCTTGTAGTATCACATTCAAATATTTTGTTTTATTTATTCTGTTGTTCATTTGTTTTACATGTATAAAATCACACTTATTTTCCCTTAGGGTATAGCCAGAGCTTCAAAGACCATGAGGTTGTTTGACGCAAAGTTCGACCGTGATTAGAAGGTTAGATGGAAAGAAGAGGGTATTAACGGGTTAGAGGGGGATTAGAGGATAAAATATAATATTGGGTTGCAGTGACAGGCTATCGCCTACATAAACGCCAATTTCCCTCAAGTCCCTTAACAGACTTTTACAGTACGCCCGGGAGGAGAAGCAGCTGGTACATTTTATATTGTCTTTTCCTTTCCTACCAGTCCAGCATGGAAGAAGTTTAGTGCGCAGTCAGCGTTTCTTTTAAGAGAGTGGAAAAAAAAATACATAGAAAATTGCGATTTTATTGCAAGTTGCTTCATTGAGGCAAGATAAAATCGAGCGCTAGCCAACCTATGTACCTAGTAAGCTCTTTTTTGTCGCTCAATGACTTTCCATTGTCAAAGTTGTCGCTCTGTAAAACTCTCTACTTTGCCGTTTTCGATGTGTTATTTTATTATGTTATCGTTGTATTCGTTGTAATAAAATAAATTCAATATGTTTCTTGAAGTGTGTCACGTTCAATTATTATGGCTTATTTTATTAACCGCCTTCCAAAAAGGAAGAGGTTCTTAATTCGTCGGAATCTTTTTTTATGTAGGTATGTTCCCCGGTTACCCGAAGCGGTAACTCCCATTAGTTCTATAGAACTGTGACGTCATAGAACTGAAGACCCCTGGACCGATTTGAAATAATATTTTTTTGTTTGAAAGGGTACTTTCCAAGTGGTCCCATAGAAATTTTATCAAAATCGGTTCAGTATTTTGGTTTTTATAACCAAATAACTGGAAAAATATGTCACCCAAGTAAATGAACTGCGTATTTAGAAGTCGTTTTTTTAGTTTATCAAAATCTATAAAGTATATATGGAACCGCCTGAGAAACAAAAAAATATTCCTTCAAATCGGTCCAGGTGTCTTCGAATAATCGGGGAACATACATAAAAAATAAAAAAGATTCCGACGAATTGAGAAGCTCCTTCTTTTTGGAAGTCGGTTAAAATCCTAATCTTATTTTAAGAAACCTATTACCCAATTCGATTCAATGACAACCGATACTAAGTAGACAGTGTGATAGTAGATCATGTAAAGGAAGTTTATATCACAGTAGACCATGAGAAAGTAGATCAAGTAAGAGTAGACCATGTGATAGTAGACCGAGTGAAAGTAGACTATGTGATAGTAGAACATATGAAAGTAGACTATGTGATAGTAGACCATGTGATAGTAGACACACGTACATAGTAGACAACTATCACAATATGGTCTACTTACACGTGGTCACTTTTACATGGTCTACCTTCACATGGTCTACTACCCACCCCATTATTTTTATCGAGGATGTTTGAATTTTCTAATTTCACCTTGTTACTCTATCATCTGTTACCTGCGCCTTCGTATACGTAGAAAAAACAGCAAATGAAACCGCGTTGCGCAGCTAATTTGAGTTGGGGGCGATAAGACCTGCACTGACGTCCCGCTTGGGGCGTATTGTTCATATGGGCGCACCTAATAGGAAGTAGTAGGAATTAATAATAAAAATCTGTAGGAATAATAATAATGTTATATTAATAATAGCTATTTACAAATGACTTGTGTAATGTTACAGCGAGGCCGCACTAACGCATCATGTTACCATGTTATATAGTTTTATACCACCGTATTATATTATTCAATATTTCATATATCCCTATATTGCTGTGTTTACCTGTGAACAAAAATAAATTGATTACTGGGGTAATAAAAAAACAATAAGTTAGTAGGTGCTCCATTTAGGGGTGCACTGTCGCTGTGGCAAAATGTAGATCTATGTCATAATATATTAAATTAATAAATTACAGTTTAAAAAAACGCTACAGATTATTGTGGCCAAAGTTCATTATAAGACTTTTCTAACAAATCCAAACACAGCTATGATACGATGTTCCATGATGAAGTTCTAGTTCTTATGTTCCGGCTCCATCATCAGATCAGTTCGACAGTACCATATTATTGTATTGTCATCAGAACTACATACAGCTGCCAATTTTCATGACGCTACGATCCTTGGAAGATAGTTAAATTAGTTACCTTAGATTTCATTACATAGTTAGTTACATACAGATCGACAAATAAAAAACAATAGCAAGAAAATGAGTTATGCTAAGAATTGGCGATAGACTAGTAATTAGCTCGCGACATAGGATGGACGCTGATATGTAAATAACGTTTTACGCCCGTTGCGGCCGCGAATACCCGCGAGCTTAGCTGTTAGCTAAGTTTAGAATTCAAGTATAGAAATACTTGGAATTTTAATTATACGGAGTAAGCTGACAGACTGATATGTCACTTTTCGAAATAATGATACCAAATCTCAAATCATAGTGATGAGATTTGAGTCACATATAGTTAAAAAAAGGTCGGAACACAGAATGAAAATAATAGAAAATTAATAAATACGAGTACATCGACTACGAGATCGAATCAGAAATGAAGAGATACGTAGATGTACAAAAGTCACCGACCCAGCACAGCGGATTAGCAAGTTGAAGTGGCAGTGGGTAGCACGTAGAACCGATGGGGCCAAAAAGTTCTCAAGTGGAGACCGCGCACCGGCAAGCGCAGCGTAGGAAGACCAGCCACGAGATGGACAGTTGACCTCATACAAGTGGCGGGAAGACGCTGGATGCAAGCCGCTTTCAATCGGTCTTTTTGGAAATCTATGGGGGAGGCCTATGCCCAGCAGTGGACTTCTTATGGTTATTATGAGATGATGATGAATAAATACATCTTGAAACGTTTATGTCAGCGAATCGCTTTTATTGAGTCAGCAACAACTTTAGCGGAAGAGGAATGCATTTTACTGTTTTTTCTGAATAAACTCAGGAAATAACAAGTGATTCCATAACTGTATCTCCGTATAGTTATAGTGTAATAGTTATTTCCTAAGAAACGTGTAAGATCGTGGTATGCAATAGTTTAGTTTGAAATATTTGATATCTTTATTACTAGTTAGCAAATACACAATTAATACATACATTTAGATTTTTAGGTATACCTAGAATACAACGTAATGCAACTAATGAAATGGATCACTTATATGAATTAGTTCATTTTAGTAGCTCTTTTTAGCACAGTACTGTTTTCATATCGTAAAAAGTGGCATTCGATCTATCAATAAACTCCTTTTAACTAAAAATTCAAGTATGTATAATAAAAAAAAACGAACACACCCTTCATCTAGTCTCGCCTGTGACCATGGCCACTCCAGATTATTTGTAACGTTCTGGTCTTTAAATTAAATATATTATATAATATATTTGTGATTAATACACTAAAAGTTATTTAATATTAATAAATAACAATAAAAACGAGTTTAGAATGTAAGCGGATATGGTTTAGATGTAAGCGGGTATGCTAGTATGCTAGCGAGTTTAACGACCTTACCGAAAAACGTTACTTAACTTTAACCATCGTCTTAAATTCTCTGTTTTCTTTCCGCAAGTGTCATTATGTATCAGCGAGAAGTTGACAAAATACGTTAAGCAATGCTTAAAGTTAAGTAACGTTTTCCGGTAAGGCCGTAAGTGTGTAAGTAAATTAAGTAAAAAATAAAAAAGTTTATAAATAAAGTAGTTTAGTTTAAGTAAATTATATATTAGGTATCTAATAATAGTGTGTAGATAAGTTTAGTATGTGAGCGGATAAGGCAGTGTATTTACGGGTATAGCTAGTAGTTTAGTTACTACGTGGGTCGGCAGGCGGGCGGGTGCAGCTCCCGGTCGGCCCCGCTGAAGGAGATGTTCAGTAGCATGGCTTCGAACGGATCACTGCGCATGCGCTGCTGGTTGGCCAGAGCGGCAGCGCCCACGTCACGGACTAGCCGGGACTCCTCGCACCCGTCCTATCAAAATATATGTTATAAGGCTACAAAGTTTCCGGCAGCCTGGTTTGAAGTTTACGGCAGCCTAGTTGAAGTTTCCGGCAGCCTAGTCGGGAGACCGTCTGACTTGCGATTTGCAGGTCAGGGTTCGAATCCCGTGGCACGCACCCCTATCTTTTCGAAGTAATGTGCGTATTTTTTATTGCCGCTAACTTCAAACGGTGAACGAAAACATTGTGAGGAAACCTACATGTCAGAGAATTCTTAGCATTCTTGATTATGTGTGAAGTCTACCAACCCGCACTTGGCAAGCGTGGTAGACTAAGGCCTTACCCTTCTCACCATGAGAAGATGCGGCCGTGCCCAGCCGTAGGACAGTTTGTACAAACACAGCTGATTTTGATTTGATTTAAGGCTACATAGGTCGTACAAATGAAAGGTCGACATTGTAGGAGGAAGAACATTTCGATCATAAGTTCTACTTCATCATCATCATCATCATACCATCCTTTTCGGTCCTGCGCTGATCTTATCCAGCTCTTTATAAAGGGAAATTAAATACTAATTCAGCAATTTCCTTATGGTAGTTACGGTAAAAATAATGCGCTCTGTAACGCATTTTTGGTGGTTTTTAGGGTTCCGTACCTCAATAGGAAAAAACGGAACCCTTATAGGATCACTTTGTTGTCCGTCTGTCCGTCCGTCGAGTGTCAAGACCTTTAACTCGGGAACGCGTGAAGGTATCGAGTTGAAATTAAAACCAGATCCATAGTATCTTGCTGCAGAAAGAAAAATAAAGTTTCTCAATTTACCCGATTACCAAAGGAGAGTTATTAGATAACGTATTATTTACTGGTCTTCTTCTTCTTTTTTGTATTGGACCCCGCGATTAGCGATTTGCCAGTGTCAAGTATTAAAATATTTTCAAGTTTCTTGAATAATACGAGTTATATAGTGTTCTAGTCACAGTCTAAGTCACGTAAACAGTCATTTTCAAATATAAGTTTTCGTAAAAAAAGTTACAGCCGAATATATCGTAAAAAACGCACATTTCGACACTCACAAGGGAATCAAAACCTATGGGGTACTTCCCGTTAACCTAGAACAATGAAATTTGGCATTTTAATTTAATCACAAAAAAATAGGATAAGGAATGAGGGTCCAAATTTTAAAGTGAATTAACCGTATCATGTGGGGTACCATATGAAAGAGCTTCAGTAGCATAAGCTAAAACAGGATTTAAAATATTTTAACGATGTATATTTTTCGGTGTATGAAGGAAAATATAAAAAATATATGATTTCCCCCTTTTATCTACTAGTTTGTACGGAACCCTCGGTGGGCGAGTCTGACTCGCACTTGTCCGGTTTTTTGTTCCAATATAACTCCACGTTAAATAAATGTTCGTTCACATAAAAAAATATTACTAATCCTTACGAGCACCCTACACTACTTGTAAGGCGCGTGATGGGTTAAAGAGTTTATTCTAATAAATGAAAATCATAACTGCATAATATTTTCCCTATTACTGCAATGTAGAATTTGTGTAAAGGTCGCTTACCTCAGGCCGGGGGCTCCAGAGCCGCACGACGGACTCTATCCCGCTCGTGGCGAGCAGGAAGGCAGAGGGGTGCAGCTGGACGCAGTTCACGATGGACTCGTCGCCGCGCAGGCAGCGCACGATGTTCCCGGATTTGCGACACCAGATGAATAGGCTACCATCGTCAGAGCTGCGGGAGAAAATGACAATTGGATTCAAATAAATAAAAAACAAGGACTTATTTTATACACCATGACTTCAAATCAGAACCCCCCATCTGTAGTTGCAATTGTACCTAAAACTTGTTAGTGTATTTTTTTTTTACTTAGATACGTTTAACAAAATTGCTTTTCTATTAATTTCCGTTGTAAATAAATCTATATTTGTATATATTATAAATATGTCTATATATTATGTATGTGTGATATGCTTGTGCGTGACATCTCCTAACGGTCCTAACGGAGGACCAGCGCTAGTTATTCACAACTGGTATCATGCTGAGTTGGGGCCGGATTATGACAAAAAACTTACTTGATAACAAGTAAGTTTTTTGTCATAATCGTTCTTATTTATGTCCTTTTATAATCTATGTTTTTATTGTATATTTTTTGTCATAATAAACTCTATGTCTATGTCCTTAGATTAATAAGGCCGAGATAGCGAGTATTTTAGCTTAGTGGAACAAGTTATCATAATCATAGCCTCATGAGGCTAGACACATCTCTTGACCCGTCACTTCTCACTACAAAGTGTCGTCGAAACAAGCTCTCAGTTTTGATTAAATTGACTTGCTGTGCAGTAAAGGGATGTAACAACGCATCACACAAACACCAGAAGGAAACAAAGATCACATTTCACTCGTAAGAAATACTTAAAATTATAAAATATTGTTCTAAAACTTCATGATTTGTTCGAGATGGGCAGATGACCTCATTCAAGTGGCGGGAATACGCTGGATGCAAGCCGCTTCCAATCGGTCTTTTTGGAAATCCATGGGGGAGGCCTATATCCAGCAGTGGACTTCTTATGGCTGAGATGATGATGATGATGATGATGTTCTAAAACTTCACCAAATCAAAAAATATATCGTCAATTCGACAGACCCCACTTCAAAGAAAATGTTGCTAGTTAAGAGGAAAACATTTACCGCGGACGTCGGTTTCACGCATCGACAGTGGCGTATTAACACAGAGAAGTACCGCAGTGCAAAATCGAATACTCTTGTCGATTCATTGTACTGTCCAAGGGAATGTAATGCGCTCACGTCCGTACGGTTTCGCGGTCGACAACACCAAGGAACATTAATACTCACGGGGAGGACAATGCACTGAACTACTGAAGCTCCAATGAGCGTCCGTGTACCGAGAACTACTGATCGACAAACGCGGCGCTGACGAGTGAGACCGATTGCTACAGTTGGTAACAACTTTTTCATAACAGTTATACATTACAGTTATATACAGTTACTGCGCGAGAAGGAGGGTTATGTTTTTCGAGTGTGTGTATGTTTGCCTCTGTACCAGTATGTATGTGGGCATGTATTTAGGAATACACGTTTATATAATACCTCCTACAGCCTAAACGACTTAACCGATATTGATGTGCAAGGTGTTATTAGATTCGCCTTCACTCAAGTGCCATAAGCAATTTTTTTTTGGAACAATTATAATGCAACATTATATATGCGGACTTAGAGCCACTCGTTTGGCACTATGAACATATTGGTAAATTTTGCGTTTTAAATGGTATATGTACGAAATCTGCCTCTCCTAGTACATTTTATGAGTTGGTAGTTAACTTAACTTGGTAGTTAACTTACTCGTTAACTTGTAAAGTCTACTTAGCAGTGATAGTTTTTCTTTTAATTTAATTATATATTATGTATATTATATTAATGGTTTAAAAACATGAAATGATAACTTAAATATATTATACAGTCGCTTAATGCATAATTTCTCGCAAAAACATACACTCAGTGTCATATTATGCGCAACATACATATGTAAGCGTAAGTTGCACTACAACAATTGCTCTTATGCAGTCGGGTATTTTGTTTTTAGAATTTCCATGCCAAATTTCATAACAATTGGTTCAGCCGTTTAGCCGCAAAGAGGTAACAAACAGATATAGAGACAGACGACAGACAGAATTACTTCCGCTTTATTATATTAGTTAGGATAATTACTACGACAAGAAACTTTATATTTATGGAATATATTTGTGGAATAACATCAGAACAATAGAGTATTAGGACGACTAATACAATGTTTACAAAGTACTTACGTAGCGGCCACAGGGCTCTGTGGGTGACAACCGTAGCGGTTTCACCTTTATTTCAACCTTAACGGCTAAACGTTGAACGGGCGGCGTGCCGCCCCGCGCGCGCTCTTGTCGTCAACGAGTAGGTATGTATGCTCGCGCCGCGGCTTTGATGTTACCGACTTCGAGTGGATCGGACGCGCCTGCCCACGCCACTACCTTCTGGGCAGCGCAACTTGTAATATCACGCGCCGTGAGAAACCACAATGACACCGTTTCAATTTCCCCATTTTTTGAGGAAAATATCTGTTTACTAGCTACATTATGCGAACGCTTGTGTGCGTGTCAAACAGCATAATTACGTGTTGGTCACGCATTGATTGCTTTTATGTTTCTGTGTGTACGGATTTTTTTAATGAAACTATCTCGACCTTATTAATATAAGTCTGTGGTAGTCTTGCAGTGCACAAGGAACTGGCTCGAATTGGGTTTTGGACCCGGCTCCTATAACCCACTGGCGACACTTACAGCTATATCTATCTGTCTCACCCTGCAGCGATGTAGTTCCCCTCGGCTCCTAGGAAGTTAGCCTCCTTGATATCTGTGGTGGTGTTGCAGTGGCCCAGGAACCGGCTCGAGTAGTCCAGCGCTGAAGCTCGCAATTGAGTTTCTAGGACACTTGTGGTAGGAGAGTGGAGTTCGCTTTCTGTGCCGCTGCCGCTGCCAACTGTGATCATAGACAAACAGCATGCTACAGCATAGACAAAATGGAGTAACACTACGTTCGATGGCCTATTGATAAGCGACAATAACGTTCCTTCACCACTTCAAATGGCTAATTCAATACTAATCCATGAAATCCAACTTTTTTTGAAAGATAGATCTACGATTGACAACCAACTCGCCTGATGTTAAGCAACGGTATGGCCGAGGAAGGAGCTCGTCGATCTAGAAGATACTATCCACTCCAGCCTTGAAATTTCTAAGATACTTACTCCTACAGATTTCACTTCAATCTGTTCACGGAATTTTACCTCTAGTTGTAATGTTGGCTGACTTTCCCCTACCATAATTTCCTAAGCAGGAAAATTTTCGTACAATAACTTATTATTAACCGTCTGTTGCTCCCACGTAAATTTATTGCCATCGCGCAGATGCAAAGACCGCTCGGTCCGTGGCCGGAGGGAAAATTTCGTATATTAACGTATTTCGTGTATAGGTTAATGTACGAAATTTTCCTTGCTCCGTGACCGGACTTTAGTAATAGGTATATTGCTGACTAGGTAGTGATATTTGCAATATTAACGCTGACTTATCGGTAATCGAGTATAAAAGTTACCTTCATCAGGCTGCGTCTCCATATTATCCAATCTGAGGTTGATATCCTTCTGAAGTAAGAACACCGCGTGACTGTTGGCGTGCCTTGGGAACTTGTCCTATAATAAATGTGAAATTATTTAAATATTCTTTCTCTGAAATTATCTGGCCATTATATACTGGCATTGTATTGTATTTACATTATTACCAAAGTAATATTAAAAGGGGAAGTTTTTTTTTATTTTATTTTTTATTATGATTTCAGTTTCTTAATTATAATCTTGGGAAGAAGCGCCCCAGCTCCATTAAGCATGGTCAGATGGTTATCGAGAGCACTTTTCTTGTATCCAAAGTTAGACTAGAGTTTATTAACCTTGAAATAGAGTAGACATTCATGTGCTTCTCTCGCCCGCGAGAGGTCCATCAGTCCTTTAGCCAGTCTGAAGTGAGATTTGACGTGAGATGAGTCGAGTTTGATCGCCCGGTAACAGTCTTTTATAGCTGCGTACGTGTCGCCCGACCTGCCGGAAAATTAGCGCTTATTTTAAAAGAAAATTATAGATCCAACAGCAAACTCTGTAAGTTGTGAATTATAACTCCCTTATACGAAGAAAAAAATGTAAATAAACTATAGCATGTAAGAGATGGGGTGCTTCCTAGTGCTTAGCTGAGTCATCTCAGAGTAGTAGCAAGACTGTCAAATTCAACAAAATCTGAGCCTCGGATGTGTGATGTGTTCCAACATCCTCACTTGAAAGCCAGTTTCCACTCCAGTTCTTCTGTTATGAGGATGATCAATCAGATTGAAATTTTGCATGAGATAAGCTGTAAGTATTTAAATGCCTAGTTTGACTACCATAAAAACGATATCTGTCTGTCAGGACTAAGAAATCTTCATCTATATGCTTTATGATAGTGATCCCCGTTTGACTGTTATCTAGACCACTTAAAATAAGGCAGGCTGTAGATGATGATGAACTTACCATCCCCGCCTCATGAGCGCGGCGGCTCTATTGGAGTATAGTATGGCGCAGTGGGGACACTGGGCGATCGCTTCGTTGTATAATTCTACTGCATTGGAATAGTTTCCTTTATTCACTAGCTCATTTGCCTGAAAACAAAATATAAAGTTTAAATAGATATTCCAAAAATCCGAATGAATGCTTTAATTCAATTTTCATCGTGCGGACTGCTAGATTGTGGAATACGCTTCCCGAGTGGGGCTTTCCCGATAGATATAATCTGGATGTCTTTAAATCGAAAGTGAATTGGTTTCTTTAGGTAAGCGCGCTCCATCGTAGACCACAACGTCGCATAACATCAGGTGAGGTAGCGGTCAAGCGCAAACCTATTTCGAAATAAAAAAAAAAAATTCTATTCAAATTCGTTGAGAGTAGAGATGACGTCTGACAGAGTGAAGTGGCGAAAGGAAACGTGCTATGCCACCCCACTTAGTGCGAAAACAGAAACATAATGATGATTCCATTCAAATTTGTTGAATAAATTACAAGAAGCGACTAACCAGCGTCTGTCGGAATTCGTCGCAAAGCCACAAATAAGTGAGTCAATCGAAAGCCAATAATTTGTTTATTTGTTTGTGCCTTTCGTTGTTGTACGTAAAGTTTTCTATAAAATAGTACTTTTACTTATGGTTATGAAATAAATATTAATTGATTGATTCATTTACAACAAAAAAACAGGTTTTCTATCACCAATTAGTTATATTGCAACAAACCACAACAAGAGCAAGTCACCCTTGGACCAGAAGCAGTCTGAAAAGTAAGTACTTCAAAAATCTTTTTAAGTTAAACGGTTTTTTTAAAAGAAAAATATTGATGTGAGTAATGTATTTACTGTATAGTAGAAAATCCCTTTCTTTTGATACCCATATTATAGTAGTTGTGAAAAAAATATTAAATCCGCCATTTCGTGGCGGCGGCCATATTAAATTTAGAATTATACAAAATATATTTCATTATATTGTCATTTATACTAAATATATTTCATTATTTTGTCATATTGTCATAGCTAAAGACGTGTACCAAATATCAGATCAATCTGTCAACGGGAAAGAAGTCAAATTTAGATAACTAAATTTGACCCATATAATATAAACAACAACAAACAGGGTAAGCTAAATAAAACCGTTTAAAAAACTGAACTATTTGTTTGTAGTACATTCAGAACAATTTGTAAATAATATTAGAATACCCGCACTTGGCCAGCGTGGCAGACTATGGCCTAACCCTTCTCACAATGAGAAGATGGCCCGTTCCCAGCAGTGGGACAGTTTGTACAAACAGGGCTGATAAAAAAAAAATTGAATACCTTCCACTGGTCTGAATACACTGAGGTTTGGTATACACATTACACAACTAACTTGATGTCTCCTACAGCATCTCCATTCGACAGTCTCATCAACTGGTTAAACTTAACTAGATCTTTTGACAAAATCTTAGCTGATTACCCCATTATTAATACTGAACTTGCACTAATTTTAAAACTAAACCATATACATATTCAGTTTTAATATTAGGGTAATGGGCTGTAACGTAATAACGTAAATGGCACACACTCACCAATTCCTTTAAATTCCTAACAGTTTCAGAGAGCGGTGGAGCGTCTATGGTGCCATTGGAGCCGTTATGCGAACAGCTGCCGTTCTTAGGGCTCTGCTTCTCGCCCTCGCGGCATCCGTGGTTGTGTTGGATGATGAACGACTCCACTAGCACGGGCCTACGCGCTGAGTTTATGTCGAATAGATATATCTGCAACGTTTAACGTTTGTTACTGGGATGTGCCTCGCAGTTTCAGTCGCTATCCTAGAAATGTATTTTTTTTAGCTCTAAAGGAATATTACATTTTAACCCAACATTGTATTTAGTATGAAAGTTATCTTCAGCATCTTTCCCTCAAATACCCTTGAACCATGGTCAAATGTGGCGTCAAACACCCTTAAGGAGTAGGCATCAGAGACTATGGTATTTGATACCTACCCCATAAAAGAAAGTAGACAAAGAAAGACAACAAAAATCACGTGTTGTCTCAAATGACAAATTATTTGGTTTTTCTCGTTCGTTAAATGATGAAGATTAATATTACCTGTTCTGATCCTAAATTGACAAGTAGTTCATTCCCATCGTGACTAAAGGCTACGTAGGTGGTCGCTTTCTTTGGGAAATCATGCTCTGATGGCTCCATTGATAAGTGACCTGAAAACAAACAAACAGATAGACAGACAGACAGACGGGCATGGCAAAATTATAAGGGTTCCTTGTAGTTGCTACGGAACCCTACAAGGGTTCCGACGAATTAAGAACCTCCTTCTTTTTGAAGTCGGTTAAAAACAAATGTAAATTTAAAACATGTGACCATTGTTACTAAGTCAATAGCCTTTGTAAGTACTAGTTGTGATATTCTTCAGGGCACCATCACTGGTAATGAGGAGGCATGAGATAATTCGATTATGAAAATCAGAAGAAGACTTAGACTGCAGAACATTAAAAACAGAGTAAGCAAAAGCATATAAGCGTATGAGGTTCATACAAGTGGCAGGAAGTCGCTGGATGCAATTCAATTCCAACCCGTTTTTTTTTTTTTTGGAAATCCATATCCAGGCCATAGGCCTATATTCAGCAGTGGACTTCTTGTGGCTGAGATGATGATAATGACGAAACCACGATCTATAAAATCAATTGCTTCGCTCCGGTCTGTGAGAGGAATATGTAATCATGATCTGTGTAAATGGATGAGTAACCTGGTGCAAAGTAGTGTACAGCAGCGCGTGGTATGTTGTTATCAGGGTCGCCGTGTCCAGCTCGCGTGCTGCACTGATTCTGTCGCTCCCACATCAGCCGAGAGCCGCCGCTACCGCTTCCGCTACCATTGTTCTATAAAAACAAAATATGTCATCCAGTAAAATGTTTAAAATTATAAGAGTTGGTTTTCGGCGATTCTAAAAGCTCTTTTGAAATTACTTTAAAGAATCCAAAAAGAAAATATGGGCGTAAATGCTGTCAAAACATACATTTATGGAAGTGTTGGATACCAAGATCGGGTAATCTTAGGCTGAAAATATCGCGATAACATTATTAACAATATTATGATAAATTTGTCGAAGGCAAAAGTTCAACAGATTACTAATTTAAACAACTTGTTCATTCAAAAGATCTTAAAGTCCTCTTGATCTCACTGCCGGATACAAGTCATACAGTAGGTATTTCTATTCATAATTTGCTTCAATCTTTTGCCCAATTGAATTTAGGTTTAACCTACGATAAATGCAATATTATCTGCCTACCTGATTTTGTTAGAGCGTGCTCAACGCTCAGTTTTAAAGGTTATGCTCCGGAAACCTTTTAGGTATCCTACATCGTCCCTTTACTCTGAAGCTGAAGTTACACACAAGTTCACAGTACGCAAATTATACATAATGAAGGTTGTTTTGTTGATGCACCGTTCGGTATTAAACTCGCAAGAATACCCTGACATGATAAAGAAACGGATCTTCAGGGTCCCTCTGTTAAGTGTAAAATCAGTTTGTTGCCAATGCTTGCCAGATTTCTCATTTCCAGCTATATACAATAGTTAGCTGAGAGCCTGTGACATCCGACACTGCTCAGACAAGTTCGACAAGCTAAGAAAACTCTAAACTCCTACTTGCGTTCACTGACGTACGCCCAAACTGAAAGGCTCATGACTACTGACAAGTAATTTTTTACACAATATATTGTAACCCATCTGCTCTCATTCCATTACCTTCGTCTCGTTAACCACTCCCTCTCCCACGTAAACTAAACCCCCCCCCCTAAGCCCTCCACACACGCACCGCACACTCCCCCACTCACATTGACAGTCACAAACACACATCTATTAGAGATTCCAATGGTTGATCACTTATATTAGACACTAGTAACAATTTTTTTATTATAAACTTAAATTCATTTTCACAAAATTTTTTGCTAAAATAATTATGTTTGCATGCATTTTATGTACTTGTCCTTAGTTTTTTTTTTATCTTAAGTCTGCCATCAGTGTTATCGTCAAATAGGACGCCCGCGATACTGGTTTTCCTAGTGCGGGGTTCATAGTGTTTTGTATTTGCGCAAATTGTTTGTTAATAAAGATATTTGTATTTGTACCTCGCAGTTGGACATCCAACGCGAAAACTTCATTACGGAATTCGCTGTATTGGATTTAGGTATTAAATCCAATACAGCGAATGCTTTCAAAATTACCTCAAACAGAAAAATCAGACCTGTGTTCGCGCCAATTTGATCATCCTAGTGTCATACAGCCTGACGTAGAAATCGTTAGCCCCGACCGCGAGCTGATGTGGACGGCGCGGATTCACCGACACGCACTTGGCCTCCGCATATCGCCCGAGATGGTTCAGAAGATTTACTAACACATTTGCCGAGTCAGAATTGCAGCGATGTGGAGTGCGGAGATCATGTTGTCTGAAATTTTAAATAGAAACTTTCTTAGATAGATCTACGATTAACCACCAAATCGCCTGATGATAAACGACGGTGTGGCCGAGGATGGAGTTTGTCGATCTAGAAAATATCTATTTGCTTGAATTTTAAAGAAAATTCCAAGATTATAGTATGTTGTCAGGAAACAGAGATGGTGGCAAAGAATTCCATTCCTAATTCCAGTGCAGTACGCATAAAGAAAATGGACCGATATCGCTGAGTATGAATTTTTGGCATTTCAATGAGAAATGGGTGGTAATGCGCCGACTTTCTGCTAGTCTATAGTGAAATGAGAAAGGTAGAATTAGTTGTGAAGCTCTTGCACACACTTCCAGAAATTAATCTTATAGAGTATAGAGAAACAAGCTACTTTATGGCGGTGCTCGAGACTAAGTAGCTTCTTGGCAATCAGTTTATAGTCACCGATTAACCTCACATCTCTCTGGTCAACCCACTCTAAAGCTGCCAGCTGATACCTGACTAATTCATCAAACAGATGGCGGCAGTACTGCATACACGATCGGACCTGAGCCTGATACAACTGAAGCATCTGTCGTGGTGAGAAGTATCGCCTAACCAAATTGAGGATACCAAGTTTTTTTACTAGCCAGTTTAGTCTTAGATTCAAGGTAGTCCTTAAAATTCAATGTTGAGATTAACGTTATTCCCAGGAGTTGAAGATGGCCTGTCAATGGTAAAAATACATTTCGGAAAGTAGGAGACATAAAAAACGCACTTTTTGACGGAAAAAAGTAGGCTTGAGTCTTGCTGGCGTTGAATTTGACGAGATTTTCGTCATCCCAGTCGGACACAGCTTTTAAAACTTTATTCATATGCACAACCGTCAACCATACCTTCTCTAAAATCTCCATTAAAAACATGCCGGTTCAAATTTCAATTGGTGATTTATCATTAGTTATCAAACAGACAAAGCTTTAACAGCAGAATACAAAAAAGTATGTTTTTTTGCTTCAAAATAGCTGCAAATATGGAAAAAATATGAATACTAAAAGGCGATTTTGTACCATAGACAGATACTCAATGAGAAATGGTGTGGCAAGAGGGTAGAGATGCAGTGTAGCTGTACCGTTACTTGTACTGTAGCTGTTACTTGTACCGCGCCATACCACGCTTCTCGTCATGCCCACTGTTCCAACTGACTTGACGACTTCAAAAGAGTGTTATGTTGTAAATTAGATCTTCCACTAAATGGGAGATACACTAGTACAATTAATTAAAATATGTGCTTGGGTTCTGTTATATATGTATGTTACATGTTTTTGTGACGTTGCATGTCTTCAAGTGAATCCCCAGGACAGAAAATTGAGGCGGAAGCTATGAGTTTAAAGCTTGTATAGTTTGAAGCGATAAACTGACAGCCATCCGCAAATTCTAAGGCGGCCGAGGATATCTTTCACTCTAACCTTGAAATTTCCAAGATCAAAATTTTCAAGAAACAGGGGTGACAGGATGTTCCACTACTGTGCAGTACGCAACAAGAACTAAGATGGGATTTTGGGCATAAATAAATAATGGGTGGCAGTGCACAGACTTTCTGCTTATCTGGTAATAGAATTGAAAAGTGACAGTTTTAAAACTTACAATATGAGTCCGTCTTCTCCGGCAGACCATATAAGGTAAGGGTTGTCGGGTGCTGTAGCTAGGCGCTTTACGCGGCCACAGTGGCAGGCGCATTCTAGCATCGGAGCGCCCGTGGTGATGTTTCTAGCTCGGACAGTGCTATCCGCCGCGCAGGTGGCGATTATATCGGGAGTTAAGAACTGGAACAATGACCAAAATAATACTGGAGTTAAGGTAGAATTCAGATACACAAAAGACTATTATCTGATTGGTTTGCCACTCCTTGATAACTATGCAATAGACTCCATCAACTGGTCTATTGTGATTGAATCTTTGAGCACCCCTGCTCTAGACCGCCAGAGTGGATCCTACAATTGTAAAATTATTTTAGATTCCACAATGAACAAGTATATATGTTAATTAAAAAAAACAAAATACCCGACTGCAGAAAAGCAGTTTTTGCAGTCTAACTTACGATTTCGTTACGGTTGACGCGCTGTTGAGTGTATGTTTTTTGTGAGAAGGTAAGCGTAAAATCACTGTAAAAGATTATAAACGTGCATTGTTTAGAATAAACAAGAGCCTTCATAAAGTTTTCTAAGGTTTTCGCGATTTTTACTCATTGGAATGAAACAATTTTTTACGGCCGCGTATATTTTACATAATTTTATGAACTGACGTTTCAAACACTTTGCAGAGTCCGTGGTCACAGATGAAACTAGATGGACAGGACTGTAGTTTGTGAGCATGCACTAGACAAGCCTAACCACTACATCTGTTGTTGACTAGGGAGACGCGTTATGTACCAAGAATGTTATGGAGGGCTATTAAAATTAAGAAATACCCGAACTTTAATATAGAAGATGGTTGGCAAGTACCACCTGCATGAGATCCGGTCATCAAACTCGGCCTCAAAACAGATTGCGATACCTGTTAACACCATGAGCGACTTCTGCGTGCATAGGGAACATTTTGCATAAAAAAATAGTAGGCGGTAGTAATTAATATTTTCATAACCTGTGACCACGGATAGTGAGTGTTCGAAACATCAGCACCCTTAGCACAAGTTTTTATGAAAAAACGCGGCGATGAAAGTTTTCGTATCCCTTATACATTTTTTACGTTTCTCTTCGTAATCCATAGAGGGCGCTTTCAAAGGAGGCGTACGAGAACTTTCATCGCCGCGTTTCTTCATAAAAACTTGTGCTAAGGGTGCAGGTCATAAAATACGTAAAATACACGCGATAAATCCATTAAAAATTGTTTCATTTCAATAAGAGCCTTCATATTTTAGTGAATAAAGTTATCATTTTAGGTGAAGCATGATGACTATGTGAAACACACAAGCTAAGATTAAATTATTAGCCTTATCATCAGCTCATTTTACTTCAGCCAATCCATACTGGGCCTTTATTCCGTATGACCATCGGCCGTATAACGTGAATTTGACGTTCTGCGTCTACAATGAAAATTAGACTTTGGCTTCTTAAACTTAAAGGCTAATTTTCATTGTCAATGCATGCACGTCACGTACGTGAACTTGAACGTGAACGTGAAGTGCTTAGTCACTGGTATTTATTTATTCCTTTATTGAAGGTGTCCAAAAGATGGAGGTGTGTATAAATTTTAAAGATACTTCAGTATGTAAAACACTCAACCAATTTTCTTGTTTTTTTTTTAATAATAAATACCCCCTAACAAAAAATCTTATTAATAAATATTGCCTTATGATCAAGGGCGTCGGGCGTCGCCAGGGGGGGGGGGGAGCTTTCCCAGCTGTGTGCCGGATCGTCAAAAATGTATATCCGCGGACACAGATCCGGATACGGATATTTAGTGTCAAGATACGGACACGGATACGGATCTTTATTTTCTCACTTTCACTTTTAATTATAATTAGTAAATTTTCAAGTTCCTCTAATTTTCTCTGCATTTATTTATGCAGTAATTAAGATACTTTACTAGAATAATCATCCAATTAGAATTTATTTTTGGTTTCTCACTATCTCATAGTTATAAAAGTGATATCTCATTGTAATTACAAAAAAAATTAAGATTTAAGTTGTTGTTTTTTCATTTGCTTATATTTATAAAAGTAATGTCAAAAATAACTTTTTATGTGTAATAGTGATCTCATAAGATAGTTGATTTAGTATCTTTGAGTTATATTCTATTGGTATGGTAACTTACTAGAATATATGTTTGCAGTTAAAGGTGCTAAATATTTGATTTTAAGAAATAAAAAATACTCTGAATGTTTTTTTTATTTTTTTTATTATACTACTTAATCACATAATCTAAGTTATTATGCAGCATTTTATCCTGTTATTTGAATTTGAAAATTAATAAAAGATCCGTAAAAGATCCGCGAGAAAAGTGACGGATACGGATACGGACCTTATTTCTCCCGCGGATATCCGCGGATACGGACACGGATACGGATATCCGGAACATCACTAATTCCATACCAAATTACAGCTTTCTAGTACTAATAGTATTTGAGCAAAGCTGCAGACAAACAGACATGGCGAAACTATAAAGGGTTCCTTGTTTACTACGGAATCCTAAAAATTATACATATAAACGTAGTAATACTAATAAAAATATAATATAATTGGAAATAGTTACAAAACTACTGATCTAAATAAAATATATTTACATAGTATTAAACATAACTATAAATAGGTAACTTAAAAATATGTAATACATAAATCAGTCAAACAGCCCACCCCTGACTGTACCCGACGCAAAGGTGCCCATGACACTCGCCGCATTACCTCGTTGAATGGCGATGGACAACCTTTGCATCAGGTAAAATCCGGAGCGGGGGTCGCCACAAGTCTCCCTTATCCGCTTCCCCAACTCCAAAACCAAGCTTTTGGCTTCAGCGCTCCAGCTGCCCATGGTCTCCACGGCGATGGGTACAAAATGATACCGCGTCATTAGCGCCGCGTACTTCTCACGCTTTTTACTCGCAGCAACTTCTGCGGCAGCTGCTGGCGACCGGATGGATCGACTCAAGTGACAGGTGGCAAAAGTGCTCACGCAAGTGGCGTCCCAAATTAAGCACTTGCCATTCTGCCACGCACTAGAGTCAACCCATCCGGATGCTTGCCGTCCGACCTGCTCAGGCCTGGTGGCTCCAATACGCAGGGGATATTGGCCGAATCGAATGCCCTACGAACTATGTCGTTGAGAGCATGGTGACGAAGAAACCTACCTGCGCAGCGAGGACAACTCAAAGCGTGATGGCCATCGGCCTCCACCATGGAACCGCAGGTGCATACATGGGGTTCACACACCTTACAGCCCAAGTAGAGAGCCACCGCCACGCGAAGGAGTCGTCGTCCAACAAAGTGCCCAGGTGAGGTTAAGGGAGAGCATGCAACCATGCACCCGACTCCGAATAAAAACATATAAACTAAATTTAATTTTAATAAACCTATTCAATGATACTCCACCCAATGGGATAGGATTGAAAAAAAAACTATACTTCACTACCATACTACATAATATTATATCCGCATAACACAAACAATGACCATACACTCATCCAAATAAAAGAAATGTGATTTAACCCTTAATCACCTACCACAGGTCTCTGAGACCGGAACGTATTTTTTTCAAATATTCCGATCTATACGGGTCGTAGGACAATGCGCGTCTATATAACTTTTCTACACATCCACCAATACCGCGCTTATGCTCGGCGAGAGCATATGTGCCCGTGTTTAGCCAGGATAAGTAAAAATCTTTCGTCATCGGTCTGTGTGACCGCACGTAGGTGGTTAGGTGATCTTTTTTCACTCACACGATTTTGTTTATTTTAGTGAAAAATTAATAAAAATGACGAAAATATGTAAAGATGTTGCAACACGAGATGTCAGATGAGCAGGTTAGTAGTGATGTGGAACCCGATTTAGCCGATGATGTTGTTCAGGTTGAAGACTGGATCCGCGTCTGAGATTGAGGGTAAAGATGATGCAATTTCAGTGCAAGGCAGTTCATCTCAGCCTGAATTCTCAGCCTTTTCAAGATCAAGATCTCCATCTAGGGTGTAGCATGAAACTGATTTTTTAGATGATGATATTCCAATTTGCTTGGTGTGCAAAAAATATGATACAACTGCCGCAAAAAATTGTGAATCTTTGGGGTTTGCAATTTTGTTTGGGGTTTGCAAGTTTTTATTTAACACTTAGTTTTTTTCTTAAATTTTATAGTTAGTATCCTAAGTTTAAAGAAATGAATTTAAAGAAGTTGATACTTACTTTAAGTTTCATAACTATCTGAGCTTATTATTTTAGATGAGCGTCTTTTTATGTTAAAATTACTAGTTTTTGAAGGATTATAACAAATCTCCAGATTTTATTATAATTTATTATATTAGAAGGTCTGAAATAAAGGTTTAAGGAATAGACAAGTATTTTACGCATTTGAATCCATTGTTAATACTGTAGAACCCAAAGTTAAGTGGTAATCCATAACCGGTCTCCACGACCGACCGTAGTTAAGGTACAGAAATAAGTGGTAGGTGGTTAAGGATTAAAAAAAAACAAATATAAAAGCCTAGCTAGTTATGGTCCCAAACATATAAAAAATCTCTAAAATCAGTTAATATATAAAGGTAGTATACAGTTCTCCTGTCAGTTTAAGAAAATAATGTGAAATACCCAAATGAAATTTACAGTTGACTATTCTCTTAATATCTGTACTTCAATAGACTATTGAAGTACAGATATTTAAGCTGCTGCTACCTGCTACCTATTAACCTATGCTACCTAATTTCTATTACCGCAACAGATGCAACAGATTTCCGGTTTGGTTTGATGCAAATATTATAAAGGATATTCGGCGTAAAAAGAGATTACACAGGGTGTGGTTGAGGTCGAAATGTAATACATCGTACAAGTTATACACAGATCTTCGTAATAGCTTGAAGAACCGTATCTCAGACGCATATAAATCGTATACTGCTCTTATCGAAGAAAACTTACGGCTGCGCCCTCAGCATTTTTGGAGCCACGTGCATAGACTCAGATCCAAGGGTGGTTTCGAACCCTGTGTCTCGTATCAAGGTGTTTCTTTTACTGGGGTTGAATCTGCAGAAGCGTTTGCAAACTATTTTTCCAGCGTCTTTTTAAATAACAAGCCACTTTTAGATGTTGACGAGTGTTCTGCATTAGGCTATCAAGGCGGTTACGTTAGCTTACCCACGGTGATCCCCCAAGATATCGAACGAGCCCTGAATAAGCTCAAAATAGAAAGCTCACCTGGTCCGGATAACTTACCTAGCTTTGTCCTTAAAACTGGTAAAAAACATTTAATTCTTCCACTACACCATATTATAAATCTTTCGCTTAAAAATGGCAAGTACCCCACACAGTGGAAATTATCAAGGGTAACCCCCATCCCAAAGAATAGTAAAAAAACCGTAGTAGAGGAATATCGTCCAATCGCAATTCTATGTGCGCCTGCCAAAATCTTTGAGTACATTCTGCACAATGAAATATATAGCCAGGTAAAACAACAGATAGGCGAAGAGCAGCACGGATTTAGGCCGGGCCGATCAGTAAATTCAAACCTGTTGTGCTTAACAGACTATATATCTAGCGCTATGGATCGTGGATCACAAGTTGATGTAGTATATTTCGATTTTCAAAAGGCCTTCGATAAAATTGATAATGATATATTATTGCATAAATTATCTACGTTTGGCTTCACTCGCGATTTCTTAATTTTTATGGCCGATTTCTTGAGAGACCGGTGTCAATATGTGAGGCATGGTACATATGTATCTCAACCATATTGCACTAGTTCTGGTGTAAGCCAGGGTTCTGTCACTGGTCCGTTACTCTTTCAAATGATGATTCACGACCTACCTAATGTACTATCTACCGCCAAATGTCTTTTGTATGCGGATGACCTTAAACTATTTTTTGAAATTAAATCTTCTAGTGACTGCCTGAAATTGCAGGATGATATCAATCAAATTTACGAATGGAGCGTGAGAAATAAAATGACATTTAATATAAGTAAATGTAACGTCATGACCTTTGATCGTAAAAGAAATCCAATACAGTTTGATTATCATTTAAACAACGTACCTATAAATAGGGTTAACTGTATCAAAGATTTGGGGGTAAATTTTGATCGCAGTCTAACTTTTCATGATCATATATCAGAACTCGCAAAAGAGTCTTACCGGCGCCTTGGCTTCGTCCTACGGAATGCTAGAGACTTTAAAAATCCTGAAGTAATTAAAACATTATATAACTCCTTAGTTAGAAGCAAACTTGAATCGAGTGCTTGTGTCTGGAACCCCTATCATGTCACCTACGCGCGAATGCTTGAAAAAGTCCAAAAGGCCTTTTTAAGGTCACTGTATAAGAAAATTTATGGTTACTATCCGTTTCTGTATCCAACTAAATTCCTGCTCGGTCAGCTTGGTTACAACTCTTTGGAAGTTAGAAGGATGTTAGACCAGCTAACTATCTGCTGTAAGGCGCTTAGGGGGTCCGTCGATTCTATACGTCTGCACGACTTGCTATGCGTACTGTTCGTACCGGACGAGCCCGGGGTTCCAGCAAACAGACGTGGTCGCCCGCATGACCTGTTCCACGTAGATCGCGGTCACACAGTAGCACGTTCTATGTCGCCCCTGAATCGTGCCCGTCGCCACTTAAACGCACTCCTTGCTGCCAACCCTGATTGTGACATCTTTTGTGATAACTGGAAGACTATTTTAAGTACCTCCTTGACTTATTGTGAAAATCAATTGGATCAATGGGACAGGTGTAAAAAGCCTGATGATTCATTGGACTTTGACGATAACCTTTGAGTTTATTGACTTGGTACTCTGAGTACTTACCCGAACGGTATATTTTACTTTGTATGACATAATTATTTTTTTGTAATGACATGCTAGGCGTATTGCCCATTTGACATTTTTGTATTGACATTTTAAATGATATTGTATTTATATAATGAATATTTTGTAATCCTCAGACATTTGTTTAAGACATTGTTTAAGAATATTTTTTGAATATTGTGAGATAATTGTAATTGGTCTTTTTCCGTTTTTATCTCAATAAACGAATTTATCATTTATCATTTATCATTTATCATTATCATTTATCATTACCTTAATTATCAGAAAATGGTTTCTAGAATTTTATACAGAAGTTCACTTTGTCAAATTTTCCTCATTCTGGAAAAATTATTTCCAGAAAATAAAATAAAATATCTTTATCTTTAATCAAATTATAAAGGATATTAACATTTATACAAGCATTACACCACATACTTCATTGAATATCTTTATAGAATGCATATTTTTATTATACTGAATATAAAAATAGCAACTGCCACAAACAGAAACTCACCTCATTATTATTTAGACTATTATATTTATATTTAGAAAAACATTGTGCAATACACTACCAGAACATTGTTACAAAATGGAACATAATTATGTTGTCTAAATATTAGCATAGATATAGCAATTATTTATGATTACTATAGTTTAATAATAATTGCTATTTTGCTATTACATAGGTATAAATCATTAACATAATGTGTTAAATACATACCATTTAGATATTTTATAACATTTGCAATAGATGCTTATGTTATACTTAAAATATAGATATGCTAGAGATTAATAAAGGTCACGCAAGAATCACAAGTTGCAAGTTCTTTTTAGTAATTTAGTAGTTCATTGTTTTCCATGTCCCTTCATCTGGTAAGTATTACTATAAATGGAAATTAACATTTATAAATAGCTATGACTACCAGTTATAGCTTTCTCTGATTAATGAGTCATATAATGGTGCAAGTAACAACCAGTAACTAGTTTGTTTAGTAAACAACTTATTTAAGTGAACATCTCATTAGGTAGGTAGTGATTCACAATTGTTAGCATTGTGGTATTTGATAAGAATTTGTAGGTATGAAGTGTTATTTTATCTTACCTTCACTGAAAAAATGTTTCCCGTATGACCTGTAGCTATGTTATTCAGCTGTTTGTAGCGGTAAGGGTCCCACAGGATGACGTGTAGATCATCTGACGCTGAAGCAAGAATTCTATAACAAAACCAGCATTTAACTCAATACTAGTTCCAGATATGTATATTTTATATATTTTAACAATACTTACGATCCGTCTCTGTTCCATTCTAGGCAGTTAACACATCCCATATGACCGTGGAGTTCTTTTTCGAGTCCTAATCGGTCGATAGTACTTCGAGTAACTGTGAGACGAGTCTGGAACTGCCTATCGATGTCCCCGCGCTCCCGGGCCGCCGTCAGGCCTACGGTGCCCTTCGCCCAGGCGGGCTCCTCTCGCAGACCCATTGCAGCTGATTACTTACACAATACGTCTATTAGACCATCACAATCACCAACGATATCTACGATACGATCTATTTATAGTGATAAACATTCCACTATACATTACAGACTACACACGGTAATGTCAATACAAAATTGCGTTATTCAAATGCAAATAAACACAAAAATCATAAAATCAAACGAAATGGTTTTTTCTCGATGGAAGACGATTTTTCTTTTGGAAAATAAAAGCTGCTGCTGTGCTGTCAAACAGCTGTCTTCTTCTTCTTCTTTTATGTATTGGACCCGCATTAAAGCATTTGCCAGTGTCAAGTATTAGGTTTTTTCAAGTTTTTTAAATAAAACAAGTTGTAAATGTATAGTCACAATCTAAGTCACGTATACAGTCAATTTATAAGTCGAGTCCTGCTTCAGTAAAGTGGTGGCGACTTTTCTAGAAGCTTCTATGGAGTTTTGCCGACAACGTAAAATCACACGTTATACTGCTTTATTTCACTTGCCCACACTCACGCACTTCATCGAACACTTTATAAGTTAACTAAGTTTATGAAAATAAAACAAAGCAACAACACGTTACTAAGACGTTCCCGCTAAAAACTCAAACAGCTGTCATGGATGAATGTTTTCGTTTTTTTTTTAGAAAAACAAATTTACGCAAAGAATGAACGAGGCAGAGCATTTCTATAAAATTTTTGCATATTAGTCACCGTCGGTAACTTTGACTCTATGACAAATATTGCACGTACTGTCAATGTATGTAACTTTGACATTGCGTTAAACTTTGGACATAGCCTGGTTAAAAGATTCTTGTTTTTTTTACCAAAAGATGAGTAATTAAATTCAATGTTTTGGTACCTAATATCAAATTGTTGGACAGCCGTTCTCTTCGCCTTCTGGGTTCACCGATATTAGATGAATCTTTTTCATGTTTTGTTGAAAAAAAAATTCAAAATTTTAAGAGTGCCCCTTCTAGGTTACTCAAAATAAACGCCCATATGGCGTTTACAATTATCAAATATTGTTTGTTCGTTCCGAAATTTATGTATTATTTACGATGTAGTCCACTGTGGAAACACGGTGAGCTCCTTTTGAGCTTAGACAATGTCGTAAAGGAAACTCTGATATCGGTTTTGAATGTTGACATGAATGACAGAATATGGTCACAAGCCTCACTACCTGTACAGCTAGGAGGCTTAGGGGTCCGCAAAATTTCGGCTTTCTTGTCCT
The DNA here is from genome assembly GCA_947563715.1 of Lycia hirtaria. Classification (NCBI taxonomy): domain Eukaryota; kingdom Metazoa; phylum Arthropoda; class Insecta; order Lepidoptera; family Geometridae; genus Lycia; species Lycia hirtaria. The sequence continues at coordinate 8,190,637 of OX387375.1, read as the reverse complement.
CGGTTCATAGTACTCATAAATTAGTAGAAAAATTCTCGCTCCATCTTTAGGCCATTCTGTAGTCGTTGCTTTTTTGGAGGAGGCCCAGATTGCTTGGAGGCTGGCTTGTCCAAATAGCGATTTTCCCAGGACGTTATCGGTGCAGAGACTGTGGGATCGGCCTATCTGTGAACTAGCACGGAATTCTCTTTTAGATACGCGTACTAGCGTCGCAGATCGTGCTCGTATTCTTGCAGTTTCTGTTTGGGGATCGGGTCTTTGGTTACAAGCTATGCCGTCTTTTAATACCGGCTGCCTTTTAGATCCAACTGCATTTCGTCTAGCAGTCAGATTGCGTTTAGGAGCAAGGTGTTGTGAGGCCAATATCTGCCAAAGTGGTACTGCAGTTGATCAACTCGGCCACCACGGTCTCTCATGCTCGAGAAGCTCTGGTCGAATTGGTCGTCACGCGAGCCTGAATGATATCATCCGCCGGGCTTTTACCACCGCCAATGTTGCAGCTGTGCTCGAACCGAGCGGTCTTGCGCGTGACGATGGTAAAAGGCCTGACGGGATGACGCTTGTGCCATGAAGTTCGGACGGCCCCTTGTGTGGGACGCCACGTGCGTTGATACTTTGGCACCGTCTCATCTTCCTGAGACACGGAATAGGGCTGGCGCTGCGGCTTATTCGGCGGAGCAGCACATGCGGCGTAAATATGTTAATCTCGGTAGAGGTTACATATTTGAGCCGTTTGGTGTCGAAACTTTGGGTCCGTGGGGACCGGGAGCTCATCTCATTTTCAAAAATTTATCTGAGTGCCTGATCGATGCGACGCGTGACCAAAATGCTGGCACGTATCTGGCCCAACGCATCAGTCAGCATGCTGGGTACGCTGCCAACTGGTAGTGGGTTTGAGCATTTGGATTATCTTTAGACCTTTATCGGTCTGGGGTGATCGATGTGCTTTTTGTGTAGTAGTTGAGTCTGTATATTGTTGTGTTGTAGTTAATAAAGGCGCTTGATACAAAAAAATAAAATTGATTGATGAATGCGTGAGTTGTAGTCGCCAAACATTATAAATGTTAATTTATGCATAAAGTTGACAAATGTGATGGAAGTTTTAAAAGTTTTCCACCATTTTCTAAAAATAAGAATTTGTGACTGAAAAATTTATGTCCAAGATTTCGGAATTAATTATACCAAACTTCTTGTTTATATCCCATGAGTTTTATTTAATATCGATAAAATATTGATCTATCTTACCGTTTTAAACAATACTTCTTGGTCTTATTTAGTTTTACTATGAAAAAATATTGTATACAAAAAAGTCAACGTATTTTCTTTAATTGTGGGTAACATTGACAATGGAGTTTCAGTTAATTATACACCTAAAAATGCATTAATAATGTGAATTATTTCACTTCTATGTCTGACAGAGATGTTTTAAGCAATATAATGTGGTCGAAGATGGTAAGCATACATAGTACGGAATAAGAATTGGCTCTCAAGTAGGTGGTTGATAGTCATGGCATCGTTAGGTGTTTGACGATAGCTTTTGAGAGTCTCAAGTGGAAAAGCTATCGTCAACACACATATACAGACACCTAGGCTGCAAAACTAATACTCAAACACCATAATTCAGTTTCCTAGTGATATTTTTCCTACACGGAAGATTAGCTCACAGTTTCTTTTTCAAAAGGTCTTTTTTAAAAGTCAAATGCACAACCAACTGCGCTGACATTGCTTCACTTTAGCACTTTCTACATTTCTAGGGCCTCGTTATCAAGTTTAGTGCTAAAATAAATTGTACTTTATCGGCGTAATTAAAACATATCTTGAAAACACTTTCTATGGGAATAGAGTAATAACAAGGGAGGTACCCTTGTAATTCCTCTACACGTAAATTAGAGATGATTTTTTTCTCGTATACCCCTTGGTGTTGGCTGTAATTGGATAGGTAATTCAAAAATATATTATTCAATTCAGTAGTATTCCATATTTGTCTTCGTCTCATTTGCAAAATATTAGGCTTTAAAATGATAATTTTTGTTAGGGTCAAGTGTCTATCCTCCTCTACCAGCTAAATGGTTCTTGTCGAGTGGTTCTTGTTTGTTGTTGTGAATTATGCTGAAAAAATCCAGCAATTAATTTCCCTAACGAAATTATAAGGAAAAATATCACAAGTAAATAGGTTTTACAACTTAACGAGTAATAGTCGATCAACTTAGCTTAACTAGAATATTTTTAGTATCAAACAACCCTATTTCAAGTTCGCATAATATTGACATAGACATAAATTGTGATATGGAACTACGAAACCCTACATTGCGCGTGGCCGGACATGCACTTGACCGATTTTTAAAAATTGTTTTTAGTACTAGTCTTCTAAAAACCAAACAAATGAGAACTCAAGAAACATAAAGAAAACAATAGGTATGCAGTTCATGGAATGGGGTGAATCTTTTTTAAATTTGATATTACTCACTATTAATCTTAGAACTTATATTTGATAATGAGTTCATTCAACACTCAAATGATTGTAGTTTTTTTGGCTTTATTTGATTTTTAACAAATTATTTCATTAGTAAAAAAAATGCAATTAAACTATTTTATTTTTTCCGCTCGCTTGTAGCTCAAAGTTTTTAAACGGCATTTCCCATGAAAATGAACATGATTGAATATGACAAATTGATTTAATTTGATAGATCTAGATCTACACATAGGAAAAGTAAAATAAATCCAACCTAAATTACGTAAATCACCGTTTATGAAGATTTTCCGCTATCGAAATGAACGGGAGTCAATTTTACCCAAATTCGCGTTTAACTTTGACAAGCCATTTAAACACGATTTTCTTAAATATTTTCTATACTATTGGACTTGTTACTTCTTTACTTTAAAATTGACCACGAAAGAACACGCTTAAATTAGTAAAATACTATTAGATTCATACATTAATACTCTGATATCGTCAAAAATATGAAAAAGTGTGTGTAAAGTTACCCACGCTGACAGTACCTCTTTCGAAAGCTCTTGATTTTTTCGTACATAAATTAGTAGTCAAATTACGTAATTAATTAGCAGTCGTTTTGATTAACATAAGGGATAAAATTCAAGAACTTCGAAAAAAGCAACGTACAATGTTTGACATGGAGTTAATTACCCACGGTGACAGTACAGGAAGAAAATAATAACGATGTCAACCAAGCATCTAACGCTTCCTCAGTTGACTCCAGACTGGCAACCCAAAGGATCCAGAGAGCATAAGCGTAGCTAGGGGGAGGGGGCCAGGGGGGCCGGGCCCACCCTTGAAAGCTGTGGGCCCACCCTAGAAAAATACCCTTCCTCATACATAAAATAACTTCATCCTCAATTACCGAAACCTAAAACCGTCTTCAAACAAAAAGCTAAAATAATAACCTACGCCGGCGGGGCGCCTCGGCGTCACTTGAAGCTCTAGCTCGCTCGCCAACCTGCTATCCACACACACAAACGAACAATCTGGATATAATTGTTACAATACACGCATGACTCCTTCTTTTCTTTTAAGTTATTAAATATCCTTCGTATTTTTGAGCCATGTCAGTACTGTGGAACATTAACAGCAAATTAGCTTAGTGAATATCTAATAATTGATAAAAAGTTTCGAAATTTTTCGCGCTAGAATAGTAGAAGTAATTTCACTAGATTTATTCTAAATAATATGCATCTATTGTCTTTTACAGCGGTTTTGGCCGTACTTTCCCATAAAAACTTATGTTTGTAATTTTCCATAAAGTGATATGCTTAAATTTAATTAGGAATAATAAATTTGCAATCAATGCATTCAAATGGTTGTATTTATAATTTTTGATAACGTAAAAGTCGTTCTTATCCTGTCAGGAATTTCATTTTTCTCTTAACACAAATGCTTGATGGTTCATCTGGGCCACAAAAACCTAGGACATATTAACAAGATCAATGAATCAAATCACTTCCAAGATTTAATTTTAAAAACCTTCTAAATTTTCGCGCTCGCTTTGCTCGCGCATTTTTGCTATTTTGTCATAGAAATTATCTGGGCTCACTAATTCGAGAAATTAAGCATATTACTATAAAAACACTACAAAAATCTAAAATTTTCGCGCTCGCTTTGCTCGCACCTGATTATTTCATATTATTTTTACCCGACCGCATAAGAAGGAGAGGTATGTTTTTCAAGTGAATGTATGATTATATATTGTGAGTATGTTACTATATGATCGCCTACAAGCCTAAACGAAAAACTGAAAGTCTAAACTAGAATTATTCTAAATCATTATTTTATTTATAGTTTTTACAGTGGTTCTGCGCACACTTTTTCATAAAAACGTACACTCGACAACATATTACACTGCAAAAACTGGTTTTCTGCAGTCGGGTATTTTGTTTTTCTTTTAATATAATATACTTATTTATTTGTATTAGTCATGAAAGTGCCGTGAACTTGCTAATACTTACAATCAAATAATTCACAAAAATTATCACTAAGCAAAAATTGGTTCCTGACTGCCAATAAAGTAGCGCGTATCTTCTAGGTATGTTTGTAATTTTCTATAAAGTAATATGTTTATAATAAATTTTATGATCAATGCATTCAAATGGCTGTATTTATAATTTTTTGATAGCGTAAAAGTCGTTCTTATCCAGACGGGTATTTCATTTTTCTTTAACACAGAAACTTGTATGGAAGCATACAAGTATCTGTGTTAAAGAAAAATGAAAGTTTTGATTCATACATTAATACTCTGATATCGTCAAAAATATGAAAAAGTGTGTGTAAAGTTACCCACGCTGATAGTACCTCTTTCGAAAGCTCTTGATTTCGAAAGTCTGTGTCAGTCGGGTATTTCATTTTTCTTTAACACAAATACTTGTATGCTTCCAAGATTTAATTTAAAATCTATTGAAATTCCGCGCTCGCTTCGCTCGACCATTTTTACTAATTTAACATAGAAGTACTATGGGCTCATTAATACGAGAAATGAAGCATATATTTTGAAAACAAACAAAAACACTATAAAAACATTACAAAAATGTTTGCGCTCGTTTCACTCGCACAATTCATTACCTATCTTTTTATTTACTTGGGTCATGCGAACCCTGAGCACTCGTTATAAAAATCATATTACTACCCAAAAATTTGTTATCACTAATTACCCCCCCCCCCCCCCCGCATGGTCCATTCTCCCCTCGTCGTGGAACTGTGAAGTACCTAGGCGTCCACTTAGACCGGTCGCTGAGGATGTGCCCTCAGGTAGATCATGCCATAAACGGCATAAATCAAGCCAAAGCCGCCCGGGCACTCCTCCACCCGGTTTTTACATCAAAGTTGCCACTAAAAACAAAGTTAGGCGTCTAAAAGACCTACATACATACGCTCAAAGTTGACATATGCAGCGGCAGCATGGTACGCACATTGCTCTGAAACTAACAAGCGACGTCTCCAAGCAGTACAGAACATCGCTTTAAGAATGTGCATAGGAGCTGGAAGATATGTACGGAATGACGTAATTTCTCGTGACACCCGAATAGAATCAGTGGGGAGTTCGTGTCCCGTCTAGCGCATCGCATGTACGGCATAGCCGACAACGGACCACACCCCCACTTGCACAACATCGCTCCGCTTCACGCTCGTCCTCCCGATGACTCTCCAGAACGCCCTCTTCCGAGGGAACTGCTAAATCCAACAGACTTTGGAGAAGCCACTTAAGCCGCAACAGAGCACTCGATATCTCTAGTAGCTGGCAGCGGCAGACGTGACCGTGGGGTAGATGTTATGGGCAAATACCCGAGGCCATAATCTAACACCGTGCAAAAAGAAAGTGGAAGATTAAAAAAACAATCTACCCATCTTAGGTTGCGTTCGTAAGCAGATAATATTTACCCGGTAAAATTTATCGGATAAATATGTGGTTTTAGAACGGGGTTATTTAGGGTAATAAACACTCTGAGCGTATTCTGTTTACGAACGCTAAAATTTATCTCGCTATGCTGACGCCTTCGAGATTAATCTCGATTGTGATCTCTATTATTATGAATGTTTCGAGTGTGACAGAGACCAACATAATCTATGTTCGTTGTTTGAGAATCAGGCTTGGTAAAATTTTTCCTGTCATGTTTGACATTATTTAACTTCGGTTTCTTCTTCTTCTTTTTTGTATTGGACCCGCATTAAAGCATTTGCCAGTGTCAAGTATTAGGATTTTTCAAGTTTCTTGAATAAAACAAGTTGTAAATGTTCTAGTCACAATCTAAGTCACGTATACAGTCAATTTATAAGTCGAGTCCTGCTTTAGTAAAGTGGTGGCGACTTTACTAGAAGCTTCTATGGAGTTTTGCCGACAACGAAAAATCACACGTTTTACTGCTTTATTTCACTTGCCCACACTCACGTACCTTATCGAACACTTAATGAATAAAACACCACCATTTTTATAGCATTAATGTTCAAAATAACAAAAGTTTAAGAAAATAAAACAAAGCAACAACACGTTACTTAGACGTTCCCGCCAAAACTCAACTTCGGTTTGTTAGTTTCATTATTCTTGATTTATGACGTAGTATCCCCATACTATTTTAAGAATAGTAAATTAGATTAAATACAAAATGTTATGGATGTGTATGTAATAATATACATCTTGGGATGTGAGTGGGGTGGGGTGCGGTGCAGGCCATAATGTTTTTGGAATATTCAATTTGAAACAAAACTCTTTGTACACAAATAAGTTTTTAATTATCAATACTACTTTTCTATTAAGTACGTAATACATACTTTTACAAAAATTAAGAGAAATATTTTATTTATACAAGAGCTCTTCCGTATACAAAACGAAGAAAACTGTTTTCTACCCCTATTTATCCATTTACAATAAATCTTTACATTTATCTGTTTGGAATTACTTAAAGCTATACTTCTATGATTTGCTTTTTGTAAAATGAATGAATGTTCCTCTATCTGCTCAAAAATTATTACCCTCCAGTCTTACATATCATAAAGTTACAAAATTAAGATGGGACCATTTGTCTAGAGAATCGACAGCAAATAATTGACGAATTGCATGAGATGTTATAATTTGTCGATTAATAGCTCCATTAATCTTTCTTAAGTATCATTGCTTTTCTTCAAAAGCCTAATTAATTCTTCATAGCGCTGCGCTCTCGCATCTTCTCATTGGCGGCCTTCATACCGAAATTCCTCTGCCTCCCAGCGCCCTACAACCCTCTCCATCCTCGTCTGTCTTCTTACACCTCGGGGTGCTGCAAAAATAATTATAAATTTGTAAGTTGATTAAATAGAATAATAGAATATAATCTTATTTAAATTTAACCTAGCTTGAAGTAGCTGTCGTTTTATACTGTCTAAATTTAGAACAGAGAACGCAGATCTGGTAATGGATCTGCTACATCAGCATCATCTCAGCCAAAAGAAGTCTACTGCGAGACATAAGCATTCCCCATAGATTTCCAAAGACTTGTGGAAGTGGCTTGCATACATCTTCCTAGCACTTGTATGAGGTTGACTGTCCACTATGTGGCTGTGTAGTCTCCATATAGGATAGGTACATATTTCATCATAGTCATCACCGTTTTTCACCAGTATTAGGAAGAAAAACGGTAAAGTTTAATGGGATTCACATAGCTATATAATGACTAAATATTACCAATTTACATATAATTATAGCTACCTATTTTAACACACTTACACGCCTAATGTTGATTTGGACGCAAATAATTAATGGGTAGTAGGAATATGGAGGCAATCGAATACATGTGAAAACACTGGCTAGCTTATCATACATAATTCACAGAACCTCACTTACACATTCACAAAACTTTATGAAAACATTGATAATTAGTGGATTTTACTTAAACGAATGGTTACAACACCGAATTTAAAGTCTTTGGGGTCAAAAATATAGTATTACACACCATAATCTTTCGCCGTAATATAAATAGTAAAACGAAGTGGTTTTCTTCACACTTACCATAAATTTGACTAGAGAAACGCTTTTATCACGAAATTTCTGTACTCAGAGTAGCAAAAATCATGGAATTCCTGGATTTTTTGATAGAGGCGGCCATTTTTTTATTATTAACGTATTCAAGTTCGCGTTCTCTCAAAGTATTTTGACAGCCGGGTGAATTTTCTCCCTGATTTTTGTCGAGTAAATATTTACTCCTGTCAGAGTAATTATTACCCTATCTGTGCCGTTCGTAAACGTCGGAGAATATTCTCCTGAGAGGTTTCCGAACGGCCTGGAGTAAATTTTGACATTTCTCGAGTAATATTTACCCGTTTACGAACGCAACCTTAATTGATCGTAAAGTCAATGTCAAATTGACGTTTGGCTTGGCTTGCAATTTTCTTGCACAGCACAGACCAGAATAATTCGTGCAAATAAAATTGAGATTTGAGCAATTAAAGTTTATTGCATTTTTTAAATTTAACTTGTATTGCAATATTTCTTTATCCTTCAGTGTCTAATAAAGGTGAATCAACTCTGACTATTCATCCTGAAAACCATGTAGAAATTCTTATATTACTACAATCGACACTAACTAACATTAATTCTTTCAGTTCTTTCACCAAGTTTCCACCATGGGAGAGCGTAAAGGACAGAATCATTACTATCCCCCTGACTACGACCCTAAAGTCGGGGGGCTGAACAAGTTCCTGGGCACCCACGCCCTGAGAGAGAGAGCCAGGAAGCTCCATCTGGGTATCCTGATTATACGCTTTGAAATGCCTTATAACATTTGGTGCGATGGCTGCAACAATCACATAGGTAACTGTATGACTTACATTCTCTGGAAAGGATTGGTTTATAGTGATAAGAAACACTGTACCTGTTTTACTATAGGTACTTTGACGCTCCTTTGTATTAATGTACCTACTATCATGCATTCACCTTTTCTTATTTCCTCATTCCCTAAAATAAAATATCATCTTTGTATTAGCTGTTTCCTGAGAACTATAATCTTGGTTGAAAATGTGGTGCTGCAATTTTTGTAGATACACAAGAGTACAAGAAGATAAGTAAAATGTATGCTTGTACTTTGTAGTTTTTATAAAAATATTCAGCATTTATTAGGCCATGCATAATGTGAAAATTTAAACTTTATCATCATTACCCAAAATCTAAAAAAGAGTTTCAATGGAATTCATCAAATTCAATGTGAATTGGACATTGTTACTTGCTCCCTATTAATTTAAATAAAATAAAAGCCAGGACTAAAAGTCAAGGCTACTTTTTCTTACTGCTTCAGAACAGGTGAAATGTGATTTGAGTTCTGTCAATTTTAGTGAATGTGTATTATACCCAATATCTCATATCACTGATTCTTCTTATGTGATCTTTATTTATGTAAAGCTATGTTATGTTAAAGCAGCTTTGTGATGTTCTCTGGAAAAAGTGTGATGTATTTGCAATTGCATATTTAATTATTATCTTAATATAGTGCTAACTTTCCCAGGTATGGGCGTGAGATATAATGCTGAGAAGACTAAAGTTGGCATGTACTACACCACTCCAGTGTACCAGTTTCGAATGAAGTGTCATTTATGTGACAACCACTTTGAAATCAAAACGGATCCTGGGGTAAGGATCCTGGTTAAGAACACATCCTCTTTTATAAAAATGCAAGAAGTAGTTCTTTATTAAATACTAATGTCATTCAATGTTCAAATTTATAGAATCAGTTGTTACTTTGCAGAAATTAATGTTCAAAAACTTAAATCCAGTTTATATATATATATATATATACGTGCCGTGGGATTCGAACCCAGGACCTGCGGATCGCAAGTCAGATGGTCTCACCACTAGGCTGCCAGAAACTTTTTTATATCTAGTGTGTTTACGCTTCGAGGCCTTCAAGCTGATGCTCTTGCCTACTTCAAAGTCTTCAAGCTGATACTCTTGTATTGACAAGGATCTTCAAGCTGGTACTCTTGTCTTGATAAAAAGCTTGAGGACATCAAAGCTGTCAAGCAAGAGTATCAGCTAGAAGAGACCAAAGCAGAAGATTACCAGCTTGAAGACTTCGAAGTAGGCAAGAGTACCACCTTGAAACCTTTAAGTGGAAACACATTATATATATATACATGTTAGATTTAAGTTTTTGAAAGTTCAAATTTATAACTGTTTTGTGCTCTTTCAACCTATCAGTGATTTAATGTGTCTGTAGTTTCATTCTCAACTTATTCTTCAGTGCTTATCTAAAATTTCATCTTACATTTCAGAACTTGGACTATGTAATAGTATCAGGTGCAAGACGTCAAGAGAACAGATGGGACCCAACAGAGAATGGTCAGATAGTCCCTGATACAAAAGAAACACAAAAGAGACTATTTGATGATGCTATGTTCAAACTTGAGCACAAGACAGGAGATGAAGATGCAGCTAAGCTGGATAAACCGAGGCTCGGCAGACTTGTGGGGAGAAATGAAAGTGTGTGGAAGGATGATTATGAGGCTAACTGTTCATTAAGAAGGAATTTCAGAGTAAGTATGCAGTTTACAACCTTTAATCATCACCTCAATCAATCTTTTGTTGATCTTTAGCTTTTCATTCCTAGTCTCTGTCAATTGAATTACATACACTTCCACTTTATTACAAACTATAGCGTTATTTACTATGAATAATTTTTACTTTTCTGTATAATTTGGGTGAAGCCAAATCAGAATTAGCAGTTGTATGTAATTGAGGAAGTATAAACATTTATAACAGTAGTTACGTATGACTTACAAACATAGTATACTTTACTTCACATACATATAAACATTACTTAAAGCAAGAGTATAAGTGTTTGCCCTTATTTATTAGGTGGCACTTTTATGTAATAGTGTGCTCATAATTTATCAAAAAGATTTTAATTCAACTTTATTTTTCAGAAACGCAGAAAAGAGTTAGAAGAATCTTCAGTAAATGACAGCCTACTCCTCACAAAATCATCACTAGACATTACATTACTCCCTGAAATAGAAGAAGACAGAAACATGGCTTCCCTTCTCTCTCTTCGACCTTCAAGAAGTGTAGAAGAAAAACAAGAGCTAACAAGAAGTAAAATAATTAATAGTCCTGCATTACCAAGTTCTAGTGGGTTATTGACAAGTTTTGGAGGTTTGAAAAAGGAAGAATCATTAAGTAAAAGTATTACTTTGACTAGAAATGTTTTGGGGGTAGTTGTTAAAAAAAGTAAGGTTATTAGAAGCGATGTTGTAGCTAAGAAAAATATTGACAGCCCAAATAAAAATGAAATTAATGATTCTAAAACCGAAGATATAGCTATGAAAAAAATTGATGTAGTTAAAAGTAATTTTGATTCCAAAATTGCAGAAAAATCATATCTTGATAATGATACTGTAGATACAAGTATGACTAAAGATGATATTAAAGATAAAGTTACAGATAGCAAAACTATTAATAAAACGGCACCAAATAATATGAATGTAAATAATGATGGTAAACATATAGTTGAAATAAAGCAAGATATGTCATTTTCGTTGGTTGGTGATTATAGTTCTAGTGAAAATTCTGAGTAAACCATTTACATAATATAAGAAGAAGTTAGATTATTGCAGATTTTGTGTATCTACAGATTTTTGAAGCACATTTAAAAAGGCTAAACGAATATTTTGGATGATAAAATATATTCAAATTAAAGTTATTAAATGTGTTATATTGCAATGGTAATGTCCTATGAATCAAAGTTTTTTGTATACTTAAAAGTATAAAAAAATAAACATTGCTTACATGAAGTACAACTTTTATTTCGTCATTTAAAAAACATTTATTTTCGTTTATTAATTGATTAACATGTTTCGATGTAGGCTTTATATTTTCAAAAACAATATAAAAAAAATGTTGATAACATATCAATTACAATTAATTTGTGCATGATTTTTTGCATGGAAAGAACTAACAGCATACATAAATTTTATTTTATACTAACAATCATTTTAACAAAGTTGATAGCCCTTTTAAAAAAAATATCGTCGAAATACTCTACAATATTTAAGAAACACCAAATAAATATGAAACATGGGATGTACTAAAGATGGGGCCAAGTGGCCCCCACTGGCCCCATTGGCCTAATATAGACACAGATAACTGGGGCCTCTTTGGCCAATACTTTAACACAATAGTATTCTATCTAATAAATAACAATCAAAGCTTATTTCTATTACATGCTTAGTAATTATACACTTTTTAAATAATTATCTTACTGTTGTATAATACAAAACAATGATTAATTTACTTATGTGTGAGCAACAAAAGATATTATTTAGAAAATAATAAAATTTGTTTAGAAAAAAATTATTTTATACTGAATATGAAATGAATAACATATTAATAAATAGAAATATGATATACATATTATTATTTAGGCAACAATATTAAAAAAAAAATTGTTGATTTCTTACATTTTCACGATTGTTACTCATTGAAATTAAACAACTGAAACAACAAAATGTGAAAAACTTTAAAATTGTGTAAGATCTAGTTAAGAGCTGATTTACACTAGCTCTAGCATGCATGGCAGCTATTAACATTAGTAGTACATAACTTATATATTATTTTATTGATTTAAAAAAAATATACAAATGACTAGATTGCATGAGATCAAAAACGTGCTGCTGCATTAACAGAAAATTACAAGTAATTTTGGAAATGCAGCATAAACAATAAGGAAAGAAAATTGCTAAATACTACCTTAATCATCGATCAAATATAAGAATGTTGGAAACTTTTTATGGAAACTAACGTGGTTTTCACTTTTTTAAATAAAAACTTCGGGTCAATCACGTCTCTTTTGAGTCAAAATATCCGACAATAGTTTCAACCGCATTCGGCGGTATTTTTAAAAGGAACAGTGCAATAGCCACTCGGTCGATTTTTTTTATTAAAAAAAAATTACTAAAATACAAATATATAGTCAGTACTTTGTGGCACACTCATCATCATCATCATCTCAGCCATAAGTAGTCCACTGCTGGACATAGGCCTCCCCCATGGATTTCCAAAAAGACCGATTGGAAGCGGCTTGCATCCAGCGTCTTCCCGCCACTTGTATGAGGTCATCTGTCCATCTCGTGGCTGGTCTTCCTACGCTAAGCTTGCCGGTAGGTGGTCTCCACTCATAAACTCACTGGCACACTCGAAACTGTTCAACTCATTCGCTCTTCTGATTCATCAAACCAAACTTACTAAGAAAAAATCTCGTTGCGCACTCTTCCATACAATAAGGAAAAACTGTTTTCTATCTCTAAACATTATCTGATTTCTATATCTTTTTTTTTACGTAAATGGCTAGTAAGCATTGTATCTTGATGCAGAAAGGAAAATCAAATTTCTTAGTTTTCGTAAAAAAAGTTACAGCCGAATATGTCGTAAAAACACACATTTCCACATTCACAAGGGAATCAACACATAGAACTATGAAATTTGGCAAGAAGCATTGTGTTATAGTACACATATAGGAAAATATCCGAAAACTGGTCATTTTTAATTTAATCACAAAAAAAATGCGTCTTTATGCAAGGAATGAGAGTCCAAATTTTAAAGTGAATTAACCGTATCATGTGGGGTATCATATGAAAGAGCTTCATTAGCACAAGCAAAATCAGATTTTAAAATATTTTTACAATGTTTATTTTTCGGTTTATGAAGGAAAATATAAAAAAAAACGTATAACTTCCCCCTTTTATCTACTAGTTTGTCCGGAACCCTCGGTGGGCGAGTCTGACTCGCACTTGTCCGGTTTCTTAATTTCATTAGAACTAAAAAAAATATCAAAGGTTAATTAAAAAAAATCGAAGCATAGCTGCATATGCATAGCCATGAATTGTTCCAAGTGCTCCAACCATTTAAAAACAAACAGAATCTGATAGATAATATTTCCCACCGTCCGCTTCATTCATAGAGTAACTTATATATAACTTGGATCCCTGGGATAATTTAGGGGTAGAAAACAGTTTTCTCCTTTTGTATGAAAAAACGCGAAACGTAACGACGTTAATAGCCGCGACAAATATGCTCGCATGCAACATCAGAGAAAACCCGATTTTGTCATTCTTTATTTCAAGAAAATATGAAGATTTGTTATTTTATAAAAAGCTAGAGTGATTTACTCTATAACATTTATTCCTTTGGAGTACAGAAGCATAGACGTAGCTAGGCCGTGACAAAAGTGTAATTTCGATCCATAATCCATCACTGTCGATACGCAGAAATTTTCAATATGAGTAGAGATTCGAAATTATGAGATCATGGTAAAACTATAGGGCTGCCGCACACAATTCCTAGCTACCTGTAGCCATATGGTTTGCAAATCTGGAATAGAAATTCGTGAGTTAGTCTTGAGTCGAGCATCGCTTGTCCTCTAGAGCAAGTATGAGAGCGCAATGGATCTTAGCTTGGAGCCATTGTAGTAGCTCGGGATCTGGTATCTCAATCACCTTCTCATCAGTTGAGAAATAATTCACCATTTCATCCTGGAATTAGAAAACGTTTTAGCATATTCTCGGGCTATATTATTGCAGTGAGTAATTTAAAAAAAAAATTGTTTTCATGGGGTTATTGTGCGGATTATTAGATTCGAGAATAAAAATAGGTATACATCACAAACATATATTTGATTGGCCTCGCGGCTCACTTGGTAGCCGTAGGTCGTAGGTTTGATCCCACCTAGGGCAATGTTTCTATGTATCATAAGTATGTGTTTACAACAAAAGTATATTTGTGTTCTATCAACCATCTAGTTCCCATAGTACATCTTTGCTTAGTTTCGGCTAGAGTTGTGTGAAATGTCCTCCAATATATATTTTATCAGTCCTCAGATAAAAGTATCTGTCAGATAAATTTTAGATCTGTCCTTTTCTTTCACATAACTTATGAAAAAGAAAGCAATATTTTAACTGACAAATAGTTGTTTTTTTATACATTATAGGTCTACGATTGACCACCAACTCTCCCGATGTCAAGCGACGGTGTGGCCGAGGATGGAGCTCGTCGATCTAGAAGATATCTATTCACTCTAGCCTTGAAAATTCCAAGATTGTAGGTCTCAGGAAACAGAGATGGCGGCAACGAATTCCATTCTTGTGCAGTACGCAACAGGAATGTGGATCGATATCGCTGAGTACGGATTTTTGGCATTTCAACGAGAAATTGGTGGTAATTCGCCGACTTTCTGCTAGTCCTGTAGTGAAATGGGGAGGGTGGAATTAGGTCGTGGAGCTCTTGCGCACATTCCCCGAAATGAATCCTGTAGAAAATAGACAGACATGCTACTTTACGGCGGTGCTCGAGACTAAGCAGCTTCTTGGCAGCTAGTTTATCGTCACCGATTAACCTCACAGCTCGCCGGTCCACTGATTCTAAAGCTTCCAGCTGATACTTGGCTGATCCATCAAAAAGGTGTTAGCAGTACTCCATACACGATCGGACCTGTGCTTGATACAGATGAAGCAGTTGTCCCGGTGAGAAGTATCGCCTAACCTTATTAATTATGCCAAGCTCTTTACTAGCCAGTTTAGCTTTAGATTCAAGGTAGCCCTTAAAGTTCAGTGTTGGGGTTAACGTGAGTCCAAGCAGTTCAAGTCGGTCTGCCAATGATAAGAATACATTTTGGAAAGTAGGAGACATAAGAAACTCACTCTTTTTGGCGGAGAAAAGGCAGGCTTGAGTCTTGTTGGCGTTGAATTTGACGAGATTTTCGTCACCCCAGTCGGACACAGCTTTTAGAGCTTTATTCATACGCACAACCATATCTTCTCTCAACGCCTCGATTTCCGCCTTTTTGGCTCTTGGACCAGAAGTGTATCTTTCCACAACTGTGCTGTCATCTTCATACCCTAAGATACCAGGTTTCAGCAGGTCATATAATATGCAGCAGGAAGAGAGTTTTTTTCTGGGCATTGAAAAATTTGCCCTTATTATATTTTTAAAAGATGGTTCAACATGGATTCTCGTGTGTCATAGTTACGCTTTCGTATACCGTTTGTATGTTAACAATATACATATAATTGGATTGAACCTGTTTGATATTCAAGACAAGTCGGTCGGGGTGTGCGCGCGGCGCGTCGATCAGCTCGTCCAGTTTCACGAGCCACTCCACGTGCCAGGCGCCGCTCGCTCCGCCCGCCCGCACCATGTATATGTGTCTGCAAATTAAGTAAGTTATTTCATACATTTTACAAGAAATAGATCTACCTTTGACCATCAACTCGCCGCTCGTTTGTCGTTCGCTGGTAAGCGATGATGTGGCCGAAGATAGATCGCGTCGGTATAGAATATCTTTTCACTATAGCCTTAAAAAATCCAAGATTGTAGTTCTCAGTTTCCTGGGAACTACAATCTTGGAATTTTTAAGGCTGTGTAATGATGCAGTGTAGTAGAATTAGTACGCATCAAAGTATGGACCGAAATTGTTGTGTACGGATTTTGGATATTTGAAATGGATTGTAATGTGCCGAATTTCTGCATAAGATACAAGGTGCTTCTAGTGGTTCGTTTTGCATAAGTCTATGTTTACTGGCAGTAGATAACAGCAGTATGAAAGTAAATAAAATCTTAGCATGAAGGAGGAACACCCTTGACGCTTAATCTTGAGTAAGTCTGTATTTACATGATAGGCAGAAGAGTGCATCTATACAAATTAAGACGTAAACAACATTACATTCTCGAAGGACTCGCCGGGTATACCTCTAAACCCCGAGTAAGTACGTCTCTATATTTAGCCGGTATAGAAAATATAAATTGAAGTAAATGTGGAATAGTATGACATGCGCGAAACGCCCGCCGTATAGCGCGTTCTTGCTACTTACTCAGTAGAAAGCAACAGGGTGGTAGTGTAGGCCGGAGGCAGCAGGGCGTGCGCAAGGTAATGCCCAGTGGCGAGAGGCCCACGTATCGTCGCCGCCAAGGCTGCCCCTAGCGCTAAATGCACCGAGTACGGCCGAACACCCTAAAACAAAACATCATCTAATTTTATTTTTGTTTTTTCTATAATGATTTGGAAACAATTCGTATAATATTTTACATACAAGCATTTCTTATCAATGGGGAAAAAAGTCTGCGCCACTACTGAAGCCCGATAGTCACAGCATTTCAATCGCATTCAGGCCATACATAGTATTAAGCTATTCTGTGTTCCGGCGGGCAATGGCTTGTCTGTCAAATTTTGTTTCAGAATTTCGCCGTCGGACTTCAGTTCTGGCGCCGACTCTAGGACTGTACCTCCGCAACAGAACAGTGTCTCGGTATGCGACGGCGCGCTAGCACGCGTCCTGCTCCACACGCTCGAAGCGCTCGCTCCGCGCTGCTTGCTCCCGTCCCCAGCGAACCGACACACGCCGCGCGACACATGTCTGTAATATACATATAAGAAAAATAAAGATGCACATTATAGAATACTAATTTCACGCCAAAAATAACTCGTAAACTATTTTCATCAGCAGGCGTTAAATACCTACGCTCCGTGAGTTTTCTCTGCTTTTTTTTGTCGTGCGCACAGTCGTGCGATTAAATATCTGTTTGTCGCGCGATATTTTTTTCTAGCTGGCATGCTGGTCACAGCTTCTCTTTATACGAATAATTAGAATGCTGAAACATTAACAATAATATTTTTTGCTTCTCCTATTTTATAAAAAAAAAAAAAAAACCTAGTGTCCAAAAATATTGTAATCCTTTTATAAATTTAACAATTCTAAAAATATTCGAGTGTGAGGAATATTTAGGTTCACCTTTAATAACAATACCATTAATACTATAGTCGAATGAATGAATGTAATTGAATGTAACTTAATAACTTTATTTGTAATTTGTAATGCTATGACTTATGGTCGAAATAAATAGAATTTGAATTTGAATTATAGTCGTATTTTTATTTCTTATATACTTTTTGTTTCAAGCATATATTTAATCATAATAAAATGAAGTTTATACTTAAAGATAAATTCAAGTCATGCATGCATTCATAAGCAGGTAGATAAGAGTATGTGTAATGTAAACTATTTAGGAAACATCATGCACTATAGAATACTCACTCTTTAAGAACATATAGTCCTCATCTATCCACGCACAGACAGTCAAACAAAAAGGAACGATGTTAATGAAATAATGAGTTAAAACCAAAAGGCAAACAACATTTTCTACAATATAAAAAATTTGCCCAAAGTTATATATAAAAAAATGTAGACAAATTGATAACATGCATTTTATTCTATTACTTTGCATGCTAAAACCAGCGAAGTACCCCTTTGAATTTTGATGGCATGGCGGTCGCCTTCGCTCTGCGAACTACGGCTAACATAAATATTCCCTGTTTTAAAGTTAATTGAGAAACGCTATTATAAGCAAAAAAACGCATAACCAGACAAAAATGAGCAAATTATAATATAAAAATATTAAACCCACCAATATTGTTGAGACTTAATCTTAAAATTATTTTTTTAAATCACATTAAGCATGGCATACACATCTAAGATAGTAAATAGACTTGAACGAAGTTAAAAACACAGTCTACAGTTGTTTATCTACAGGTCATCAACAAAAATAAATTCACAAAGACATGTCCAACAAAAACGTTAAAAAAAAGTCAAATAGAAGAACGTCATCTCACCGAAAGTAGGTCTCGCAACGAGTGCAGTGAGCGCGAGCGCCAGACTCGCTGCGCTCGCGCCGTCCGCCGCCAACACGGACTCTGGCAAGTCGTTGCCGACGCACTCTTCACCTTGGGATAAATAACGAGTAGTTCCATCATTTTGTTTTACAACTACTAACTGTGGTAAACACAGTATAACCAACGATATTTTTAACCCCCGACTCAAAAATAGGGGTGTTATAAGTTTGAAGTGTGTACCTGTATATAGGTGTCTGTCTGTAGCATCGTAGCTCTCAAACGGATGGACCGATTTTGATCTAGTTTTTTTTTACTGGAAAGAAGATTTCATCGAGAGTGTTCTTAGCTATGTTTCATCAAAATCAGTTTAGCCGTTTTTTTAAATGGTGTTAGAGCTCAAAAATATCCAACTGAATGACGTCTAAAGCGGCAACCTTTAGATCATTTACACATTAACATAATTTCGATTTTCAAAATAATTCGAAGTAGCAGAATAAATATCTCTAAACTTCTCTAAATCTAAATCTAAATTAGGCTTTAGCGCGGCGACATAGAGTTTAAATCAAAATCTTTAAGATCGTGATTGTTGATATAAATACCTAAATAATAAATAAATATTGGTGGACATTTCACACAACGCCATCTAGCCCAAACTAAGCAAAGCTTGTTACTATGGCAACTAGATGGTTGGTATAATACATATATACTTTTGTTTTTATAAATACATACTTATGATACATAGAAACACCCAGACAGATATATAAGTATAGATCAACGCAGGACACTTTGTTCCTGAAATTTATTTTAGACTATTGTGTCCATATGATAATAATGTCTTGAGTACCTATAGTCTAGTAAAAATAAATCAGTTTGTATGAAGCCGATCACATTAAATACACTTTGAAATTATAATAGGAAAATACATAAAAAAAAACATTGATTCACAATAATCCCCGATTTATAAACTAGCTGCGTTCTGCGGTTTCACCCGCATAATTATGAAAAACGGTGATGATTATGATGATAATAAGAGGCTTATGTCCGTCTTCAGGTCCACAGCTATCTCTATACTAAATTTCATAACGATCGGTTCAGCCGTTTGAGCGTAATTCCTCTCGATGTACCGGCGCAGTAGAACAATTTTTCCATCGCGGTTTTTGAGCATACTTACTAGAGACGCCAACTCTAGACGTGATCTAGTCGATATCTAATCCTAGCTGACGTCCGGTAGATGCGAAAGCATTTCAGACTATTGGGCTTTGTTGAACTTGACACGTAGTACTATTATATGTTCAGTGCCTACGGCTATTTTATACGCAACTGTTTGCGTATATATAAACGGGATTTTATATTGTATTTTTTTTATCAGGCCTGTTTTTACAAATTGTCCCACAGCTGGGCGCGGGCCATCTTCTATTTGTGAGAAGGGTAAGGCCATATATAGTCTACCACGCTGGGCAAGTGCGGGTTGGCAGACTTCACACATTTTCAAGATCATTGAGAACTCTCAGACATGTAGGTTTCCTCACGATGTTTTCTTTCACCGTATGAAGTTGGCGGCAATCAACAATACGCACATAACTTCGAAAAGACAGTGGTGCGTGCCGCGGGATTCGAACTCAGGACCCGCGGATCGCATGGCAGACGGTCTCCCGACTAGACTGCCGGAAACTTTTGTATTTAAAATATGCGAAATGCTAGTTCATTTGACATAGATAGATAAACTCTTTATTATACACACCTTAGAAATTACAATCGAGAGAAATTATTTAAAAACTAGTGTAACACCTGGGACCATAGATATGTTAAACGGTGTGATCGAAGATGGTAGGTAAAACACCTGAGGACGGACTCGGGCCAAAACGACAGATTTTCAGCTCTTCTTAACCTTAACCTTTTTTAATGAGTATAAATTATTTGTTCAATACTACAAACATAACAGTACTTGCAAACTTTTCATTAATAAGGTCGTAATTTTTAGTGTTAATAAGTTATCTATAGTTTAACATTTACCAGGTCTTCGCCTTGTAACGCGCGGTATGGGATGCTGTTCGGTGAAGATGGACGTTTCTCTCGAAGACAGGCCGAGAAGAGCGCCAACGCCTCGCATCAGACGGGACGATATCTCGAGAGACTTGCGACCTAGCGGCGTGCCCTGGAATTAAGCAAGGTGGTTTCAATAATTTGTATTAACTTCTTTTATACGTAGGGTAGGTACACTCACATGCATATGTAGATATAATTGTAAAAAGTGTTATAAGTTTGACGCCTGTATCTTGTGTGTATGTCAGACATCTTAGCTCCCAAACGAATAGGTTTGTTGCCCGTGCTACTACCAATCTTACTGGACTGGACTGGCCTTGTGGCTCAGTTGGTAGTGTGTTTACGTCTACCTGCTGAACTAAAAAGGTCGTGGGTTTAATCCCCACCCAGAGCAAACATTTGTGTGATGAGCATGGATGTTTGTTCTGTGTCTGGGTGTTTCTATGTATCATATGTATATATTTACAAAAAAAAAGTATATATTTATTCTATCAGCCATCTAGTTTCATAGTACAAACTTTGCTTAGTTTGGGCTATATGGTGTTGTGTGAAATATCCACAAATATTTTTTTTATTTATTACTTGTAGTAACACCGGTAATTGACTAACCATTCTTACTACTTTAGTTATTTCTCAATTCACTATTGAAAATCTCTCCTCTTTTCGAAGTTGGTAAAAAAGTGCTCATAGTGACAATAGTACGATACGATGCTTTTACGACGTTACGTCAGTTATAAAATCTTGGAATGTGATCAGTCCCCTGGATAGACCATAAAACGGGCTTGAAGCCATGAAAAACTTAAAGCAACCATACTACTTACACAACAAGGTTCATAATATTGCTTCAGCCCTCTACTGAAGTCCCCTATATAGCTGTACGGGTTGCCCAGTATATTGAGCCCTAGCACTAGTACATAGAACTGCTGAACAAGCTGCGTCCAGTAATGACGGGACGCTGCGTCTAGTAGGCCTTGCATCGTGATGGGTGCGTTTCTTAACTCCATGTAGGACATTCTGCAAGATTGCAAACAAATAGATGTAAATTCAATATTTTTATATCAAGTATCAACGAGCTCCATCCTCGGCCACACCGTCGCTTAACATCAGGCGAGTTGGTGGTCAATCGTAGATCTATAGTCTATATAAAAAAAAAAGTGTGAAAACCAGAAGAATGAGAATGATGATAGATTGTTTTCTAGAGCACGGCACCGACGGCATGTAAAGGTACCGCAATCTGACTGGTTTAGGTACTTGAGAACCAGTTCCTATTTTAGGCAAGGCATTATCTTATTATCATCTTCGAGCAGACTGTGAACCGTCACATAACATCAGGTGAGCAAAAATACTGTCTAACATTTGAGTTCATAAATTTTGTCACAGCCGCTCGAGCGCTATTAACCAAATCGCTCTCGCGCTTTTGATTTGCTTTCCGCTTCTGAAACTTGGCTTGACCGATTCTGAATGACGAAAATGCATTTGTACTCGTATATCAAATTGATTCATTCGTTAAGGTTACTTTTATGCAAAACGTTCCCTATGCACGCAAAAGCCGCTCACGGTGTCATAGTCTAGTAAAAATAAATCCGTTTGTATGGAGCACACACATCACAGTATTTGCAACTAGGGGGATTCTTTGAAATTATGACAGGAAAATAGCTAAAAATCATAGATCAACAATAATCCCCGATTTA
The DNA here is from genome assembly GCA_947563715.1 of Lycia hirtaria. Lineage (NCBI taxonomy): Eukaryota > Metazoa > Arthropoda > Insecta > Lepidoptera > Geometridae > Lycia > Lycia hirtaria. The sequence goes on along the minus strand of OX387375.1, from coordinate 8,168,276 downwards.
TAGACTAGCTGCGTTCCGTGGTTTCACTCGCGTAGTTATGGAAAACGGTGATGATGATGATAAGTAGCTTAATTATGTCCGTCTCTAGGTCCAAAGCTATCTCTATACTAATTTTCATAACGATAGGTTCAGCCGTTTGAGCGTGTAAAGGTAACTGTTGAGGACGCCGAGCCCTGAGCTACGGGAGGACGACCGCGGGACGCGGAACGAGGCGCGGAGGGGGTGCGGGCGAGCCGGCGCGCGGCGCCGTGATTGGAGGACGCGATCGAAGCGTACCCTCGCACATGTGCGCTAGTTGCGGTAGAATAAGTTAGTTTAAATAAGCGTCCATAGAATTTGTACAGTCAGTCTGTTTTGTAACTTTGCACTGTAGACATCGACTTGGAATAAAACTACGAACGAAAAGAGAAGAACATTTTATTTATACAGTCCACTGCACAGGATTCATCGGATCGAGTCCTGAACATTTGGTCCTTCGAGCGCCGGATCGAACGTGGAGCAGCGAGCATTTGTTCCGTCGAACGCCGCATAGAACGTGAAATCAGCGAGGATCGGACTCCGCACGTGTTATTTTCTTCAAGTGCCGATCGTGCTTAGAAAGTAATGGTGTTAACAAGGAGTCAAGCTGACGTCACTGAGCAAGCCGAACTACAGAGAATCGAAGGGGAACGAACAAGACTCAGCAGGGTTCCTCCGGCATCACCCTCGATGCCGGTGGGAGAGGAAGCTGCTGCCAGACCGGAAGCAGCACCTGCCCTCGTCAACCAACGTACGAACATGGAACGTGAACGAGCAGCCTCGCCACAGCACTCGCAAAGAACGACGAACTCTACTTTGCAACTGCGACTGGCAGAACTGGAGGCAGCCGAGAAGCTTGCAGCAATCAAGCGAAAAGAACTGGAAATGGAAGCGGATCTCGTGAAGAAACGCCTGGCCGCGCAGATCGCTACCATCGAGGAAGCGGGCAGCGTACGGGACGAGCCGTTACATTCGAACAGAGATGAACATCGTCAGCGCGTCGATGACTGGCTGCAGGGTGCCGCCGCTGCTGAACGGGGGGAGCGCGAGGAGTCATCGCGCCCACATGAAACGGAGGAACGCCGTCGGTTACGCTTCGATACCGACCGCAGAGACCGATCGTTGACACCAACACCGGGCCGGTCTCGCAGCTACGGATCCCAGATAGCTGAAGCATTGGACCGGATGGCCAGACCGCAGCGACGATATAATTGTGATTTACCTCAGTTCAGTGGTGCGGTATGTGAATGGCTACCGTTCAAAGCAGCATATCGTGAATTGACTGAGATGTTTAAAATACTACCTGCAGAAAACGTGATGCGCTTGAGATCGGCGCTGGTCGGGGAGGCGCGGGAAGCCGTGTCCGCTCATCTATACGCGGATACCAACCCCGACACGATAATGGCCACGTTAGAACAAAGTTTCGGGTCACCAGAAGTATTAGTGGACAAGATAATCGAAGACTTACGAAAAATACCACGTTTGGGTGCGTCGGCCAAAGAACTGAACAGTTTAGCAGTGAAAGTGCAAAACGCGGTGTGTGTGTTGCAAGGACTTGATCGGCGTGGTTATATTTACAACCCGCAACTCACACGAGAGATAATGCTGAAGCTTACTCCGACAATCAAAAGCAAGTGGTACGACTACGAATATGCGAACAGTGACAGCAAGGACCCAGATTTTGTGACGTTGTCGCGATTTTTGATGCGTGAGGCCAACGTCGCGCTACGATACGCATATGAAACCCCAGCATCATATTCTACGACCGCAAGAACCGAAGTAAAACCGAACGTGAATACAAACATAAGAAGAAAAGCGAGCGTCTACAGCACTGATAAGGATACCGAGTGCGAACAGATTGACCGATGCTCACGATGCAGCAAGCCACACGAACTGTCATTGTGTGCGGATTTTCGAGCGATGAAAATCGATGACCGGTGGAATCACGTAAAAGAAAAGGGACTCTGTTTCAAGTGCATACACAAAAAACACCATCGAGCGCAGTGTAGAGAAAAGCCGTGCGGAGTGAACAAGTGCCGCCGCCCTCACCATGCCCTGCTGCATCAAGATGACAAGACCATGTCGGCGACTACAGAACCGGCCGCGCGAACCGCGGAATCAAGCAGAACAAGCCATGAGGGTGACGTGTTATCAGTAACAACCACCTCCAATGTTACTGATAAACGCGGCGGAATACTATTGAAAGTGTGTCCTATCGTGGTGTCCGGTCCCAAAGGAGAGACGCGATCATACGCTCTGTTGGATGAAGGCGCGACTATAACCCTTATCGACAGTGAATTGGCAAAGAAAGTCGGCGCCGACGGACCCAGTCAACCCCTGCGTATGACCGGCGTAAATATGTCCCAGAACGAAGCTACGAGCAAGCTTGTGACTATTCGGCTACGTGGTGCGAGCGAGACGGCATCACACACCGTTAAAGCGCGCACAGTCAACGAATTAAGACTGCGAGAACAGACTGTACCGAACGCGCAACTACAATACCAACATCTGCGAGATCTCGAAGAGCAAGTGTGCTACGAAAGAACACGCCCGCTCATACTCATCGGAAATGACTACTGGGAGCTCATTGTTTCACGAGAGTTGCGCATTGGCGGCGCAAACCAGCCTGCAGCATCCCGAACGGAGTTGGGCTGGGTGATACATGGAACCGTCCCACGCAGTCTCATCTACAGCCACGAGAGCGTCTTGCACATATACACGCCCGATCGACGTATATGCGAGAGCGAGACGCACGATATGCGCCTACAAGAACTAGTAGAGCAGCATTTCAAGATCGAATCCTTGGGTGTCGCTCTCAAACCCCGAGTTAGCGACGCGGACGAACGAGCGGTGAAGACATTTAACGAGACAGTGAAGAAAGTCGACGGCGCGTATGAAGTGGGGCTACTATGGAAACTGCCGAACGTGACTATGCCACCGAGTTACGCCGCCGCCTTAAATCGTCTAAAAGGCATCGAAAAGAAGATGGACGCTTACACCGGTTTTGCGAAGGACTACACCGCCCAGATCGGTAACCTGCTGAGCAAAGGATACGCCGTGCCGTGCGACGGGACCGAAGCACAAAGTCCCATCTGCTGGTATCTGCCACACTTTGCGGTTACCAACCCGAACAAACCGGGGAAGCGGCGCCTAGTATTTGACGCGGCGCATCGAAACAGTGGAGTGAGCCTTAATGATCGATTACTAGAAGGCCCTGATTTACTGCTGCCGCTGCCGGGAGTCATCTTCCGCTTCCGAGAGAGAGAAGTCGCTGTCACCGCCGATATTGAAGAAATGTTTTTGAGGGTGAAGATCCGTCCGGAAGACCAGCCTGCCCAGCAGTTTCTATGGAGAGGAAGCGACCGAACGAGCCCGCCGCGCGCCTACAAGATGACCAGTATGATCTTCAGCGCGGCCAACTCACCCTTCCTCGCCCATAGCGTGCGCAATCACAACGCGCACGCGCACGCTCAGACACACCCGAGAGCGCTAGTGGCGATAACCAATAGTCACTACATGGACGACCTGGTCGACAGTTACGACGATGAAGAGGAAGCGCGGCGCACTATCAAAGAGCTACGAGAAGTGCACGCTAACGCCGGCTTCACATTGCGAGGCTGGAGTTCAAACAAACCAGGGGCATTGACCGACGTGCCCGATGATCTACGAGCGAACGAGCCTACGCGACTGGGGGGAGTCGCTAGCAACAAAATACTCGGATTATTTTGGAACGCGAGGAACGATGAGTTGGGATTCAACACTGCCATGCATCGAGTGCCAGACGACGTGCGCGCGCAGAACCGCGCGCCCACAAAGCGCGAAGCACTGAGCGCAGTAATGTCCCTTTATGATCCGCTCGGGTTGGTCAGTAACTACACCATCCGCGGAAAGATTATACTCCAAGACTTATGGAGAACGAACACAGGATGGGACGAATCAATCCCGCAGGAGAACGCCGATCGATTTGCCGTTTGGATAAATCAGTTACAAGAAATAACGAGCCTACGACTACAACGGAGCTACGGTCTAGGACGAAGCACACCTTCCGACCATCACGAAAACGTAGAACTACATGTGATGTGTGACGCGAGCGAACAGGCCTTCGCTACGATAGCCTACTGGCGGATTATACGTCGTGATGACAAGATCGACGTATCACTTGTCGCAGCTAAAGCGAAAGTGGCGCCACGACGCACTCAGAGTATACCTCGACTCGAGTTGCAAGCGGCCGTTATCGGAGCGAGACTGGCGGACACAATCAAGCGAGAACATCGGATCAAGATAGCACGAGTCGTATACTGGACCGATTCGTCGACCGTGCTACAATGGATATACAACGACCAAAGACGGTATACACCATTCGTCGCTCACCGACTCGGAGAGATCTCTGAACTGACCGACAAGAACGAGTGGAGATGGCTGCCGACGGAGCATAACGTCGCTGACGACGCGACCCGGCTGAGTGACACGTCAATCTCCGCCGACGACCGATGGTTCCGAGGGCCATCATTTCTACATGAAACAGAGGACAAGTGGCCGTCTCGGATAACCGACGAAGAAGAAGACAAGGAGGTCCTATTTACGACTGAACAGGAAGCATCTTTGTCAGAGTGTCTACCGAAGCCGACGAGATTCTCAAAGTACGAGAAGTTAGTGCGTGCGACCGCATGCGTGCTAACATTTATTGATAAATGCCGTCGACGAGCAGCACGCGTCGAGTTAGAACATATCGAGCGCGCCGAACGATTGTTGCTGCGGCACGCACAAGAAGAGAGCTTCAGTGCCGAGCTCCACAGTTTGAGAAACGCTCGCCCGCTATCAAAGTCGAGTCGTTTATACAAACTGGACCCGGTGATCGAGGATGGAGCATTGCGTGTGAGAGGTCGCATTGGAGCATCGAGCGCGCCCGCTGATCTAAAGCGCCCAATAATATTGGACGGGCGGCATCACGTGACTAGACTACTAGTGATGCGAGAACACTGCAACGCCGGTCACGCAAACAGGGAGCGCGTGACGAACGATTTGAGACAACGATACTGGATCATTCACCTGCGACCTACCGTACGAGCCGTGGAACACCGATGCAAGTTCTGTCACACAAGGAAGGCCAGACCGAACGAACCGACACGAGGGGACCTACCACGAGCCCGCTTGGACCCCTACCACCGACCATTTTCTAACTGCGGCATGGATTACTTCGGGCCTATGTTGGTGAAAGTAGGAAGAAGGAGAGAAAAACGGTGGGGCGCGCTGTACACATGTCTCAGCACACGCGCCGTGCACTTGGAGATCGTGAATTCACTTACGAGCAGCTCAGCTATCATGGCTCTACGGCGGATGGCAGCACGGCGAGGATGGCCGTCACATATGTATTCAGACAACGCCACGACCTTTCGCGGGGCAGATCGGGAGCTGAGAGAGGCCTACGAGGAGTGGGCCCCCGTCTTGCGCGAGGAGGGGTTACTCCATCGGATGAAGTGGACCTACATACCTCCCGGAGCGCCCAGACACGGAGGAGCGTGGGAAAGACTAGTACGGTCTGTGAAAGCGGCGCTAGCAGTAACGTTGCGAGAACAAGTACCAACGGAGGAGGTACTACAAACACTGCTGACCGAAGCAGAACACTCCATCAACGGGAGGCCGTTGACGTACGTGAGTGTGAGTGACAGAGACCCTGAGGCACTCACTCCGAACCATTTCCTGCTGGGTTCGTCGAGCGGCCTGCCAACAACGGGCCCCTGCAAAATGGCGGACCTACGAACTTGGCGAGCGAGCCAGGCGCTTGCTGACTCTTTCTGGCAGCGCTGGCTGAAGGAATACTTGCCCACGCTGACGCCACGAGGAGCACCGAGTGATCACTCGAAGAACATGAAGATCGACGACGTGGTCGTCGTAGTCGATCGCACGCTACCGAGGAATATATGGCCGATGGGAATCGTGACGGCTACCTACCCTGGACCGGATGGTGGCGTGCGAGTCGTCGACATAAGAACGAAGAGCGGAACCTTCAGGCGCCCAACATACAAGCTCGCCGTCCTGGAAGCTGAAGAAGGCTGCGCAAGCTACGCCGGGGGGAGAGTGTTGAGGACGCCGAGCCCTGAGCTACGGGAGGACGACCGCGGGACGCGGAACGAGGCGCGGAGGGGGTGCGGGCGAGCCGGCGCGCGGCGCCGTGATTGGAGGACGCGATCGAAGCGTACCCTCGCACATGTGCGCTAGTTGCGGTAGAATAAGTTAGTTTAAATAAGCGTCCATAGAATTTGTACAGTCAGTCTGTTTTGTAACTTCGCACTGTAGACATCGACTTGGAATAAAACTACGAACGAAAAGAGAAGAACATTTTATTTATACAGTCCACTGCACAGGATTCATCGGATCGAGTCCTGAACAGTAACAAAATTAGCTTTTATAATATAAATATGAAATTGTGTCAAATGTATTTCAAAACACATTCATTTAAATAACAATATACTTAGTTGTCTTTTATGTTGTCACAAATCTCATTTTTACTAGACTATCAAGAGTGTCCACAAATCTGTATTGAGGCTGCGATTAATTTGATGACCGGGTCCCACGCAGCTGGCATTTGCAATTGCGAAAACTTTAGAAGACAAAAAAGTATTTAATTTTCAGTCACTAGACCTACCCTGCTTATTACAAACAGACGACTTTAATAGAAATTATAACAAAAGTAAAGGTGCTAATGCAATGTACAAAGGTATGTCCGGACATCTAAATACTTGTGCAAATATAACCGGGGCATAGACAACTAGGACAGACTGTTTTATAATGCGCTTACATAAGTAAACAATTAGATTATGACTTTTAAATACTCATTTAATTATAAATTGTATTAAGAGTATTTTTGTCACTCACCTCAAAACTACATCTTTCATATCACACAGCGAAGATCCCCAAGAATTAAACAAATACTCAAGAAGGTCACTATTGAACAACTTCGGTCTATTTTCCTTCTTATTTCCAAGCCTCGTTCTATTTGGACTGTTCGTATTATCCGCTAGATATCCTCTAGAAGACAACGATAGAACTAATTTTATGGGTGATAAATGCACGAATTCAAAAACAACGTATCTTTGTCCACTGTTTTGCGCTTTGAATGCTATCATTGGCAAAGGCATGTGGACCAACGCTAGATCAGCTCTAAGTCTCACCGCTGGTTTTTCTTCTATTTTCCAATGGTTGAGTATATCAAATACGTAATTAACAAAACCTCTATCCAAGTTTATGCAAAACTCCTGAGCCAAAACCTTCAAGTATTTATAAACGTCTTGGTTTACAGATGGCCGGTACTGCTTCAAAGTGACTATTTCGATGCAAGGTTTTTGTTCTGAAGTTCTCATGTCAGCTGGTAAAGGAGCTGGGTATAAAACGCTAGGAAATACAGCCTCGTTTAATTGATTATCTACCTGCAGTCTTTGTACTTTCAAGTGACAGTACGTATGAGTATCAGATTTTCTCAACTGCAACCAAATTCCAGGGTTATACGTACGTCGCAACTCTGAAAAGAACGGTTTTGTCATTTGCATTTTTTCTAAGTCAATATGAATATATTCCTTTAGCTCGCATTTCTTTTGTTCTGTCTGGTATTTGTCTTCTATCCAAGAGTTTAAGTCTTGTGTCAGTTGCTTCCATTTATGGTTTACATTAACCTCCCATCTCGGTAAAGAATCCGTGAAACTAACATATGCTAGCTCTTTCACTGTATTATTTGTCTGGACACAAACAGATAAACTGACTCCTGAAAGCGACATGTAGACTTCATAGTTACTTCTTTCTGAGTTGATTCTCATTCGGTACTGACAGGCTATTCTTTCGTCTTGAGCAAGCGCGAAAACTCTTTGATATCCGTCCATGTATGAGATCCAGTAGACTATAACTTTGTCTTTCCTCATCTTCTTTGACTTAGCGTGAGCTTCTGGAAGATCTGAGCTATCTGAATCGTCGCTGCTAGAGTCGCAAGGTTCGGGTGACTTTGGGGTCAAGCGTTTGAAAGTCGAAGACAGTTTGGATGTGACACTGCTGGTTGCTACGAGTGTCGAGTGCTTTACGGAGTGAAAGCTAACTTTTTCTTCTCCGTATCTGGAAAATTAAAAAAACACCTTTGTGACCAAATTCCGAGCGCTATTATTTTTAAAGTTTGGATTCTTCACCGTAAGGTCTAATAGAGACGCGATTACTAGAACCTTTTATTACTGAAGCTAAGACCTAGAATGGTTTCTCCAAACCCTCAGACAAATTTTTGCCTGAGGGTTTTGGTGAAAACAGATACTTTGAAAACGAATCCATCGACAACTTGAATACCTATTTATATCCTACTAATTTTGTAACGCAAACAGACAGCTTGATAAGGTATTTGGTAAATTTTAAATTAAACTGTATTATAACAGGTGAATGGGAATTTTTGTGACTTACAAAGTACATGTCACAAAACCTTTAACAAAAAAAAAAACGAAAGAAAAACTCACCCATCCTGATTAAAATCTGCTATAATACCCTTGCCCTTATTATTATAAATGTTCCACATAAGCTTCCTCTCCTTCGCGGGATCGTCCCACGTATAAAGCATTGACTGATACGGGCTGAGCAGTGCCACCTGGCCGGAGTCAGCCTGGTGCAACTTGAGGAAGAGGTCGTCGCACAGGTTGTCGATACGAACTGGTGCGTCGCCCGAGATGTAATGCTTGAATGTGATAGTGAAAGGGCGGTCCGTGCCACCGGTTACTTCTACGCAGATGGCTGACTGAAAGCGGAAAAGATGATTTAGAATATATTCACGTAGAACGTAAAAGTACGATATCATGATCTTTGATTCCACATAAATTTAACTATGTTCATTGTTAGCTAAGAAATTATGTATTCCCATTTATTTAATCGCAAATATTCTTCAAGTAAAAAGAAAAGCAAATGCTAAATTCTTTATTGCAATAAAAGTGTTTATTTAGAAAAGGAATTTTCGAGAGAAATTACCTTGCATGAAGAGACTAGATTAGATTAAGCTACTGATATTTAAATTTATCATTCAAGTATGTACCCGATCGGAAATGGAAATCATATTCTCATTCTCGTGAAACGAACGGATATATTATGTAGTCTGACAGCTGTCCGAAAATTGCAGGTAAAAATTTGATTACAAAAATACTTTATTGACCTATATATTACCTACACCTAACAAACCTACCACTTACTGCTTCGGAATAAGACTCCAATGACACAATATGTTTATTCACATAGAAAAGAAAACACAAGTTTAGTATGTTAATAGGTCGGCCGCCTACACCTTACGACCCAAAACATCCATTATACTGTCATTAACATGGCATTATATTTTCACGACAAACTTACACAAGCTATTACATCATTCACGTCATTCCGTTCCGTTACAGGCTCTAACCAAGCTCTAACTTTGGCATAATATGATTATCGCCACTTTCCACTCACTTATTATAAGACCTCTAAAATACTGCCGCTTTCTCTCAGTTATCACACGACTTCCAACCGACATGTATGTAAAATTTATGTTAGCTCTGACCGTGTTCTGTGCAGTGATATATCAAGTAAAGAGTGCAAATTACGATGAAAGACCGTATATGCAAAGTTATACTAGAATCAAAAGGGGGAAATACAACTCGTTTCCCCAAAGATTTTATAATAGACCTCCTGTGAGCCACCCTATTAAAGGAATATATTCTTATACCCCACCACCGAATTACAAGGCTGATGATGACGAACCTCAATATCCGGGACATCCCTCTCATTCCAGACCCAAGGTTAGTACAAGTAAAAGGCCTACTAATGATGGTTTAAGAGAAGAAGATATTAATAACATCGTCAAATATCTTTCTAAACAAGATCTGGACAAGATTATAGACCTTGCTGGTGGAAAAGATAGAGACAACGATTCTTCCACAGATACTTTTGAAAAATACGATGAATACAGTAAACCATCTAAAAATAGTTTCAAACACAGTGATTTACAAGACATTGATTTGGATAAATATTCTTTAAAATCGATAACAGAAGACGAAAGTAAACTTTTTAAAGCTCTCGTTCATGAAATTGATACGGATCCAAAATACAGCAAGACTTATCAAGAACCGAAGCCGTTTAATGTTGAATACAGTAAACCTAGCAAACCTGACACTAATTTCGTAACTCAACCAACACCACCGGAAGCTTATTTTAACAATTTCCAAAACAGTAACAACCTTTATGGCACTGCTGCTTTGGCAGCTGAAGAAACTATGCTTAAAAAACAAATAGCACATCTACAATCGCAAATAAACGATGGGGTAGTCTATACAGACAGTAAGGTTATGCCAGAAGAGAACTTGCCTAAGCCTATGAATTTGAGAGAAGAGCCAGATTATGACGTATCATACACGAATAACGTACCAACAGTTGTAAGAGCGGAACAAAGTAGTTCTTACAAATTAGAGAACTTTGGGGATCTTCCACTGATGAACTACAATTCCAAGCTTGATACACTTAGCTCGTACCACGTGCCACATTATACAGTAAGTATTCCCGCCATTCATTAATTCCGATATTGTTTAAAATGTGATATTGTTAATTTATATAAGAGTGACACAAAACCAACACAGATATACAGACGACATTCTTAAGCCAAAGAAAATAATACTATCTAGTACATATTAGAATGCATTGGATACAAAATATTTATAATAATTAATAACAAAATATTATTATGCCCTTCCTCCCGGACTGCCGAGGTGATCGGACGTGTTTTAACAAAGTTTCCGCGCAAAACATTTGCTAATCATTGTGCACAATACTCGCGAAAATCTACTTTACCGCAAAGATTTAAAGTCCCGACTGTACCTGTGACTGTGAGTGCCCGAGTACATATTCGCTGCACTATTGGAGAGCTCTCATTATATTGGACGGAAAGAAGGTGACTACTGTAACTTAGCCGACCCGACCAGCTTAAAAGACCCGCTTCCACATTGCAACTCCAAATAGGATAGACCCCTGCAAAATTGTTGTGATCTTATGTAAAAATTTTGTGCATCATAAAATCTCACGTAAAATCGGTAAGAAATTTAATGGCACCTGTGTGAATCAGCAGCTTGACATACACGCGCGCTGAGTTGTCGTGCAACAACTATTCAAGTAAGCCTAATGTAAATAGGGACGGACCAACGCATTTGAATGCTATCTAGTTCGCTCGACCTGCGTTGCGACAGCCACCCTCATACGATACCGGTTAGTAAAACCGCATACAGTGCTGAAAGCCAGGTACAAGTAACTTATCTATCACACCGTACTCTCGTGTAAGCCCACAGTGTTGCAAAGCTAAAAATTAATAAATAAAAAATGCCATTAAAGCGTACTCCACCGCCAGTGGAGCCCAGGTCACCACCACCATCAGCCTTCGCAGTCCATCACATTCCATTACAGAAATACGCCTCTGATACAAATATTTCCGACGCAAGCCAGGAAACAGGAGTTAGTGCTGCATCATCCTCAGGCAATATGTCCAACCGACCTATGCGCCGTAAACGTGACGATATTACAAAATCTGAACTACTGGATATGTTTAACGAATTGCAGAAAAGCCAAAACGAAAAATTTGACATTGTTTTAAGCTCCATCAACGAGATTAAAACATCTTGTAATGTGTTAGTTACAAAATATGAGGAAGCGCTCGCAAAAATTGATTTTTTGGAAGAAGAAAGAAAGACACACAAAACACAGATCCAACAGCTGCAAAATCAAGTGGAAATGTTGCACCACCATGCTCGCAGTACCAGTATTGAAATAAGAAACGTTCCACAAAGCCATAATGAATCTAAAGATGACCTCAAATCATATGTTGTCAAAATGGGGAACATTCTTAACATACCGATACAACTGTCGGACATAAAAGATATTTATCGCACATATACTAAAGCCGCCGACAAACCCATAATTGCCGAATTCTTAACTGTTGATTTGAGAGATAACTTTCTTCACTCCTACAAAAAGTACAACAAACAGCACAAGGAAGAGAAATTAAACACATCTAACCTCCAAATTGGAGGTACCAACAAGCTACTTTATATGTCAGAGAACCTAACTCCAAACGAGCGAAAATTGTACTACCTAGCTCGAGAGTTTAAAAAAAATAATGGTTATTTATACTGCTGGACGTCTTATGGCCGCATATTTTTGCGAAAAGAAGAAGGGTCGAAGCAAATTCGCATAACTAGCGAAAAAGAACTCGACGATCTCAAAAATGAGTGACTAGACGTACATTGCCCTATTGCATGCTGCCCAATGGCCTATACAAATATACAACTTGTAAGCTATACACGCGTTATACTAAGCCCTATGAATTACCTTTATTTGCTAAATTTGTTTAAAATGTATATTTCATGGTTACGAGCACATTCCTTTCTAAAGTTTGTAATTATGGGAAGCTCAAAATATAACCATCTCAAGTATTACTCGCATTTACATAATCTAAGTCTACTTCATTCACTGTTCACACCACACGCTAAAAACACACATATACTATACACTAACAACACATATCCACCACACATACACACATTCTCTGGAAAGTTTAATGATTGTATAATACAGTCAATCACTGACGATCAAATAAGACGAATAAGTTCATATTGCGACAACCAACGTGTTCTATTGTTGTACATAACACAACAAAGTGTAAAAGTATATATTTTATGTCTACAGTACATTTCCAATCCACCGATCAATCTATGCATTTCTATACAATTATTGCTGAATGTTTACTTCTATGAATGGTCACAACAAACTTATGAGGCCGTTAATAATATGATGAGATGTGAATACCCGATATTGAAATTAACGTCGAATTATTGTCGCATGACCTTATTATCGTCTTTACAAACCTATGAAGGATACCACGATTGCAGGTGCGTATGCTATGGTAGCCGTGACGTAATTGCGATCCCGACCACGTCAAGACTGATGGCCTTATCTATACGCCTTATACAGAATAGTGTCGCTTTGCATGTGAAACTTAACTTCATAAAATATTTTTACTCACTATATTGTAACTCGCCAGGTTATTGTGATTGTTTACTAATAGAGTGTCAAAGCTGTCTCATATTATACTCCACCAACAACGTACACAGGAATACCTGTGTTGCGTTTAATTTGCTTTTTAATTAAAAAACATAATGAGTCAAAAAATAAATTTAATAGACAGCATTGATGACACAATATTGGTAGAAAATTACGGTGTAGACGCGGCTGAAGAATGTAAACCTATATTAAGTGAATACCTGGAAAAGACCACTATAATTACGCAAAATATAAGAAGCGTACGTCGAAATTTTGACGGGTTTATAACATACCTGTCGAGACTACAATTTATTCCAACAATTATAATACTAACGGAATGTTGGGGTAGAGATGTTACGCAGAAATTTAAAATACCTAAATACGAATGCCACTCATCAACTAGTTTCCACAATCAAAACGATGGCCTCATGATATTTTATAGATCTGGACTGAACGTTGAGATCCATGAACCACCTTTTAATGATGCTAGCTGCCTAACAATTAAAGTGGGCTCAGAATTAAATATTATAGCAATATATCGCTCTCCAGCCAAGACCAACATAGCTAACTTTTTATCATCATTGGAAAATATTATATCTTCAATATCTAGTGAGACCTGTATCATAACTGGTGATATAAATATAGATATAAAACCTAATAATATAGACTGCAAATCTTCTGACTATCTAGATCTAACCACCTACTATGGATTTATCCCAGGACATGTTCGGCCCACACGATACAATAACTGTTTAGATCACGCCCTCATCCGGTCCAAAAGATCAACTTGCGTAGTAGTGTGTAATTCAGGAGTCACGGACCATGATTCTGTACTGATAGGTGTAGATAACGCAAATCCAAGGAGCCCTCCAAAGCCTAAAGTAACGCCAAAAATAAATTATCCTGAAACCATTTCTTACCTGGAAAACATTGACTGGAATAAATTCTACAAAATAGACGATGTTAACTTAGCTACTGAATTTTTGATCAATAATATTACCCTTGCAGTCGAAAGGAACACATCATATAGAAAACTTAAAAGCTCCGAAGTTATAAAAAAACCCTGGATGACGCCTAAATTAGTGAACTGCGTAAGATATAGAGACACTTTGCACCTAAAATTAAAAAAATCCCCCGATGATCAGGACTTACAAAATAGATATAAAAAATTTCGGAATTACTGCAACTTCCTATTAACTACAGAAAAAAATAAACATGAAGCTGATCTAATAGCTAAAAACAAAAGTAATAGTAAAAAATTATGGGGCACGGTGAAAAACATGTGTAACTTAAAACAAGCTAAAAATGATTCAATTGAACTTCTAAAAATTAAATCTACACCCACAGAAGCTCTTAATACCGTTAACTCCTTCTTCGCATCAGTTGGTCAAGACCTTGCACAAAATATTCTACAAAAACTTAACACAACGGAAGCTCACCTAACGACCTCTGTTACAGTCAATAATACTCCTGCTGACTCACTCTTTTTAGCTCCCACAGATGGTATCGAAATAATTAAGATTATATCTGGTCTTAAGTCAGGATCTGCTCCAGGTAGTGATCGAATTAGCAATGATTTGTTGAAGCGTGCAGGACATATTTTGGCATTACCGATTGCCCATATTTGCAATCTTAGTATGACGCAAGGAATAGTTCCCAGTTGTTTGAAATCTGCAGATATCTGCCCCATTTATAAGTCAGGCAGCAAATCAAAAGTATCCAACTATCGTCCTATTTCTCTATTACCATCCCTGTCAAAAATATTGGAAAAAGTTGTTAACATACGTTTATTAAATTTTCTAGAGAGCAATAAATTATTATCTTCCAACCAATACGGCTTCCGAGCAAAAAAATCTACCGAAGACGCTGTGGTGGCTTTGGTTGATCATGTTACTGCAACTCTTGACCAGGGTCAAAAATGTATTGGAGTGTTCCTTGATTTGGCCAAGGCATTTGATACAGTGTCTTGGCCAATCCTTCTTAGGAAACTAGAACTCCATGGTGTGCGTGGGAGTACCTTAGACTGGTTTCGGTCGTACTTGTCTGAGAGAAAACAAAGAATCCGCATCTCAGATCTTTGCAGTGATTATACATTCGTCTCTTTCGGTGTCCCTCAAGGCAGTGTCCTTGGACCTACCCTCTTTCTGATCTACATCAACGACCTCTGCCAGCTCAAGATCGACCAAGCCAAATTATACACCTTTGCCGACGACACTGCAGTAGTATTTAATGGAAAAAGCTGGACAGAGGTTGCAGATGTTGCTTGCCAGGGATTATCGAAGGTAGCACAATGGTTACAAAACAATCTGCTAACTATCAATACGACCAAAACTAAATATATAACCTTCTCTATAACACAACGGACCTATCCTAAACTCATGAATTTAAAGCTGCACTCTTGCGATTCACCCTCAACAAAACAGTGTCTATGCCCTGGATTAGAACGCATTAATACCATTAAATACCTGGGAGTTGAAATAGATCAACACTTAAACTGGGAATGCCAAATCAGCAGCCTATGTGTCCGACTACGCAAAATGACCCACATATTCAAAAAACTTGGCTCAGTGGCTGATCCCAGTACACTCAAAATTATATTTCAAGCATTATGCCAGTCCATACTGAACTATTGCATAGTGTGTTGGGGATCTGCTACTAAAATCCTGTTCCAAAAGATAGAGCGTGCTCAAAGGCTTATACTGAAAATTGCTTACAAAAAGCCAATGCTTTTTCCCACCGTGCAACTTTATGCAGAGACGAAGTACCTTACCGTGCGGCAACTTTATATTTTGGCAGTGACGTTGCGCTTTCACAAAACAGCGCAAATTTCTCTAGTACCCCGAAAGAGACGTAACACTTGGACGGTTCCTCGAACAAAAACATTATTTGCTCACCGTTCCTACCAATTTAAGGGACCGTTTTTATATCAGAAGATCGACAAAATACTAGACTTACTAAAAACTTCACGTTATATCTGCAAACGTAAGCTCGAGGCCTGGCTATCCACGCTAGACTATACCGAGACAGAGAAAGTAATTGAAATAACTAAATGACCTTAAGGGGTCTGTTCCCTTACCTACCTCCGGCAGATCGCTATATAGATACTCTAATCACAGAAAAAGAAATCTCAGCATTGAACCATATTCCTATGGATAACTAAGCTGTGAGGGACCAGACCCCTATAGCAATCAAAATACATGTTTTGTTCATTTGCCTCAATCATTCTACAATAATCATAAACCTAATCAATCAATAAATAAGCCACACAATCACACTATGCAAACGCTGTCCAATCTCATTCGTTAACTAAACTAGAGAATACACGTACACACCTTTGTCATCCTCCACATACACACCCAGACTTTCGTACCATCTAAAACATATCCATACGCACATACACATACCCCGCTACACACAGACATCATACCTACGCTAAATAATTATAATTGTTGAACTAAGAAAAAGATATATATATATATACTTGCGATGTTTACAACATTTCATAATATCCTATGTTAGTTATTAAGCTATAGATATATTATTAAGATTAAGATATACATAGTAATTAAATTTTTCTTATTTGAAGGAAGGCACTGGATCTCACGACACAGGACTACCCTAGTGTGGGATCCAGGGCTCTCGAAAAATACAATAGTTTATCTAAATTATGACTATTTAGTTTCTGATGCATATGTATTTTACTATTGTAATTATCATCTAAATTGTTCAAATAAACTACTTTATTATTATTATTATTATTATTATAAAACACTAATTTTATGAGTGAGCTCATTTTTTTACCGACTTCAAAAAGGGAGATTATTATTGATCCAATATAACCCAAACTACAACAATAGTAACATCTAAATTCCAAAAGTAAATTAGGAGTATCAATGCACATTCTTTTTCTTCTTCATATTAAATATAAGGTATTAGTTGCGCTCCGCGGTGTCACCCGCGTGGTGATGAAAAAATGTGTGGATAATAATGATAAAATATAGCCGATGTCCTTCTCCAGGTCCTAAAGAATCACTGTGCCAGTTTTTATAACGAATGGTTTAGACATTTAAGCGTGAAAAGATAATAAAGAGACAGACAGACTACAGTCAAGACGTTGCTTTTGTTTTTATAATATTAGCTAGGATTCAAATTATATGATTTGTTTACAGGTAACAACACCTTCAAGGACATCGTCACCATCGCATTTCTCATCATCCTTCTCAGCACCACCATCATTCCCAGCTCCATCACTATACGGAGCCAAAGCACCACCAGTAGAGCCTGCCCCACCCCCTTCTGCAGCTAAATCTCAGAGCGATGCTCATTTGAAAGCTGTCAGGATATGGTCTCATAAGTCTAAAGGAACGGCTTATACGTTACACAATGATGGAAGTTTATCTTTAGAGAAGCCACTAAGACCAAAAGGAAGCTATGGATATCCGTAAAATATTTCAAAATCGAAACATTTTCGATCATTTGATGTCAGGGTATCAAGTGTCATTTTACAGCTTTAAAAATTGTTAATTAGGTTTTAAGTAAATATTGCTCATTTTATTTTAGTATTAATAAATTATAATTTATTTTTGTTTGTATTGTTTTGTTTTTATTAAATAGTTTTCAAACATTTTTTTAATTTTCAAATTTCCCTTAAATTCTATGCTCTACAATTTCCAAGTATATATCACTACTGTGCCCTGTAGTTTGTGTACACACCCGCGTAGCGATGATAAAATATAACCTATGGTTTTCAAGTATCTCTGTGCCGAATCGCATAATGATCAGTAAGAAACAGACAGGTAGATAGAGACATCATATCAATAAAGAACCTCTTAAAATGTCGATGGAATTCTTAAATCTATAATGCCAACCAACTCACCCCTCGATCCATTCTTAGCACAGTAAAATGGTTCTTAGCTATAGGGAAGTGCTGTGACACGACCGTCGAGTCCCTGAACTTGCAATGCATCGCCATTGAATCTGTCTGCGGCCAGAACGCCGTACATTGCTGCGGCGCGAGGTCCATCCACAGGTCTGCTGCTTCGTTCTCCTCCATAAAGCGAAGGTGACGTTTGGTCTCATTGTAGACCAAGAAGTATGGCAGTAAGGTGACAATTTTGGTTAGTTGCGGACATAGTTCCGATAATGTTACCTGTAAGGGAAAAGTTTTTATCGGTTTGGATTTATCTTAACTTACCTATTTTTGTATGGTTGCTTAAGGTGCTTAACCATAGTTCACATTATGTTAAATGAACGCGCAGTACACAAAGGTGTCTCGGCAAGGTAAAGACGTTTGACCTATAAATACAATGTAAGCTCATTCTTCACGTAAAAGTTACCATGAAATGCCGTAGGTATCCGACTCATCCATTTATGAGACTACACGCTTGGTGTGCAGTTAAAGCAACTCACATTAAGCAGCAGTCGATAGTTGATCCGCCGCTCAGTATGAGGACACACGACCAACCCCGGCGCGGCGGCGGGCAACCGCGTGGCTCGGCTCCAAGCGGAGTGGTGCGCCCGGAACCGCGCACGAGTACTGCGAGACCAACCGCGCCCTACGGGACTCCACAGGAGAGGCTCGTCAGTAAGCTCGTAGATCACATCCGAATGACGACCCTGGGGTAGGAGAAAATTCATCATCATTGAGTTATGAGATTGTTGAACAGGACTCTGTACTTGTAGGGCAATTAAGTCCTGTACCAAAGTTATACATATGACCCACGGTTTTTATAATATCATCGACTCAAAGAGCTAATCAGTCCCATACTTTTTTACTAGAATGCAGCAATTTATTTATGCTTAATTATGCTTATTTATTTATTTATACTTAATTACACCCGCCATCACTCTGCCTACCAAAATAACTGTTTTTTTTTTCATTTGGATATAGGGTATTGACTCAAATGTGAATAAAAACTTCAATATCTGATGCAAGCCAAAATTACTGTTTAGATGGTTTACGGCGCTGTTTTAAACGTTATTACCATTATTACTCGTTACACGTTATTGTCGTTGTGCTGTATCTATGTGCGATATAATAGGCCTTACCGATAAACGTTACTTAACTTTAAGCAATTCTTAACATATTTTGTCAACTTCTCGCTGATACGTAATGAAATGACATGTGCGGAAAGGAGATAGAAAATTTAAGAGGATGGTTAAAGTTAAGTAACGTTTTAAGGTAAGGCCGTATATGTTGATAATATTCTTAGATATTTCCAAATATATGTCAGGGTTCTGTCACTTTTTATTTTTATTTTTATTATATTATATTACTAACCTTCATATGCAGCGGCAGGCTTGTCTTGTTAATAATCCAGTGCTGTGCGTGCACGTACAGTTGAACGCAGTCGCCCCGCGCCGCACGCACACATACTTGGACTGGTGTACCCGAGCCCGTGTACTCGCCATTTAGGTTTACTATCTTCTCTGTCATCTCTGAAAAGTACAGTAGCGTTTTGATAGTTTGGAGAACAAGGGGGAAATGCGTGATTACTACATTATTATATTATATTTTATATTGAATGCGTTATAATGAGCAATGGACGTGAATATGGATGGTTAGAGCAGTAAGGGAAGGCCGAAAAAATATAGATAAATTATGTGTATGAAGTAAAATAAATACTGAGTAAAATAGTAGAATAAAAGTAGGTCGAAAGACAGACTACACTAAAAAATACTGATAGACTGAATGAGATCCTTGGCCAAAAGAGATGTTTATGTATCTATTATAATGGACTGTATTAGCTACCAAGGCCAAGATCCAACCTATCCTAATAGGGTACTTCATCAAGAAATTATCATGAGTACCTAACTAAATGATTCTAGAAACTAACCAGGTGTCAGGGTAAAGGAGCCATTCCAGGCCGCATTCATGTATTGCATAGTGATATGTAGACGCTGTGGCTGTGTTAGTTGTAACGTGTATGTGTGCGTCCGTTCGCCCGCTTCGATGCGCACGCGCCAATCTATTGCGGGACATGACACCTGTAAAATATATAAACATACATAAACTATTATCTACTCTACGGTATCTTTGCGTTCGTTCTGCCTACAAATATACAAATTATATTAAGATAAGTTTATACAAAACGTTTTTCTGTTTATACTCCTTTTCATTTATAGCCAGTTTTTTTTTAAATATACGACGTATCATTAGCAGTATTGATCCACATATTTTGACTCATTTTTAATTTTTAACAGACTTCCAAAAGGAGGAGATTTTCAATTCGATTGTTTTTTTTTTGTATGTTTGTTACACGATTACTTACTTCGCCATTTATGAATTTATTTTGATGCCTAAATAAATTTTATCAAAATCGGTTCGGTTCAAAACAAAATACCTGGGAAAAACATATCGTCCAAGTAAACGAAATTGCGTATTTTGAAGTCAATTGTTTCCGTTTTTTAAACTATAATTATAAACTAACTTACTTCATATTATATAGATTTAATTTTCACGAGGTCTTATTCATTTTGTTCACCAAGGAGTTGTTCATTTTGATTATAAACGAGGTGGTCGTTTATAATGAAAATGAACAACTCCTTGGTTATCAATCTTATATCTCCAATAATATTCGGTGCAAGTATATTCTTCTGTCTTACCTCTATAGCGTAAGGCAATCTATTGTATAATGCCAACGGTGGAACTACTCGGACCAAATAGTTAGGAATAGAACGGCTCACTTTATGGGATTGGCAACCTGAAATAATACTTAATTTAAAACAAAAGGGCAAGATAATATCTTTCAAGTCATGTTGCATTGTACACAAATATTTTACCTTCTACAGCAAGAATCCTCATAGCAAATATCCGTTTATCTATATCGGCCTTCGCAGGACAGATCATATCCCTCGGTGTACCCAAGTCATTGGCCAACTCCATCCACCAAATGCCCTGCGTTGCTGTCTGATAGCTCCTAAAATAAAATCATTTTATTTCATTCTATCGCTTTTTTGATTTTTTTTCCTACATATATTGATACATTACCTTTTAAACTATCACGGATACATGATGTTATATATAGATATAACGCTCAAAAATCCAAATCACGGTAAACATCCCGTAATAAAATATATAAAATTCTAGTGAAAATGTTAATAAAAAAGAGAATCCAGAATAGAACTGGTACACAAACTATAAAATAGCTGAGTTTTACCTACCATTAAAACTCATATTATGTCGGGAGCCTTATTCAAGGCCTTAAATAATTTTGATTGAATGTTTTAATTTTAATAAAATTAACGCAAAGCAATATTTTACAAGACTTGTAATGCGCAAGAATTGTAATGCACCTTTGGCTAAATCAGAGTTCGTTAAGCGAATAGTATCCGACACAATGGTATAATAATTGATTAATTTGTCATTAACAAGTTTAGCATATATTCCATTGTACCTACTCATTAAGAAGGTCCTTTCCGACGCGTCGACGTACGATGCACACGTGGTTAAAAAGCTTGATGTTTCATCCAATGTGATGTTTGGAAAAAAAGCTCCGCAAAATAGGAAAGACAACGCCAGAACCTTTCGGTCTGTTTTCACCAATTTTCCGATAGTCACGAAATCACAAGATAGTGTTTTGAAATCTCATAAACGTTACCTTAGAAAATACGCGTTTTTGAAAAATTCAGAGAAAATTATAATAATAATAATGTTGGTTATTTGAAATTTTCAATACATTTACTTATTTTATATGGAAATAATTTTTCACATTTATAATTTCTGAGCATATTAACTAAGCGGCGTAAAGTGTAAAAAACGTACATTTGGAAGCTTTCCCTGGATCTGTGCATCATAGTTTTAATTTTGTACTTAGAAACCTAGATTACTGCACAAAACATCTGTTAACCATTATATTTGAATAAAGTTTTGTTATTACGTCATAAAACGTACCAGCTCTTGTATTGAAAGTACAACGGGTTGGCCGACGCAATAAATGTGATAGTTTACCTATGTGTATAGATACTTACTCAAAGTTAGACGGCAGAAGGTATAGTTTACAATGATATGCGATATACAGTGGTACATTGTAGGTCTGTTGAGGTGCGATAACTGCGAGCCTCATTTTATCATCGAAGGGGTTTGTCAGAGCGCCGATGAGGTCTGCGCCGATAGCTTGCAAGTCTTTAGCATTATAGAAAAGTTCCAAAGCGTAGGACGTCTCGTTCCGGACCTAGTAAATAAAGATTATTCAATTATACCGTATTTAAAAAAAAAAAAAAAAGATTACTGTTAGTTTAGGTTAGAGAAGTAAACTATTTTGATTTGTAAAATTAACAACAACAACCGCTTAGGACATTAGTAATAGCAAACGGTAAATTTGATTTTCCCTTTTTTCCAATTGTAAAGTCATAGATAAATATACAAAATTAAAGTTAGAAGAACAAAACAACTTCTTACTTGTAAAGGCGATCTAACGACGATCTTTTTGACATTATACTTAGAAGTCCTTTCAACAGCAATGTAGTATCGTGTCGAATTTTTACTGGGATGTAGCACGTGTAGTTTCGATACAGTTCGTTGTGGGCATAGGATCTGAAAATACATTAGATGTATTGAACATTTTCACATAAGATTTTTTTCGCCATCTAGCCTCAAACTAATCATCGTTTGTCTTATATGGGAAAGAGATATTTGAAAGTTTTTCTACTTCTAGACTATCCAAAAACGAGTGTGTTATTTTTTTCTATGTTCTGAATGTAGTTTCTGTCTGTCTGTTATGTATCTCATCGCATGTTTTAAATCATATCCCATTTCTTCACTGTCACTGTCATCTTTTGATTTTCCTTTTTTGCTGATCTTTTCCTCCCTTTCTTTCTTTCTTTCTTTCTCTCTCTCTCTCTCTCTCTCTCTCTCTATCTTGGTCTACTCACAGTGAGATGGTCCAAATCATGCAGTCGCACGGTGAGAGTCAGATCTGTGAGCTTAGTGTGGAGCGCGGGAGGGGGCGGAGGCGCGCGGGGGGACCACTCTCGCGCCGCTGGGGGAGACATCTGACCACCGGGAAATCCGCCCTCGAAACTGTAGCATAACGATAAAAAACAATAATATACTAACATAAACTTACTGTAAAACCATAAGTTTAATATATTAATATATATGGTGCGGAAATCACTATTAATTCAATGTCGATGCTTTTACTTTTGAAAATAAATATTTTTCCATTTTGTTTTTTATTTAATTTTAATAAATAGCGGGTCACGACTAATAATAATTGAATTGATTGATAAATAAATAATAAAAGATTATCTCACCAGTCCCACTCGTCGGTAATGTCAGTCATCTCTGGTTTTTGCTTTTCCTCGGCTTCATCTAAAATATCTGCAGATGACGTATCGCAACCTGATAAATACAAAAAATAAACTTACTTTAGGTGCACAAGGATTCCATTTGTTGTTCTACTTTTGCTCTTATAGTTTGGACTACACCCTGTTATCTCTAATACTATATCTCTAAACTTTAGTTCAGTTTGGCATTGGCTATGAATTGGGTTGTGCGTTTTTAGACTTCCGTACTAAGGCTGCGGGAGCTTATTCGGGAAACTACGGTATCTGTCTGTCTGTCCTACACTTAAACAGCTGTATCTATATATATAGCTGTATATATTGTTTTGAAAGGTAATAGATAAAGGTCCCAAAGTTGGAAAGATTCTACGGTTTACTTTGATGTAAATCAACAAATACTATAAACTGGTAAATTTCGAGACTAGCTTGCGAGGATCGTTTTTGAAAAAAATTAAATTACTGTGAAAGATAAAACCTCTTTGTTGATTCCACAAAACCAAAAAAAAAAAAAAATGACAAGTGAACGTTTCGCATGATAAGGCTGTAAGTTTTCGAAAAAATATAAAATAAAATAAATAAATGATGAGGATGAGCCATCATCATAAATGTTGACGACATTTTCAACATTTCAACCTACAAATACTATTATTCTAAGCTATTATTATTATTCTTCTATCAACATATATCACATATTTTTTTAATATGAAATATATCTAATACTGACCACCAACTCGCCTGATGTTAAACGACGGTGTGGCCGAAGATGGAACTCGTTGATCTTAAATATTCATTCTAGCCTTTAAACGTTCAAGGAAACAGGGAAAGTAGCAGGGTTTCTGTGCAATACTCATTTAAAACGTGTATAAGCTATCTGAATTTGAAAATAAATTAAGTTACCATCAGTGGATCACGTAGGATTGGTTCTTTTTTGTTATCGGCTAAACTACCTTACTAACTTAAAATGAATAAATAATAATGGACTGTTGACCAATAAGAACTAAGCAATGGACATGGCCATGGTCATGGTTGCCTGGAAGAGATCGCTCTAAGCGATAAGGCCGCCAATTAAAACCCTAGCCCTAAGTACTTAATGTTATCTTTAATTTTTTGTCATCATGTGGTTTTTAATAAAGTGTTCTCTCTATCTATCTATCTAACTAATTACTTTGGAAATGGAAAGCCTAATCATCTACTCTATCTAATCATTACTAATTGAACTTACCTGGCGTGCTGGGTCGGCTAGTATCCACATCGTAATCCGCGATGGCGATCACTCTATCGTTCCCGGCCAAGTCAGTCTCGGCTTTAGTCTTCAGGTGAACCGTGGATCCAGGGCCTGAAAAATAATATAATGGTGAATTTCTTTGAAGTTAATAAATTGCTTTAAAATAATTCACATATACATTTGACCAACCTGAAGTATTTCTAAATTTCGTCAAGATTGTTTCAACAATTCTTCAGAAAAAAGTTACAGACCAAAATGTTACAACTGATATTTTTTTAGGTTTCGACAAATAAAAAACCTTTATTATGTAAACGAGATGATAACAAAGATCCACCACTTTTTATCAGGTATGCTGTGGTCAGTGGCATGGCATCTAACCACAGCGTACCCACATGAATAAAAACCTTACCAATATCGTTAATAAGCTGCAGGCCGCTCTCCGCCGCCACTATGGCAGTGACAGCAGCAGTGCGGTCGGTGCTGGCTGCAGACAACGCCAGCAGCACTCTAGCTGCAGCGGGCGTGACCGTAATATTCAGCATGTCTCGGGCTTCTAGCAGAATGTACGTGCAGAGACGCTCGGCGAAGCTTTCAGTCTCTAAGCCAGAGTCTATAGAGTCCTCGTGGACGGGATCCTGGGCAAACAAAATATTGAAAGTCTTTATGAGTGTTTTATGTACTTTTTTACTGCTGGGCGTAAGTCTGTCCCATTTTTATTCGTTCTTAATCAGAACAAACACAATCTAACATTTTTAAACAACGACCACATAACCCCAGTTAGTTAGGTAACTTGGATGTCGGGATTCATTCCTCGTGAAGACGAATTTAAAATTAGTTCATAAATATAACAATAATTCAGCATATAAATGACCTTTTAACTGCCCGATCAGGCAAGGCACAGACCCACCCTACATCAGTAACACCATATTGTAATTTTAATCATCAATATCTTACGCTTTAATTCCAAGACTTCACTGCATCCTGCTCTTTGCCTGATCTTGAGACAGATGTGTGTGCGAACGTTTTTTTTTTACATTCGATAAATCTATAGTAAAATTAATGGGACGTGCCCAAAATGTCAAAGAGCTTATCTTACTTGCAAAGTGACAGTCCTATGCTCGTCCTTCTTGCTCTTGGAGTCTCCATCGATGAAGGTGACTGCTTTATCATTTTCCACGTCGTCAGGCTCGGCCTCGCTTGCAGGAGCGGACGAATCTTCATCGTTGCTTTGTTCTTCGGCACTCGAATCGCTGAAAAAAATTTAGGAATATTTCTATAGAATTTAGTGAATTACGTGTAAATTTGTAAAAAAGTATTACTTAGTTTGATTGAAATAATTCTCTGATCACTGATTTTCATGAGCTCACAGTCTCAATTTTTAAGTGAGTAGCCTATTCTAATGATTTTGCGAAAAGATCTCGCTCAAGTGTAGTTCAAAAATTCAATTCATAATAATCAAGTTGAGGTTCCCTACGGTTTGTGAAATTCCCAAAGATTACGTAAGACTTTGAACCAAATGTTGGTCAAAATTCTGAATGACACTAGATTATTCTGAATAAATGCTGACACTCAGCCTGGTTTTTGTTTTATATACAACCTCTTAGCAGTTATAAGTGATCTATAGTAATTACTCACTCAGTAAAGAGATGCCCAATAGCAGTAGTGAGTTTGTCCATAAGTCTGTTCTCGTTGTCTGAATCAGACTCATCCATCTCTAGCCCTTCCAGGAACGCCATGCTTCCCGTACTAAGTTCCACGTTCATACGGCTCTCGCGTCCCACAGGGTTCCTTAGAAAATCATTAATATTAAATAACTTAGTTTGTCAAATACGCAATGGAATTAAATATAAACAAAACCTAATATAAATTATGGAAACGGAGAACGGAAAACAAGCTGAAATTACAATGTTTTGCAAAGTATAAAAGTGAGTCTCTTTTATTATTATTAACCTGTACTGTCCCATTGCTGGGCAAAGATTTCCCTCATTTCCCTCCACAAGTCACGGTCCTGCACCATCTGCTGCCAATCTTTTTGGAATTGATCAAGATCGTCACGCCAGCGTTTCCTAGGTCGGCCTGAACAGTATACTTAACTATTTTTTTTTTATCAGAAAAATATTTGATAAAACATATTACAGCTAATTTTTGTGAATAACTGGGATCAGAATTAATAGAAATAATTTTCATCATACACTTATGTATTTTGGTCCTTACTCCTTCGAGCCGGATAGGACTTAGATTTTTGGATTTGACTTAACTTGGATTACACCTTGGATGTAGTAGAGTTATATGGTTAGCTCTCTTCACTTCATTATCGTCTGCACGTAATTTATAGGTATTTATAGTACACGCTCAGTAAAAATCTAGTCCAGGTAGCTCATAGGAGGTATGCTTACTTGATGAAAGTCATCTCGTTGTCTGTGTCACACTCGTCTGCAGAGGTCTCAGATTCAAATTCGTTGCGCGTGCGCGTGCGTTTGGAATGATCTGATGCGACGGAAGTATCGCATTCAGTTTCCGGCGCTGAGCTCTCGGACCGAGATGACATAGGGTACGATTTAGCCTGTCGTAGAAAGATCAAATTGATTAAAATTATGTACACTTACTTACAAACTAAACTATGAATTCGATCTTTACCACAAATATACATATAATTGAGGAAGCGCAAACGAACTTACGTAACGAAATCAAAAATTACAAAACGCGTAAGTTGAGTGTCGAAGATAATGAACTAAGTATAACTAATGCCTTAGTTAGAGTATATACAATTAAACATTGTGTATTTTGCGTCACTTTCTTATATAAGTTTGCTAAGAAGAAAACTTAAAAACCGTTGATCCTAACCTATTGTACTATCGTTAATGTTTATTTTTTATTATTAAGTTTCTAGTTCGATATACAATTAAGTCATATTCTGCATATCATCATCATCATCATCTCAGCCATAAGAAGTCCACTGTTGGACATAGGCCTCCCCCATGGATTTCCAAAAAGACCGATTGGAAGCGGCTTGCATCCAGCGTCTTCCCGCCACTTGTATGAGGTCGTCTGTCCATCTCGTGGCTGGTCTTCCTACGCTGCGCTTGCCGGTACGTGGTCTCCACTCGAGAACCTTTCGGCCCCATCAGCCATCAGTTCTACGCGCTATGTGCCCTGCCCACTGCCACTTCAACTTGCTAATCCGCTGTGCTATATCGGTGACTTTTGTACGTCCACGTATCTCTTCATTTCTGATTCGATCTCGTAGAGAGACTCCGAGCATAGCCCTCTCCATAGCTCGTTGCGTGACCTTAAGCTTCCTTATAAGGCCCATAGTTAGGGACCACGTTTCAGTGCCGTATGTCATCACTGGTAACACTCACTGGTTGTATACTTTCGACTTGAGGGACTGGGGAATATTGGACGAGAAGACGCTTTTAAGTTCCCCGAACGCTGCCCAGCCGAGTTGGATACGACGATTGACCTCCCTCGTAAAGTTGGACCTGCCTAATCGGACCGTCTGTCCTAGGTAGACGTATTCGTCAACAACTTCAAGAGTGAAGTTCCCCACAGATATTGGGGTGGGCACTACATGGGCGTTCGACATAACCTTCGTTTTGTCCATGTTCATTTTGAGGCCCACCCGTTGGGAAACTCTATTGAGGTCTTCGAGCATCGTACTGAGCTCTTCCATCGACTTTGCCATGACTACTATATTGTCGCCAAACCGAAGGTGAGCTTGATTCTGCATATATTTTGTTCAAATTTCCAGTTTTAAAAAAATAAGAAAAATCTAGTACACTTATTTTATCGTCGTAAGGTCATTTTGAATCAGGTTTGAATGAATTAAGGTCAGAATGAACGATTGTATAATTTAGTTAATTATGATACCTGAAATACAGTAGCAGAAATCTCCCAAGGTTTGTACACGTTTTCGTTAACAACCACGGGTTCTATGAGCGGTTCCCATGCGTCCACTCGTTCGTTGTAGCACGACGCCTGCGCGGTGAGGGCGGCGGTGCCATGCAGTTGCCGCGACCAGTCATGGAGAGTCACCTCACCTGATAACTGGGGGGAGTAATAAAGTTATAAGAAAAACTATCGCTGTAAAAAATTCTTAAGTTTCATTTCGAGGCAGGTTAAGCATTTTGTTAGCTGAAATAAATATTTTTATGAACCTAACTGAACTAACAAAATTGTCCCACTGTTGGACAAATGTCTCTCCCACTTCTCTCTATAATAATTAATAAATCGTTCAATATAATTAACTGTTATAGCTAAGGTTTGGCATATTAGGTAAGTATACAAAGGTTGAAAGAAGATCTGGTTTTCCAGTGAAGCTGCCGGAATATGCCATTAGTTTTACAAAAAAATGGACGAAATATAATTTTTTACTAAACTTGGGGAAATAACAAAAGGTTCAAGTTTGTCCGGTCAATATATCAAAATCATTATTTTTTACCCGTCTTACCTTCAACATAAGAACTGGCACCCTGGTTGACTGCTCAATCTCAAAAATAATCCTGACTTTAGGCACCATCATGACAAAAGTCTCAGTAGGTTTCACCACGGGGTATTTCGGAGGTACGTAGCTATCTTCAGGGTTAAGGATAGGGACTGTTGGAGCCTGCGCCAGTTTCTTTGGAGACCAGAGGTCTTCTTCGTGCCTTTCTGGCCGTGGGTAGTGGTTGTTGAAATTGAAAGGCTCTCTTTCTTCTGGCATTGTTAGCTCGGATGATATTTCGTCGATTATGTCTGAAGTAAGAAACAATCATATTTAATTGATATAGTCGGCAAAATTCTAGAAGGCACAGATAGTATGGCCACGAGAAGAGGAAGCCTTAATATACTTAGATAACTTAGCACTTCAGCTTTACTAACTACACGCAAATCTAAAATATTTGTAGTGCTATAGAACGAAAAAAGTCTCGGCTAGCTATCGAAGACAAAGGAAAATAGCAAAAACGATGAAGGATGGCCTCACGACAATACAGCAAAACAGTTCAAGAGGTTCAACCTCATAGGATGACCGAATAAGAGAGAGAAAAAACTGGTATTTAATTTGGCAATTTTTTTACCCTTGTTTCGTACATATCATAAATTCAAAACTTTAATTCATTATTGAAATGGCAAAACATATTTCAAATATAATAAGGCCCTGCTCACCAACAACGGTATGCACCGTAGTAGCAGCGATATGCATTTCAATTTCCGACACGGACATTTTCACTCGAACGCCATCTTCCACGTTTTTGAACGACTTGCAGAACTCCAAATCACAGGGCTTTAGTACTAACTGAGGAGGTAGATTCTTCAGCTTAGATTGCAGCTTTGACATCACCTAGAAGGAAAAAGTGGATAAAATAAGAATTCAACATCATTTTGCAAATAACTTGTATTATATTATCTTCTTGGGGCAAATAAGCACTGTGAATAAACACATTAGTAATTTATAGTAAAATGAAAATCTTGTAGCATCCATGTGGCGAGCTAGTCAAGGAGGTTTGAAGCGGTAGCAATGCGTTACAATTTCCTTAACCACTTTCTATAAAATAGAAAGACACGAAAAATGCAATAAATAAGATTCAACGGACATAAGCAACTCTGAACAGCAATACATCTTTACTAGCACTTTTTTACCTGCAGTAGTACATATAAACCTTAACAGCAACTTACATAACAATGCAGGATACTTGCTGTAAAATTCCATAAATTCACTTACTTGAAGTCCAGCCAATGATACCACGAGACTCTCGCAACCCGAATGGAACGAGTAGTCAAGAAGCAGCTCAGTGCGCAACAGAAGCGCGTGGCCGTCCGACTTAGTGAGGTCGGTGAACAGCATGATCTCCGGCTGTCGGAACTGGATTGAGATGGCCAGCCCAGGAGGCTCCTCGGAGAGAGATGCTCCTGGGGAACAAAAACTTGATATTTCATATAATATAATATACAGCCGTGCCAGAGTGTACGCACGTCCTAACAGAAAATCCTCCCAAAAATGCCTCGTTTGCCTGTTTATTTGCTAGCGCACGATTTTATCTTACTTTTTTTGTAATTAATTAATTTAATTAATTAATTTGTACGGGCGCGAGCAAACTTTGCATCGCTATAAGTGTTGAACGCAACCCTGTAGAACCATTTTTATACGTTCCAATGTAAAAAAAATAAAGCTAGTATTTACAAACAAAACATAGCAACAAAATGAATGACATAGACATAATTTATTATGAGAAAAACATAGATAGAAATAATGACACAGTAAGTTTCGGGTTATATTATTTTCACATTGTCGAGTAGATGATTCGTACACCGTCTCGTTTGTATTTATTTTTTGACACAGACCTCGCTTCACTTAGATAAACCGCTTAGATAAAAATTCAGAGGGGCAACGTGTTTGATCAAAGATGATAATTGAGGCCGAAAAATACGCAAAAGATCTACAAAGCCATCGTGGCCAAGTACCGGATCATCTATAGTCAATGACAAAGAGATTCAATGACCTGTGGAGTAATATCCGCTGGTAGAGTCACTGGTGCTAGGCGGGCGGGTAGCGCGGTTGTTGTTCCCGGGCTTGCAGGCCAGCTCGCCTACGTAGCCGTGATTCACCACACCGCCATCCATCGTCTTTTCACCTTAAAATGTACCAGATAATTAACAAGGAGAGTCAATGGCAAGCTGGTAGGTATACTATTTGTATACCACTTCATTTCAATAGTAATGTGGACTTAAGTACCAACTAAGTTAAGGCAAGTTTCCTAGGCAGCCTAGTCGGGAGACCGTCTGACTTGCGATCCGCCGGTCCTGGGTTCGAATCCCGCGGCACGCACCTCTGTCTTTTTGAAGTTATGTGCGTATTTTTGATTACCGCCAACTTTAAACGGCGAAGGAAAACATCGTGAGGAAACCTACATGTCTGAGAGTTCTCAATGATCTTGAAGATGTGTGATGTCTGCCAACCCGCACTTGGCCAGAGTGGCAGACTATGCCCTTACCCTTCTCACAATGAAAAGATGGCCCGTACCCAGCAGTGGGACAGTTTGTACAAACAGGGCTGATAAAAAATAGTACCACCTCATACTAGTGGATACATTTATCTTATCACAATAGGTGCGATCTGCTCGTATGACCAACTCAGCAAAAATATTCGCCGGACTCCCAACACTACTTGAATGTCTGTCTAAGCCCACTCATATATCCAATTATCAAACTTCGCGATATAACAGTTGCAAGAATAAGGCAACGCGAATTTTTTTATACAGTTATAGTTTTGCACTGATCGCAAACACATCTACGATGGACAAGAATTATTTAGAAGAAACCGATTTATTTGTGTTTTAATTCCACTCAGAATATATTTCTCGGATCTCTTTGAGTAATAATTACCAAGAATAGTCATCTTATTTTCATGAGGTGCGTCACCTGGCATGGCATCCAGTAGACTTCTAGCCAGCTGCAGCAAGAAAGGTAGTGCCAAGTTAAGCCTTGTGCGATCCACTCGTACGTCCAGTTGTCGAGCTTTTGCCCCCGTCACGCGGAGGCTCGCGTCGATTAGCGGAGGCCGACGGACGGAAATGCCGACAGACGCACGGCTTGAACCTCCTTGCGATTGGAAGATTCTAAACGACGAAGAAAATATAATTATTACTAGCCTATCTTTTCCCACAGTATAATTTACATAATTTTATGACCTAAAATCCGTTAAAATTTGTTTCATTTCAACAATCGCGAAAACCTTAGAAAATAAAGTTACTTTTTAGAGCATACAGCATTTATCACAAATAACCTCTTAAATAGGTTCCATCGCCTTGATTTGACCACCAGAACCACCATTTTCTCACTGATAAGCGGCAATGTAGCCGAGTAGTAAAAACCGACCTAGTAGATAACACTTCCTCTCTTCATCTTCAAAAAAGCTAAGAGCTACTTCCCACTAGTTCAACCATTGAATTAGTAGAAATTAGCTACACGGGTCACAAACAGTATCGAAGCTCTACTTCGAAATCTAGTTCCTTGGTCACCCTAGTTCATCCTTGTTCATGCATTTTGGCTCAGATTTTATGACATAGACTATAATTCAAGCACGAACCTTAAGGAACTCCAAAATGGCCAGGTGTTCTTACCTCTTAATGACGATCCCAGGGTCTGGCCTGATATCTTCCACCAGCAAACTCTGCAGACTGGCTTTCACCTCCATACTTCCATCAGAGCAGTAATCCAGTTGTATTGTAGTCTCTCCAGCTGTCAACTTGGCTAGGCCATGATTTAGATCGCGAACAGGAGAGCTAAGGACTTCATCCATATCTGAGAAAAGTTTCAGCTCCACGCCTTCTAGTGTAAACCTGGAAATATTAACTCATAATTATTAAATAGAGGCTACAAAAGTTTATAACTTTTGTATCTATCTTTTAGAAATACACAGATAATAAAAATTTCTTTGTGGAAACATGCTGAAATTAACACTCATAGGAACTAAACCTAGCTTCTATTGTAGTTTACAAAACTGTGGTCTTTTGCGACCTTTATTTCAGGCAGACATTATATATATTTATGACAGGCCTCATGGCTCAGTGGTAGTACGATTGCCTCTTGAGCAAATTGTAGGTCGTAGGTTCGATCCCCACTCAGCGCAAACATTTGTGTAATGAGCATGGATGTTTGTTCTGT
Source organism: Lycia hirtaria (assembly GCA_947563715.1). Classification (NCBI taxonomy): domain Eukaryota; kingdom Metazoa; phylum Arthropoda; class Insecta; order Lepidoptera; family Geometridae; genus Lycia; species Lycia hirtaria. Next base: position 8,135,035 of record OX387375.1, on the reverse strand, counting down.
GTCAGGGTGTTTCTATGTATCATAAATATGTATTTACTAAAAAAAAGTATATATGTATTCTATCAACCATCTAGTTTCCATAGTATAAGCTTTGCTTAGTTTGGGCTAGACGGTGTTGTGTGAAATGTCCACCAATATTTATTTATTTAAATTTGTGTTTGTACGTGTGTAAAGTCTACAAAATTTTAAATCACTATAATATTTCATGCATATACCTGAGAGTAGCCTCCTTTCTAATAGGTTCCCCTTGCGCGAAGAACGCTTGTAATTTCTTGACTGTTGTGTCAGATTGTTGAACTTCTACTGGTGAACTCGGCACTATGCTTCCTGGAACAAAAAGCTGTAGTAAAAAAGTTTGAAGTAAAAAAACAAAGCAAAGTAAAAATTCCAGTAACCTAACTAGAGTACCAAAGAAGGCTGAATGTTAGACTAAAATCTAGGACCGAGTTGTATGTTATGAAAAATTACAATAGAATAGAAATAATGCAGCGACATATAGACTCTGATACTTATTCAGTGCTATGTGTCACATATTTATTGATAGATACTAATACATCTCTCTATGCCATTGACTTATATCATAGGTAGTATAATATAAGAGGATAGTTTAGGAACATTATCCATTAATCACGAAGGTTCGACAGGGTTTCGAAGAACCTCCGAGTTCAGGAAGAACCTCGAAACATTAAATTGCTAAAAATACAGTTAGTTTAGGAACATTATCCATTAATCACGAAGGTTCGACAGGGTTTCGAAGAACCTCCGAGTTCAGGAAGAACCTCGAAACATTAAATTGCTAAAAATACAGTTCAGTTAGACTTTACATCAATCAGTAAATAAGCCAGTTAGTTGCACCAATAGATCTAGGATAAGTAATAAACACTTCCGAGTTCTATAGACTCACCAATATAATGCTCCTCGCTAAAGTTATCACTCCAAACAGCCAGCATGGTAGCCAGGTCCTTCTGGCCGATGTTGACGAGCAGTTCGTCCATGATAACATCAGCTGAACATGCCAGTAGTTCGCGGTACGCGCTGCTATTGCAGAATTGCTGGTAGCATACGGCACGTTTCACGTCGCAGCGGATGCAGATGGGCTCGAGGATCGGTTCCTGGACATTATAATGGAATAATCCTGAGGTGTGTATTAGACAATAACGCAGACGATACTACGCTTGAATCGATGAAATCGAATGTCGATAAAATGATGCATGGAAAAAATAATGAATTTATCATTCGTGTATGTAGTTTACAAAACAACAAATGTACATTTGATTACTAAAACATAACATATGACTGTTGTGCCTATAAGCATGCTCGCGAGGTTCACCACTCGTAAAACCTTAGGAATCGTGTGGTTTTGATGACGCAACTTACCTGGACTTCCAAAGTACCAGCCAAGGTCATGACAGCTCGACAAAAGGTAATGTTCACCAACTTTACGAGAATGTTGTCGATGATAGGGTTCTGGATAGGACTGGTCACTTCTTGATTGGCGTTCAAGGGTTTGAAGAAATTCTCTATCGTCAAGTCACCTGCAAATTTTTATATCATAAAGCAAGGTCAATATAAGACAATAGTACAAACTGCAATAAAATTATTTGAATTTGAATTTGAATAGCCAATGGCTGGACATGAAAAGATGAAGGCGAAAGGCCCTCGTTCAGCATTGTATATGTGGGCTAATGTTGATTGATTGATTTGTTCCTTATCCACACAGATAGACGATTTTTTACAAGGGCATAGTTTAAACACCAGAAAAGAAAAGAAATTGATAAAAGGCACCAACGAGCGCTGCTAGTTTATACTAAAGTAGTAAATTAAAATCTCTTACCCATATTGAGGACTAGCAAATTAGGTGAAGAAGGTTTCTGAGGTAATAGAAGTACTGGAGCATGGATCTAAAATAAGAACAACACATTTTACAAATGCCAACGATCACTTATTTTAATGTTACAGTAGGGTCAATTTAATAGGTCACATTGCAATTGGATTTTAGGTTCACAAGATTGTACCGATTGAGTTTATATACTGTAGGTATATTATATGGCCTAATATCTGTAAATGAACCTATTTCAATAAAATAAATAAAATACGTACGTCGATGACGAGGTTGAGTCGCGTACTCCAAGTGCGGAAGCCCTGCGTGTGTCGCTCGGCGGCTCGCTCAGCCGCCTGCGCCGCCTCTGCTGCCACTGAGGCCGGAATCAACGGCTCCAGGAAATGCTAGGAAAATCAAATAAATACAGACAAAATATTACTAGTATTCACCATAACTTTGGATATTTCATAATAGGAAAACAGACCGCTGAAATCGAAAAAAAAAATCATCCGCCTACTAGCACTAAGATGTTTTTTCGCAAGTATAAGTCAAGTGAGCAACACAGCGAATAGACTAGATATATTTTGATATATGAGTTGCCATTCAGTTTTTCTTATCGTATTTGAATTGACGAGACATATTTGCCTTTGGTAAAGTATCAAAGGGATGTAGCGTCAGTGCTCAAAAACGTCCGAGCTCAATGAGATCTAATTAGACCCCTTACACGATAACACATAAAAATTATTTCGATTTTCAAAATACATAATTCGAAGCGGAAAAATAGATGCCTCTAGACTTTTCAATTTAAATTAGGCTTTAGCACGGCGACATAGAGTCTTTATATAAAAATAATTATTTAAGTTCGTCGTTGTTGGTAAACGAGTATCAGTCGACCCAGGACACTATATATTCGTGAATTTTGTTTTGGACTTTACGTCCACGTGATTGAGAGTCATTGCATATTTATTACTATTATTAGGTAAGTATTAGTGTACAAATTGTGGTCAATTTTAGTATTATGTTTCAATATGTCAATAAGTGAATCTATCTAAGAGTATATTTTCTATCTATTTCTATTAGTAGTAACTACAACTGGATAAAAGCTTATCTATGATATGGGAGATTAGCATATACACACAAACATCATTTCAACTCATTCGCGTCGTGATACAGACTGTAGTCAAGTTACCTGCAGTTGGTGCAACACTGAACAGAACATGACCACATGGACTCTCCCCACGTAGATGCGTAATTCTCCATGAGCCTTCATGTTTTGTTCCGTACCATAGACTCGTGGAGCGGCACGGACATACTTTAGCTCTATTACTTTGTCTTCATCTGGCCAGATCAGCTGGAACAAGAATTTATGTATTAAAATCCAGAACAAAAAGTGCCTTCTTGTTTTTTTGGATCGTCAGGCGAGTATAATAAGCAATTTTTGCGCAGGATTTATTTTCATAGTTATTTTTGAGTAAATTTTCATCATTAGTGATTTAATTTCCAGGTCAGTGGCGGCTAAACGCTGACTGATATTAAGTTTTAGCAATAATTACCAGACTGACAGACAACCTCATACAAGTGCCTGGAAGATGCTGGATGCAAGCCACTTCCAACCGGTCTATTTGGAAATCCATGGGGGAGGCATATGTCCAGTAACGGACTTCTTGTGGCTAGGATGATGATGATGACTAGACTGACATATTCAGCGTTTGCTCAACCATTGAAGCAGTAAATTAAAACACATTAGGTACTTTAGGATAGAGCGTGGCATCAGTGAGCTCGTCGAGCTGCATGGAACTAAGGAACAGCTTGAAGATGCAGCGCTCGTTGGCTCGGAACACGCAGTCACTCTCCAGAGCGCCAAGTCGCAGCTCCAGCGCTGACCACTCCGAGTGGCATAGTTTCATGCATATTGATGATACTCTGGATGGAGCAGATACAATAATATATAGACTACGGATGTGGAATATGGAATAGGTTGATAAACTTAAAAAAATTACTTAGAGATGTCAGAAATGTAAATTTTGTGCAGATATCATAAGTTAACTCCTTCCTATCTACATAGTATACAACAAGAGGCCATGTTTTAAGTTCCCATACATTGTTATATTAACCTACGAAACCCTACATTGCGCGTGAGCCAACACGCACTTAAACGATTTTTTATCTCTTAGATAGGTCTACAGGCAAATTTTTAAGTCCATATTCTTTAAACCCAGCAATCTGAATATGAATATGTTTATGAAAGTAGTTAAATGGCTAAATAAAGTAGCAAATAATCAGTCAGTCAATGGTGATCTTCAAATTTTGAGCCTCACCTAACAGAGTAGCTAAATTTGGTGGCTCCCGAAGGCACGGGAGGGTCGTCTTCAGGCTTCATCAGATACTCCCACAAAGACTGGGTTTTCGGCACCACAACCCCTTTGAAGTTTATAGCATGCCGGCTTTGTATTCTATAAAGAGTTTCATAAAAAAAAGTAAACAAATGATACCATGACACATAAATGGTAGTACAGTGAACAGATTGGTAACCAGGGCCCTTATTCCGTATGACCATCGGCCGTATAACGTGAATTTGTCATTGTGCGTCTACAATGAAAAGTAGACTTTGGCTTCTTAAACTTAAAAGCTATTTTTTATTGTCAATGCACTCACGTCACGTACGTGAACGCGGCCGATGGTCATACGGAATAAGGGCCCAGTAAGATATCTTATTTTTGTGATTACTAACTCTCATGAGTCACCAGTTTTAATAATTCCAATATGAAACAGGTATGAATGATGATTAGTATTAGTGTCAGTTGTCTGTATCTTTCTAATCATTCTATGATTCCCAACATCAAAAATCTAGGGAGCCAAGATAGTAATTCAGAAGATACTAACTTGCAGGCGATGTATTGTAGGTACTTGACCAGCGTGTGAAGTGCAGGCGCATGCAGCACCAACGAAAGCTGGCCTGTGTCCGCCACCAAGGCCTGCTCCACTGCGTGGAAGTGGGAACGGAACTCGGGACAGTTTGCGCGGACCTGGACACAACACATTGTATGTCACATATATAAACTGTATACTAAGAGGAGCTATAACATCTTAGTGAACAATCAGTATCTTAACGAGTTTTGTAACCATTATTTAAAATCTCTAAGTGAAATGGCAATCATAAGCGACCATTTAACGAGTAGGTAGCCACAAAAAAGATAAAACGGGGTTTGACTAATTTTTCATAACTAACTTCCAGGCAACAATATGACGCTTAAAGTGTTCTGCTTTAATCGAGAAAATGGAAATAATGACGGCCAATAGCTGGGTCCGCTGAAGCGGCATGGTAGAAGCTAATGTTTCAAGGCCAAGGCCATCTTTCCTTATATTTTCCTCACGTCTTTCCACTAACCTTCCTATACAGCAGATTCAGCAGTTCCCCTCCACTAGTCAGTAGCTCGAGATACTGTCCAGTACTGCTGTGGTGCTGCTTGTCTGTCAGCAGCGCCTGAGCAACTGACAGCTGAACAGCAGGCCCGTACTCCATTAAAGCGACGTCGAGGCAAACTTTAGTGATGCTTAGCATTATGTAAGGTTTGTCTACTTGCTCAATGGAGCGAGACAGGTTGATGACAATCTCGCCTGGAGAAAAAGAGTAAGATCAATCTTTAACTGTCGTCGTTGGTCGTTTCGTAAAGATTTATCGTTTTAATTAATATATCGGCCTAAATAAGTTATTTTTCACTCTACAAGTTTCACGCGTACATGAGGGACCTGAATGTAAAGATCACATCTGACAGAGTGAAGTAAAAAAGCTTAGCTGCCCTACCTAATTAGTGAAGGCATGGATATGATAATAATGAAACTTAATTTCCACATTTACCAATAGGTATTGTAAATCCTCGTGAGGTAAAACAGTTTCCGATTCTATCAGACACTGACATTTTAAGGAAACAAAGATCAAAATTCACAATGACGATATAAAATACAAGTATAAGATGAAAAATTTCTACTAATTTCAGTAATTGCCCGCATGTATTAAATAATTAGACTCAAAATTATAAGGTAACTTTTTACATATCTTCCTTTGTAAAACAAACACCCAAAAAAAAATGAATCCTAATGAAATAAAATTATAGTTACTTACCAACAATAAACCTAAGTAGCGTATTGATAGTATTGCTCGGTGATACATTATCGTCGAACCCGGGCAGGTCGACGCTCCTTGCGTACACCTCCATGTCTTCATCGCTGTGTTCCGAGGATATGAACATAGAGTCCGCCTGCGTGAAGCCCAGTTTGGCTGATGTTTTGTCGTATGTTGTATCAGCGACCCTGATATACAAATAATGTTTTCAAAAAACATACCTAAAACTAAACTAAACTGCGTAATATTAGGTTTTTTTTGTTTCAATTTCTATATCATGTTCTTGATTACCTGAAACGATATTATAAATAAGGTGAAATAGACAATGTTTTCTAAGGCTTTTGTGATTACTCATTAACGCTCTAACGGGTCTGCAGTGTGTGAGTATGCACTAGATAAGCCTAATCACTACAACCATTTTGAGAATCCTCAAATATGATACCTCCTATATAATATATCAAATATACATATATCCTCCTCAAGTATGATAATAACCGCCTTTTTTTGAAGTCGGTTAAAAAAGCAACGGTCATCTCTAGTCTCACCTGTGACCACAGACGCTACAAAGTGTTCATAAAATTATATGAAATGTGTTTAATTTCGAAACGTAGGCTTAATATAAGCCAGTTGGAATATGAATGATTTTTTTAACCCCCGATCCAAAAAGAGGGGTACTATAAGCTTGACGTGTTATCTGTGTATCTGTGGCATCATACCTCTCAAACGAATGGACCGATTTAGATCTAGTTTCTTCGTTTGAAAGAGGATATTATCGAGCGTGTTCTTTAGTTATGTTTCATTAAAATCGGTTCAGCCGTTTTTAGGGGTTATTTGAAATTTCTAAACTTCTACTTGTTCTTACATTGAATAAGTACACTTACTTACATATGAGTCTTATTATCTTGATTTTTTCCAAATTATTTAGATTACAGAGACATAAGCATTGCATCTTCGAAATATTTTCAGTAATATGCAATGCTAAAGCAAAGAATGTGTTACTGGTAGAACCACTAACGCTGGTTGGTGTAAGCAATAGTATTGTTCAGTTATTTTCAAACTCCACGAGACCAACGCACATGGCTAAACTGGTAAATGCCTCCTGGTACTGACGGGGAGAGTGCGAGCTAGTGTTCCGTTAGATGTTATTACTTACTTGTTCCTACTCAGATAAGCAGCAACAATCTTCTGCCTCAACTTCACCAGGTCATTGTACCCAGGATCCCCTTCCACCCGGTCTACCTGCAGCACTGCCGCTAGTTCCGGATCTTCCGCATTTTCAGGGTAGTCCCCGGAGTCCATGAAAGAGACGGGAACTGTGGTGGGGACGGGCAGGGGAAGGTTGTCGCAAAAGTCCAGTAGATGGCAGATGATGCGGTCGGAGAGGTTAAGTTTGAAGCTTGAGAGAGAGACGTTGAGTTTGTATCTAACAAAAGAAAAGTTTCTTTTTAGTACCTGTTACTATTAAGACCATGGCAGAAGTGACTTTCTCTCACAAAATATTATAAAATGTCTTTAGCACACGTTTATCCAGAAAGATATAGGTACCTATCCATCTTACTTGTATTAAATTGAAATAGTTATACTTTTAATGGTGTTGTGTGAAATGTCCACAAATATTTATTTATTTATTATTATTTATTTTATTTTTATAAATGAGGAGTAACGTATATAATAATGATTATAGATATTTTTATGATCTCATGTCACAATCTCAGTGCACACAACTGAGATTTTCACTAGTCCGTTATTGAATAAAAGTGTCAAAGTGATTGAACATGGTCATATCCTGTAATGTGCGTAAAAATTAGGCTGCCAAGCACAGCATTAAGTACTCGCTGACATATATTCAACTTGATAACGGTAAAGTTTTCGACTTATTAGAGTGTATGTGGTTAGTGGCTAGACTATATGTAAATAACAGGGCTTGTTACCTGGGCAGTAACTTATAGTCCTTTTTGATGCTGTTTGAAAAAACTATCTGTGTCCTGATTTTCGGCACCAAATGTAACTCTGAGTCGGCGTGTCTTCGGGAATCGCGCCATGGGTCATTCCACTCGCAGAAAAGTACCTGAAACGGGCAAGGAAAATGGATTTTGAAAAACTAAAAATGAAAAATCAGAATTTCGTTTTTAAGTTTTCATTCTATGTGGGAGCCTATTCGTGAGACTAAGACTACTGTTTGTCTGTCTGTCCTACACTAAAACACCTGTATCTTTTGAACAGTAATAGATACAAGTAAAAATTTAAAAAAATTGGCAAGATTGTAGGGTTTACTTTAATGTAAATCTACAAATACTAAAACAAGTCAAGTGAGAGTCTAGCTTGCGTAAATAATTTTTGAAAAATATATTTGTGATAAAACCTTGTGGATTCCACAGAAAAAAAAGAAACGAAAACTGACAACAATTTAAAATTTTATGAAATACGTATTACGTATACGAGTACGTAATACGTATTCGCCAGTATTACCATCTGGCTGAGAATACGAATCCATCAAAAAAACTTAAAACATTTTCAGAGAATGACCATCTATTTTCCGAATCTTCCACCAGCCTTCCACGCTATGTTTTAACCCGCGACCCAAAAAGAAGAACCAAGAAAGAAGAAGAAACTGTATATTATCTGTGTATCTGTATGTGGCACCGTAGCTCTCAAACGGATAGACCGATTTCGATATAGTTAGGGTTCCGTACCTCAATAGGAAAAAACGGAACCCTTATAGGATCACTTTGTTGTCCGTCTGTCTGTCCGTCTGTCAGGGTGTCAATACCTTTATCTCGGGAATGCGTGAAGGTATCGAGTTGAAATTAAAACCATATACGTAGATCCATAGTATCTTGCTGCAGAGAGAAGAATTAAACTTCTCAGTTTTCATAAAATAAAGTTACAGCCGAATATGTCATAAAAAATGCACATTTCGACACTCACAGAGGAATCAAAACCTATGGGGTACTTCCCGTTGACCTAGAATTACGAAATTTGGCAAGAAGCATTGTGTTATAGTACACATATAGGAAGAAATCCGAAAACTGCTAATTTTTAATTTAATCACAAAATATAGGGTCTTTAAGCAAGGAAAGAGGGTCCAAATTTTAAAGTACTTTAACCGTATCATGTGGGTTATCATATGAAAGAGCTTAATTAGCACAAGCTAAAACAGGTTCTTAAATGTTTTTATGATGTATATTTTTCGATTTATCAAGTAAAATATAAAAACAAATATTATTTCCCCCTTTTATCTACTAGTTTGTACGGAACCCTCGGTGGGCGAGTCTGACTCGCCTTGTCCGGTTTTTTTTTTTTTAATCAAAATTCATAATAACTTTATTTTTTGATTGAAAGAGGATTTCATCGAGTGTTTTTAGCTATGTTTGATTAAAAACAGTTCAATATTTTTTTTGTCTGGGCTTTTTGAGATTAAAAGCTTTAAACTTATCCCTGGTGTCAGTATTCATGTCTCATGCATAGGAGTACGGAAGCCTCAGTGTGTGAGTGAAACTAGTATTTTGCCGAATTTATTTTATTCTGTTATAGATACGCACTTGACCGCCAACCCATCTGATTGAAACTGAAAAAACTGTGTGAATTAAGACAAAAGTTATTTACGAAACAATCAAAAGTTCCTCAAGAACAAAATCAGCGCGACCTTTCCCGTTACAATTATGACTGCAAAAATATTTTTGATGTCTGGAAAACTAGTATCATTTATTCAGATCCAGTAACCATTGCGAATTGACCAATCATTTAGTTACCTGTGCAGAGCATTCGGCGTGCAATCTGTCGTAGAGTTTCTCTTCCAGCTCCATACAAGTGGCGTCCTCTAACGCCAGGTTGGAAGGCTGCAAGTCAGACTTGATTACAATGCGACTTATGTCCAGGACCAATACGCGCCCAGACCTGAAATAACAAATTATTTTGTAATACCTGTAATTATTAAAATTAAAAATTAAAATTTTTAGGGTAACGTTACATTAAATGCCCATAAATATATTGAAAGTATCTAATCATAAAATCACATCAATCATCAATCAAAAACTGATGTCAGTTTACCTCACATCTGTGTGTTCCCCACAGAACAGCTATCACAGTAACAAGCGCGCTTCATCGTGGACCGCAGCGTCATTCAACTTCAGGCGAGCTGGCGGTCAGGCTCAAACATATCCGTGAATTTAAAACAAACCTTATGCCAGAGATGTCAGTTCCCCAAGAATTCTAGGACGAAACTTACTTATGTAAGCAACCATGTTCAGGCAGGACTAGACAAGGCCCCTTCACGTCTACATTAACTTGGAACATCTTCTTCCTACTAGCCGCGTATTGCAGTACGGACTTGCTGACGTGACCGGCGCGCCGAGCAACTGACGTCACTTCCTCCGCTAGTTCGTCTGACGTCATTGAGCGTGTTTGCACGAAGTTGATCAACTCTGTAAAAGCGTGCTGTGGGAAAAATGAGAAAAATGTAGAACAAACTTTTCACAAATCACTTGACGAATCTGTCAACTTTCTACAAGGTTCAATTCGGAAAATGTGCTACTGAGCTTCAAGACAAAACTACAAGAGACAATCGGATATTTGTATTTTTGGCAATTGAAACAACTTTTTAGTGAAACCTCTGGCAGAAGTTACCTCAATGTACATAATTTCCACGGGCTCCATGAGACAGCAGAGTCCATAGTCCGCCTCGCTGCCGCTAGGATTTCTCTCCAGGTCCAATGCAAGCAGATTGGTGCCAGTGAGGGCTGATCCTCTTTCGGAAGTCAAAATTGGCAGCATGTCTCCGTCAGCAGTCACACCTTCAGCTACGATGTTTTCGGCACGAGCTGATAGCTAGTAGGTGAAACTATTTTAGATAAAGTTTAGGGCATTTTTCTTATTCATGATAAGCTTAGAAATTCAAATTTAAAAGTACTACTTCTCTTTATTTATTTACAGTTTTGCAACTAAAATGCTGAAAATTGGTATATCCATACATTGGTACTTATATGATTGAAATAATGTATTTCTTTCAGATTTTAAATTCAGAGCAACCTCTGTATCTAAAAGTAATATTTGAATAAATGTAAGTTTGGAATTTTCTTTTACAATTGATCGCAAGATAAGGTATACTCGTATCATCATCATCATCATCATCATCACCTCAGCCACAAGTAGTCTACTGCTGGACACAGGCCTTCCCCATGGATTTCCAAAAAGAATGGTTGGAAGCGGCATGCATCCAGTGTCTTCCTGCCACTTATATGAGATCTTCTGTCCACCATGTAGCTGGTTTCCCTAAGCTGCTCTTGTCGGTTCGTGATCTCCACTAGAGAACTTTTCGACCCCACTGGCCGTCAGTTCCTATGTGCCCTGCCCATTGCCACTTCCACTTGATAATGTATATGTACATATGTTTAAAATCAAAACACAGTTGGTACCTTATACGCTCGGGCTGTAGGTCTGGTCTCGAGTGAGGCAAGGAACTGCGTGAGCGTGACCACCATGATCTCTTTGCTTCTATTTAGCAGCGTCAATGAACAATTGGCTAGCGTCAGGTTGAGTTTGTGCTCTGAAATGGGCAGAACAAATATAGTGGTGGATCTTAGTGGTTAGTTACTATCTAGAATACACTTGTAGCGATAACTTCTTAGTAAAAGGCACCTAAAAATTCCAATTTGAAGAAATAATGGGTATAATCGGTGAATTTTTGACATCCAATTAGCTACCCATAACATCTTCAAGTTGCAAATTTTACCAAACAAGCACGGATGTTTTGAAAACCACACAAGAGACATCGTTTTTAATAGAAAATGTATTTTGATCAAAAATCGTAATGGTTAGCGACGGTATGGTCGAGGATGAAGCTAGTATAAGGATTGCTCTAATTGAAATCAAGATTAAATTAACATTTAATGAAATATTAATGATTTACTCACTTAATATTTATGTTTCATCTAGTTATTAATTTAGTGTGTTCTTAATAAGATAGATAGATACGTACGTAAGCTGCAGCTAAACTTAAATACCGAGCGATGGCTGGCACATGCGTCAACTCGTGAACGGGTGCTGCTTGAGGGAGCTGGACTGCTCGGCGTACACACGCATGCATGTGCATGTTACTTAAGTATTAACAGTTATTAGTTAAGTATTAACGTCTTCCTCTTGTACTCTAGTTTAAAAATGTAAAGTTATATAAAAAAAATGTATTAGTTTATAAAAGGCATGGACCCTGGAGTCTGTGGTGCTTGAATTTTTCAAATAAAAAAAAATAAAAAAAACTTAAATACCAAGCCTGTCAACCATCCTAATCTAATATTATAAAAGCGAAAGTAATTCCGTCTGTCTCTCTGTCTGTTTGTTATATCTTCACATCTAAACGGCTAAGCAATCATTATGAAAATTGGCACAGATATAATCAGTAGGACCTGGAGAAGGATATAGATAATATTTTATCATCATCGTCACCGTTTTTCATCACTAGGTGGGTGAAACCGCGGTACGGTACTAGTAATGAACAAAAGCAAACGATAACATAACAAATAGAAAATTTGTATGTATAGCAAACGATAACATAACAAATAGAAAATTTGTATGATGAGCATGATTTAAAAAAAGCTGTTATTTTCTTAAATAACTGATTTAATTCTTAAAACCACCCACTCACCTATATACTGCTTCGACTTGTCCTGTCGCGGCGCCCCCTCTACATATCCAATCAGCTCGCAAACTTTCCTTCGTTCTGGGCTAGAGAGGTGGCTCCATAGAGTCCTGCTCCTCTCAGTCTTCACGCACAGCTCCACATGACTCTGGTCTTCTACCTCCCCGGGAGACAACGGTTTCCACCAGTCAAACTCGGTTTCAACCACTTCTATACGCTCTGGCTCTTGGGTGAGGAGCTGGAACGATTCCATCAAGCCTTACAGTAGTTTGAAGGCCGTCTAGCGATAAAAATACGGCAAACGAAAACTACATTTTATGGTCTCAGCTCAGTTATAGCTCAGAAAACATAAAAAAAAAAGTGAAAGTACTATTTTTTGGCAGTTATTCATGCCAGTCAAGTATTACAGTATTCCGCATTTGAAGGCAAGATTACCAACGATTTATTTTTTAATATCTTAGTGTAATACGCGTAGTGCGTTGCATCAAAGAGTTTTAATCTATATTCGATATGTTTTGCACACTAAAGAATCTACAAATGTATAGACAGTTCAAAAATTACACACATCCGACGGACTTGAACTCGCATATCTCGATTTGTATTTGGGAGCCTTTACTATTTTGGCCACGCGTTACGGAGCTATCACTTGGGATGGTCGAAACTTTCAAACAGTCTTTTTTGCTTAAACTAAACAAGCGTTGGTGGCGCCACCTGTAACATACGCTTCAAGCATGCAATTACTCAGCCTGACCCTTTACAGGTTCGTCGGATGTGTGTAATTTTTTAACTGTCTATAAATTTGTAAAGTTTTAATCTGATGAATTCCAGAGCTCTGGGTGTAGTTGCGTAAAATTAGAATAGTTACTTTGAAACGTCTTAAAATTGCAATATTATTTATCTCCCAAAATTCCTACACCTCAGCTAAAGCGTCCTCCAAGATTAACCAATCGAGATGAAATATACAAAAATCGCCACGCTAATCACTATAGATCATCAAGTACATCTAAATCCATACATCTTGAATCCAGATATTAGATTTCCAAGAAAGACATTACAGAGATATTGAAACAACTTACCTCAAACTTGGCTTGTTCTCTGGCAATGACCACAGATATGATCGGTAGACTGTCCTCGCACTTCTGTAGATCCAGTTTCAACTCCGTATCATTAGGACTCCTGCAAAAAATTTATACAAACCAACCAACCAAATGCAAGTACCAACTGAGCAATGCTAGATATTTCTATGGCTTACCTCAAAGTAGACTTATAGGTCTGTTTATAAACGTTATAGTTCTCACGATGCTTCTTGATAGCTGCCCAGGTGTAAGGCCGCACTCGTTGTTCCACCACCACGTTGTAAGCGTAGCGCCACCAGAGCCTGGCGTCGCGGGCCACCGGACCGCCCGGATGCAAGTGACGGTACTTTCTGCAACATTTATTTTTATAAATATTTAGTGCAACAGAAATAAAATATCGGGCATAAACAAATAGCATGCTACGCCAGAGTTACCTACGTGTTAAAATGGCGTATTCTAAAAAGTTGAGCGTGAGAGTCATTGTCAGAACGTAGTTGGAGTAACTCCGATGCTGAATCCAAATCAACAAGAGGATTATTTTTATGAATCTCTAGTCTCGCAGGTAAGTACCTAGTTAGAAAAACTTCTATTAAAAAAAATAGGAGCTACCTGTCTGAAGAGCTGTAAAATTTGTTTGACTCTATCTGTTTAAAATCAACAACTAACTTACCTGTTCAGCTTGATCCTCGCGAAAGAAGCCAGCAAATTATCAATAGAGAGGTATTGCCTTCGAGACAACTGGAGTGCGCAGTCGTGGATGACTGCGTCTACCAACAGTCGTGGTACGCGCGCTTCGCCCGACCGGTTGATCAGGACTTTTACCTTGCATGATACTGGCTTCACCACTGCAATAAAACCATTTCGATTAAAATATGAGTGGGAAATTATGAAACACTAAATATACAATACGATTTTTTTTTACACATATAGGTATATTAAGTGATAAATTGGATACGTACTCAAAAACCATCTACTGAAATGCATCTTAACATTATTTTTTTGGATTTCGGTAAAACTAGGGTACAACATTTTTCTGGAATAAGTAATGGTAAAATTCAGATATCAATCATTAACAGCTTTTAAGATTTGTATTAACAAGTAAGTTACTTGTTGCATGGACATAAATGATGCATAGATGTCTATAAAAGACAAGAAAAAAGATCACCCGGATGCAGTTCATCCAAAATTATAGTAAAAAAAAACTGAAAAAACTGATTTCAAAATACGCAATCCCTTTACTTGAATGATTTTTTTTCACATAATTTCAGGAAGACCGACTCTAAATAAAGAAACATTGACTTACAGAACTGGAAGTCCTCTCGATGCATAGAGAACTTGTCCAACCCAGTGAGCATGTAATGCTTCCAGTTGTAATACTGCATGGGCGTAATGTGCGCTGTCTCGGCGTCATCTAGTGCGGTCGCCGTCGGGTTCCAGTACACGGAGAGAGATTCCACTCGCATGAGCTGGTACACTGTGGATGCGTTTGCAGGAGTGACTGCGGGCTTCCATTTGCTGAAACGTGGAATAGAATTAGAGTAGTCGTACGTGCCGAAGTGCGACCACGCTATTAGAGTCTGTTACTAGTTAAGCCATCGTCCGTCTCGCGCATATCAACATTTTTGAACATATAAAATTACTGAATGAATTATAAAAAAAATACTTTACTTTAAATATCCCGCAAAAAACGAGCAACAATGAAGATACTAATGAAAGTGGACGAAGCGAAAGACGTGCATCAAGATCGTAGCAAGTGGAAAGTTATAGTATCTGCCTATACCATTGATTATATGTAGGTATTCACCTATGTATAATAAATATTTGGATTGATTTTTATTATAACGCTATTAAACATACAATGAAACCCTTCTCACAATGAGAAGATGGCCCGTTCTCAGCAGTGGGACAGTTTGTACAAACAGGGCTGATAAAAAAAAACATACAATATAATAACAATATTACAATATTTGTGGCAAAAACATAATTTTGTGACCTATTTTGTGTGTATGATTTTTTATTTTCTGTGTTTTTGTTACAATAAAATTATGTCTATGTCTATGTCTATGTCTATATAGGGACACGTTTTTGTTTTGTACCGACATTGAATAAGTATTTCTACAACTTCAGTGACTCACCTATTAGTCGTCTCAATAGACAGACTGGCCAAACAGAGTCCGCACGCCAGCGGTCCATCCTTCGAACTAATCGAATCCTCATATCTCACGTGGACGTTCCTCACGTAAATCTGAATATTGTTTACTATCGCCGTGAATAAATTCTCGAAAAAATTCTGCGGGCCTTTTAGTATCTCGCTCTCTGCTTCCAAATCTTGTAAAATCTTCCTTTTGGCGGCTCTGGTTAGACGCCTCTCTCGTTCAGGATCGAAGTAAGAATTCGATATAGCTGGGCCCACTAGAAGAAGCACATCTTCGATGTTGACAATGACTGGCTGGGTATAGAGACCGCTCCAAGGGATTTGGAGACTAATCCGACCGATGGTGCCGATTTTCACGTCTATGGGGAGGTCCAGCTCATACTGTAAACAAATGTTCACTAAACAAACACAAAAACTAAAATAGTAAGGAGTAAAAAATTAAAATGAGTGGCCAACGGACATGGCTTGGAGACAAACAGTGACAAACATAAGCAGAGGTAAAATCGAAAGAAGAATTTGACTTCAGACCCGCAAACTTAATTAATGTTCAACAGGCGCATTGTACCTCATTAAGCTTATTATTATTATTACAAAATTAGTAGGATTTCTCAATCGATTAACACATCGAGAAAAGAGTTCATGTATAGAAGAAATCTCCAATCTTCAATGTCAGTTTAAAATAATCATAGCCCAGTTAGTTTTTTATAGTTCAGTCGAAATTGTTTTAGAAAGACACAAATAAGATTTGTGACAACATAAAAGACAACTAAGAATATTGTTATTTAAATGAAAGTACTGGTGTTTTGTAATTGACTGACATTTGACACAATTTCAAAATGATAATAGAAAATCAAATTCTGTTTTTTGTTTTTTTTTTATTAGTTACCTTTACACGCTCAAATGGCTGAACCGATCGTTATAAAATTTTGTATAGAGATAGCTGTGAACCTGGAGACGGACATACGCTACTTATCATCATCATCACCGTTTTTCATAACTATGCGGGTGAAACCGCGGAACGCAGCTAGTTTATAAATCGGAGATTATTGTGAATTAATGTTTTTTGGGTATTTTCCAATTATAATTTCAAAGAATCCCTCAAAGTGCATTTAATGTGACAAGCTCCATACAAACGGATTTATTTTTACTAGACTATATTGCATATTTTAGATTGGAAATAATTAGAATTGATCTATACAAGTTTTAGTTAAATCACACATAGCATTGTACCACGCCTTTGAATACCTACTAAGTATAAAGAGAACTTTGGTAATGTAGTCCTTCTTGGGAGAGCCTGATACTAATGACAAAAAAATAGGTACAAATCAATGGCTTCAATTTTATCCGACAATTGGACCCCACATAATATAAGTATAGAGAGATAATGGTACAGATTACAAAAATTGAGAAAGAAAGCGTAAGAGAAAGTCCTTTGCATATGTGATCTTCGTCTGCAGACATGTACAGTTGTATAGTGAAAAATCTGCAGAACAAAACCAACTGAAGGGTTCTACTAACAGTTAATATTTTCTTGTCTAGACAGTGCTAAGGAAGTATTTAAATAATCCTCACCAGCGCCTCAGGTTTGAGTTTGAGATCAGTAAGGTTGACATTTCCGGAGAAGATGCCAACATTGAGGTTCTCCGTGTCCAGATCCTGGACATACTTGCCCAGTAGCCGGTTAAGGATCCCGGCGACCGCGCCTTCGAACATCTTGACTGTTTATGTTGATTCTGTGGACAAGAGGATGGTAACAAGTCAGATGAAAGAAGATTTCAAAGCGGCGTCATTGACCTGTTATATCGTAGTCGTAGCACGTACGTATAACTCGATGAATCGCGCACAAATCCAATTCCTAAGGACAACAAATAATAAAACAATGTTCGGCAAAATTTTGTACCACTCTTTTGTCCTTCGATCATTAGGGGGCCAAACGGGCTTTGGCAGCCCCGTCTGGTCACTGCTACCTTTCCAGATCTATTGTGACATCACTCTTTTGTCCTTATGCCACTAGGTGAGATCGGATTAACACATCCCTTCTGACAGAGTGAATTGGTAAGAAGGGAATGGATCGGACATTCCCTTCTTACCAATTCACTCTGTCAGACATCATGTCTACATTTAAACCCTTAACGCACATAACTACTTTCACGTTTTTTTTTTACTCGCGTACTTCTTTGATACTCATGTATAGAGTAAGCCTGAATACACCTAGACAACTATCCGGAGCGTGGTTCTCAGCATCACTACTCCACTCGAAACAGACACAAACTGATGGCGGTGTCGCGTTCCCTCGAGAAGTCCACTAAGCTCACACATGTCATGGCCCCAACCGTATATAATAACCAACCAAATAACGACATTGGGGCAAGCACTTTACAATCTTTTAAAGTGAAGCTCAAAAAATGGCTACTTATAATATATTTTTATAATGTTAATGATTTTTTTAATGCTAATATTTGACATTTTTCAATTATAATTGTTTACTTCTATTGACATTTATTATTCAGTCTACTTTTTTTTATTATTGACATTATTATTATTGTAATTTGATGTATTTACATAGTATTCTTTGTTTTGTTAGTATGCTTACCAATGATTGTAAGTTTATACTTATGTATATGTTTATACTTATGTTTATACAGCATTATTGCTGTATTAAAACTTGACGTGTAAAATAATATTTTATAAATAAATATATATGAATATAGTTCCCGTCACGTAAAAAGAACGCTGGTGTGTTCGCGTTTACGAATAAACCAACGTTTTTCTTACGTGACGAGACTATATGGTTACAATAATTATTCAATTATTCAGCAGACATATCATGAGTTCTGATTTTTAGGTTTCCGTAGCCAACTACGAACCCTTATAGTTAGGTCATATCCATAGACTTCTATAGATACCCCAAGTGTATGTACCTAGCGTGTCAAAACGAGCGTGTTAAGTACGATAAAAAATCGCAGTTGACGACCAAAATTTATTTAATTTCTGGTGTTAACTAGTTACTTGCGTACAAGCGAACGGATGTATTGGGTTGAATAGATTTGCGCAGATGGAACATTCCAACAGAAAATCGTTTATGTGACGTTACAGTCGGGACCAAAAATGTGGCACGCAAGTTTTTCATATAAATGAAGTCGCATGCTCCATCTACTATGTCTGTGGTCATGTCTTTTTTTGGGGTACCTCCCCTACACGTAAGATGGAATGAATTAGTTTTTTCTCATCTACCCCATCGTTGGATAGGTAATCAACCAATAATGGAGGTGTGCGAAAACTATTTTCTAATTCAGAATGCAGGGATCCGTTTGCGAAATATTAAAATTTTAAGTGATAATTTTTAATAGAGCCCAAAGCCGTCGTCATCCGGCTAAACAGTCGCCTTTGGAGATATAAAAAAAATCAAGCTAGTAGCATATATGATGAAATTAAAAGAAAACTTCAGGGCTAAGATAGTGTGTGATAGGGTGTATAGTACAAGTTAACGAGTACTAGTCGATCAATTTATAAAACTTAGACCCTGTTTCAAGTTCACGTAAATCATGATGTGCAATTACGGAACCTTTCTTTGCGCGTGGCACGACGCGCACTTGGCCGGTTATTGTTATATATAATATTATAATATTGATATATAATTACATAATCGCAGAATTAAAATGAATTATGTCAGTTATAAAAAATAACTAACAACGAAAACCATGAATCAATCAACAAATCAATAATTAAATTTTACATGTAATAAACTCTTCGTAGCTATAGAACGTCTGTTCCACAAGCCAGCGCCTGAGTCGCGTTTTAAAACTTTCCATAGAAGGCGCTAAGGTAACATTTTCCGGCAGCTTGTTATAGACATAGACTGGACTTGCTACTGTAACTTGCTGTGTGCCTTTGGTTTGAGTAACCGTTTTAATTTGGTTTCACAATCTTAAAACTTTTATGACGGTCTGTGACAAGACTTTATTTAATTACACGTCCACTTAAGTACATATATACACTCGTAGCATCTTTCTATTATTTATCTGTCCTTTAAATCTATGTAGGTGCACGTCTTAAAGTATCTACCTAAACTACTTATTTACATTTTACCTGTGTATCCTACCGCAGTAAGCTTAATCATACTCACCTATGAAAGTAGGTATGTGTCTATATGGAAGTTTGTATAAATCAAAAATGTCGAATTTTGACGAATATCAAATTTATATTTATAATGGATCAAGGAGGTTAATAGCTTGATAACTCTATGGCCACCTCTATTGGTAATTTAGGGGCTAGAGTGGCAATATTTAGGCATAAAAAAATTTTTGTCGTAAAGGTTGTTAAAGAGTGACGAGTACCTTGCATATTAACCCAGTTCCCTTACCCGGGTGTGGGAGTCAATATCGGTTAATAAGCTACATGTTGTAAAAGCCCGACTACGACCTTAACCTTTCCTTTTTACTCTTCTAAAATAATGACTTTTTTCCTTTTGACTTCGCAGTAATCATGGGGTATCTGGTCAAATGTAGGACGCAAATAAGTAGGTAATTTCGTAATAAAAAAAACAACGACTCACCTTGCCCAACTCTCATAAAAAACCATTTTAATTTGGATATTTTGAATAAAACATATAACGTGTTCTTTGCTTTATTTTATATAAAATAATGTAAACAAACGTGACGATGTGGTGGGCGATGAACATTGCTTATTAAATGTTATCGGTTGTTTTATCAGATAAGTGTTGGCTTATCGGTCGGTTTGGGGATCGTATTCAATTTGTGTTGGGTGTTTTGGAAGCGGCGCCTTTGGGAGTTTTCTCAAATAACATCAGAAACAACTAGGGCCGCAGCCAACCGCTGCTGCGATCAATCGCCCGCGGACGAACAAAAATGAAACAGCAAAAAATAAATTAATAAATTCTAATTAACAGTAGAGCAGAGAAAGCTGTAAAAATGAATTCACTATGTTTCGAATACACAGATACGTACGATATCAATGCATCGGATTTTGATGCCCCCCTAACGCATTAGCTGCGTTCGGAAAAAATATCTACCTATATGCGTTAGTATAACGAAAATTACCGGAAAATCTTCATGGGTAATTAACAATTAACACCAGCCCCTGAACCACTATGTCTATAAATTCAAAGTTGGCTTTTATCTTGTTCTCGAAAGAGCGAAACAAAAGCCAAAGCGAAATATCCCAGCAGACTTAACCACAGTAACTTACAAGTTACTAATACGTGAATCCTGTAGAATTCACGTAAGGAATCATAATTATAAGGGTATATGATCACTTTGTTGTCCGTCTGTTCGTCCGTCTGGATGTGAAGACCTCTATCTCGGGAACGCGTAAAGGTATCGTGTTGAAATTAAAACCATATACGCAGATTCATAGTCTCTTGCTACAGAAAATCAAATTTCTCAGTTTGCGTAAAAAAAAGTTGCAGCCGAATATGTCGTAAAAACATTTCGACACTCACAAAGGAATCAAAAAATATGGGGTACTTACCTAGAACTATGAAATTCGGCAAGAAGCATTGTGTTAAATTACACATACTAGAAAAATAGGAAAAAACCGATAACTGGTCATTTTTGATTTAATCACAAAAAATAGGGTCTTTAAGCAAGGAAGGAGGGTCCAAATTTTAAAGTTTTTTAACCGTATCATGTGGGGTATCAAATGAAAGAGTACAGTTTATATAAATGCAATACAAGTAAATAAATAATTACATAATCATAACTCTTCTTTTTATTCCTAGTTCTTTAAACACTATAACGTCTCTCCCAGTAAACTTGACAAAAAAATAGGCGGTAGTGTTACGTGTAGATGCCCTATGAAGGTAATATACCCGGCGCCGGGCGTCATTTGCATGCTAATGTAGGCCGTGCTGGTAATGAACGCGAATTTGGACGGACAGGAGACAGGCCCACTTGTTTACTGACTTCACTAACTATACAAAGCTATAGGATGATATATAGTAACGTGTTGCGAGATTAGGTTTGATGTAGCTGTTTACATTTCATCATTCATAATAACTTTATTGTAATTTAAGTCAGTAATAATTTCAGTCAGAAGACGCTAGCAAAATTACTGAAATCTTTATTTATAGTATTATTACGTGTAAAAAAATCCATCTATGTGTTTATATATTATACCTATCTATTTTTTAAATAAAAACAAGTACATATTTCAAAGAAAAAATAAATACCCGACCGACTTACTTACGATTTCTTTACGCTTGATACGCTATTGAGTGTACGTTAGAAATTATTTACAAAGTCGCAGTAAAAGGTTATAAATGTTTTTTTTAAGAATAATTCTAGCAAAATTATTAACTTTTTACGAAAAAGTTCATTGGATGTTACGTAAAAATGTTTATTTTTTAGTTTTGCAAGAGTTGTATTATTATTACATTAAAATCTGCATATAACACTCAGGGAGTGAAGAAGAATCCAACGACAACTAACACTTCAAGATTGGTCAAGCCGTTTAGGCTGCCTACAGCCAATGTTTCTATATATTTCCCTTGTAGGCAAAATACGTTGCATTATGGTATGTGACACAGTTGGAGGTTGGAATAGTATAGCAGCTGTAACACAGGTTACAAATGTTTTATAAGTTTTTGGAAATAAATATATTTGTAAATATGAGCCCCTGCGCTCATATATATATACATAAATATAAACAAAGATACATACACTCGAAAAACATAAACCTCCTTTTTTGATTGATGAATATGGAAGAAGCGAAAGACGTGTTTAAGGAGCGTAGCAAGTGGAAAGGTATAGGCTTTGCCTGCCCCAATGGGAATAATTATATTTTAAAAAACTGAAGCAACCGACTTCTCATGGATGTCATTGTCAGAACTGAACCACCAAATTGAAATGGGACCACACGGGAAGCACCAGCTTTCAAATAAAAAAAGAATCATCAAAATCGGTTCACCCAGTCGAAAGTTATGAGGTTGTTACCTCTTAACTAACATGACATTTAAAAAAACTAAAAAAAATACAGTCGAATTGATAACCTCCTCCTTTTTGGAAGTAGGTTGAAAAGGCGTGATTGTATGTGTGTATATATATATAACTCATCAAACCTGAGATGGTCATTAGGTAGATATTGCAACGGGAATAATATATCCTTGGGAATAATATATACTCGTACTTCTAGACAATACTCGTAACGTTCTTAAATATTCGCAGCCATGCCAGTTTATATAAATATCGATGAAGTACCACGATTAAAATGTCCCTACGCCAATATAACTTCAGTAGGTACTACATCCTGACCTTTCAAGTAAATCAAGCACGTGTATCAGATGATATAGATTCCAAATCTAAGGCCAAGCACGCTCGACAGATACATATCAATCTATAGGATATCGGTAAGTAATAGCTGTTATTCAGTATCAATCTATTATGAAGAAAACTCCTTATCTGAACTTTATGACGCTTTATTATTACTTATAACACTGCACTTATTTCACTGCACTGAGCGGTCTGACGCTAAGACCGCCTTTTTGCTACCGAGTTACGCCGCGACTACTTTTTCGAAGGGCCGCTCGCGCTCGTCCGCCCGCGATATATCCCCTCCCCGGAATTACAACATCACGCCATCATCCGGGGTAGCGTTCATTCTGTTCGATCACCGTTCTCCAGAGTATATAAATTAAGAAAATAGCAGTGCTGCCACTCCGCAACACTGAAAACACCGCACACCACATACAACAAATATTCAAATCATGACACTCGGCCATCCGCTTTTGTGCAACGTCCCGATGCACAACAACTCTCTAAAAGCAAGTCTGATTAATCATATCGAACCCTTTGGACTCCTTAAAGATTTGCTGCAAAATAAAATAGTTAAACAGTAATTATTATGCTAATTTTATAAAACTACTTATGGCACACTAAACTTTGTAGTATACGTTGTCGTAACTAGTTATTATTGTAGATACAAGTAATCATGACACTCGGATTCGTTTTTAAATATGACAATTATTTTATGTTTATTCTAGCTGGTCTGGGAACCGGAGGCTTCCTATTCGTGTGTAAATGTACACTATGCAGATAAATCATTGTTGTACAAATATGTTATACGGATCGAGTATATATTCTGGTATTTCCAGAGGTTTGGTATATAATTAAAAAAAGTACATAAAAACTTATTCAATTCGCATTATTAATTTACTGTCGGTTACTCAATTACTTCCTCCTCTGGCTTAGTGATTGCGAACGGCAGCATCATTATATAAATGTCCCAATGTTGTTGTGGCCACTGAAGTATCATTCAAACCTTGTAGACTTGGACTTGTAGACTTTTTTTTATGAAAAACTCTATAAATACTCCTTTTTGTTCTTCGTCCAAACATTAAAATGACCAACGACAAAGCTTGAATAAAATGAAAGCAAATTTCGTCCAAAAATAATTACACATAAATTCAAATATTTAGATCCAACTCAAACCAGCTCCAGTAATAATTTGGTGACACGAGTACGTTAATTTTGTAAGTGCTCTCATAGGAATCAACATTTTAAACTGTATTTCTGTCATTGTCCTGCCATTACCAAATAGCATTTTAAAATTGTGTAACGTATACTCCCCAAATCCGAGTAATAGAGAGAATAAGAGAACGGAAATAATTTCCCAAACCCCTTTTTTTTTCTTAGCAAGTCGCTACAGCCGCATTAATTTCTGTCAAGCTTGTGGATGATCGGCAAAGCACATGAGCAAAATTTTGTCAGTTTAGAATGTCAGAAGTATTATTATTTTCTAATCACTAAATTTCATTATCATAGGGACAAATTAGTCACGATAAACTACAGGTAGCTGATCCATTGTCAGTCCTTCACCAACCGTTATTTGACTGGCGTATACCTGTTGCTGTTTACCATTAAATTGATGTACTATCAAGTTGAATCACTTCACATCACAGATGCCCTGAGTTGACATCTGTCGGATTTTAATCTGTTGTTTGCCAAATTCTTCTTCTTAATCGTACACTCTAGTCAGAGTGGTCGTGGTTGCAATGGCGGTGGCTCCTCGCCGTGTCACCGTCACTCTCCAGGCCAGCTGCTCTTCTCGCGATGCTTCTCCATTTCTGCCGGTCGGTTGCATTGCGAGTACACTCTACTTCGGTGGACTGCGTAGCTTTTTTAATGAGGTCGGTCCAACGTGTTGGTGATCGTCCAGGACTTCCCTTGCCTTCTACACGGCCATGCATATGCTGCGATAGGCTCTCCGTCGAGTGCTCTTTTCTTGAGATCTGCGCAAAGAACTTCAGTATTTGCAATTGCCCAGTCGACGATAATCTATCTCGTATATGAATCTCTTTGAGGATAGAGTTGTTGGTTGTTTGTCAAATACATCATCACTATTTTGATGACACGTTAGCTAGAAAAAATACTGTACACATTACATACTAACAGTACTCAAACCGAGAATGTGGACATATTTATTTTCCCATCCAATATTTATAGTACTGATGTAACAGTAGAGCAGAAATTACTTGACTAGGTTTTAATAAACTTAATTGTAGGTAAAGACTGAGAATGTTTATACACAGAAGCATACTTAATTCCTTTTAGTGCACACCTGAACTAATACTAAAGCATCAAAAGAGAAGAAGCAGGTAATCACTTCCATAAATAAAATTTGTCTCAATATTTGTCTTACTAATTTCTGTTGTTTTTTTTTTAAAGGTCTATATGATGTCGACTAGTCATATCATAACTGCTCTTGCACTGAGTACAAGCCAGTGGTGATTTTGATAGTTGCCGTTTTATTTCAACTAACAATCATATTTCGGAAACGTTACCAGTCCTATCAAATATTGCTTATTTTTAATGAAGATATTTTTTTATTTATCGATTAATTTTCGTATGCTGGATCCAATACTGTTATATGCTTACCAAAATTATACTAGATTTATCAAAATGTTCATATGCACGAACGATATTTAACGATATTGATCTAGAACATAGAAATACTTGAATGCTTTGACAGCAAAAATAGAGGGCCAAATGTTATTACTATCATAAGACCACATGTTTGTATACCTATTTTGCAAGAAATAAATTAATTATGAATATTCGGTTTTTATATTTGACTAATTTTTGAACTCATAAACTGTACTTTTACAATAAAACCGCCACCGGTGCAATCTATTTTTGAGGCTACTTTGTTTGAAATATGAAACTGATCAATCAGTTCTCTCTTTGAATTATCTTTAGTTCGTGATAAGAAACTTCGGTCATCGCTTAAATTCAAAGTCAAATTATTTCTCGGGCTTGTAACAAAAGTGTTATATTAGAAAAGCCCTTTTCAAATTAGTATTTTTTGTTATGTTTGTACTCCAAGCTTTTTCTGTTATAAAATACGATTTAACGTAGTTTTTATTAATTTAGATATAATATATTTTATTTATTTATGTCATTTTTATATCCAATAACATAATAAATAATAAAAGGATGTCGTCAAACTTATGTCAATATTCATAATAATGTTCAAAAGGCCAAAATAGAATAATAAAAAATATGCTAATCCACTTATGGAAGAAAGTAGAAAATATGATCCGCTGTTCCATTAGAATGAGAATTCAGCAAGATCTATTCTCATCAACTCATTCAAGGCATAAAATGGGTTTCTCTCAAAGAAACGTTTACTACGTACGTTTACTTTCGACTAATAGTTTTGTAATATTATCGAGTGGTTCATTTAACATACAGATTTGTTTATATATATTTTACGATAATTGTCAACGCTCATCACTGCTTACGTCATTGTCCAGCGGACAATTCAACAAAGTGTAGACACTGCTCTGCAGTTGCGAAAAATAACGTGGGTGTTCAAAACATGACATCTAATTACGTTGGCACATACAGATCGCTGACATCTATATATATTTTTATAATAATCCTTAACCGAATAGTATTTTTTCGGAAAATGTCTTAGGCTTACTCATTTATCAATTCATGAATCTTATTGATGGAGTAATTTCCATTCTCTCTATAATCTAATAATAATAACCATAATAATTGAGAATCTAATAATTGCAAACAGATTACTCATAAATTTATTCGCTCTAACGCACTATACGCGTTTTATCAAAAGTGAGTGACTTAGTCGATTCTAATTAGTACGTTTCGGAAATTTCAAGCATAATGGCATTTGTCAAAACTCTTCGACACTTCGAGTTGCTATGCTCGTCAAGGTTACTTGCTGCGTGTCCGATCGGTTGATCTCTCATATATGATTTAAATTTTCTCTATGAAACTCGAAACTACATCAAAACTGGAATTATAACGTTATATCATCATTAAAAGTCAGGTGCTCAGGTTCTGGGAAAGTCCGATCAATGATTCTGCTATTCAACGCTTAACATAATCACATTAAAATGATCATTAATCGACTGGATTAATCAAATCCACTAAAATACAAGATCTGTGCACACTCTTGCACACCATATACATATTATACAAAATTTAGTTAATCAAGTTATTTTGGATTAAATACAGTTTGGAGCTTCTACTTTCCTTTGAATAGGCTTGACCTGCTGCAGTTTAAAACGTTCATGGCTGGAAGCTAAGTGTTCCGTGACCGGTTAAAATTATCATCCTGAAACCAAACCTTCATGGTTACAGCTAAAACATCATTGAATAATTGAACTTCAATCTTACAGCTCACTTACATGGTTGCAGCGAGAACATCATCAAATCTTCAAACTTCGACATCGTCAAATCTTCAAACTTCAAACATCATCAAAACTTCAAACTTCAAATATCGTCAAATCTTTACACTTCAAACATCGTCAAATCTTCAAACTTCAACCTTACAACGCGCCTATATGGCTGCGGCGAAATCATCATCAAATCTTCGAACTTTCCTTACGGCACACCTACATGGCCATACTTCTTTAGAATATTACCCTGCAGCTCACCTACACGGTTGCAGCGATAACATCATCAAATCTACGAACTTCAACTTTACGGCACACATACATGGCACTCTTTGGAACATTTTCCCTGCAGTTCACCTACATGACTGCAGCTAACAAACTCGTAAACACTAAAAATCCTTGAATTTCAAACTTGCAGTAACACTAAGTGTAGTTGTTAACACTAAGAAATGCACTTTAATTTTCAGCACTGTCGATACTCTGATATCTTAGCGCGGCTTTAAATTCCGCCTCCATGATTACAAGGCGTCAACGGATAAATATTCGCGACAAGTTACCGGTACACAATGGTACTATTTCTGAGGTTATTACATTACATGCCTTCGAAATTCAATTAAGATTTTAAGTCAATCGAACTATGTTATCTCTGTATAATTCAACTTCATAAACAGACTTCTGTATTAAATATTTACGCAGTGATACTCTGGTAAATCCATCAATATTGTAGCTCTACTCATATAAAATTTCGTTTGACACACTTATGTGGTTCAAGATCTTACAATAGTTACGTCACAAAGTAGTTATAGTGTTGCAGGTGGAGATACAATACCAAAATTTCGCTTCATGGTATAGCATACTTACACGACTAAAGACAGTGCTACTAGTTGTAGTCGACTAGTTGTCGTACTAGAATATTTTACTTGCGGTACTTTATTAACCTTACAGAAAAACGAACACAGTACAACTCGCCCTAAATGGCCGTAACCGTAAATACAGGATTCCACCAGTGTGCGGCTCTGTACCGCACAGAGTGCAGCATAAATGTATTTCTTGGTGAACTCTTACGGGCAGCACCAGCAAACTGTGCGCGCACTCTATTGGACAAACCGTGAACTTTTGTCGCGCACTCCTTGGTCTCGCGGTGTACCCGCGACGACGCACTCGCACACATGTTTACGCACTAAACTGAAAGTAAAGCACATTTCCGAGGTATAAATGTTCGTGTACAAATGTACCGTACAGCACGCATACTAAAGTTACGCACAACTGAGGTGGTGGCCACAGGCAATCTACTATTGTGATCAAGTTCGCGCACTGCAAAAGGTCTGCACCAAATTTTTATCAACAAGTGTTCTGAATCTGAACACAATTTTAGTGGAGCCCAACCTTAACAGCTAGATTAAGCTACTAGCTGTTAAGTTTACCATAATATTTTATTTGCATTACTGTTAGCAATATTCTAGAAAAACTACATTTAGAAGCTCGCTTAAGTCTGCACCAAATTTTTATCAACAAGTGTTCTGAATCTGAACACAATTTTAGTGGAGCCCAACCTTAACAGCTAGATAATAAGCTGTTAAGTTTACCATAATATTTTATTTGCATTACTGTTAGCAATATTCTAGAAAAACTACATTTAGAAGCTCGCTTAATTGGCTGTATTGATGTAGCCTAGTTACCGAATTAAAATATTTTATTCGCAGCACTTTACTAGTCTTCTAGAAAAATAACACACTGCTGATCGCTGACACGGCCACAGACCGATATGCCATAGCCATTGTACTATTAAAAACACTACTCTCACCATCACACCAAAAAAATATTACCTCGCTATGGTTCCTCTGAATGGCTGCAGCATAATCAAATACAAAAAGTAAAAATGGTTCTCAAACAAGAAAAACATATTTTCGTATACTTGTCTCTCGGGATGTTAACGAAATAATTTACTAATGACTTACTTACAACAGACTTCATTTCGTTTAAATTACGATAAAATTATCGGGGAGTAGCCCCAACCACACTATCAAAATTTCATTAGGTTATAATAAAATCGTCGGATTATAATCTTTAATCGCTGTGCTACAATAAAATAATCTGGGAGTAACCCAGATAACATCTCATTGCAGTATCTTAACAGATTCTGTCTACCCGTATTAAGAATATCCCGTTATAATTATTTTAACAACCTGTTTCAACACTTTTAAGAACCATTTTCTCCAATTCGATATGCGTGACAAATTTTTAACATCAATATTCAATAATCGGAGGGTAAAATATAATCTCGTAGGTGACTCACGATTTTACCGGGCTCGGCTCGCAGGTTGATTGCCACTTCTGATATATGAAGAAAACTCCTTATCTGAACTTTATGACGCTTTATTATTACTTATAACACTGCACTTATTTCACTGCACTGAGCGGTCTGACGCTAAGACCGCCTTTTTGCTACCGAGTTACGCCGCGACTACTTTTTCGAAGGGCCGCTCGCGCTCGTCCGCCCGCGATATATCCCCTCCCCGGAATTACAACATCACGCCATCATCCGGGGTAGCGTTCATTCTGTTCGATCACCGTTCTCCAGAGTATATAAATTAAGAAAATAGCAGTGCTGCCACTCCGCAACACTGAAAACACCGCACACCACATACAACAAATATTCAAATCATGACACTATGATCTATTTTTAGACTACTGTCAAGGGACCTGAAAATTAACACAAAATCACATCTCAAGCTTTTTCTTTGTAAAAAAAATGTTTTAACAAGGACATATGTACAATTACTAAAATCAATTTGAATAGCACTGGCACGTTGTGAAATATAAAATAAAAATACATAACACTCCTTTTTTGAGCAATCGTGCAATAAATAATTGAAAATGTTATTAAGATTTAATTTCTAGTAACTTTAGTGGGATTAGAATAAAATGAAGCAGAATTTGAATATTTGGCTCACCTAATTGTTACATGATTCTCTCGATGCACTTGGAAATCCCGATGATAGATGCAATGACGTCAAGGGAGCGCCGCCGTAGGATTTTTACTGTTTTTGACAGATGTCAGGACATGCGCATGGCCGTGGCCCGCGCATGCGCGTTTTCTCTGGAAAACGGTGGAAAATTTTCATGAAAAGGGAAGGGGATGCGCTCGATATTTAATATTCATTTGCACAGCGCCGCGCAGAGAGACACAAATAGCATTTCTTTTCACTTTCTGGAGAAAAATATATTTGAAATTGCTGGTACCTACATTTGCCATCTGCATATCTACTACTCATATTATAGAAATAGGTAGGTTTTTTTAGTGTTACCTACCAGGTAACACTAAAACCTGTTGCAGCAGATTATCAATCCTTAACAAGAGTAGACTATACGTAATAATTGACAGAGCCAGCGAAGCAAGGTCTCTACATGAACTGGAAAAAATTCCTTTTATCTGTCCGGATGTTTGGATATTGATATTCGTGTACAGGCCAATCTTGACGAAACTTGGTTAACTAAATACTTATATATAGGTTCTACATTCAAATCGATTTCGGTCCACGTTCTTGATGCGTACTGCACAGGAGTGGAATCCTTTGCCGCCTTCTCTGTTTCCTGAGACCCTGAGAGCTACAATCTTGGAATTTTCAAGGCTATAGTGAATAGATATCTTCGAGATCGACCTGTTTCAACCTCCGCAACACCGTCGCTGAACATCAACACATAATTATAATAATATTACGTAGGCAAGTGGGTGTTCAAACGTATATCTACCTAATAGAAAAATAAAGGTTCTCAAGGTATTATCATTTCAACCATAAGATATCCACTGCTGGACATGGTCTCCACCATGGATTTACAATAACCCTTGATGGAAGCGGCACGCACACAAACCTCGCTCATATACCTATACTAACCTCGACCTATGCCTCAACATATTACGCTTTGACATAAGTATAATATATTAAGAGTCTTTAGCTCGACCATCATCCGTCTCGCTCGCGTATATCAACATTTTTGTAGGTATAAAATGACTGAATGCACTTATTAAAATAATTGGCTCACAGAAAACTAAAAACCAACATCACAAGTTTTCGCCAAAAAAATAATTTAGATCCAAGTTAATTTTCATACATAAAAATCATTTTCCGTTGATAATTTGTAATAATCATTTTTATATATGAAAATTAACTTTGATCAAAAAGAAAAATTTTTCGAACACTTGATGTTGCTTTCTAGTGTTCTGTGAGACAATTATTTTAATAAGTGCATGAAGTAAAATGTTAATATGCACGAGCGAGACGGACTATGGTCGAGCTACAAATCGGTAAATCGTTGCCAATACCCAAGGCGTCGCGTCGATCAGAGGGGGCAGCAGCCCCCCCCCCCCCCCCCCCCCTAGAGATTTAAAAAAAATTGCCAACTGAAAAGCAACCAAAGTCTTAAGGCCGTGCAATTGTACCTGTACCTACAATTCATATTTTTCTCATCCTCCATAATATTAACTTGCCCCCCCCCCTGGGCCATGCGGGCTGGCGACGCCCTTGCCAATACCAATATCGCCCAACAGCGACCGAGACTGATATGGTCCCAAACCAAATTCGTTCTACTCTCGGTTACGTTATTTCTTTCAGTCTCCATATCTTTCTAATAACAGTGTACAGATGAACAGAGATTGCGATTGATTCACAATTGAGAGCACAATTTTACTATAAACAAAGTTTTGCTACCAATCCTGAAATTTTAAAAAAATAATCAGCTGTTC
The DNA here is from genome assembly GCA_947563715.1 of Lycia hirtaria. Lineage (NCBI taxonomy): Eukaryota > Metazoa > Arthropoda > Insecta > Lepidoptera > Geometridae > Lycia > Lycia hirtaria. The sequence continues at coordinate 8,102,822 of OX387375.1, read as the reverse complement.
CATAAATTTTTTGCAACAAAAAAAACGTTGCCTAACATTCTTATTTTTTGTATTTATAGTTATTTTGCAAATCACCGTGAAACAGTTTTGAACCGGTTTTTAAACAGGCGTGCACAGGTGAAAAATAAGCGACCGATGTATTTTAATATCTTAACTGACATGCTGACAGCCATCTAAAAGTTATATAGGTAGGTACTTCAAAAATAAGTAAAAACAATTCGCTATCATCACTAAATAACCTTGATTTTTTGTTGACAAATGATGTCTTTATCAAGACGTTAAAGATCGACCAACTTACGATATTTGAATGGCAGCGCTACCAACGATTTCTCTGAACAAGACAGGTAATTTTCGATGTCATTACTACAGTTCCACCATTTGACCGTTTCACGGATAAAATTGCCCGTAAAGTAGACAATGACCCAGGTTGAGTGCGTGCCTTCTGACCTATGATATCATCATGCGTCGCTCGTCCATTTTATTTAGTTTACACCACATTTAGTAAAAGGACGTGGTTTAGTTTCTACGATGTTGAAGGAAATTATTATTTTCGTATTTATTGTGGCTGTAAGTATTATTTAATATAATACCTACTTATTTTATTATTACCAACTTTAGAATAGACTATCACGGTAATGGCAACTAAATGATTTTTAATAATGATTATACTTAGTTTTAAAAACGAATGCAAGTGTATGCAAGGAATGAGGATCAAAATTTTAAAGTGATGAAACAGCTTCATTAGTAAAAGCTAAGACTGGTTTTTAATTATAATTAGTTTTTATTTAATCTGGATTATTACCAAAAATATATGATTTCCCCTATTTTATTAACGACTAGCTTCGCTCGGTAGTTCTTTTATCTAGTTTGTACGGAACCCTCGGTGGGCGAGTCGGACTTGCATTTGTCCGGTTTTTATTTTTAATAGTACGTACCTACAGCTTATAGTATGTTGTGCTCACGTTTTTACGTACGTTACAATTAATTCGTAGCGCATTTGAGCCGATCATGACCCAGCTTCACCAGTTCAGCCTCCCGTTCTACATGTAGTGATACATATACTTTAAAAGTATTCCCTTAGCTGTTGGTTTGAACAGTAAAGGGTTCATATACCTACTTCTTTTGGTTTTTTTTTATAGGTTTGCCGTGCAGATACGCTACCGACACCTTCCCATGGAGTCGCATGCGGATATATGCCTAAACAGGTAAGTTTTTTAAATAATTGACAAAACAAGCAAATCATTCATAGTAGTAGACGTCAACACTTCCTCGTAACCCTGAAATTATTATCATTAGACACTAAAATATATTATCCGGGATTTTCCGAAATTTGGTATTAATTCCAGATTATTTCATATAAGATACCAGCTTTTTTGTGAACTTTTTATTGTTATTCCATGACAAACTAATATTCTAATTTTTTGTGGATAATTTTCAGATATTTCCGTGTTTGGGAAACCCTACCGTAGTCAGCTCAGACATATCTGCAAAGTGTGTGGGTTCTACATTACCGGTAGGTTACAAATGTATTTAATAAATACATAAATATATTTTAGAAACCAATAAACCTATAGGTTTAATCGGCTTGCAAAATTAGATTTAAATTACAAAATACTATATATGACTTCAGCCCCCAATCTACGATTTTTTCGAACCGGGGCAGAAACTTGACGGTGGCGCCCCTGTCTCAGCGCTTAAATAAGTCTCCAGCCTAAATACTTAAATAAACTATAGGTATATAGATTGACGCTGTACGCGCCTATCTATATACCAATCATAACAATTTTTAATATAATTATCTATGTGGCGCCTTTTTCTTAAAGTTAACGGTGAGACAACCAAGCTATCGGCGCTTTGTGGAGCAAGTTATTTTATTTTTAATCATATTAATTATGATTTTTGCGCCCCCTGAAAATGCCGCCCGGGGCGTGTGCCCCGGTTTGCCCAATGATCCGGATCAAGGGCTGTATGACTTGGATTTGGATATTTGAGTCCTAATGTAAATATCTAATTATGTCTAGTAATTTATCTTATTAAAATGCAAAAAAACCGCCTTTAAAATATAACAGGGTAACTTCAATTTTACATATAATTTCGAACAATCAAACTCTGACATAAATTTGTTAGCTATTGGCTAAAATATAAGGATCGTTAATAAAAGGCTTTCAGAAAAACGCGTTTAAGTAGCTTTTCAAAGTTACCCGACTGAGTTTTATCGGGAATTTCATATTATAGTATACATATACCTATGCTATGCTTGAACGCTTTATCCGCGATATTTACGATCTAATGGTCTACGATAGAACGCACTTATCTAGCAGGAAGCGATGCACTTACGATGAGTGTTTTAAATGCTCAGATTAGGTATGTCCTTCGTAAATAAAACTGGACAAGAGCGAGTCAGATTCGCCCACCGAGGGTTCCGTACAAACTAAATAAAAGGGGGAAATCATTTTTTTTTTTAAATTTCCTTCATAAGCCGAAAAATATACATCGTAAAAATATTTAAAAACCTGTTTTAGCTTATGCTAATGAAGTTCTTTCATATGATACCCCACATGATACGGTTAATTCACTTTAAAATTTGGGCCCTCATTCCTTACATAGAGACACTATTTTTTTGTGATTAAATTAAAAATGTCCAGTTTTCGGATTTTTTCCTATATGTGTACTCTAACACAATACTTCTTGCCAAATTTCATAGTTCTAGGTCAACGGGAAGTACCCCATAGGTTTTGATTCCCTTGTGAGTGTCGAAATCTGAGTTTTTTACGACATATTCGGCTATAACTTTTTTTTACGAAAACTTAGAAATTTTATTTTTCTTTCTGCAGCAAGATACTATGGATTTGCGTATATTAATTAAATATTTGGTTTTAATTTCAACTCGATACCTTCACGCATTCCCGAGATAAAGGTCTTGACACCCGGACAGACGGACAGACGGACAACAAAGTGATCCTATAAGGGTTCCGTTTTTTTCCTTTTGCAGTACGGAACCCTAAAAACGTCCCGCTCGGACACCTTATTCACACTTTCTTTGCGAGCGGGACGTCACCTCTTACATTCCCGAATGAATATGCTTTGGTTCAATTTCTTTTATACTTACAACAGTATCCAATATTATGATTATGTTTTTAAATGATAATTACCCATCTTCTAGTGTGACAAGATGAAATGCATCTTCAAAAAATCCGGTTGGCTGAAGGACAACAAAGTTGACAAGAAGAAAATGTCAGATTACTTCGACACGTATGCATCTGAACACCCGGCGTGGACGGCGGCAGTGACCCATCTGAAGGCAGCTTGCCTTGGAGACCGCGACTTACCATGGCAGGGGGTTACCATCAATTGTCCCGCATATGACGTCATGCACTGCGCTCTCACAAGCTTCATAAGGGTAAGTCTGAACGATACACTCAAATGATTATAGACAGTTATGTCGATGAGGTAACAAATATCTAGGTAAATAGTATAATTAAGCAAAGTGGAATAATATTCTACCAAAAGGAGTTTGGACATCAAAAAAAATTGGGTATAAAATATTAACATGATGGACGAACTGGAACCAGAAAAAGTAAACAATTTGTCAGAAAAAATATGTTATACTGTCCCTGTATCTCAGAGCCGAATACCTTTCGTACACTAAAATAAGTCGTCGACATTGGTCACGCATAGCTATGACGGTACGATGACTGCCCACCATAATATCCTCAACACCTCCTTTGTCGTTATCTATCTGGCGAGCCTATTTCCCTACGCTGCTCTTTGTATGAATAAAATAAAATGTAGCTATTATCAAACATTATTTGATAACTCAGTCAGTTTTGAGCTGGCACCGGTGCTAGTTCGAATTCCATTCCAAAAATGAACTTGAGCTTTGAAGGAAAAAACCATAGCATACCGTGCTTATAGCTTGGTAAGGTACCTACTTTTCGGCACACAGCTGGCTGATGTGTTTACCATCTCGGATCACGCTCTGAATTAGGTGAACTGTGGTCAAAAGTATAGCCTGTCAATGATTACAAAAAGATACATGTTCCAGTAGAATGCGATGATACACAATAATGCACAATAGTATACTACGAATCTACGTCTGACGTCGTTGTAACTGTCGTCCCTTACACAGTCGCGTGGCGCGGACCAGGGTGAAAAACGTCAAAATTTCTTATTTTTTTTAAATTTTGCTTGTCATCATAATACACATTATTTGTACGCCAGAATGCGAGTCCATCCCAGTGGGGTACCAGCGCGGAGTGCGCCAAGGCACGCGAGTACGCCGGCGCCTGCCCCATCTGTCCAGACGACTGCTTCGCCGCGCAAATACCTAACGACTCGTGCCACGCTTGTATGTCACTACCCCGATCCGCTTGAATCAGCATAATTACCTACCCCAAAAAATGTGAAAGGAACGCGAATATACAAAATATTAAAAAAAAACTTTTAAACTTAAAATATGAGTAAGAAATAAAATGTGAAAACGATAGTATTTGTTTGATTGATTCACAACTCCTTCGAGTTCGAAATCGGGAGATTTTTCGAAGAATTTCACACGGATTCCGGAATTAGGTCTAATATCTATGCTAAAGAAAGAACATGATTGATTATTGACCTTTTCTCACAATTGTATATTGAATAATGGCCTCTAGAGCACTGTGACTGCTTACAACATATAAAAAAATCGTAACTTGAAAACTCGGAAATAAAATTGAATTGGTACCGATTTATCAAAAATTCAATAAAAGTAGGAAAAACATGAGATCACTTGTTAAATAACATAAAAGAATATGTGTGGTAACTCTACATTTCATTTGTAATTTTGAAAAGCCACTAAACCCTAATTACCCTAATATGATATAACTAAGCCTGATTCTTTCAAGCATGTTCTGTATAATTTGTGACATTATTGACTCCTATTACTATAACCATATGCAATTAAAACAAAATTTTATGATACAAAACTTAGCAAAATTTAAAAAAATCAGTAGGTACATTGCACCTGATTTAATATATTTTAAAAATACAGATAAATCTCTTACCTTACTTAAATATTTTAATATTTTATCACATTTATTACTTTTAATAATCAAACTTGCTGTTACAATTTTATCTTCAATAGCTTTGCTATCTCAGTCTAACACAAGATCATGCCCATGTTTCTTCCTCTGTTTATTTCTACTTATTTTACCGTATTCTAAAATGTAATAAAGTATTTAGGCAGACATGTCAACTTTAACTTTTCTTAATAGTTGTGTAGTCTCTATATTTTTTATTGATGTGTTACGTTAGAAAAAATAAATAAAATATGCTGAAGACACAATCAGTAAAATGTTGATGATATGAGTTTAGGTAGTCAGCCAAACCATAAGTTTAGAGTTTACCTATAGTGATGGAGCACTTTGATGAGATATTTGTAGAGCAAAGAAGTCTCTATCCAGCATAGGTTCATCCACATCTTCCTCTCTTTCTCTATCTTTACTTTCCCATGGGAACCGTATGTCAAAATGTGGGTAGTTGGGATGCCACCAATCATACACCATAATAGTATTAACCATGTCCAAGGTGATAGTGCAATCAGGTAAGATGTTCCTATCTACATGTGATGCCGAATTGAAGCCCATCACTAGTTTGTGGGAGCGGAAATTCTTGGATAAACCGAGTTTGACTGAAGTAAGAGTCATACCCATTAATGGAGGCACTTCATTGAAGTATTCACAGTGAACCTGGAACACAAAAATAGATACAGAATAATACATTGTACAAAGAACTATTCATTTTAGTTATATTAAGAAACGTTATGTGGTTGTTGACCGAGCGAGCGAAGTGTCTCTGCATCAACAGGCCAAATTTTCTTTCATCTGTCAGTTTGTTTGTATGTTCATACTAGCGTACAGTGCGTAATTTTACACAAAAAAATAAATCTACGATTGACCACCAACTCACCTGATGTTAAGCAATGGTGTGGCCGAGCATGGAGTTCATCAATTTAGAAGATATCTATTCACTCTAGCCTTGAAAGTTTCAAGATTGCAGTTGTCAGGAAACAGAGATGGCGGCAAAGAATTTCATTCCTGTACAGTATACATCAAGAATATGGACCGATATTGCTAAGTCATGGGTGGTAATTCTCCAACTTGCACAATTATAAGTAAATTGTTACTGGCTTATACAAATTATAAGTCTGATTGGTACACTAGGTAAAGGATAAAATAAAATAGTACACATAAAGGAAAAAATCCGAAAACTGGACATTTTTAATTTAATCACAAAAAATAGGGTCTTTATGAAAGGAAGGAGGGTCCAAATTATAAAGTGCTTTAACCGTATCATGTGGCGTATTATATGAATGAGATTTATCAGCACAAGCTAAAACAAGTTTTTAAATATTTTTACAATGTATATTTTTCGGTTAATGAAGGAAAATATTTAAAAAAAAAAAAAACCCTTTTTATCTACTAGTTTGTATGGAACCCTTGGTGGGCGAGTCTGACTCGCACTTGTCCGGGTTTTTTTATAACTTTAGGAATCTAATTTAATGAAGAGGTAAGAAATTAAACTATTAAAGTACGCAAATGGCAGGCCCAGCCGGACAATTTCCCTGTTCATAAGAAACTTACAAGCAAATAGTCACATTTAAATAACAAACCTGTAAAATTTGATTATCCAATTCGGGATTAGCATCAATCCTGCCCAATTCCTCCATGAAGTCATAATCTATCTTCTTAATTTGCTGCTGTGGTAACTTTTTAAGTTTGAAAAAGAGGGTCCAATGAGACCTACTTTTACGAAACCACATATTCACACATCTACGTTTCACCAACTCATGTGGCTTACTATCATGGACACTTGATTCTAGAATTTTCTTAAGGAAAAAATCATTTGTGTGATACAATGCTTTTATTATTCTTGTTTTCAGTCCATATGTCTTAGCCCAGTCCTCTAATTTCAATCTAGCTGGTAAATATGGACTATGTTTACAATGTCTTTCATAAATGTCAACCCAGAAAGATTTTTGTTGAGTAATTCCATAAGTTATTCTATTAATAAGAGCAAAACAGCCAATATCTTCCGGATCAATACGCCTTGATATTTCATGCCAGACTATTTCTGGGTAATCATTGAAGCTACTAACAGAGTCTGATATATTACAGTTGTTTTGTTTCTTATTACTAGTGCAGATGAAGTTTGTAGTTCCATCAGGGTTAGTTTTTGTAACAATATTGATATCTTCATCATCAGGTATTTGATCCCATGATGTGTCAGGTTGAATTTCTATCTGAGGATCTACAGGTGTGAATTTCTTAGGTTTACTAGCTGGCTTTTGAGCATTAGCATAGTAATCTAATGTAACATCTGGAAGAAACAAGATTTTTAAAATCTTAAGATAATGACTTTCACTAGCAGACAATTATAAAAATCATCATAATTATCAGTGTTCTTGTGATGTATATGTCAATATATGTAGATAATGAATCAACAAACCTTTAGGAACCTGTTTATTGTGTCCCTTTTTCTTAGGCATTGATAAACCTTGTAAAATATTTGTTACGAGTTCACGTTCACTACAAATAGCCGAATTTCCTCTGGTCTATTCCTATAGTGCTTATAATTATTTAATTATATATGTACGTACAAAATGCTCTTCCCACTTGCTTCCCACATTAATGGTGCAGTGCAGCAAGCACTGGCAAGCAGTAGCAAGCAAATAGTACAATACTCTTTGACAAACAACAACGAAATCATTGTCATCATTGACACTGACAGTGACAGTAATACAGATCTGTTATTGGTGAAAAAAAAAAACTATTCAATCAGCTCAGTCTGTGACTACGGTGACTTCATTGTAACTAGCGACCTCTATGACTTACTATACGAAAAATATATATTGAATCTCAAAGAATAAATTGTAGAGGCACAAACATAAATAAAAAACACCTTTTAGAAGTAGAGCAGCTATACAGACTCCTGAGTTCATATTCAGCAGGCGGCACCTATACGCTCGAAGCATGTAATTACTCAGCCAAATCCTTTACTTACAGGTTCCATAATCTGTCGAGAGGAATTGCACGGCTGTAAATATTCAAATTTTTGGAATGTGTTTCCATACAACATACGGTTATAAGATTTAAAAAAAATTTAGACATCATAAATTCTTCAACACTGGACGGGACTTGAATCCGCAACATCCCAATCAGTATATGGGGGCCTTCACTAATTTGATCACGGATATTTTTCGTGGGATTTGGTCTGAAATATTTTTTTACATAAAGACTCCCAGGTACTGATTTAGATTTTGCGATGTTCATGTACCGTTAGATGTTGAAACAGTTTTTAACTGTCTATAAATTTGTAAATCCTGGGTTCATGCTTTTCATAAATTAAATAACGTTCTTTTACGTTCTCAACAATTTTACATGAGAAATACATACAAAAGAAACACATATTTTATACTTTACTACGAAAGCATGTATGTTCACTACACACCGATCAGTCCAGCTCCCAAAAGCAGTTATACTGTTCATGAGTTGACGCATGCGCCAGCTATCGTTCTCCTCAACCATATTGTGAAGGAAGAGAACAACCTACCACACTCCTGACTGACGTCGGTTATAAGATTTGGGCGATGGTACCAAGTAAAAGATTGATATCTTCAAAGAGAACAACCTCATTTGCATCAGACCATTGATAGACATCTGTGAGGCCATTAGTAAGGCTCCATAATGGTTTATGAGTCCATCATCCACCCTAAGACAGAAGTCACATTAATCCAGAATAAGTTCTATTAGATGCGCTAACTTCTTTAAGATTTTTAACTACCTCTGAAGCCATAATGACATCCCTGTTCGTATCAAAGTGTCCAACTACCTAAGTTATTTTGCCACATCCAGTAGGGCTATTCACAACTTGTCGAATCCGGAATCCGGTTGGAAACAATATTTCCATCTCTGTCATTTCCATACAGAATGATAGAGATGTTCTGTATGGGAATGACAGAGATAACGATATAGTACCCGACCCATTCCGAATCCGACAAGTTGTGAATAGCCCTGCAGTTTTTTAGCTGAACAGACTCTAGAATATTTAAGATTTTGTTGACTTTATATTATTTCTCAAAAAAATAAAAAAATATCACCACTAATGAAAGACAATGACAAAACCTTATCAACTAAGTTAGATTGCTTAAATAACCAAACAATTGTACTCTTCATATCATTAATTTTCTAAGTATTTGATTGTTTTGAGATCAACGGGCTTTAACATCAGGCGAGTTAGTGAGATCTATCTTGCGTAAAAGAAAGATTGTCGTGAATTTATGTTTATTTAATTTTTTCCATAGAAGAAAATCTGATACTCTAAATAACAATGAGAACAAAAGTCGTAGAACAATATTACTCAATACTGTATTTGTTATTGAAATTCTTCGCATCAATATACTTTTTAAAATTTTATATTTTTTACGTTCCTAAGTTTACACTAAGCCCCTCAGCTGCTTATTCGGACCTGGCGTGTGCTATTCCTCTGTGAGACATGGGCGCCCCTTAGTTATTATCATGTTTGGCATTACTCAGACCGTACTCCTATTCACAATCATTCTAATTCGCAATCGGTTCGGAAATTATATCACTATCTCTATCTATGTTTTATGGAAATGACAGAGATGGATATATAGTTTCCAACCCGATTCCGAATCCGACAAGTGGTGAATAACCACTACAGCAGATCACCATCTACACTATCCAAAGATCAACAAATAGTCACTTCTGTTTTTGTTTCAATCTCTAGTATTTTACTCTATGGTGTTGATTGACGTTTCATTCCAAGATGGCAGACATGCCGCTTGAGCCATGATAGTACGGAATCGTAGGAGTAAAATTTTTAGGTGTGTCTTTCTAAATATCGAAGTAGAATGTCTCCTGAAATCTCGACTAAACTGTTAAACGAACGTTTTGACGATGTGAATGTAATTTCTCGCTCTACGTGTGCTAGATTTAGGTAACGTTCGTGCCGGAACATATGTAATAAAACGGTGATCTGTGTGTTGTTCGGTGTGTCGTGTACGATAAGTATTCTGGTTTGATGGTAAATTAAAATGTGGAATATGATGTGCGACGTGATGCCCACGATATCCGAGGACAGTATCAGTCAGCGGAGTTCGCAGCTGTCAGGAGAGGATGCGAACTTCGAGCAGTTGATGGTGTCTATGCTCGATGAAAGAGACAAGCTAGTGGAGAGCCTGCGGGAGACGCAGGAGCGACTCGGGGACTCCGAGCAGCGGCTCAAGGAGGTGGAGAAGGAGCGCGACTCGCTGCACAGGCAGATCGCAGCCAACTTACCCCAGGTCAGTGCTATTACCATCTTAAAAGTTTAAACATCTAAATATCTCTGAAAACACCCCTAGCAAGACAGTATTAAAGGTCCCGTTACCCTCAAATACAATAGAAAAAACTTAATTTTATTTATCTTAGGCACCTATGAAAAAAATATTTTTTCAATGAGATGTGATACCACTTATATTTAAATTTGTAATCTGATATTTTTTTATGAGTCTTACATATTTTACAAACAAATTCTAATATTGTAGGACTAGGTAGTTTTTTTATATTAATGGTAGCTGCTAGATAGCTTTAAAACAATAATTTAATAATGAGCTAGTAAGTTTTTAATAAATAAGTATAACATTTATTTACAAAATCTATTCCAGTGCCTTCTAAACTTAACTTTCGATGTATGTTAAAAAATAATTACTGTAACATAAAAAGCAAAAAGTTAAGGTTAAGTTACCTTTTTAGTTTGATTCATTAATTAATCAACCACAACTATGTAAGCATCAGTACTAAATACCCAACTGCAAAAGAGCGAGTTATGCAGTCTAACTTACGATTTCATTATGCTCAATATGCTGTTGAGTGTACGTTTTTTTTGAGAAAGTATGTGCAAAGTTGCTGTTTTTTTTTTTTTTTTTTTTTTTTTTTATCAGCCCTGTTTGTACAAACTGTCCCACTGCTGGGAACGGGCCATCTTCTCATTGTGAGAAGGGTTAGGTCATAGTCTGCCACGCTGGCCAAGTGCGGGTTGGCAGACTTCACACATCTTCAAGATCATTGAGAACTCTCAGACATGTAGGTTTCCTCGCGATGTTTTCCTTCACCGTTTGAAGTTGGCGGCAATCAACAATACGCACATAACTTCGAAAAGACAGAGGTGCGTGCCGCGGGATTCGAACCCGGGACCTGCGGATCGCAAGTCAGACGGTCTCACCACTAGGCTGCCGGAAGCTTCAGTTGGAAGGAAGGTCAGAAGGAAGTTGCTGTTAAAAGTTATGAATGGCGCATTCCTTAAAATAATTCAGGAAATCTTATTTATTACGAAAAAGTTAATTGGAGGTTATGAAAATGCGCATTACTTTATTTTTGCAAGAGATTTATTACTGTTGTTACAAAAAATGTAGCATATGACACTTAGGGAGTAAAAACGAATCGAACAACACCCCACACATTAAAATCTGTCAAGCCGTTTAGGCTGTAGGCAGTCATATAGAAACATAAATTTGTACATACACTCAAAAAACATAACCCTCCTTATGCAGTTGGGTAAAAAAACTTGTTAGATCTTAGATCATCATCATCTAAGCCATAAGAAGTCCACTGCTGGACATAGGCCTCCTCCATGGATTTCCAAAAAGACCGATTGGAAGCGGCTTGCATCCAGCGTCTTCCCGTATGATCTTACATGCAGCTGTCTAAATAAACTTAAACTACTAAAACTTTGAGCTTTAATACACTTAAGCTTAATGTTTTTTATGGTTGTTTAGTAATAACTAAAAAGATTGAGAAAGTTATTATCATTTTGAGGAGGGACATGTTTGCCGTATGTTGGAGAACTTGTGAGATCAAACAGTAGGTCTAGGGATAAATGGTGGGATGAACTAGACTTCTTTTGCAACAACTTGTTGCAAAAGTCATATCAAGAAGAATAGAAGGAGGATATGGAGGTGTTTGCCAGCACTGGGACGGAACTGGCTCTAAATATTTATGATATTATCATTAATTTTTTTCTATAGCTTTTAATAGTTTTCTTTATTATAAACCACATAACAATAAAATTATAGAAAGATATCATTAAGTACTTATAAAAAAAAAAGTACTTATAGCAAGTTTTTAATTGGCAGCGTTTTTGTTTAAAGTGATATTTTCCAGCATCTTAGCCATGTTATAGTTTTCTTTCTTTTGAACTATTTATGTATTGATCAAATTAGCTGTTTTATGCCTATTTCTGTGCCTAATACGAGCTTTTCCATTGCTGGACCAATCATTATGAAATTTGGTAGGTACAGAGATTGTATAGACCCTGGAACAGTACATACATTGTGTTTTATCATCTTTATCTTCACTGTTTCTCATCACTAAGTGGCTGAAACTGCAGGTCACAGTTGGTTTTTATTTTAAGTAACTTATCATGTTAATAGAACATTAATAAGAATGATTAGCTAGACAAATAACATTATTGCTCATCTTAAGTGGGTCAAGGAAGCATTGTGAGCAAATGCCCAGTCATTGGAACTGACTGTGAAATATGTACTGCTTACTGAATGTATGGTATGTTTGAAATATATATAACTTAAATTATTCTTGTAAATTCATATTAAACAACTTTGAATATATCTACTGCATATGATTTACATAATTTTAAGACCTACTATTTCAGCACTTTGCAGATTCTGTGTTCACTGGTAAGACGTGTGAAGTGTGAAGAGAATCATTGTCATGCTATCATTTCCCACAAAATTACGCGTTTTTCTTACAACAGGAGAAAACTGTTTTCTACCACTAAATATAGCCCAATTTCAATAATTCTTTTTTTGGAACCATTATAATATTATAAGGTATATTTATATCCACTGACAGTTCACCTGTGCATTACGAATTTCTTGTACAATATCAGTTTTAAAAGTAGATCATTTACAATTACAATGTTTAAGTTAATTGAGGACACATATAACAGAAAATAATATAAAATAAATATTTGTGAACATTTCACACAGCACCATCTAGCCCAATCTAAGGAAAGCTTGTATTATGGAACTAGATGGTTGATAGAATACATATATATACTTTTATTTGTAAATGTATACATATGATACATAGAAACACCCAGACACAGAACAAACATCCATGTTCATCACACTAATGTTTTCCCTGGGTGGGGATCGAACCCACGACCTACGGCACAGCAGGTAGACATACTACCAACTGAGCCACAAGGCCAGTCAAAAATGAAGCTGTACATGGGCTAAGTAACAAATTATAAAATTGATTGTCATAAAATTTTGTGTTTTAATAATTCCCTGAGAATTTTTAACTGACTTCTAAACTTCTTCTTAACCTTATAGAAGGAGGTACTTAATTCGACTATGTTTTTTTTTGTATATGTTTGTTATGCGATTAATCCATCAATTATGAATTGTTTTTGATGATTCTTTTTTTGTTTGATAGGTACAGAGGTGGTCCCATATAAATTTTATATTTCAAAATTGGTATAGTACTTTGGTTTTTATAACAAAATAACTGGAAAAATGTCATCCAAGCAAACAAAATTGCGTATTTTGGAGTTAGTTGCTTCAGTTTTTTAAACTGTAACTATTGTGAATTTATTTTTCTACTCCATGTAAGAAAAATATGAAAAATGAGGGTTGCCCGAGAGACAGATTTCTAAACAACGTATGTCTAAGTGATGGATCACTGTGAAAGTGTAAAGTTGAGAGTTGAGCAATTGCTCCATCATACCACCAATTATATATTTAGTGATTTTTTATATAAATATAGTTTAATAATATTTCCCTTGACCACAATTAAAACAAAATATTAAGTTTCACAACACAGAATCCTTAACATTTCAGACTAAACTCGGCTAATATACAGTAGATAAGCATGCAGTAAGTATAATACAAATATTTGATAAATTATAGTTTAAAAAACTGAATCAACCGACTTCTCATGGATGCCATTGTCAGAACTGGACCAAATTGAAATGGATCACACGGGAAGCACCAGCTTTCAAATAAAAAAATAATCATAAAAATTGGTTCACCCAGTCGAAAGGTCTGAGGTAACAAACATAAAAAAATACAGTCGAATTGAGAACCTCCTCCTTTTTTGAAGTCGATTCAAAAGGCATTGTCTCATAAAATAACCAAGTTTTGTTTATTAACTAATTGTAATCAAATTCTATATAGACTAAACAAGCGTTTAAACAGAAAAGTGGTAACTTTTCAGCTGTACCATCAGACACTTGCTCCATTTTACGAATCTTATTTCATAAGCATGTGCACTGATAGAGTCCTTGTTATTTTAGATATCAATCTTGGCGTACAATATATAATAGAAAAAAAAAAAAATTGAAGGTTGAAATGATGTCGTAAAATAAATACCCATTAGAATTGCAGTGACGTTATGTCACGTGAATTGTGAAAGTGTAAGGGCGCGGCATTTATCATTATTGGGTTAGCTTAGAAGACTAGAGAGAACATACAAACATACATACGTATGCATGTATAATACATGACAGAAGCTTGAAAAAGCGTCATTAATATATGGTGGATATTCCAAACACGAACCAAACGCTTTAATTCTACTTTTGTCGTGCATACTGCAAAAGTGTAGATAACGCTTGCTGAGAGGGTCTTGCCAATAGCAATAATCTAGGAATCTTTAAAGAGCGAGTTAATCGGTTTTTTCTACCTAAGCATGTCATCATTGATCGTAACGCAGTTGAGTTGGCACTCAAACGAATGCCTATACCTATAACGAAAAAAAAAACTAAATCGAAACCCTAATTTTTGTTCAATCTGGTGAAAATGAATGACACATTTACATTATTGTCATTCGCCGTTATCTTAGTTATCAGATAGCTTTCCTTACTCTGACATAATGTTACACTCTGATAGTAATGATAGTATGTGTGTGTGGTTATCACAGATTTGACCTGTACTAAAAGTTTGCTGATATGGTGTAATATTTACCTGAAAACATGGTATAAAATTGAAACTTCAGAGTCGGTTGACCGACGAGCTATGAGGTTAATCGGTGATGATAAAATAGTTGCCAAGAGCTACTTAGTCTCGAACATCGCCGTAAAGTAGCATGTCTGTATCATAATATATTCTATAGGCTTCAAGTGTTGCCGCAAGAGCTACACGACCTTATTCTGTTTTCCCCGTTCCACTAAAGCACTAGTAGAAAGTCGGCTCACTACCACACATTACTCATTGAAATTCCAAAAATCCGTACTCAGCGGTTTCGGTCTATGTTCTTGACGCGTACTGCACAGGAATGGAACTCCCTGTCGCATTCCCTGTTTGCTCATTGTTAACTACAATACTAGAGTTTTCGAAGCTTGATTGAATAGATATCTTCTAGAATATTGATCGACGAGTTTCATCCTCGGCCATAATGTCACTTACCATCAGGCATGTGTTGGTGGTCAATCGTAGGTCTAGTTCCTTGATTATAGCCCAATTTTGAAAAATGGGGTACCATCTTATAATTCTTTTATTAACTAAAAGTAACTCTGTCTTTCTCTCTGTCTGTTTGTTACCTATCACGATCAAATCGCTGAACCAATCGTCATGAAATTTGGTAAAAAAATACCTGAGAACTTGCAAAGAGGAGACGGATATAGACAACTTTTCATCACTTTGCCAGAAAATATGCAGCTGTTTACTACGTAATAGATAGTTTGTTATAGTTTACAAGCTATATGTATGCATTTTTAACCGACTTCAAAAAAGGAGGAGGTTATCAAGTCGTACCGTATATATTTTATTTTATGTACACGAATTACTCCGTCATTCGTGATCCAATTTTTGTGTTTCTTGAATTGGTGTATAGAGAAAGCTCCCAAGTTGGTCCCATAATTATCAATTATATTAATGACAATGTTGCTGAATATAGTTGAAGTGTGCTATGGATCGTTTTATTAACTGGATCTTTGGGTTTCAGCTATTCAGCGAAGAAAAAACAAGGGGTTGCACTCCGGGAGTGCCGGCAGAAGTAATAACTAAAAAATAAAATAGTAAAAAGACTTCCGCCCTCCGATTGACAAATTAAAATTTATATCGGTGCTCTAACCTATTGAGTTAAAGAGTCTTACGTGCATGTGACGAAAATAAGCAATCTGCGCAACGAAATGACGTCATGCTAGAAGGACAAACTTGTATAAAGAATAATGAACTTAAAATGCAGAACGTTAGAATTGGTTTCTGACTGCTCGTCTTACGATCTGACGCGAGTTTAAAATATTTTACCCATTCCAAAAATGCACAACGCCGCTAAAACGAAAAGACATCGCTGAAGATTTCTTAGGTAGATACCAACCATTTACCAACGTATGTTTGTTATTCCATCAATTCTCGCTCTGAATTTTAATAATCTGTATATTATAGTCAGATTTACCTTCGTCACTCCACTGGGCACTGCTCCTTGATTTGCCACACATCCGTTAATCCAAAAGCAGATATCCGACTCTATTCCTGTCTCCGACGATCCGAAACACTGGCTGAATGAACTTTTAATGTCCCCTCTATATTTAGCGCGTAGATAATTTTAAATGCGCCTTAGTGTTGATGTTGGAACATAAAAACTATAATAAAGTATGAAGCGCTCATGGGCGTAGCTTGATTTTATAATTTCTGTGATCCTCATCGATTTCGATGACGGCGACCTAGAACTATTTATTTTCTACCTCGTCCCTGAAGTACTATTAGGTATTCTGTGCCATGTCCAACAGTTTATTACTACTTACTCTAAAAGCTAGTAAAATAAAAAAGTGAACATATTTTGTTTAGTATTTCACACATATGAGTATCGATGCATGGAAAATCTACGACAAAAAACGGCAATACGGACGTAAAAAGTATAGTAGATGTATGGACTGAAACGTTAACAAATTGGTAGCCGTGTACATAAGCAGTAAATGAATTGATGGGTACCTCCTCCTGCTCTTCGAGTTAAAAATGTTGTAAAAATCACAGGTTAAATCTAGACGAGATTACCTACCACAGGGAGCCAGAGTGACGTACAACTTGAACTGATGTCTGTACTCAGTGGGTGATAATAGACTGGAAATGGTGATGACGTATAGAGTTACTCGTTTTGAAAATAATATAGTCTTAAAATGTCGGGCTGTTTCGTGTTTGAAAGTTATTCCTCCTGTGATGGATAATAGTATTTAATGAAGACGACGCCATCAAGACTTAATCGCGGTTACCAGGGAAAATAGCCTGGAGGTTTGAACTCATTAGGAGTCGATGAGATGTCCAAGAGACGGGGTGAAGCAAATTACAGGATGAATATTTTTTTTACGCGATAAAAGAATGCTTGTACATTCTAAAACGGCCGTGCACATACTTTCTCGCGAAAACCAACATATCAAGCGTTAAAATTGCACTACGGAGTACGGAACGGAAATCGCTCTAATACATTTTTAGGGTTCCGTACCCAAAGGGTAAAAACGGGACCCTATTACTGAGACTTCGCTGTTAGATTGTGGAATGAGCTACCACTGGAAATAAAGCGAGCTCCCTCCTTAGCTGTTTTTAAAACGCGTTTAAAAGCACACTATCAAGATAACTCCCACTAAATATTATGTATGTATATTGTTAGAGATATTTATGTAAGTATATGAATGAGAATTTGGTCCATTATAATATTTTTGTTTTCCTCTTTTAACATAACTGGGTACCTTTAATATAATTAACTACTGTTGTTTTATGTATACCATTTTAATTAAGTTTTGCTTTAAGGCCACTATCTGTTGCCATCTGTCCTATCCGTGCAAGGTTGCCTGGAAGAGATCGCTCTAAGCGATAAGGCCGCCATTTAAAACACCTAGCTGTAATATTATTCTCTATGTATTTAATGTTTCTGTATTGTGGTCTTTTAATAAAGTGTTATCTATCTATCTATCTATCTATCTGTCCGTCTGTCACCGGGCTGTATCACATGAACCGTGATAGAGAGTTGAAATTTTCACAGATGATGTATTTCTGTTGCCGCTATAACAACAAATACTAAAAAACAGAATAAAATAAATATTTAAAGGGGCTCCCATACAAAAAACGTGATTTTTTTGCCGTTTTTATAGATAATGGTACGGAACCCTTCGTGCGCGAGTCGGACTCGCACTTGGCCGGTTTTATTGGATGGCTATTTTGTTTTCGTATAGTATTAATACCCACTTGTTTATCATTGATAGACTTGCACATGACGTAGGTATACTTGCCTGAAATTGAGCGACGTTGCGATGACGATGTAAAATAAAATGCAACATTAGGTCTAGATTATTCTAGATTGATACAGAGCAACTTTCGATTCTAAACTGGCAAATGGAATCTAACCACATGCTGGCAACATTCCTTACTAGGACCATGACCCAGTAAAACATATTACAAAAGTTACGAGAAAAACTATCGCGCAGCTATTCGTGTTATTTGTTTAGGGTAGATAAGTATAGTTAATATGGTGAAAATGCTGAGAATAGATAAGCGAAAGGGAATGCTATGAAGGTTGACCTCGACAGCAGGCGGTATGTCGCGTATAATTGCGGATTCTCTACGTCTATGTGTAAAATTTCTCTTGCGCGTTCTAAACTAACTACTAAAATGTTTTACGCAACCCTTGACTGGAGTTTACACTTGTAGGCTCTCGTAATTTGCACGTACAATTTGAGTGGAAAACTTACAAAGTTAGCTAAATGCTTTATTTTTTACAGTAAGTAAAGAGTAACCAAAAATTGCGATTTTTGCTCTTATGATAAACGACAATATCAGTTTCCTGTGTTTTCAATAATATAATCTGGAGCTATCTCTTTAAGGGTCAGACGGAATAATATAAATAGGTACCCTACATAAATACTATGTTATGAATTTGCTTCAAGAGGTTGAATAGTCGATTTTGTGGATTGCCGTTGACTAGTTGACGTATTTCTTTTATCCTTTCACCCAGGCCAGGTTAATAAGTAATAATAATGTTTGCGTCAATATATATAAGATTATTCTTGTTTTTTTCACGTATTTTTTTTTATCGATAATTCGTCTTACGTAATTAAGCCTAGAAATCCATTTTTACTAATTGAAGCGACTTTCCAGACTTACGTGAGCAGTGAAGTGCATTACTGATAAAATTAAATGAATTGACGTGATTATATAAAGAATAATTTTAAATTGTCGCAAACATTGTGATCACTTACAATAGTTACTAGGAGCTAGCTGCAAAGACAAGAAAAACTGTTTGAAAATTGATTTTCCCGCCGCATGTCTGTCGTTGCCATAATTTTAGCCAGTATATTGCGCATTTTATCATACGACAGGGAAGAACGTTTTCAATCCCGAAATATTATTTAAACTGATTATTTTTTAATTGATTCGAAAATCGAATCATAAATGGCTAGGTTTCTGTGTTTTTTTTTTCAATTAAGTATATAACTTTTTCACCACGAAGTAATAATTAAATTTGAATAAAAAGCAAAACATACAAGCCTAGCCTATTTATGATTCCAATCAGACACAATATAATTAGTGAAATCCGATAATGTTTCCAAATAATAAATATTTATTTATATTCAAATATTTATTTTTTTCCAATAAAAAATATTTTTTTTCCTTTTGTATGGAACGGTAAACCTACTGTCGATCCCCAAAAAATGACACTATGTTGTGGATTAGCGGCTGAAACCTCAAATGTTCACAGCTAATTAATGAAAAAAATGCTCGTTTATCGTACCTATTTGTTGATACAAGTGTAAAGTTAGCTTTAGATAGCTAGAGTAGTGAAACTGCGGAAATTGGAGGAGCAATGAAGAAGACAAACAGAGTTAAACAAACGGCAGTACGCGTCATTAGGTAACAGATAAACCTGCTTATTGCGGGGCATGTTGTATGCAGTACTTTTTTTTTTTATATAATATAGATCTACGATTGACCACCAACTCGCCTGATGTTAAGCGACGGTGTGGCAGAGGATGGAGCTCGTCGATCTAGAAGATATCTATTCACTCTAGCCTTGAAAATTCCAAGATTGTAGGTCTCAGGAAACAGAGACGGCGGCAACGAATTACATTCTTGTGCAGTACGCAACAGGAATGTGGATCGATATCGCTGAGTACGGATTTTTGGCATTTCAACGAGAAATGGGTGCTAATTCGCCGATTTTCTGCTAGTCCTGTAGTGAAATGGGGAGGGAACACAAACATCTTGGAAGTTTAGCATTTTCCCGTCCCCTTGCGTACGGGAGCCTATTATTTAAGCCAATACTGTCTGTTCAGGTGTCTATCTGTCCTACCTGTAAACTTTTTAACCGTCATAGATAGAGGTTGAAATTTTCCAAGAATGTATCAATTCGTCTGTTTAATCATTAACTAATAATATAATAACAAATGTTTAAATTCTGGGGTAACCGTACTGATTTTTTCTGATCGATATTTTACTTTAGATCTACAGTACAAACGGGAATGGTATTAAAATGGTATGTTTATAGTAAAACAAAAAAATATGCTAATAGAATATATTGATGAAATTGAAAGAAAACTATCACGGCTAAGTAGGCTTTACAAGTTATCAAAACATTACTTAGACAAGTCAAAAATGCATATTTCTTTTAAATTAACATAATTTAACTCATATGTTCCTGGTATCAAACAAGAAACCCTCTTTTAAGGTCACATAAAATATATATATGGCCAATAGCGTGTCGTGGCACGACACGCACTTGGCTATTTATTTTTATAACAAACAAAGAACCTGAATAGGGCAGTCACCAACGGTATCGTTCGAGGTGCCAAGCAACTGACTTGCCTGCCTCACAGTCGTGCTTATTATTTTCGCGCATACACATTTGTCGATCGATCTGTGGTCAAATGCCTGGCAACCACAAAATAGACCCATTTTCTATAAAAGTAGGCTATTCTGCGGAGAGTTATCTCAGTTACGCGAAAGATAAAAGGACGGTAGGTATGATGATACTCTCCACCGCAATGGTTTTAGCTTACGCAAACATTGTCGCATGTGCCAGTACATGTAAAACTGTGCCATGTACTGTACCTAATCGTTAACTGGTTATTATAGATGTCACTTTTGCTGCTCAAGAATTCCGATGTGTCAATATTTAAAAATCTGTTTTAGCTTGTGCTAATGAAGTTCTTTCATATGAGACCCCTCATGATACGGTTAATTCACGCGGTTAATTCGGTTCCTACACGCGTTCCCGAGTACAGGTCTTGACAGACGGACGGACGGACAGAAGGACAACAAAGTGAAGCTATAAGGGTTCAATTTTTATCCTTGAGATACGGAACCCTAAAAATAGTTATTAAGGGTTCCTCTTTTAATGTCTAGTTTTCTATTTTAATTTTTCTTGCAACCGCTCAAATTTTCTGCCGTATAGTATGCCAGAATGATTGGCTCATTCATGCTGCTTGGTTCACAATAATATGTAAATTGATACCGTGGGAAGATACGCACCGTTGAGCAATGACCACCGATCTGGTGCAGAAACGGCGAATGCGGGGAAATCGACGTGATTTATCGGGAAATGAAAGTGAAATTATCCTGATTATTGTTTGAATTGCTAGAATCGGGGTCTTTCTTGCATGCGGTCGCCTTCGGCCTATATCGCTTAAAATCAAGTGACCTAATCAAAATTGTTAAATGCCTAGTGTGTTACACGTAATAAAAGCTTTTTGATGTTACAGTAGTTTGTTGATTTATTTTCAACTAGCAGAATTTGACAGAAGTTGCCCTGCCAATTTGGCTGCTTGCTGTTTCGACCCCCTGGTTTCCTTAATAGAAAGATTCTTGGGATCATAATCTAGTAATAAAGTATCCCAATTTTCTAAACAACTTCTTAATTATTCGATTTAAAATTACCCAAGTGGTTAAGCCGGTTAAGTAACGGACTTGTCGACGAACTTATCATTTGATTTTTGTTAGTTATATGGTCTAGTTGCATCCTGTGATTTTGTTCGCTATTTTCTGTTTCTGTTTTTTTTTAATGCTTAGTGCTTTTAATGTAGTGGTCTTGAAAATTGCACGTCTCTTTCCAGTCTATGCACCAACCACATCCCATCGCGTACTCGCCTATTGCCAGTGACTTGAACCGCCTTGGAAGCTGCACCCGTATTACAATACAACTATTGCATGCCTGGATGTAATCGGAGCGAGACAGCCTCTTTCATACTCATCTACTGTCTGAATACAACTTCTATATGGCAAACGATAAATATATAAAAAGTATGTATATATATGTATATAGAACAAAAAGACGCAAAAAAAGAGTTTCTTCCGCTTTTATATTTATTTTCTGATGAAGCGTCATAACATAAAATATTGGTTCAAATGAAGGGAATGAGGAAAAACAGATGGTTGCGTAGTGCAACGTTGCGGTGGTCAGTTATCAGCGGCAGCGTGAGTGTAGTGACGGACATTGATAGATTGAATGAAATCACATTAGATTACAGTCATTCTATTCACCCAAACTACAGATTAGATTATTTACAGAGATTTAACTTACAGTGTTACGGCTGTGTGTATCTTGTAGTCGTTCATATCACTGGACACACTATCAAATGCTTACTGATACGTGTCCGGTTTAGAGTGATAGCTTATTTATTTCTTTTTTCGCTATAGACTTACGTCAATTCCTATCTTTTTCTTAATCAAATAATCGATCTAGTATCAAATACAAACTTAATATCTAGAATGTACCTGTTTACTGTAGATTTTAAGCATGGCTTGCAATCATACTAAATTTAAAAAAAAACTTCGAAATTGTGAAAAATAGGTAATTAAACGAATTCAAATAAAATGCTTTCCTAATGTGCAATTTCTTCATTCTCTATTTGTAAAAGATTGTCAGTATACTATTTCATCGTATTCTGCGTATCACAAATCAAATCAAATCAAATAACATTTATTTCCTTAGTACAAGCTACATACAATCGTCAATATAAATTAATTACAGTCACAATCGAAACTTGTAAGTGTACCATAATATTAAGCCGTGTAGCAACTGCTCTAAGATAAAACTTGTGCTGCAGTTGCTACTTGCCTTCCAATAATCCATAGCCGAAGTACAATTTGGTGTCTTTACATTGAATCAGGTAATTAGGTACGTACATGTTTTTTTTTTATGTTAACCATTTAAATTGCATTTTACATTTACGTTAATTTAAGCCTAAAAGTTATAATAAGTTTTTTTTTCTTAATACATATGTGTGTGTTGTGTATGTGTATGTTGTGTGTTTGTGTGTGTGTTGTGTATGTATGTCTGACTGCGCGTGCTTTTGTGGTGAAACGCGAGTTATTTCATTACTTCTAAAACATGAAAACCACTGAGTAATTCTCGCTACCAACTATTCCGAGATATATCTCTGCAGTCAATCCGCGTAGTTGAAACCGACTGTCATATGTCGCAGCGGGAGGCGGCTATTTCCAGCTGGACGATATTATAATTCACGGCCACAATCAGCTTTTAGTTTATTGGCAACTGCTTCTAAATCGTTAACGATTAGAAAACACTTTGCCTAACAACAATAGATAATTCGAAGCTTTATCGTTAAACTTGACTAGATAGTATAAGTAATAATACATTTTGTTCGCATGCACCTCTAAAACTTTTGGGGGATTATGTTGTAGTCTACGATGGAGCGCGATTATATAGAAGGAATTGATTATCTCATGATAGTAACATAAAGATACTTTGATTATATCGAGATGACCTACTTAGGCTTCCTGAGTGAATCTTGACAGATATAATCTTCAGTCATGAAGCGTATCCTAGTATATTTTAGAAACACACGATACAAGTAGAATTAAATAGTTTCGTTCTGGTTATTGTAATATCCACCATGCAAAATTATATTTTTTTCACTCTTCTTGCTCAAAAAGTCCGTCATTGTAGCGTACTAAAGCGGGGATAAATAGCAACTTTGAATTATTGTATTGGATTATTTTATTTTCTCGCAATCGTAGTGAAAAGTAGAGTGTAACACACGGCGCTCAAAACCCATTGTAACTCGGTTTCTATTTACTCCCTCGCTAAAGCTCGGAAGTAAAAATCTACCTCGTTACAATGGGTCATTTTAGCCCCTTGTATAACAATCTACTATTATCAAATTTCTAGCTGATAACAAAAAGCGCAAGGGGGAATAAGACATGCAGTAGGTAGCTAACCCCTACTTCATAACCCCAACTCAACCAAGTGAAAATATAGATTTACGTCCCGTTACAAAAAAGTCATAGGTTTTACATAGTGGTTTAACGGTTGTCATAATGCTCAGTACCAACTAGAGCCGTCCAGCTTCACAGCTGATAATCAGCGCGCGACGGCGGGCGTTCTCTTCCACGTTCACTCGGATATAGTTACACGTCTGACTGTAACTCGCCTCACTGGCACGCTCGCGCTTCACTACGTAACCGATTAGAGAACGAAGCTCACGGTGCGATCAGCCCCGCTAATTGGATATATACGAAGGAAGGTGGGATCCGACGCAGATGACACAAAAAGGCATACCAATAGTACTGAAACCGGTCATTACTGCAGTTATTTTCTGTAAATCTTCCGATAGTATGATGTATTTGCGTTTACTTGTTATGTAAACTATTATTAACTGTATAACACTTTTAGAATGCTTATATTTATATTTAATCATGTAAAATAATTAATGTATTCAAAATTAATCCTAATGTTATTTATTATAAGTTAATTCAAGCTGTAAACGGGTCCTCCTCTATCAGTACACTGAAGGGTATGCAGCACACACGATACAAGTTTTACTTAGTGTAGGTGCTGCACGTCACTATCATGTTCCACAAGCTACACTTTATTAAGATATTTGTATTTCTGCACAACTTGAGATGTACTTGTGATTATGAAATAAATATATATGTTGATTGATTGAGTTTCGATGTGCAGCACAGGTTAGGTCACATACCTACATAGTTTCTATCGTTCAGGTGCTTAACTAGAACTAGCCGCGAAAATACATCGCAGTTTTAATTAGGAATATAACAAGTATTGGCAATGAGTAAGGATAATAAATAGTTCATTTTAGGATTCCGTAGTAAACAAGGAACCCTTATAGTTTCGCCATGCCCGTCTGTCTGTCCCCGGCTTTGCTCAAATGCTATTAGTACGGAAGCTATAATTTGACATAGATATGTATATTAGTTATGCCTATGAGAGCTATGTAATCTTGGAAACTTCAAGGCTAGAGTGATTCTTCTAGATCGACGAGCTTCGTCCTCGGCCACACCGTCGCTTAACATCAGGCGAAATGGTGGTCTATCGTAGATCTAACATAAAAAACCTATACCATGATACTCCACACTATGAGGTAGACGAGAAAAAAGAATCATCCCCGCTTTACGGGAAGGGAAGGTACCCTAAACATTTTTTCAAGATTTTTCTACCATTTTGTTGGCAAGGTATCCATACTTAATTACAACTATCTAGTACTGTTTAGTATTTAAGCTAAACCGCGGGTAGCCGGACAGACGGAGGGACATTCGCAACTATAAGAGTTCGTAGTTGGCTGCGCATCCGCAGTCAACATAATGACAATGAATGCATATGTAAAGATTTTTGTTTTGCTAGGAGATTAAAATCTATACTGTGTGCTAAAGTAATGTTTGGTTCTTTTAACCACCTATGTATTGACTAAACTGTATACTGATATTGACTTAGGCACCGTTAGCAACCAGCTTATTTGGCGCGTGTTACCAGCATAATGCAGTGTAACACTGTTTGCCTCCCCTGATATAAGTAGAAGTTAAACAGCGAAAAATATATCGCCGGCCCTTCCGCACCGACCTTGTCCCGTCCAAAGTAAACATACAAAAATCACAAACATAAATTCTGCCAAAGGATACTCGTAATGCTTCCAACCTAAACGCTTAGCATCCGAGCTTGGCCATATTTTATCCCGGCACCCATAGCTCTGTGCGTGTTAATAATTTACCTTTACTGTATATAGGTTACCCTGCCGTACTACCATCAAATATGAAACGGTTCCATCTTGACCCCTTGGTAAATCAATGTTTTAGAAATGTTTTCAATGAATTGCTAGCAAAGGGAATTGCTGTTAGCGGTGCTGTGCTTTCTCTAGCTAGGAGTTAGATTGACTTCATCGAACTCTATGCGGTATGCTACCGTGTTGCGGCGTATCCTAAGTCGTCCTAGGTGAGCGACAAACGGGGCAAGGCGACGCAATGTGACGGGACGCGGCGCAATGCGTAAATATCACACAGTAGCTAGTAGTCAGCTACTGTTTGATATTTGCTAGCTGGGTTCATTTCAGGGCCAGTTCCCACTCCAGGTTAGGTGTGGTTACCATATTTGACCACACTGTCAACTAACATGAGGCGAGCTGTGGTCAAATGCCATTTCTTAATAAATATACCGATCTAACCTAAGTCACCTAAATGCTTAAATGTCTTGAAAATATGTCTTGTAGAGGAAATATTGTTTTTTATTACATAAACAATCATTGTATTGATTACAACTGGTTAAGTGCAAGGGGCAAGGTCGTTAGGGCAATCAACTCCCCCAAGTCAATTTACACTTTACCCAGTGCCGATAAGTGTCGAATTCGCATATCAGATTGTACATTGGACTCATTTTCGGTGTAATGCTTTTGATGATGAATGGGGGGCCTTTGTATGGCGGTTCTCAGAAACGCACAGACATACTGAAACTCATTTTCTTCCTCTTTGTGAATGTGCGATGAGTTTGATAGTACCGCTTTCATTGTGCGTAGCGTTTTAATTGTCTTTGACGTGTGTGGCAAATTGCCTCGGGAAATGTAATTTTTACTCTATATGCATGTATATATATCCTGATGTTATTAAAAGCGAAAGTAGAAGTCTGTTTTTATCTATACACAATTAAACGGCTGAACCGATTCTTATGATTTGGTATAGAGATAGCTGAGAACATGATAATGCCAATATTCGATATTTTTGAAGTGTTTTTCCACACTTAAGTATCTACAAATTTATAGACAGTTAAAAAAATCACATCTGACGGAACTTAAAAACCGCTGGATGCGGTTGAAACTATAGTCGGATAAAATTGACGTGAGTAACATGTAATTTTATTAAAACACAATTATTATTACCGGGATATTTACCGTGGTTCGCGTTAATTTTGAGCTCCCGATATTTCGGCACAGTTACATGCACCATGTTTACGAGCGACTGAAAAATGCAGGTGGATGATATGGTTAAGAGCGAATGGTGGTTATGGTTAAAATTGAGCTCAAAATTAACGCGAACCACGGTACATATCCCGGTAATAATAACAGTGTTTTAATGAATGACCGTGATAGTTTAAAAAATGAAATTTTATAGCTAAAGCAATTTGTAATTTTTTATAGCTGTAAGTTTCCGGCAGCCTAGTGGTGAGACCGTCTGACTTGCGATCCGCAGGTCCTGGGTTCGAATCCCACGGCACGCACCTCTGTCTTTTCGAAGTTATGTGCGTATTGTTGATTGCCGCAAACTTGAAACGGTGAAGGAAAAACATCGTGAGGAAACCTACATGTCTGAGAGTTCTCAATGATCTTGAAGATGTGTGAAGTCTGCCAACCCGCACTTGGCCAGCGTGGCAGACTATGGCCTAACCCTTCTCACAATGAGAAGATGGCCCGTTCCCAGCAGTGGGACAGTTTGTACAAACAGGGCTGATAAAAAAAAAAAAATATAGCTAAAAATCTGTGTGAAGATTTGTGCGATGACTTAGATAGTTCTCATAATAAAATCTCATGACAAGTTTCTTTGACTTAGAAGCTTAGAACGTGTTCAATATCGGAAAAAGCTGTAAAGCTATAATTCTCGCATATATAACGGCTGGTCCTCACTATATAGTAGTACGTACATTTTTCTCCCCATTACGTGTACCATTTATCACCAGACCTGACAAACATGCAGTTTTAAATAGGTATCATGTAGAGCGATGTCTTGCTCCTTGACTCGATGGAAAGTCTGTTTTTAACAATTTACAAATTTACCGGTTTTTACTCGCTTTTGTTTAGTTTCAACTGTCCCGGTGCCTATAATCAAATCTTGCGAGTTAAATTCGACCCCTTCCGTAGTTCCGATTGAGCTGATTTTTTTTTAAGCTTACTGTACTCACTAAATTGGATGACAATACAATATTATTATAACAGGGAGCTATGATGACATTGGACTACCTGGGAATTATAAAAAAAAACAGACAAAAAGTTTTCAACGAATTGAGAACCTCCTCCATTTTGGAAGTTGGTTAAACATTTTGTTCAAAATGCAACAATTTTGTTTTAAAAACCAAACTACTGTAACGATTTTGATGAAATTTCTATGGGCAAATCTTAAAGTATATCCATTCAAAGAAAATATTTTTTGAAATCGGTTTAACTTAAATGACCGAGTTATGCGGTAACAAACAAAAGGGGGAAACAATAAAGCCGAAACCACCTTCTTATTGAAGTTGGTAAAGAAACAACATAATTGATTACCACAGGAGGTTATGAAGTCGATGAAAAAGAAGCTTTCGTGATAGTCTATTCCCATTAGTTTCTATTTCTATTAGAACTTGTCCTGTAGTCCTTCCTACCACGGGTCGACATGTATTTGCTGCTAATAATACGTTACCAATTCCGAATTCCTCTTGGTCTAATTTCTCGCCGTAATATCCCGTAAATTAATCACTACATGGTTAAGTAGCCGCTAGAATGCTTGTAATAATTTTATTATACACTCAGCCGGGTGCATACAATTTATAGTTAATATATGCACATATTATGTTCGAAAATTAGCTAATAGTACATTGTTACCCTAGGGGTGAAAGTAACATATTTAGTCCCGAGACGGGGTTTAGCGCACGAACGAAGTGAGGGCGCCAATAGTTCGAGGGACTAAATAAGTCTTTAATCCGAGGTAAACACTGTGCTTTTCATTACGAATTCAAGGAAAGTAAAAATAAAAACACGAATTAGCTATAGAAAAAATGAGTAAATTTTATTTTACCTAGATCAAAAACTTTGGTAAGATAATTTTATTTAAAGTTAATAAAATATATATTCTTTAATCAATACTTATCTGTATGTTATTTCAAATTTACATCGCGCTGTAATTGAGTGGCGAGAGAGAAAGTTGGACATGGCTCAATAAAAACGTGAAAATAGAACCAGTTTTTTTTTTTAATTTGAAAGCTGGCAGTTGAAAGCGATTCTCCCTAGGGCTGAAAGTATTACTTTCAACCCGCTCCTCAGGCAACTTCAGACCTACTTTCAGAGTATGAGTGATGAAAATAATATTAATTCTATATTCATATTCAAGTACAAAACTTACGTAACTAATTTCACTGCACTTTATTCCGCATTTAACACAATAATTACTTATTCACTTTCAAATCAATAGAACTGTTTGTCATCGCCATTATGCATCTCAACATTTTACACATTCATGAATAATTTAACCGACCGTTTAGTCGATTATATCATTAAACGATTTCTGTTTATAGATTTGATCAGGCCGTTTTCAATACTTTTATGTATACAATAATGATATAGTCGTCTGTTTATTGATTATTTCCTGAAATGGTCGATTATTTCATGTAATGTTCCATTTAATTATTTGGATACAATATTTATTTAGTGTGATTTCTGTTTGGTCAAAGTAGGTAGAGTTATTTCTCACATTACACATATTCCGACAAAGACGCAAATAATGTGGTATTCATTTTTGTTGTAATTTGATTGATGATGGTCGCGCGGAAGTATTTTACTATCGATTACCATATAATTTGTTAACCTTGGAATCCTATTTCTCACACGAAACTGTCTTAAAGTTGTAGAGCATTATATTTTGTTACTCTTCTACGATTCATTATAGATATTTCTTATACGTCATCTAGTCAAAAGATTTCCACATGCGGAAAAACGGAATAACAAAACCTTTCCTCTCGTTTCCCTGTGATCTACATCTCGTTGCTGGCTGACATTTTGCGAACGCGATTACTCGCTTGGTAAATAAATTGTCTTTATACAGGCTGCATATTATTGTATTTCGTACAGGATATGAATTGAGTGATGTATCAGGGCGGTTGAGTGATAAAACACCTCGAAAGAAACTACGTCACCATGTCTGGATTTACTAAGAATAATAAGTCTGCGGCAGCCTAGTGGTGAGACCGTCTGACTTGCGATCCGCAGGTCCTGGGTTCGAATCCCACGGCACGCACCTCGAAGTTATGTGCGTATTGTTGATTGCCGCCAACTTCAAACGGTGAAGGAAAACATCGTGAGGAAACCTACATGTCTGAGAGTTTTCCATGATCTCGAAGATCTGTGAAGTCTGCCAACCCGCACTTGGCCAGCGTGGCAGACTATGGCCTAACCCTTCTCACAATGAGAAGATGACCTGTTCCCAGCAGTGGGACAGTTTGTACAAACAGGGCTGATAAAAAAAAATATATATTCAATTTGTTTATTTTATAAGTGTGTAAAGTGTAAGTAACTAAAAGAATCTCCGTCGCCTTACATCAGGCGAGTTGGTGCTCAATCGTTGATCTATAATGTATAAAAAAAAAAACTGCTTGTAACAGCAGATTCAATGCTGTTACCAGCAGATTCTTTCAGTTTGTTTTGTAGGTATATATAAAGGTAAAAATAATATTGAATTTGCTATAGTAGCAAAATCTCTGTTACAATCTGACGCAAAATAAGGATACTGATCCGTTCCTAGAAATTAGATGTCCATCGATGCGTAAGGCATTCAATGCGGCGGATTATAATAACATGTCACTCGTTGAATTATTTTTTGTTTTGATATATACGTAAATACTTCGTGTTTTCTCATTCAAAGACAGAGCTCAACGAGCACATTTTCAAAATGTATGCCAATATTAAGCACAAGTCTGATTTTAATGTAGTAAAATAACTTATTTTTAACCGACTTCCAAAAAGAAGGAGGTTATTGGTATCGCTATTCGGTCTGTATGTTTTTTTTTGTATGTTTGTTCACCAATTACTCAGCCAATTGTGCATTGATTTTGATGATTCCTTATATATTTCAGAGGTCATACTTCAGAGGTGGTCCCATATAAATTTTATCAACATCGATGCATCGGTTTTTATAACAAAATTAATGGTAAAACATCATTCAAGCGCCTGTAGAAAAGTGAACAGCAAGTCGCGTACATATATATTGTTTTGCCTATTTTGAAGTAGGTTTTTTCAGTTTTTTAAACTATAATTATATAGCTTTTGTGTTAATCTGAAATATTTTGTTTTTCATAGAATTATGCAGTCTCCTCCGAATAAGCGTAATTTTGGCACCCAACGTGGGACTACACTTTTTGTTATTTAACTTTCAACCACCAATTTTCATTTGAATATGGAAATTAGATTACCTGTTTGTTTACATTACATTTTGTAATTAGTCCAAAAGTGTATTCAAAGAGTATTTCGACCTCAATATCGCTTGATCAAACGAAGTCGCGCGGAATAGGGCTCCTTTGAAGCGAACCTTCCCAGTTAATTCGATTTATTGAGACATCAATGCAAAAATACTCGATGGAAAGAGAACACGGAGAAACCGTTACGTTGAGCCGTGCAAATCTCGTTACGTGGGGTACCTATTTTGGATTTAGGAGCATCGCTAAGACGTTGTAAATGCGAAGCCAGTACCACTGAATAGATTAAATAACATACACTAACAAAATTATTTCATATCAGATTCTATGAAATTTAGATTACACGAGAGAATATTACAGACACGAAAAAAGTGTCTGCTTCTTAAGCAGAGTCAAAACTTCTCAAAAATCATCTCTCTCTCTACCATAGAAATATATAACTTAATTTTTACCTGAAAACACAAGAAAGAGGGGAACGTTCGTTGGATATGTGTCCGTTTCTCCTGAAACATGAAAATAATTAAAATGTATTTATGCATTTGATAGGTATTTTGTTTTATTATATTATGGTGGCTATATTCGAATTTACTCCCTGAGTGTGATTCTATATTTTGCAATTCTTTTAATGATGTTGCACATTCTTTAAAATCTGCTGATTATTTAAAAATTTACCCTCTCAACTTTCCACTACGACTAATGCGGGAGTAAGTTGATGGCTCCAGCTCCATCAAAACATATTTTAGTGCAAAAAGACTTAAGAACCGAAGATGAATGCTTTCAAATCGAATTGATTATCATCGGGCGAATGGCTTACGTAGGAACAAATTAAGATTCTCGGCAGAGAGCTAAGAAAGGGCCGGCTCGGTTCACGTCGCTGATTATAATTGATTGGGGGGCTCGCGGCATCATTAATCAACCGTTTTATAAAACGGCCGGTAATTAGGGCTTTGTCTCGTCCACGCTTCACTCTTTACCCCATATTTTTCGGCAGGAGCGTTAGTGATACCTCAACGCCTAGCTAGGTACATTATTATTTCTATAAATGTAGCTAGTTGCTGTACTTCAGGCAGCGCCAGTATCAGCTTTATACGACTAGTCTAGTCGACTACCCGAAAAAGGAGTGATATGTTTTAGATTTTTTGTATGCGAGTGTTTGAAATAATATGTGTTTCATAATGTCACTGTAATGATTACAATGTCTGAATCGATTTATTAAAGGGTGTTTTTGTTAAAATCCCAGTTATTTTTAAAGACTATGTATAAATAAATATTGGTAGACATTTTCACATAGCCATCTCGGCCTAAACTTCCGGTCTTCGACATATATACCATCACTTAACATCTTGTATACATAATATATATATCCTACCTATCCTGTATAAAAAATTGTAATGTGAAAAGTATATAAACGCGGAGAACATGTACTTAGGTGTGAAATCCAATTGTGGTTACCCATCCACATACAGTTCGTGCCAACGATTGCAACTTCATAACAACGGTAACTGTTGCATTGCTATTTGTTTTACTCAAACTGACTAGTCGTACTAAGCAGTCGTTATTGTCTCAGCAATATTTTCCAATTAATTGTCCATGTCGTACATTTCGTTCATTGTCCTTCATTCAGTTCGTTTGTCCGTGATACGATCGACCGAGTCATTATTCTGTTAAGGAGCAATCGGCCGGAGATTTATCTCCTTTCCGCCTCAATAGATTACGCACCCTTTGTTTTCTGAAGATGAGACAATATTGCTTAGAGATAACATTAACAAGAATATAGTTTATCTACGTTTGCCGAACGGAATCCATACAAGGAAGATAAAGGTAACAGTTCTTTTTTAACCGGCTCCCAAAAAGGGGGAGGTTCTCAATTCGACTTTTTTTTATGTATGTTTGTTGCGTGATAACTTCGCCAATTATTAATTGATTTCATTTGATAGGTATTTTGTTTAGTTTGAATACTTCAGAAAGTGGTCCCATTCAAATTTTATTAAAATCAGATCAGTACTATATTTTTTAAAACAAAATAACTGAAAAAAATAAGTAAAGAAAAAATATACATTGCGTATTTTGAAGTCGGTTAATTCAGTTTTTTAATAAACTATAAAATTAATAAAGTAAAAAGTTTATTAATTTTTTAGTATAGAAGCTTGGACACTTAAAAATTAGTTTGGTATAATATATTATCCAGGACATTTTTTTGTAGTAAAATATGACCCATCGAGTCAGGCAGGGGCAACTTACAATGCCATTCTGTTGACAGTAGCGAGAAGTATAAATACCTATTCCGTGCTGTCCATTTTTTACTTCACTTGCGCAGGTTGCTTAATATACAAAATTTATGCGTTTCTTGACTATTTCTACCTAATACCTGAGCATGTTTATCGTCTGTCCGAACACCTTAATAAATAGCTGGAACAAAAGAAAAATATGAAAAAAAAACAAGCAAATCAGTTTACGGCCGCAAAACGCTTGTATTCTCTGTTTTGTAGTGTAATAAAACTAGAAGGCTGGTGATGTGAGGTGCAAGTTATAAACGGTAGATACTGTGTTAAACATTTTTAGGGTTTCGTACATCAAAAGAAAAAACGGAACCCTTATAGGATCACTTTGCTGTCCGTCTGTCTGTCCGTCTGTCTGTCCGTCTGTCCGGGTGTCAAGACCTTTATCTCGGGAACGCGTGAAGGTATCGCGTTGAAATTAAAACCATATACGCAAATCCATAGTGTCTTGCTGCAGAAAGAAAAATCAAATTTCTCAGTATTCATAAAAAAAGTTTCAGCCGAATATGCCGTAAAAAATGCACATTTCGACACTCACAAGGAAATCAAAACTTATGGGGTATTTTCCGTTGACCTAAAATATGAAATTCGGCAAGAAGCATTGTGTTAGAGTACAGTTACACATATAAGAAAAAATCCGAAAACTGGACATTTTTAATTTAATCACAAAAAAATTGTGTCTTTACGCAAGGAATGAGGGTCCAAACTTTAAAGTTCTTTAACCGTATCATGTGGGGTATCATATGAAAGAGCTTTATTAGCATAAGTTAAAACAGGTTTATAAATATTTTTCGGTATATGAAGGAAAATATGAAAAAAATACGATGTCCCCCTTTTACTATCTACTAGTTTGTACGGAACTCTCGGTGGGCGAGTCTGGCTCGCACTTGTCCGTTTTTTTATTTTAAATATATCTATATTTTTAATAGTGCAGAGCGATCGATTTTTGTCTGTTTTTAGAGATTGTATAAGCACGTGTCGAACTATTTATTCAAGTTTTATTTGTAATGCGAAAGCTGCGAGTAACTTCAGGTTTAGTTTTTTTTTTTTATGTGGTTTCGTGTAACATTTTAAATTTATCCATTTTGTACCTCAGCACTGATTTCTGAAAAAATCTAAATGCAATCTGAAAATAGCTAACTGGTTGATTTTTATTGCGTGAACGAATCCTTATTTATTACCAAGGTTTAAATTTAACAACAACTAATATTTTTCAAGATAGAAAAAAATTGTGCTTTATGATTTTTTTTTCTTCAAAATACAGACATAGGCCATAAAGTCTACGACTTTCGGCATAACTAATATGCTCACCAATGCCAAATTACAGTTTTCTAGTCCTAATTGTCTTTGAGCAAATTCGCGGACAGACAGATGGACAAGGCGAAACTATAAGGGTTCCTTGTTTACTACGGAACCCCAAAAACAAAAACATCTCTAAGCTTTCCAAAAAAATATGCACCTTCAAATTACCGTAACGGACCTTAAAGCTTCTAGTTTTACTATATCGCCATACAGTTTGTATCTGTCAAAGTCTTAGTCAGCATCCTCTGTCAGCATCATCTCTCAGTCGCCGATAACTTGTTCCTAGTGTTCATGTCCCGGTGCTCGTTCCACGTGAAAGGGCCAGTTTACACAAAACCCGGTCTGCTGTAATATTTAAGTGTTCGCTCAGCACTTCCCAGATGTATCCTGCAGGTGGTTGGTGCGGGATTTATGAATCCATCGCGTTATACGGAATAATGGAGCGCGATACACATAAACTTTGTTCGGTTGATGCGTGGAAGGAACAATTTGTAGCTTGTTAACCTTGTCGGATTTTGAATTCTATTGTGCTATTTTAGTCATTTCGTTGTGATATTTGTTGACTTTGAGGAATTTGTGAAATCAATATCAGAATAGTATGAATTATAACTGTTTCTACCGATCGTTTTACTATATATCATTTGTATTTATTTATACCTAGTCTTGCCATAAATATTGTCACGAAGAAAAAAAATATTTTTTTATTGCAAATAATATTTATTACTTTTACAGTGTGTTAGTTTAATACATAAATATAAAACAATTTAAAATATAAAAGCTTATTCGAAGTGGTCTCCATTGGCTGCAATACAGTCCTTTAAACGTTGAGGCCAGTTATCAATAGAAGCACGCACTCTTTCCATGGGAAAATTCTTCACTGCCAATCGTATGGATTGTTTTAGGGACTCCAAATTATCATGGCGTTTAGAGCAAGCCATACTCTCTAAAACTGACCATAAATCATAATCCAGCGGATTAAGATCAGGACTAGACGACGGCCAGTCTTCAGCTCTGATGAAGTCCGAAACGTTCACTTCCAACCAAGACTGCGTGGACCGAGCTTTATGATCTGGTGCCGAGTCTTGTTGGAAGGACCATACTTGGTTATTGAACATGGTGTTGTTAAGGGGCTTAACTACCTTCTCAAGAATGGTATTTTGATACACTTGTGCCGATGTTTTGATACCTTTTTCACAAAAATATGGCTCAGTCACTCCTTCATAGCTAACATCCCACCAAACCATCACTGAAGTCGGATAATGCCCACGTTGCACTCTGTCGACTAATTGGGAAGCTTCCTTAGAGCTTTGAGCATAAATACGGTCATTTTGTTTGTTAAAATGTTGCTCAATTGTAAAGATTTTCTCATCCGTAAACAAAATTTTTCTGTGACCTCCCTTTGCGTACCGCTTCAGTAGTTGTTTCGATTTTACCACCCTATTCTTTTTTAAATTATCAGTTAAAAAATGACCAGTGCGTCTCTTATAGGCTGCAAGTCCTAAGTCATCTTTTAAAATACGCGACATGGTTCTGGGTGCTATCTTCATCTCCCGAGATAAAATCTTTTGCTTTCGGACAGGATTTCTTCGAATTCTTTCCCTTACTGCTTTGACCACCTTTTTCGTACGAACACTACGTGGACGGCCAGATCTTTTTCTGTCACAAACAGAGGAGGTCTCATTGTACCTATTAATAGCCCGGTACACAAACATTTGACTAATACCAAGCGTATGGAGAGTTTTAAAAATTACATTTGGCTCCATACCAACTTTGTGTAATGCAATCACAGCGATTCGGTTCTCTTTATCACCCCACTCCATTTTAATATCGCAAAATATTGTACAATGTATTGGCGCCAAAATTAGAAAACTCAATGAACAATCGTATAAAAATGACAGATTCCAAATTCAAATGTAATATCTTTCTTATTTTTAACTGTAACAGTATTTATGGCCAGACTAAGCATATTTATTATTACATAGAGATCTACGATTGGCCACCAACTCGCCTCGTGACGTTTCGGCTGAAACCGGCTACGAGCTCTATCCGCAGATGGAGTTCGTCGATTCACACTAGCCTTGAAAATGTTAATTTTTTAACCCTCAACCCAAAAAGAGAGTTGTTATAATTTTGACGTGTGTATCTGTGTTTCTGTCTGTGGCATCATAGCTCTCAAACGAATGGACCGATTTTGATCTAGTTTTTTATTTTTATTTGAAAGAGGTTTTCTTCGAAATTGTTTCTTAGCTGTTTTATCAAAATCGGTTCAGTTTTTTTATTTGTCGGGTTTTTTATTATATTTTTTTTAGCTCCACAGACGCCAGGGTCCGTGACCTTTGTCAGAATTACAATCTATTATTAACTACATATTGTTACGGGAAGATTATTTTAATTTACGTAACTTATTACTATGTTGTGTGTATACCACGAGCAGATCAGCGACCCGCAAGCAGCATCCGATCAAGAGTATGACGCATGTACCAGTCATCGCCCTCCTCAACCATACATATGGTAAAGATGACCCCCCACACGACGTCGCCGCAAGAAGGACCCTGCGATGGTAGCATGAATGCTCAAGGCTTACAAAATCTTTTCTAACTGCTAAATTACCGGTATTTCTTTGTATTTATCGGGGGTTTTTGAGTTTTATAAACTTACACAGATACAATCTTCCTAAAATTCATGTTAAAATATTAACCCTAACAAGGGTTCTTAATCGTTCTCTTAAGTACCAACTACAAGATAATGTAGTGATGAAAGTTGCTCAGTAACTTTATCGTCTATCAAGAAGCTATACAGCCGCATTACCGATTACATTACAGTCTCCCCGAGCGATAAAGCACGAACTTCAAACTTATCTATTTTTATAATCTGACACTGGATTAAAATTCTAAAACAAAGGACGAGACTGGTCACCACTCACCCACCCTTCATGACTCAGTTGTATTAAATTATGATTTACATAGTATTTAGTAAATTTAAAATCAATAAAGCGATTTATAATAAATCATTATAAATTACTGCGAAAATTTATGTAAAATAGCTAGCTGTGTCAAACGGTGTTACCTATGATTTAATAAATTTAAAATCAATAAATCATTATAAATTACTGCGAAAATTTATGTAAAATAGCTAGCTGTGTCAAACGGTGTTACCTATGATTTTCTAGTTTTGTTACATGAAAATTCGTTTTAAAAAGAACACAGAACAACTCATGAGCATGTTATTATTAAGACAGGTAAATTCGTCATTACGAGTAGTTTGTCTTTCAATGGTAACCAGGGTCTGATGATAGAGCTGGAAGGTAAGCTGGAAGCATAGGAACTCTGTAATGAAACGACACAACCTCATCGAGTTTGGGCTCATTTGATTTGTCTTGGCGAGTACTTTATTATTAACAAGAACGTAATAAAAGCTTGTTTTAATTATTTTTTTTAAATATAGATAGGTACTTGTTTCACTACTCCATTGCCAGTAGAAATGATGGGTACTTGGGCGTTTCGCACCGCAAGCGGTTCGTACCGCGGTCCGAATCACCTAAGAGCTCTTTTTTAATAGGTCCTTTCGCACCGCGGTGCGAATCGTGCATTTTGGAATGGGTCGATTCGGACCGCAATGAGGAATAAAACAGTTCTCTTTTTGGGTGAGTGGGTAAATTCGAGCAGAGAAGATTATGTAGTTTGATACCTGAATAAAACTTTGTTTTAAAAATTACTCCTACCCAAATAAACATATTCATGTTTTCTATGGTTTTTGCGATTGTTTCTCGTACGTTGTGTTTTAATATACGCGATAAATCCGTTAAAATTTTGTTTCATTTTAATAAACATATTCATTACTTATTTATCTAATATCTCTACTCGATGATTTTATATGTTTAAAAATGTTGTGATGCGCGACAGATATAGCTGCGTGCTTTGAGACCATTCTTAACATCTCCTGATAAAGATGGCAAGAAAGTAAAAGAAAGAGTAAAAGTGAAAAAAAAAGTGCAGGGCGGTGTAAATCGACTGGTCGATAGCACTAGAGTTCCAGACACCGCCGCGCCGACGAGACTGAATGCCGCTAATTAATTAATTTTACATTTTATTCAAAAACTAATCTATTTATTCCCGTGTTTTACAAGAGATTTGATATCTTCCGATGAGGCTAAGTGAATAAAATTTTCTTTGAAATTAAATAAATTTTAAAGGATCTATCGCAAATTCTTACTAACTACCAATATGATAAAGTGAAAGTATGTCTGTCTGTTTGTTACCATTGTACAACCAAACTGCTGCACCGATCGTTTAGAAATTTGGTACAGATATACAGTAATCACCTTTTTTCATCTCTACGCGTGTGAAATCGGAGGGCGCATTTTGTATTTGATATTTTCAAAACCTGAAGTTTTGAACATTGCAGTTTTGAAAATATCAAAATCATATTTTGAAAATATCTACTTTTGCACCTATTATATCAAGCAAAACTTTCTTTATGCATGCAGTGCAGACGTCACTCACAGTGTCTACATATCTTGCTGATCTATGCTAGTGTTGAGAATTTAATAATACTCGTATGATGAAAGGGTCTCATATTGATGGTACCTTGAAAGCAACTTCTGTAATAGAAGTTTGGACATTTCCTAATTTCAGTAGCCTTGGGTTTTCACACCACGCTTATCTCTCAAAACAAAACTAACCGAAAGTAATAAACTAACCAACAAAAGCGATCCCCTAAAAAAATACTATACCTAAAATGTTACCAAATCAAAAGATATCTTATAGTAGTAGTTTTATCGTCTATTTATCCTGAAATGGGCTCTTTCAGCAACTAACGAATCGGGCCATTATAAATTGGGTATCTCCTCTTCGAAACTTCTGTAGGTTAAAGGTATTTTTCAAGATCGAGCAAGATTTCCTAGAATAAATCAATTCGCCATCTTTAAAATTTGTAGTCGCTCACCCGCTCACACATTTGGTATTTTTATTTCCATACTCAGAATTTTCATACTCTCGTTTACAAATTACCCAATATATGTTGGGGCCAATTCTGTTACATGCTCACTAAATCCACAGAACATATAAAATTACTATTTAATACATAAAAACGGGCATAAATATTGTGATGAAACTTTGCATTTAATAATAAGTAATAATAAATAAATAGAGTATATTAAAGGAAGTATGAAAGTAGCACCAGTGACCGAGAAGTTAAGGAGTGGAAGGCTATCCTGGTATGGGCACGTCATGAGAAGGGAGGATAGCCATGTCTGCAAGAGGGCTCTAAATATGATAAGCGATGATGGTAAGCGGCAGGGCCGGGAGAGGGCGACCAAAAACTGTGTGAAAGAGGATATGTGTGTAAAGGGGTGTGAATGTAGAAATGACGGCTGATAGAGTGAAGTGGCGAAAGGAAACATGCTGTGCCGACCCCACCTAGTGGGATAAGGGCAAGGAAATGAATAATAAATAAATAAATATTGGCGGACATTTCACAAAACACCATCTGATGGCTGATAGAATACATACTTTATAATAGTACATACTTTTGTAAATTACATACCTATGATAGATAGAAACACCCAATATTATTCTATCAAACCAACGATATTATCGACATAAAACAGAAATATTGGTCACGCTAGTAGTACGTCAAAAGTTGGGCCCCACAATACCACATTGTAGTTAATAGTTTATATTGACGGACAGCACTTTTATGCTGTACGTGTACGTAATAAGAGTAGGTTTCGTAGTGCAACCATTCTTGTATGCTGCTGTTTAATTTGCCATCTCATTGGATGGTCTTCGAAAGTTTTCTTATGATAATCTACTCGCATCGCCGAGTTAAATCAGGTCAGTCAGTCAAGGGCTTCAGGCCACGGTCAATGCAACCGTTAATTAGAAACGTCGGCGAAACCAACGCTACTGTAACCACGGTGGCTGTGGTTTTCATGAATCCTTTAGAGTTTTTTAAGTTTCTTTTTTGGGGTTTCACAGTTCTACTTAATGTTAATTACCTAAATTACTCATGTTTGTTGAGCTATGTAGTTGCATAGAAACAGAATTTGGCATAAGTCATCCTCTTTGTTAATATATTCTGAAACTTTTTTTTTAACCCCGATGCAAACCGAGGGATGTTATAACTTGGACGTGTGTATCTGTGTGCCTATTTGTGGTATCGAAACTCCCAAACGAGTGGGTCGATGTTGATTTTTTTTTGTAACAAGAGAATTTGATCTTGAGTATTCCTAGCTATGTTCGACAGTATCTGTTCAGCCGTTCTTTTGATGTCGAGGGTTTTTGAGTTTTCCTGACTTTTTATTTATTTGACACGGGTTACCATGTGTTAGATGATGTCGTAGTCAAAGAAGGTAACTAACCCATCTATAACCACGGTCAAATGTGACGTTAAACGGCTTCATGATCTTTGATGCTCAGTGAGAGATAATAGGCGTGATTTTTAAACCCCGACACAAAAAGGGGGTGTTATATGTTTGACGTGTGTTCTGTATATCTATGCGTCTGTCTGTGGCATCGCAGCTCTCAAACAAATGGACCGATTTTAATCTATTTTTTAACACACTTTTATTAGATCGACCTGTATGTAACTATGTAATGAAATCTAAGGTAACTAATTTAACCATCTTCCAAGGATCGTAGCGTCATGAAAATTGGCAGCTGTATGTAGTTCTGATGACAATACAATAATATGGTACTGTTCTGATGATGGTACTGAACTGATCTGATGATGGAGCCGGAAGATATGAACTAGAACTTCATGATGGAACATCGTATCATAGCTGTGTTTGGATTTGTTAGTAAAGTCTTGTAATGAATTTTGACCACAATAATTTGTAGCGTGTTTTTTAGTTTTTTAAACTGTAATTATTTAAAATATTTGGTAGAGGATTTCATCCTGAGTGTTCTTAGCTGTGTTTCATCAAAATCGGCTCAACCGCTTTTTGAGTTTTCTAAGCTTATACTTGTAATTACATGTAATTAAAAGTGCGGCTGGGCTAGGTATAGTAATTAGTAAATAGTGCTTGAACACCACGCTATCACATCTCTTTGTAATATTTAACTTCATGATGCCTTATCCGCTTCTTTTTACCCTTCATACCCGCTACTCTTCCACACCACGCCCGTCCGTTTCGTATCCCGGTTCTGTATTATTACCACGCCTGTATTTCAGTCTGAAAATAGTATATATGCAAGGTCACGGGAAATTAGTCAAGCAGTAAGGAACCGTTTACTCGATAGAAGTCAAAGACCTCACGAGCCGTGCCGTGATGATAAACAATCGATTCAATAGCGATTCGTCTATAAGCATGTCACTACAGTACGACTGACTTAATTTTAGAAATATACAGCTGTATTGAAATTTTCGTGAGGTTTGGTTGACGAAGTCATTCAGGGGTTCTGTGACTTGACTGTGTGTCTATACCCAACAGGCTGAAATAAATCTAACATTTTTACTAAATTAACTTTTTTTTATAAGTGAGTGTATAGTTCCCGTCAAGTAAAAAGAACGCTGGTTTGTTCGCGCTTACGAAAAACCAGCGTTCTTATTACGTGACGGGAACTACATAAGTAGTATAAGTCACTTATAATATATATAAAAAAAGTTTATTACTGTTAACTTCATGGTAAATAAAAACCATCGTGATCAAAGCTGTATGTCTCAGACTTTAGATGATATCGAAAATGAGTGAAGTCCACTAGCTCACGATTCGCCAGCGTAGTACACTATATTGCTTTACCTTCCTCTATCTAGCAACGGCAGTGTGTGGGACAATTTGTAAAAACAGAAGCAATTTGTAAGAACAGAAGAATTGAATTACCGCTACCTTGAATTTTCATTTTATAACAACAGTGGTATATCTGATGCTTGGCTATCGATATGCCAACAACAGGACCGCTACCTTGAATATGCATTTTATGAGTATAATAGCGGTATCTGATGCTTAGAAACCCTATCGATATGCCAACAACACGACCGATGATGTTTCCATTGATCATGGTCTCCCAAAGATTAGTGACGTATTGCCAGTACGCGGCCTTAACACGATTTATGCGCAGTCAACAAAACCTACAACTCCTGGAGGCACGTCGAATTTCGTACCCAGCTCAACGTATTGCGAACTGTCTTGCTGGGTCATGTATCTTGATTTACTTTCCAGACATATTTCATTTGAGGTGTCACCTTGGAAAATATGTATTCTCGCGGCTCACATACGCACTTCAATATATTAAGATGGGGCTCAATGCGCCCAGATATATCTCTCGCGCATCACAACATTTTTAAACGTTTAAATTTATTGGATAAATGACTCGTGATTTTGTTAATTTAGATACAGAAATGTTTGAAAAAAATTTTCTTCGATATCTTTTAAATTGGCGTATGAGAGACTACTCCGTCGCCAATATAAATGATATCTGAATAAAACTTTTTTTATATTTTTCCTATCTAAATAAACAATCATTCTAAAAAATCACGTCTCACTTTTCTATTATCTCTACTCAACGATTTTATAATTATGTTTAAAAATATTATGACGCGTGAGAGAGATAACTGCGCACTTTGAGTCCATCCTTAAGCTGCATAGGCCTTCAGCGGTATTTATGATCTGTGTTTCTATCAAAAAATAATCTGTTTCTTCTAGGCAAACGCGCACCACCGCACATATTTATGCAGATAGAGAAAGCAATATATTATCCATATTGCTGTCTCTATCTCCATATCGGGCGAATTGGCGGTCCAATGAAACTATCAAAAAACTTTTAAATGAGTCTGTAGTTCGACCATCGTCCGTCTCGCTTGCGCATACCAATATTTTTAAAGATATTAAATGACTGAATCAACTAATAAAAATATCGTCGTTTAGTGCTCTAGAAAGCAACATCACAAATTTTCGACAAAAATTTCAATTTGCTCCAAGCTAACTTTCATACACAAAAGTCATTTATAACCGACTTCCAAAAAGAAGTTTAATAATTTTGTGGGTACTTAAGTCCATAAATTTCAATAGACCAATAATATTACTAATAATAAAATTATTTATTTTATTTTCGCCTAATGCAAAGTTTCCTGTTAGATTAGGCCCATATTTTACAACTTCTATTAGTAAAGTTTTTTGACAATTCCAAGAGGATAAGGATTACGGACACCGTTTTACGCTTAAATGAAAGGTAATAAAATGCCCTAAAATAATTTCATACTATGTACTTTTTTCTTAGAATGAGTGGTTGTGCCGATATCTGACTAAAACATGCAATAAAAATTTCAATATCTTTGTAAAAAATGACATATATTTAAAGTCACATATCTCAAAATTTATTAGATATATGGACTTGTGTGTATACTCAAATTGTTTGAAATATAGTACACTTTATAAATGATAATGCAACTATTCTAAAAATAAAACCGTCCAAGTGCGAGTCGGACTCGCGCACGAAGGGTTCCATTATCTATAAAAATGGCAAAAAATCACGTTTGTTGTATGGGAGCCCCCCTTAGATATTAATTTTATTTTAATTTAATTATTTATTTTTAAAGTGAATAATATAACTCAATATTCAATGAATACTTCAAGCGTCTACCTGTTGCCGTTATCAATATCGAGCAAAAACTAGCAAAAAATCACGTTTGTTGTATGGGAGCCCCCTTAAATATTTATTTTATTCTGTTTTTTTGTATTTGTTGTTGTAGCGGCAACAGAAATACACCATCTGTGAAAATTTCAACTGTCTAACTATCACGGTTCATGAGATACAGCCTGCTGACAGACGG
Organism: Lycia hirtaria; assembly: GCA_947563715.1. Taxonomy (NCBI): domain Eukaryota; kingdom Metazoa; phylum Arthropoda; class Insecta; order Lepidoptera; family Geometridae; genus Lycia; species Lycia hirtaria. Next base: position 8,058,025 of record OX387375.1, on the reverse strand, counting down.
ACGGACGGACGGACAGACAGCGGAGTCTCGGTAATAGGGTCCCGTTATTACTCTCTGGGTACGGAACCCTAAAACGAAGTTTTTTTAACTAAACTGCAAAAACTAAAAATAAGTAAAATTCACTCTCCTACGGAGTCCAAATAACATACCAAAAATGCAGTTTTCCATCACACTTTGCGAATATAATGTAAAATTTTACTGGCCTATTATGTATGTATTCTTATAGTCTCCTTTTAATTTCCTTCATTATGATACCCTGCTCAATAGGTTTAGTTAGATAAAACGATATGTCTGTGTAAGAACAATTGGGTTTTTGAGACGAATCTAATGGTACCTTAATTGTAGAAATCCATCTAGCCGTTTGGAAGATACGAGGTAATAAAAAAATTACAAACATACAAGATACACGCGAAAAACATAACCCTTCCTTGACAGTCGGGTAAAAAAGGCATGAAGCCACATCAATGCTGTGAGATTTAGTTGAGCAAATTACTCGTAAGATTCAAAAAGAATCGACGTCAACGATATACAAAAAAGTAATGGTTGATAATGTTCAAAACATAAATAGCTAGGTATCGTTGGCAGAAGCTAAAGAAACCTAAACGCTCACTCTCGTAATTTACCTCCATTAGAGCTGATTATTAAAGAACTAGCGAGTCACGCCTCTTAAATACCTGCCTGATAGTTCCCACACTATGAATGAACATTGATTGTCACCTACACTCGTTAAGCTGGATTTTCACTAGGAGCATTGTACGCCACGTGTAATGTAACATTAATAAATTTGATTTCGGTTACATTACAAAATTTGTTACTCAAGCAATATTGCACATTATTATGCAATATTTGTATATCTCATAACATTTAACATAAATATGCAACATTTGTATATCTCATAACATTATTTATCAATAGTAAAATAGTAAAAGCTTATTATATATAAATAAGATAAACTTTGGTTTTCGGAACTAAACTGTAAGCTTCATGTACCTAATTCGTACATCCGTGCTATTTACTCAAAGTACTGAGTAGCCGCTTTTCCTGCTCCAATTATCGCGCGAATCTTTTTTTTATGTAGCATAGTTCTACGATTGACCACCAACTCGCCTGATGGTAAGCGACGGTGTGGGCGAAGATGGAGCTCGTCGATCTAGAAGTTGTCTATTCATTCTAGCCTTGATAATTCCAAGATTGTAGTTCTCAGATAACAGAGATGGCGGCAACGAATTCCATTCCTGTGCAGTAACCATCAAAAATGTGGACCGATATTGCTAAGTACGGATTTTGGCATTTCAATGAGAAATGGGTGGTAATGCTCGGGGCATTACTTTCTGCTAGTCCTGTAGTAAAATTGGGAGGGTGGATTAGGTCGTGAAGCTCTTACAAATGTTCTTAATTTGAAATGTTTTTTTACATATTTTGTATTTTATCATAAATTTTTCCTGAAAGAAAACCTTCCTGCTATGTATTCCTCTCCGTTCGAGAGAATGCGTAGATGATTTGTTGTATATAATTTCTCGGTATTTCCACAATAATATTTCTAGATCGACGAGCTCTATATTCGGACATCGTCGCTTAACATCAGGCGAGTTTGTAATTATTCGTCAGTCTATTTAATGTTAAAAAAATATAAACAATTGGTAGACTGTAATGCTATATAGTTTGAGAGAATTCACTATATTGTGCTTGGATCTGAACTGTTACATTACACGTTAATAATGTTCCGGTGAGTACTTACCTTTAGTTGTCACCTACAGTCGTTAGAGACCGGTCGGTGCTCGCGAGCCGACCTTGTCAAGGCGAACCACATTTTATTGACATCTTGATGTCTTTGCCTGTACTTTTGATATTTGTTTGTTTGATTGTGAATTTTGCTTCCATTGAAATTACTTTGTTATGCGTAAATATTTTTTTAAATAAGCAAAAGGCCAAATGGTCTTTTGCGTTCTTGGCCATTTGCGTCGATCCCGTTATATTGGTATTTACTATCAAATGTTGTCAGCTTATGTTGTCTAACCTCCGATTTATTTGATATTTTGTATGTGGATAAATACAATCATATCTGTGGGAAAATAAAAGTTAACCATACGTCGTATGTCTTCCGCACTTTTTTTTCTCTTAGGAGTTAATAAACTCCAGATGAATTGACTACCAACCTCGGATTGCAGTATTGTGTCAAATCCAATTTCACTAACCATTGCTAACGCAGAAAGAAAGCATAATACACGTTATTAAATATAAGTAATGGTCAGTAACAATATCGATTTGGAAGAATGTTGGAATCCGCCGTAAGCCAATCGTTTAAGATTTAAAAAAGGCTCTGACTGATAATGTCTAGAAATGACTAGGAACACACAAAAAAAAATGATGTGATAATGTGGTGGGGTGGGGCTAATGGATTTGACAGAATATTGGTATCCGAATAGCGAAAAGTTTAAAATGTAATTCTCGAAATCAAATATGGATTTTATAAAAGGTATTCAATGCGCATACATATGCTTTAAAATACTCACACAAGAGGCTTGCCCCCTAGCATTGGCGCACGCGCATACCACAGTTTAAGCAGTAGTACATTTGTCAACTTTGTCAAGGCGAACCGCTCCTGTCCGTGGCGTGTCTTATGGTAGCACGATGGCGTTTGGAATCATGTCATAGAACCTATTATTATAATTCTCTAACAGATTTTTGCTGTATAAAAACTCTGTAAGTTATGTAGTGCATTTCTTCAATGATTGGCAGGTACATTAGTGTGTCACAATGTTTGAATGATGTTAAAAGTTTTTACTTTGAATTCTTTTACGTATTAGCTTTATTTGCGGATTAGTGCGATTATTTTCGGATGAGTTAGTTGTTTTCTTCTATATCGTCACTAATGAGAGGTTTAAAAAATTAAAAATGAAAATGAAAAAATGTTTATTTAAAATTTTACATAATTTACATAAGAATTGATGGTGGTTTCCGCACTAGGCTAAGCCTGTATCGCGAGAACCTGGTACGATTCCTGATCTTGAGTATTACCTCTAATTGAAAAGATACACTATATAAATGATATGGTACAATTAACTATAATCCACATTGTATAATAAATGTTATAGTTATATGTGAAAAAACAACTGTTATAAACATACATACTAATCCTTACTTTGTTCGCTATATGGCGCGTCGGTCGTTCGAAGTTGTACAAATTTTGTAGATTTTATTCGAAAACGTCTATTATAATTTGTTGTCAGATAAACAAATCGAACGTATTATGATAAAATATATTTTTATCATGTATTTAATGTAATTTAACAATTTTATTTAATTTTGTAATGCTATGACATAAGTATATATGTTACTGTAAAAGCCCGAATATTGGTAAATCTTAGGTTTTACCAGTAAATCTTAGGGTTTACCAACACGAGTCGGTAAATGCAAGAATATGTAAAAAAGAAACGATCTTATCGGGCTTTTACCATTAGAATTTAATACATGCTAGGTTTTACCAGTGACGGTTGGTAAATGTTAGTTTTGGAAATAAAACAATGTATCATATAAATATAATGTTCTATTTAGAAACCAATTTTCATAAAGTTTTATATGTCTGTCATGTCAGTGCCATCTATAAGCTATTTGCAATTTTTTTAAACCCTCATTGATCTTGAAATATCTAACTAATACCAAGGAGGTTGATTAATATACATTTAAAAATAGTTTCAGCTACAATAGCACTTGGAGTGGATACCTCGACGTTCCAAGCTGCTCTTGATATCGTGTCGTTAAAACTAGAAAGCCAGTCTCAAAATCATTCTTATTTTACTGTTATTACAAGTCAATATTATATCTAACTTTTAATATGAAAGCGATAGTAACTGCCTGATTATTGTCTTCGCTCGACTGAGAGGATCTCGATGTTTTGCATAAGGATAGCTGAGACTGTGAAAAGGGGCATAGGCTGCATTTTATAATCATCTTAACCACGCGGGTGAAAATAATAGTCTAGTAAAAATAAATCCGTTTGTATGGAGCAGATCACAGTATTTGCAACTGGGGGGATTCTTTGAAATAATGATAGGAAAATAACTAAAAATCATAGATCAACAATAATCCCCGATTTATAGACTAGCTGCGTTCCGCGGTTTCATTCGCGTAGTTATGAATAACGGTGATGATTATGATGATGATAAGTAGCTTATGTCCGTTTCCAGGTCCAAAGCTATCTCTATACTCATTTTCATAATGATCGGTTCAGCCGTTTGAGCGTGTAAAGGTAACAAAATTTGCTTTTTTAATATAATTATGAAATTGTGTCAAATTCATTTAAATAACAATATACTTAGTTGTCTTTTATGTTGTCACAAATCTTATTTTTACTAGACTATAAGGCTTACTGCTTGCTAACCGACCTAGCGATGCGATAGGTCGATAGCGAGGTTAACTAAAATATTGATGACGTATGAAACCAAGATAAAATTTTGTTTTTCGTATATGCGAGTCTCTGTCGTCAGTAGTTCGAAGTGTTACAAAACAGTGGTAATTTTATGAAACAGATGAATCTGATTAAAATCTGAGATTTTGCGGCAACTAGTGAGCGAGACTTGCTGCTGAGAATTACTAGTTTACAACTAGTTATATTATATTTCCTCCAAGGTACTAGTATAAAATGCTCTTCAAATAGCCTTAGACCACATATTTCAACAAATAACAACTCTGTCAGATCGCTCTCCACATCTCGGGTACTACGCCGTGGTTCACTAAACGCTCCCAGCTCCTGACAGATTGTAAGTAGCCCTAAAAGTCCATTAGCCGTAATGCCTCACTTGAGGTGCGCGTCTGAAATTTAAACGCATTTAGGTACCTCGCCCGTAGTATACCTACTATTACTGTCGAGTAGAAAATTTAAAGAGATACTGCTCTGAAAACTAACATGTACCTACTGCCTGCAAATGGGTCACTCGTATATACTTAGTCTGGCCATAAATACTGTTACAGTTAAAAATAAGAAAGATATTACATTTGAATTTGGAATCTGTCATTTTTATACGATTGTTCATTGAGTTTTCTAATTTTGGCGCCAATACATTGTACAATATTTTGCGATATTAAAATAGAGTGGGGTGATAAAGAGAACCGAATCGCTGTGATTGCATTACACAAAGTTGGTATGGAGCCAAATGCAGTTTTTAAAACTCTCCATACGCTTGGTATTAGTCAAATGTTTGTGTACCGGGCTATTAATAGGTACAATGAGACCTCCTCTGTTTGTGACAGAAAAAGATCTGGCCGTCCACGTAGTGTTCGTACGAAAAAGGTGGTCAAAGCAGTAAGGGAAATAATTCGAAGAAATCCTGTCCGAAAGCAAAAGATTTTATCTCGGGAGATGAAGATAGCACCCAGAACCATGTCGCGTATTTTAAAAGATGACTTAGGACTTGCAGCCTATAAGAGACGCACTGGTCATTTTTTAACTGATAATTTAAAAAAGAATAGGGTGGTAAAATCGAAACAACTACTGAAGCGGTACGCAAAGGGAGGTCACAGAAAAATTTTGTTTACGGATGAGAAAATCTTTACAATTGAGCAACATTTTAACAAACAAAATGACCGTATCTATGCTCAAAGCTCTAAGGAAGCTTCCCAATTAGTCGACAGAGTGCAACGTGGGCATTATCCGACTTCAGTGATGGTTTGGTGGGGTATTAGCTATGAAGGAGTGACTGAGCCATATTTTTGTGAAAAAGGTATCAAAACATCGGCACAAGTGTATCAAAATACCATTCTTGAGAAGGTAGTTAAGCCCCTTAACAACACCATGTTCAATAACCAAATATGGTCCTTCCAACAAGACTCGGCGCCAGGTCATAAAGCTCGGTCCACGCAGTTTTGGTTCGAAGTGAACGTTTCGGAGTTCATCAGAGCTGAAGACTGGCCGTCGTCTAGTCCTGATCTTAATCCGCTGGATTATGATTTATGGTCAGTTTTAGAGAGTATGGCTTGCTCTAAACGCCATGATAATTTGGAGTCCCTAAAACAATCCATACGATTGGCAGTGAAGAATTTTCCCATGGAAAGAGTGCGTGCTTCTATTGATAACTGGCCTCAACGTTTAAAGGACTGTATTGCAGCCAATGGAGACCACTTCGAATAAGCTTTTATATTTTAAATTGTTTTATATTTATGTATTAAACTAACACACTGTAAAAGTAATAAATATTATTTGCAATAAAAAAATTATTTTTTTCTTCGTGACAATATTTATGGCAAGACTAGGTATAATTTGAACTATTGCCTCTGGTTTACTCCGGTTTGGTTGTACATGTACATTCTCAAGGCGAACTGCACAGGGATGTAATTCCTTATATTCAATACATAACATTCGTATGTTATAGACATTAAATACGAACGTATGGACTCACGGGCACTGTAACTTTATCATCTTCCTTGTTTGACCACCAACTCGCCTGATCTTAAGCGACGGTGTGGCCGAGGAAGGAGCTCGTCTATCTAGTGTTTTGTATGTTTTCTAAAATCTAGTTATTTTCAAGGCTAAAACGAGTGAGAAAAGTAGTACAATTTTTGAAACGCCAACAATATTTTATCGTAAAATTCATTACCCTAACTTTTAAATTAGATACTCGTATCCGTTGTAACTTTGACTAACCATCCACAAAAAAAACTCTAATAAATAAAATTTTAATGTTATTTTAAATACTAGAGAGAAGATATAAAAATATATTTTATCATAGATTTATTTATTTTTAACCCCCGACAAAAAGAGGGGTGTTATAAGTTTGACGTGTGTATCTGTGTGTCTGTCTGTGGCATCGTAGCTCTAAAACGGATGGACCAATTTTGATCTAGTTTTTATTCAGTTATTTGAGAAAGGAAGTCAGAAGTCTTTTGCCGAGCAGTGGGCCAGTATAGATTGATAAGAAACGAATACAGTTACCCAAGTCGGTTGTACATGTTTTTCTACATGTTGATAACTCTGTGCTGGCTGAGCTGAGCGTGGAGTGGAGTGGCCGAGGGCGCCCGCCTTGGGCCGCTCTCCGTGACCGTGTGTAAATAACGAATGCGGAATCTTACCGCTTTTTATTGCTCAAATTAATTCGCCTACAATATAAAATATTGCACTTTATATTTGATATAAAATGTCGCTTAAATTTTTACTATCAAAGCGTGAAGACCGTATGATTTATCAGAATAGCAAACGCCAATGTTTTCGTGTTAATACATTAATTTGTATATTTTGATTGTAGGTTTGACTGAAAGTAGAGTAAAAAGAAAATTTCGATGGTTTCAACTTAGATTTGACTCTGAGCAAAAGTTATATACTATGGTAGAAGTGACACTTACGATTATATTGTTTATCAAAATGAAAATGAAAAAAAAAAACCGGACAAGTGCGAGTCAGACTCGCCCACCGAGGGTTCCGTACAAACTAAATAAAAGGGGGAAATCATATATTTTTTTTAATATTTTCCTTCATAAACCGAAAAATATACATCGTAAAAATATTTGAAAATCTGTTTTATGCTTATACTATGTCTGCTTATGCTAATGAAGCTCTTTCATATGATACCTCACATGATACGGTTAATTCACTTTAAAATTTGGGCCCTCATTCCTTGCATAAAGACACTATTTTTTGTGATTAAATTAAAAATGTCCAGTTCTCGGATTTTTTCCTTTATGTGTTACACAATGTACACATGTGTACACAATGCTTCTTGCCAAATTTCATAGTTTTAGGTCAACGGGAAGTAACCCCATAGGTTTTGATTCCCTTGTGAGTCGAAATGTGCGTTTTTTACAACATATTCGGCTGTAACTTTTTTACGATAACTGAGAAATTTTATTTTTCTTTCTGCAGCAAGAGACTATATATGGATCTGCCTATATGGTTTTAATTTCAACTCGATACCTTCACGCTTTCCTGAGATAAAGGTCTTGACACCCGCACAGACGGACTGACAGACGGACAGACGGACAACAAAGTGATCCTATAAGGGTTCTGTTTTTTTTCCTTTTGAGGTACGGAACCCTAAAAACAAGTTGTTTTTAATTTTTATGCTAAAAAAGTGATTTAAATTCATCACTTTTTTACTTGTATTGGGACTTTTAAGTGTATCGTATGTAAAAACGTAAAATAATGCTCAAAGAAATTAAAGATAAGATCATTGTCGGGTTTTAGTTTTTTAAACATACAGCTTGTTATTAGTTTGAGATTTGTGTGTAGTGGAAGCCACTCCGGCCAAATGTGTCCACTTTAAAATTAGCGATATGATTTATTCAGTGTTGTGTGATCCGAGAAGACCAGTGATCCAGGGTCCCGACGGAACATTACTTATTTACGAACTCGCCGGCCGCTTACGAACTCACCGGCCGCCTACGAACTGACCGGCCGCCGGGCGCGTCGGAGCTGTCGGCCACTGTTACTCGACGGACGACGTGTCGCTCGGGAAGTCATCAAATACGGGAAACGGGACATGAATTGCTGACGCCGTATATGTACGTTTGGTCGCTTGCCGACACTTTTGACAACGCTATATTATTTTATATTAAAAATTGCCAAGAAAAGCATATGTTCTCCACTTGTCCATGACGTTCATACAAAAGGAAAACACTGATTTATATTTATTATATTAAACATTGTCCAATTTCAATAAAAAAATAAAATTGAATCGTTAAACTGTTTGCTATTTAAGATGCCTGTACCCATTTGGTTTTTTTTTTTTTGTTTGAAAAGGTATACTTCCCAGATGGTCCCATTTCATAAAAATCGGTTGTGTGATGATTTGTAAAATAAATCAAATCGATAATCTCCTGTTTTTGAAGTCGATTAATACAAGTATAAGTTTAGAAAACTCAAAAACCCCCGACAAAAAACGGCTGAACCGAATTTGATGATCCATAGCTAAGAACACTCGACAAAATTCTCTTACAAACAAAAAAAAACTAGATCAAAATTGGTCCATCCGTTTGAGAGCTACGATGCCACAGACAGATTTATAACACCCCTCTTTTTATGTCGGGGGTTAAAAATAAGATGTGTCGGAGGTAAATAAACTGTGAACGAACTGTATATATTTTGAGTTTTTTGGTGGGAACGTCTTAGTAACATGTTGTTGCTTTGTTTTATTTTCCTAAACTTGTATTATTTTGAACATTAATGCTATAAAAATGGTGGTGTTTTATTCATTAAGTGTTCGATCAAGTGCGTGAGTGTAGGCAAGTGAAATAAAGCAGTGGAATAATTATGTGATTTTACGTTGTCGGCAAAATTCCATAAAAGCTTCTAGTAAAGTCGCTATCACTTAACTAAGGCAAGACTTAAATTTGAAAATGACTGTTTACGTGACTTAGACTGTGACTAGGACACTATATAACTTATATTATTCAAGAAACTTGAAAATATTTCAATACTTGACACTGGCAAATCGCTAATCGCGGGGTCCAATACAAAAAAGAAGAATAACTGTATATTGGTTCCTTAGGTTCATAAGTTTGAACTCTTTCAATGGGCGGGCGACTGTAAAACTTCTTATTTTGTTAATAAATAACCCAGTTTATTTACTGTTAACATAATATTTAGCGATGTATCGGCCAGACGTTCGCTGCGGGGTTTCAGGCATTCCAGCGTGTTTGTTTACTAATTTTGTTTGTTATTTGATCTTAGAATAACAATTTATTTAATCGGATTAGAAATTGGCCTCCTTAATATACAAATAAATACTGGTATACATTTCACTCCACACCCTCTAGCCCAAACTAAGCGAAGCTTGTACTATAAGAACTAGATACTAGATAGCTGATAGAATTATTTTTTAGTAAATACATACTTATGGTAAATAGAAACACCCAGACACAGAACAAACATCCATGCTCATCACACAAAAATGTTTGTCCTGCCTGCGTGGGGATCGAACCCACAACCTACTGATTAGAAGAAAGTCCATGATCAGCAGTCTATTAAATGTTAGCGAACTGTTACACGTAGGCTTCTGAAAGGCACCACTTGGTACAGCTAGTAAGTCTTTTTTTCCACAAGAACAGAATGAGAACTCCTTATATACAGTGATTATAATGTCATAATTTCCTTGCCCTTATCCCACTAGGTGGGGTCGGCACAGCATGTTTCCTTTCACCACTTCACTCTATCAGCCGTCATTTCTACATTCACATCCCTTACACACATATCCTCTTTCACACAGTTCACCCACACTTGTTTTGGTCGCCCTCTCCCGGCCCTGCCGCTTACCAACATCGCTTATCATATTTAGAGCCCTCTTGCAGACATGGCTATCCTCCCTTCTCATGACGTGCCCATACCAGGATAGCCTTCCACTCCTTAACTTCTCGGTCACTGGTGCTACTTTCATACTTCCTCTAATATACTCATTCCTAATCTTGTCTAATTTTGTTACTCCACACATCCATCTCAACATTCGCATCTCCGCTGCATGCAATTTCCTTTCATTCTCCCCTTTGGTGGCCCAGCACTCTGATCCATACAGGACGACAGGTCTTATGATCGTCTTATAAATTTTCCCCTTTAGTTTGAGGGGCATTCGGGCGTCGCTAATTGTTCCCGACAGTGATTATTAATGTATTGATTGATAAAATCATTGTTTTTCTTATTGTTATAGACATGCCAGCACCTTTAGATCAATACATCTTGTTTTTTTACAAGACAAGTATAAGAAAGACATATTTTACTGTTTCAGTCTTAAATTATTGAATATTTAAACGTTTCAAATAAACTGCATAATATGATAGTGCAGCACAATATTGCAACGTTGCCATCGTGTTGGATCTTTGGCTCGATATTTTCAACCTTTTAATGATATCTGCAGTCGTCGACCCGACAGAGATTCACGTAGTAGCCCACCACGACCTCTGGAGCCTTTTTAGGGTTCCGTACCTCAAAAAAAAAATGGAACCCTAAGAGCGCTTGTACACGTCCGTTTTTTTTCACCGGACAACGGTCCGTGTTTTTCTCCGGATTCGCGGTGGCGTATGGTTTAAAACCATATACGCAGATCCATAGTCTCTTGCTGGAGAAAGAAAAATCAAATTTCTCAGTTTTCGTAAAAAAAAAGTTACAGCTGAATATGTCGTAAAAAACTCACATTTCGACACTCACAAGGGAATCAAAACCTACGGGGTACTTCCCGTTGGCCTAGAACTATGAAATTTGGCAAGAAGCATTGTGTTAGAGTACACGTACAGGAAAAAATCCGAAAATTGGACATTTTTAATTTAATCACAAAAATGTTGGGTCTTTATGCAAGGAAGGAGGGTCCAAATTTTAAATGGCTTTAACCGTATCATGTGGGGTATCATATGAAAGAGCTTAATTAGCACAAGCTAAAACAGGTTTTTAAATATTTTTGCGATGTATATTTTTCGATTTATGAAGGAAAATATTAAAAAACATAAAAAAAAAACCTTTTATCTACTAGTTTGTACGGAACCCCCGGTGGTCGAGTCTGACTCGCTCTTGTCCGGTTTTATTTTTAAAACATTGCGGTATTTGTACAGGCGGAAGTCGGACGTCACTCTTGAAAACGAGAGTAGGACAACTTCCACTGGCCTAATCACGCTCATAGTTGGTATACACATTGAAACTATATTGATGATGCAATAATATAGCCGTATGGTGTTGAGACTTGGTCCGTCCGTTACGGGGTCGTCTCATTTTTTTTAATCAAAAACTTATCTGAGCGTCTGTCTGATCGACGTAACGCGTAACCAAAATACTGGTCTTGCACACCGTATAAGCATTGTCATTTAACGTCACAATGCTGATAGCATCTTGGTTACGCTGCCAACCGGTAGTGGGTTTAAGCATGAAATTTTTAGACTTTCATCGGCTAATCCGTTTGTGCTTTTTATGTTTGTGTAGTAGTTAAGGTAATCAGAGATTCTATATTGTTTTGTTTTAGTTAATAAAGGATTTGCTTTAAAAAATATATATACTTATTACTTACTGTAAAGCTAGGCCGATGATGGAGTCTGGATTTTTAAATAATATAGCAAGAGATTTCTACTCAAAATGAGTGACTAGTCGTGAGTAACCCCTAATTTTTATTAAACACATAACGTAACTACAGTACTTCCAGATAAAGTTTGGGCTTTGACAAATATAATTTTTTGCTACAGTGAGCACTTTTGAATTAGCATGATAATTTTCAGGGTTCCGTACCCAAAGGGTAAAAACGGGACCCTATTACTGAGACTTCGCTGTCTGCCCGTCCGACCGTCTGTCTGTCACCAGACTGTATCTCATTAACCGTGCTAGTTAGAGAATTGTCAATTGTAAATTTTCACAGATGATGTATTTCTGTTGCCGCTATAATAACAAACACAAAAAAATAGAATAAAAGAAATATTTAAGGGGGCTCCCATACAACAAACGTGATTTTTTTGCTCGTTTTTGCTCGATATTGATAAAACAATACCGGGATGGAGTGTGCAAAAGTTGTAGTCCAGGCTTTTTTATTAATCGTCACGCTCCAAAAAAAAACTTCCAAGAATGTTGTTTTCGCAAAGGGAAACGTTCAATTCTTAATTCGGAAACATTAATTACGAGCTTTGTAACGAGCTTTTGTTTAACTTCTCGCGGCGCTTGACAACGTTGTTAGGCGACTTTGACCCACATTGTTACGAACTGTTAGGTTGAAATTTCTGTGATTTTTTTGTGTATATCTTGGCCACAGATATGAAATGTGTCTCTGGGCTGTTCTCCTTTTCCTTTTCCTTCTTTTCCAAGGGTGTGCTATGAATTGAATCCCCATAATATTGACTTGGCGGGTTACAATTTGTATGGTGATTTAATAGTCTATCGAGCTGATTGGTTAGGCCCTACACGTGCCTATAGAAAGTAATAACTATTGACGATGAGTTTGAAAAAAAAATCATATTAAAAGAAAAACCAAAATCCCCTGCTGTATAAAAGCTATTTTCGTAGTATGATTTTAGCTTAATTTACGATTGACATGATGTTGTGTCTTAGTTTTCTCGAGAAAGTATGGGTAAAGTTGCTGTAGAATGTTTTTATATTACCATTCTATAGAATTATTCTTAAAAGTCATTTATTTGGTGTTGTTGGTTCGAATTAGTCCAATAAAAAAAAAAAAGAGAATTGTATTATTAATGCAAAAAAAATATAACATACACTTGAGAAGTATAAAGTATCTAACGATAATTCGCACATCAAATTGGGTCAAGCTGTTTAGATTATAGGAGGTAATATAGAAATTTACATACAGCACAATTTACAGACTACCCTCCTTTTGCGGGATCTGGTAAAATGCCATTCTGCTATTTCATCGTATTTACTGAAAATCGTTCGTTAAAAATGAAAGCTTATACCATCATACAGCCTTTAAAGCTGGAGTTAACCGTAACAGCGACTGCGTAACAGAATACCTATAGCAAAAAAGCCACGCCAATGTTATGTTTCGCTCTGGGAGATAAGTGTAATGTATACAGATCGTTAATTTTGTCTTAGCTTTTCATTTATTGTACATTTAGGCCATTTCTTTAATAACCCACACTTGATTGTTGCATCCAAAAAGTACAAAGTGTTAAATTATAAAGCTGGGCCCAGACAATACAAGGCATCGTGGTGAAACTGGCGCATTATCTGGCCATAACTTCATATATAAATTGCTTAAAATTATTAACATTGCGCTGATACCATATCTGTTTTTGCATCATAACGCTACCTGGTCAATTTCCTGTATATATTATTTAGCGGAGTCATAAACGCATTGTTTTTGCGTTGTATGCCTTAATTTACAGCGCTCAAGAATATTTTTTCCACTTCCACTAATTTTGTAACGAAGCTAAAAGTGATCCAGATAACTTCGACCTTGCCAGAATAAGGTTTTAATGGTAGTGTATTAGTAGTTAATGGTAGTTTATTTGTAGTTTAAAAGTGAATTAGGTTACTCAGCCATAGAAAACATCTTTCACTATTGAGTTTACTTGGTATTAACATATTCGTACTTTTCAACATTATTGTCGATTTTCTTAATCGTTACTCGCAACTTTTTTCCGAGCGGGTACAAAACTTGCCGTGCACTGTAGCGCCCCGTCGAGAGGGCAACCAAGTTTACGCCTAATTTGTGTACACAGTTAAGCTTGTTACGTATGTTTGTCTGCGAATACTGTTGTCATTTTTTTATGATTAATGAACTGTTTTTGTATGTTGTTGATGTTTATGTTTGAGATCGTCTCTAGTGTGAGTTAGCATTATGTTCGGGCTCTTGTGTGATTTTATGCGGTTTTGTCTGGTAGCTAAACTGGTTGTGTGAATGATCTTTTAGCAATCGCGATTATCAGTCAAGTTGGGTAACTCTGAATGGCCTTTTATTAGTATCTATATAAGTTGTCATATTATGAGAATGAGATTTTTAGAAGAACGCTTAGAGAACGCTTTAAAGCATAACTTCATAGGCTGTATCTAACTATCAGCGTATCAAGCCTAACGATATAATTTCGTTAGGCTGCAAAACCCGGTGTTCTGCAGTCGGGTATTTTGTATTTCTTTTAATATAGATACTTGTTACCTTTATTTTTAATTATTTTCTACTCGCGTGATGGACGTTTGAATAGCAATTTTTGAACGAAGAGAACATTTTCTAAATCTATGTTGGCGCGACGCCCCTCTAGCGGACTGGATGATAACTACTTAAACATCTGTAACTTCGTCGTGGGGGTTGTCGTAATACAGCCATTGCACTAGTTAGTTCCTCCACCCTGACAGAGGTGGCGCTAGCTGTACAGGTTTGAAGATAATTTAAATAATTATGATTTATTAGACGTAGATATAATTTTAACAAAAAGTTTTTTGCTCTACTAAAATGGATTAATGAATCTTAGTATTTTTTTCTTAACAAATAATACTGAAAATAATTTCACTCGTAATGTATTCTTCATTTTATTTAGCAGATGTTTTATATAATATCAAACTAACAGTATTTATTGCAACAAGTCATAGGCTATATTTTTAAGCTATTGCATAGCTTCTATCGCGGGCCTTGAGCGTGGAGACCGAATCCAGAAATTCCGTAACGAAAATAACCTAACACACGGCGCGTAAAGCTATTATGCAATAGCTTTACCGCGGCAGTCTCCGAGTGCCACACGTATTTTTTTTGTAATAATAATAATAGGTTTCGCTCAAATAAAAAATAAACGGTTTTTCGTAACCTCCAACGAATTTGTTCGTAATAAAAAAGTGATTTTACTATAATTATTCTAAAGAATGCGCGTTTATAATTTTTTCAGTGATTTTACGCATACTTACTCACAAAAAAAACGTATAATCAACAGCGTAGCTGGTATAATGAAATGGTAAGTTAAACTGCAAATACCTCTGTTCTCCAGTCGGGTATTTAGCTTTTTTTATTTTATTTTAATTTTAATAAATTTATTTATTTACAATGACCGGTTGACACCAATTACACATCGCATATAGTCATAATTATAAAATTCAATATTAAAAGAAAATATAGCATATCAACAATAAATTATACAAAAAAAACCGGCCAAGTGCGAGTCGGACTCGCGCACGAAGGGTTTCGTACCATTATCTATAAAAACGGCAAAAAAACACGTTTATTTTATGGGAGCCCCTTAATATTAATTTTATTTAAATTTAATTATTAATTTTTAAAGTTCTCAATATTCTGTGAATATTTCAAGCGTCTACCTGTTGCCGTTATCAATATCGAGCAAAAATGAGCAAAAATTACGTTTATTGTAGGGGAGCCCTCTTAAATATTTATTTTATTCTTACGATTTGTTGTTATACCGGCAACAGAAATACATCATCTGTGAAAACGTCAACTGCCCAACTATCACGGCTCATGAGATACAGCCTGGTGACAGACGGACGGACAGACAGATAGACAGACAGTGGAGTTTTAGTAATAGGGTCCCGTTTTTACCCTTTGGGCACGGAACCCTAAAAATTAATAAATAATAATTAATATACGTAGTTACGGAGGTTTTGGCGGGAACATCTTAGTAACGTGTTGTTGCTTGGTTTTATTTTCCTAAACTTGTGGTATTTTGAACATTACTGCTACAAAAATGGTGGTGTTTTATTCATTAAGTGTTCGATAAAGTGCGTGAGTGTGGGCAAATGAAATAAAGCAGTAAAACGTGTGATTTTACGTTGTCGGGAAAACTCCATAGAAGCTTCTAGTAAAGTCGCCACCACTTTACTGAAGCAGGACTCGACTTATAAATTGACTGTATACGTGACTTAGATTGTGACTAGAACATTTACAACTTGTTTTATTCAAGAAACTTGAATAAAACCTAATACCTGACACTGGCAAATGCTTTAATGCGGGTCCAATACAAAAAAGAAGAAGAAGAATACGTAGATACATGTTAAACATATACAATTATTGGCTAGGGATATTACAAAAGTGAGAAATGAATTTGGTTTATTCAGATATTAACAAGTAGTGAAAAAAACGTATATTTTCCAATTCCTCAGCCAATTTAAAAGATGTCAAAGATTTTTTTTTAATATTTATTTCATCAAAATAAACAAATTTATTTCTAACTTTTCTAATATCCCTACTAAACGGTTTTATATGTTTAACAATGTGGTGATGCGTGAGAGAGATAGTTGTGCGCGTTGAGCGTTAAGTTATATGAAACTGTTTTTGTTCAAATAACTGCTTTCTAAGTTACACCTACGAATATTCTTCCTAGAGTTGTTATTTAACGTATACACGTGGCGCCCTCGACGATTTACTAGAACTCCATTGCGGGCCTCAAAGGAACCAATTAGATTGGAGTAGGATGCAAGTACATGATCTGAATGGACGAAGTGAGGTTTCAGAGACGACGACGCACTTAAGTACATTAATGCAGCTAGGTACGGTACAAAGCGGTATATAAGTTAAGGGTCGGGGGTAACGAACATTCGATTAAGGTTCAATCTTCTACTTAACCTTTAAAGTTTTAATTTCAATTTTCTTTCGTTTCCAGCTCTTGAATTACATGCCGCGTAGTGTGTATTAATGTTGATGAGGGAAAATAAGGTTTGTAATACTAGTCATTATTATGAAATTTAAAGTAACTAACAGGCTACTCTTACCGTGTTTTTTTTTTTTTTTTATATCAGCCCTGTTTATACAAACTGTCCCACTACTGGGCGCGGGCCATCTTCTCATTGCGAGAAGGGTAAGGCCATAGTCTACCACACTGGCCAAGTGCGGGTTGGCAGATTTCACACATCTTTCAAGATCATTGAAAACTCTCAGACATGTAGGTTTCCTCACGATGTTTTCTTTCACCGTTTGAAGTTGGCGGCAATCAACAATACGCAGATAACTCCGAAAAGACAGGTGCGTGCCGCGGGATTCGTACCCAGGTCCTGCGGGTCGCAAGTCGGACGGTCTCCCGACTAGGCTGCCGGAAACTACCGCTTACTACTACTTAGAATACAGGTATTACGTGAAGTTATAAACATTCATACATATAAAGCACATTTTGCTATTTGGTCTTGGTGTCTATTCATATTTTATAGCACTGAAGCCTCGATTGTAATGTACACTGTAGGCAGACTTTTAATTTCTATTTTGATTGCGTTTAGCCGTTTATTAACGTCCTTTTTATGTTGTTTCAGGTACGTTATTTCTAGATTAGAACTGCCAGTATGAATGGATCACTTAATTAAGAAATAAGTACGTATACTATGGAAATTAACGTGGTTTTCACACATTTTTTAATAAAAAACTACGGTGAATGTGGTTGAAACTATAGTCGGATATTTCGGCTCAAAACAGACGTGAGTGACCCGTGGTTTTTATTTAAAAATAAGTACGTATAGTTAATAAATAATAGTAATTAAATTAATTCAGCCCCATTCATTCCATATCCAACGAGTCCATCTTCATTTTATTTATAATTGCTAAATGTAATTTAATAAGCATACTTTGTAATATTTGTTTTCAAATTAATTCAGTCTCTCTAAATTAAATAGTGAAGCACAAGTCATCATCATCATCATTTCAGCCATAAGAAGTTCACTTCTGGACATAGGCTTCCCCCATGAATTTCCAAATAGATCGATTGGAAGCGTCTTGCATCCAACGTCTTCCTGCCACTTGTATGAGGTCATCTGTCCATCTCATGACTGATCTTCCTACGCTGCGCTTGCCGGTGCGTGGTCTCCACTCGAGAACTTTTATCCCATTGACCATCAGTTCTACGTGCTATGTGCCCTGCTCAATGCCACTTCCAATTCCAAGCAAAAGTAATTTATGATTATTTATTAAACCGGGTTTATTGCATGTTAGATTAGTAAAAACGGTTTATAATAATTAAATATTAACCGTTTTTACTAATTTAACATGTGTCGCCGTTGCGCCTAGACTTCCATGTATCTATTTTCCTGGATTATCTTACCAAGGTTTTTTACCAATTCTAGATCTAATAATAAAATATGTTTTTTACTGGAACAAGTAAGCTACAAGTAATCGTTTAAAAAATTAAAACAAACCGACTTCAAAATACGCAATTCGTTTTACTTGGATGATATATTTTTTCCAGTTATTTTGTTATAAAAACAAAAAAAAACTAAACCGATTTTGGTAAAATTTCTATGGGACTACCTGGAAAGTAAAGCCTTTAAAAAAAAAAAAAAAAAAAAAAGAATTTTTCAAATCGGTCCAGGGATCTTCGAGTAATCGGGGTACATACATAAAAAAATAAAGATTCCAACGAATTGAGAAACTCCTCTGTCCCTCTGTCTCTGTCCTCTGAAGTCTGTTAAAAATAGGTAATAAGTTGGTGTTAAAATCGAAAAATTCTAAAAGTAACATATGGAATTGGACAAGCACAGTTACGCCAAATCGAAATCAAACTAACTCTGAAACTGGAAGCTGTGGATCGCGTTTTTACAGTTGTTTATTTTCTTTACATGAAATCATAAGTTACACTCGCCTGATCAAAGAATACTATTAATCTTAATTATATCCAATACAACTAATTGTAGAGCAGCTAATTGGTTAATAGCCCAGCGTGTCTCTCGTTTATCTAATAGCCTCACACTGGTTCCTACAACACAGAAATATGCCTAAAGAAAACATAAAGGTGATTATTCACCGGGTATATATTCATGTGTACTATGAAGTACTAGTTTGAGAATTATATCAGTGAATATACTCAAACGTCTGTGTGCACCTTGTTTTTTACACGAGTCAACACAACATAAATAACACGATATGAGAATACTCTGAATTGTACTTATCGATTTAAACAACTTTTATTGTGGGCACAACTCTTGAAACAACGAATAAAAATCATTGTTTTTTACAAAAAAAAGTATATATATGTATTCTATCAGCCACCTAGTTCCATAGTGCAAGCTTTGCTTAGTTTAGGCTAGATGCTGTTATGTGAAATGTGCACAAATAAAATATTTAGATATCCACAAATATTCGAACGGTTACAAGAGCGAATGTTCAGTACGTTGAGCTGAGCTGTAATTTAATCGTAATCATCTCAAAGTCAAATTTCTCATTTTTACACGAATGATCTCGGTGAATACCCTCCTTTAAATAAACAAAGGAAAGGAAACCGGGTGTACAACTGTACATTTGTTTTGGCAGCTCTCCCGGCGGCAGTCACGAATGTTTTTATATGCGCACACGCATGATTTCATTCATTCTTCATAGTAAATATAGAACATCAATGTAATTGGTGCGTATAGTTGTGTAGAATTAAAATTAAATAGCAAACTTATTGTAACCAAGCATTTATCAAGGAAACGTGAGTTTTGTGTATATCCTTATAAACAAAAAGTAAAACCGACCAAGTGCGTGTCAGACTCGCCAACCGAGGGTTCCGTACAAACTAGTAATTAAAAGGGGGAAATCATATTTTTTTTTCCTTCTTATACCAAAAAATATACATCGTAAAAATATTTAAAAACCTGTTTTAATTAATGCTAATTAAGCTCTTTCAAATGATACCCCACATGATACAGTTAATTCATTTTAAAATTTCGACCCTCATTCCTAATGCATAATGACACTATTTTTTGTGATAAAATTAAAAATGTCTGGTTTTCGGATTTTTTCCTATATGTGTACTCAAACACAATGCTTCTTGCCAAATTTCAGAGTTCTAGGTCAACGGGAAGTACCCCATACGTTTTGATTCCTCTGTGAATGTCGAAATGTGCGTTTTTTACGACATATATGGATCTGCGTAAATGGTTTTAATTTCAACTCGATACCTTCACGCGTTCCCGAGATAAAGGTCTTGACACCCGGACGGACGGACAGACGGACAACAAAGTGATCCTATAAGGGTTCCGTTTTTTCCTATTAAGGTACGGAACCCTAAAAAACAACAAAAGTAAATCGGTATGTTGCATTCCTGAACGGATCGTAATGAAATTTGATAGACATAGCTGAGACATCAGAGAAAGACATTAGGTTACATTTCATCATCGTCACCACCGTTTTGCATCACAATACGCATGAGACCTCGGGGAGTGGGTAGCTAAAAAATATAAATGAGGCCTCCCCATGGATTTCCAAAGAGACCGGTTGGAAGCGGCCTGCATCAGCGATTAAATGATTAGTTAAAGTTTATTAGATAAACTGTAAGAAAAGAATCCCTACAAAGCTTGCAATCGACGCAAGTTAAGCGGACCGCAGCACACTGTGGGCGTAACCGGATGTCATGTCACATTACAGTATATACATGTACAACGATATATGGCAAATCACAAGCCAAACCCTCGGTGACGCCGCGATTAGATCATGGTAGAGGTCAAGAACGTTTTTAGCGATACGGGCTCTCGACTCGATGTCGATATTGCTTGAGCAAAATTTCCTTATATGTCGATTGAACATGCGTTGATTCGCAATAAAACATCAGAAAGCGTCGTAAAACCTTAACAAATAGCATTACTATATTTGCAAAATAATATATACATAAAATCAAGCTTATTTTCTCTTACGGGGGGTAGTCTAGAGTGTTTTTTTAGACCATGAGGACGTTTGACGCGACTTTTGACCCTGGTGAGAGGATTAGATGGGAGGGATAAAATATTAAAATAAAAAAATATATTAATGTAAAGCAAATATATTTATGTAAAGCTTGGCAAAACTGCAGGAAATGTTATTGTCATGACGTCTGCGTCTGCTCTGCATAACAATATGACGTTTACCTGGCATCAGGAATTCATAGACACTGAGTCATTGTTCATTACCTAGAAGAATACTCTATTTCAAATAACAATCAAACACACTAGACAATACATGTTTTGTATTCATAATCATCATCTCAGCCATAAGAAGTACACTGTTTGGACATAGGCCTCCTCCATGGATTTCCAAAAAGACCGATTGAAAGCGGCTTGCATCCAGCATCTTGCGTTTTGTATTAATCAATAATTATTATATATCCCTAGCTATATCGCAGTCTCTTGCGAATCAAGAAGCGCTAATAGTTTAGACATGACTAGTGATTTATGTTAGGTCATTAATTTGACACGTATATTTTGAATTAGCACTTTACCATACCTTACATACCACACCTTTACAATACCAATATAGTTTACTTACATTGCATTTTGATTTGACATTGCAATCTTGAAAATTGTAATTGTATAATAAATAACATGTAGTAATAAAAAAAGTATATTTCTGAAATGGATGTATAAAATTTTGTATACGTTAGCAAGTTTCATTTAATATCATCCACATCCTTCTTTTTCCCACTGCTGGGTGTAAGCCTATAGTGCGGTATTATTATTATATTGTATTTCCTTTTAACAAGGTTGTTTACAATCAAAGAGTGTCAGTTTTATGCGACTTCAAAATAGAGAATGTTCTGTAATCGCAAGTACTAGCGTGCGATGATGTGCTAAAGACATTACGTGTCTAGTTGCCGGCTGCCCTTAGCTTCCGGCTCATTTGTCGGATGGACATATCGGTGCGGGCATCTTAATCGGCCATCAAAAACGTGAGCCTGCTGAGCTTGCCGACTGATTGATGACTGTCAGAATGGCTGGTCTTTCAACACCCAGCTATTGACTGATGACTGATATATCGACTGGTTGATTGAGATATTTGTATTTTATAAACATACATAGTAAATACTTACCGTGTTTACTAATACAATATCTCTTGGATAAAAGTGTCTATTTTGTGTTGGTACAAAATTCAGCCTTAGTTCTGGCTTTACTTCGATTTAGTCGCTTGGAAAATGAGACTAATTGATTTAATTAAGGAATTTGAGGATTTGAGAAATTAGCGTTTATATAGATAAATGATGGGTTGACTTACCGCCTGTCATAAGCCAACATTCTGTAAATCTTTTAACCTTTCAACTATCAAAATATGTGACGTCAATTGGCTTCAGTGTTATGGTATGTAATGCCCTCCGTAAAAAGTGAGAATATGCTTTAGGTGGTAAGTCACGCATGCGGCGGGAAATTCAAATTTTAAACAGTTTTTTTATCCTTGTAGCTAAGTCAGGTATTTTTTGTAATTGATCATAATATTTGCGACAATCAAATTTTTTTTTTATATTGTCATCATCATCATCTCAGCCATAAGAAGTCCACTGCTGGACATAGGCCTCCCCCATGGATTTCCAAAAAGACCGATTGGAAGCGGCTTTGCATCCAGCGTCTTCCCGCCACTTGTATGAGGTCATCTGTCCATCTCGTGGCTGGTCTTCCTACGCTGCGCTTGCCGGTACGTGGTCTCCACTCGAGAACCTTTCGGCCCCATCGGCCATCAGTTCTACGTGGTATGTGCCCTGCCCACTGCCACTTCAACTTGCTAATCCGCTGTGCTATATCGGTGACTCCTGTACGTCTACGTATCTCTTCATTCCTGATTCGATCTCGTAGAGAGACTCCGAGCATAGCCCTCTCCATAGCTCGTTGCGCGACCTTGAGCTTCCTTATAAGGCCCATAGTTAGGGACCACGTTTCAGTGCCGTAGTCATCACTGGTAACACACACTGGCTGTAAACTTTCGACTTGAGGGACTGGGGTATATTGGACGAGAAGACGCTTTTAAGTTTCCCGAACGCTGCCCAGCCGAGCTGGATACGACGATTGACCTCCCTTGCAAAGTTGGACCTGCCTAATCGGACCGTTTGTCCTAGGTAGACGTATTCGTCAACAACTTCAAGAGTGGAGTTCCCCACAGATATTGGGGTGGGCACTACATGGGCGTTCGACATAACCTTCGTTTTGTCCATGTTCATTTTGAGGCCCACCCGTTGGGAAACTCTATTGAGTTATATTATCATGTCATTCTATTTACCAATAATACTTTATGTAACATATATTAACCCAATAACCATTTTTTAGTAAATCAATCAACTTCTCGGGATATGCATTGTAAACAACAAGGTGCATTATTGATAGTTAATTTGACGTGAAAATATAAAGAATAATCTTAAATTGTCGCAAAAATTGTAATTACTCGCTCGGTTAATTATTGTAATTAACCGAGCTGGGGGGTACAAGGCCACAAAAACTGTTTGAAATTTGAATTTCCCGCCGCATTTGTATCGTTGGCCCTTAACTGGTATGTACTTAAATGTATGTATGTAGCTAATAAGTGTTTTAACCCCCTACCCAAAAAGAGGAGTGTTATAAGTTTGACGTGTATATCTTAGGCTAGTAAAAATAAATCTGTTTGTATGGAGCAGATCACAGTATTTGCAACTGGGGGGATTCTATGAAATTATGATAGGAAAATAGCTAAAAATCATAGACCAACAATAATCCCCGATTTATAGACTAGCTGCGCTCCGCGGTTTCACTCGCGTAGTTATGAAAAACGGTGATGATTATGATGATGATAAGTAGCTTATGTCCGTCTCCAGGTCCAAAGCTATCTCTATACTAATATTTATAACGATCGGTTCAGCCGTTTGAGTGTGTAAAGGTAACAAAATTAGCTTTTATAATATCGTCACAAAATTGTGTTAAATGTATTTCAATAACAATATACTTAGTTGTCTTTTATGTTGTCACAAATTTTATTTTTACTAGACTATCTGTGCCATCGTAGCTTTCAAACGGATGGACCGGGTTATTGATTTGCGGGTTTCTAAATTTATACTTGAGAGAGCAGCTAACTCTTTTCACTTAAAATAAAGGTAGGTACGTATGCATGTAAATACATAGCACTATCTTCCACGCAAGTGCACTCCATCATATGACATATATGACTCAAATAACTTTCTAATAAAAATATCACTTCAAATCTGAATACTAAAAACATAATTCATCCCCAAATTACATATAGATTTTTTTTTTTCAATATTTTATTCTACGACTTTTTCGGCGTAAATAATGTTTATGCCAAATTACTCGCAAACAGACAGACGAACATGGCGAAACTATAAGGGTTCTTTGTTTACTACAGAATCTAAAAAGTATTACAACATTTTAACTTTAAAACGTTACTTTAACTGATAACAATATTAACTTTTAGTACCTTACACTATTTTAAAACAAAGTATTGTAGCACAGCTTTTCAGCTCGCTGCGTTCAAATCCCACGAAAATGCCAGCAAATTAGAAGTCTCAACACACTTTTATTAAAAGTTATTTTCTACGTCAAAACTCTCACTCACCATTTCTGGTAGAGTAATGACAGAGAAAGTAGCTGGAATTGTGACAAAGATGTATTTCCAAGGAAGTTCTGAGTTCCCAAAATATATCTTTCATCATCCCGACGAATGTAACTAATCAAATAAGAGCTTACGAACACATACATACGTATTATACTTATGTGTAAGTAATTTGTGTGTGTAGATAGCTACTAAGTATTTATTTGAATGAAATTTGATCACTCAAGTTTAGTACGGATCGGCAGTTTTCTTTATAAACTTCTCCGTTGCTTTTCGGGCCTCTTCGCATTGTGAGATAGGTATATTTTTTTATTCGAATCTTAGGCGGGCAAATGTGCTTTTATAGCCCCGGCTAGTCACTGCGACCTTTTCAGATGTATTGTGACATGTGAGATAGGTAAGACGCCACACATCTTCGAGAACAGTCAAAATATCTGTCTTATTTATATTTAACAATCGTTGAAATCGCAGGAAACAGGAAAATTTCGTATCCAACCATGAGGCAAACGTGATATAAACACTGCGGTAAATTAGGTCACTTCAGTGGAAATCATTCTACGTTCTGCCCCCGTATTCAGAACTCATTCGGAATTTATAACTCCGTCTCTGTCATTTCCACAGAGAATGACTGAGACGGAGATTTAGATTCCGAATCCGAATGAGTTCTGAATACCTCTACTGAGAAGGGAACGCACCAAATCAATGACGGTCACAATGAGGAGCCCGGTATCTCTACGTGACCGATTCCGCCCATCTGTGACCTAGTGGATTTTACGCTATTCCATTCTTACCGCCATTCACCTTTCTTTTTTTATTCTTGAGTTGCTAATGACGTCATTTTACACAAATACCTACGCTAACGATGATAGCGTAGGTATGTGTGTAAAATGACGTCTAGGTGACGTCTAGTTTGACTAGGTGCCACGAGCGCTAGGCGCTACAATGATAAATATGATCACAATCACATTGCATAATTGTTTAACAACACTCGACCTTTACTTCCCAATGTCAGTTCTCCTTAAAATGTATTAAGGTCACTTTACACGTCTGATTTTACTAGCATCTTGTGCTTTGATATTACCGGTTATGATCCTCCAAGAATTCGTCGTACTATCATACTAAAATAGCTCTTTTGACACTTTGTGGTATTAACGGCAAACGATTTAGCTTTGTGTACGGATTGACACTAAAATCTAGTTTTATAACTTTCAAGTGACATTTCGTTGATGTTTTGTGTTTGTAACCAGTTATTTCAGGGGCCCAATTCAGTTATTCAAGACTATTCCATAGCTGAACCATATGTGGAGCGTTTCGCGTCAGCCGCCGTAATTTTTTTTGATTCAGTCACTTTTATGCCATACAATTGACACATTTGATGAAACGTAACACGTCCTTCGCTCGTTATTAAATCAAAAAAAGATAGCAGATAGCTCACAGGAAATGCTTCGCACAAGGTTCAGTTACGGATCGGGACAATTCAGTTATTCAAAATAACTGAATTGCCCCCCAGTTTTCCGTGACAACTCTTGAGAATCAATTAGCAATCTAGACCAGACGCACATGTGCATTTGACTGACTTCCAAACAATATCAACAAAATATTGATAGAATTTCTTGATGATATAATTAAAATTCAAACGACCGAAACCATTCGTTGCGTTAAATGTTGAATGATGGTGAGCGAATGATTTCTTGAATATCGTTCGAAAGAAAGTCATATCCGTATGCGATAACTTACGAGCGATTCAAAAATTGAGTTTCAAGTGTACTTATCATTTTTGATTACATCGTAATTTATCATCAGGTGTGCTATGTTCAAACTACCTACCCGATCGACCATAAAAAAGATAACAGATGTCATTTCTTTAACTCTCATTTACAGAGACTTTAAAAAGAATGTAAAATAGAGCAATGTGACGGCGCAGAGGCCCAATCACAACGAATGAACTCGGGCGGCTATTCAATTAGAAATACTAGAGACACGCGTGGGGCAAGTTACGAGGTCAAAGCGACATGGACGTTTTATATAGTTGTGTTGATTAATTTCATAGATTAGATTAAAATTGATGAAGCATCATAGGCATGAACCAATTGCATATCGTGCCATTTGTTTTGTATATTTGTATCATAGTATTTTAATCCAATTTAAGTCTTTTTATTTCATAACTATATGAATAAACAGATCAATTGAAACGCATCAAATAAGGTTTTTATACAATAATATCTTATTTTATTCTACTGATTAGCTGCTGTAAATAATTTTTATCAACCAACAGAAATCTCTCAAAGATTTGCTTTACGAAGAACATATAAGGTATATTTGATATTGCTAATTAGATACACGATATAGATGCTTAGCAAGTAAAAAAAAACGTTAATTTAGTAAATGATATCGAGTGAATAGAATTATTTTAGGCGAGCGCGCTTCATCGTGGTGCGGTCCACGGTGAAGCGCGCTTCGCTTAACGTCGGACAAGTTGGCGGCAAGCCTATGAAACAATGAATAAACAATTATAAGTTTAAGAAACTCAAAAACCCCCGAAAAAAAAAACGGCTTTGATGAAACACAGCTAAGAACACTCGATGAAATCCTCTTTCAAAGCAAAAAAACGGTCCATTCGTTTGAGAACTACGACACCACAGATACACACGTCAAACTTATAACATCCCCTTTTTTAGGTCGGGGATTAAGAAGATAAATAACAAAAACAAAATACTCCACATTATAAATGTCCGTAAATATATAACTCTTATTTTTTTTTCGCCGACGCCATATTGAAATTATACCCTATCTCACGCTCACAACTGACAAATTTCAATGACATCTCATATGTGGAAATCTATCAAACTGTGTTAAGCCTACTAGAGAAATATTCTATCATCATCGTCTCAGCCATAAGAAGTCCACTGCTGGACATAGGCCTCCCCCATCGATTTCCAAAAAGACCGATTGGAAGAGGCTTGCATTTAGAGTCAAATAAAAAAAGAAAAAGAAAGAAATTAATATAAATAAGAAATATTTTATAATAAAATTAAATAAGCTCGATAAATGTTATTCGTCTTCGGCAGTTGGATAAAAATCTACAAAATAAATCAAATATTTTTATATTATTATATTTAAAGTAAACAAACGAAATAATTATTTTAATTAATTTTCTTTTTCCACCAAAACGAGTTTAAACACATTTGTTTAGGTAACCTTTTGATTTTGACTTTAGATTTCCATTAACTTCAAATTTGTCCAACTAGTCTGTCATTTTTGACTTACGCCGTGTTTCGTATAAAACGCGCTATCAAGTCCCGGGAACTAGCGGCGGGTGAATTGGGTCGCCGCAGATAATCCGTCTTTTGACCTTCCTTTTGCATTTCTTCAAATGTTTACCCATTTCCAACCGTCTCTTGAAACTTGATTGTCGCGAGCGTTTGCCAATGTAAATTGAATTCATTGCCTGTTGTAATAAAAGCTTGATTAGTTTTTTTATGGGTTGTGTGCGATGTGTAAAAAACAGCTTGGCTTAGCATATTATTGCCAAGAGCTTGTAAGGACTTCTAGATTTTGACCAATTAACGGCCGGTCCCAATATATAATCTCAATCGATTGTTACCCATCTCATCACCATTTTCACTTAGTTATCGCCCACTGCTGGGAATAGGCTTCTTGTTTTCTCAGTCCTATGCCAATCTTGCCTAGCTTCGACCCGCGATCATTACCCATCTACGATAAATAAATCGGGCATTGACTTATCATAATATCCGATGGCATTATCATGTGTTGTTTGACACGGATTCTACTTCAGATATGCGTAGATCTCTAGAGATCAAATATTGGAACAAGCCGCTAAACTTTTTTGTTATGTTTTAAAAATAATTGTCTAACTTCCTAACATCTTTTTAAATTTTTGATATGATACTTATAACGTAATACTGTTCAAAACTTTGTGTTTCCTATTTGCATAAGCAATAAGCTTTTACCGTTCAAGAACCCTGCCATCCAAAAACCTTTTTTAACAAACACTGAAACGAGTCAACTTTTGATCTCGCGACCTTTGTTTCGATCCTTTTTGGCGTTCAAACTGATCAACTGAAAATGGTATAGTTGCAATGCATAAGCGCGCGCGATTCTGGTGCGTAAGTTCACTGTGTATTTTTCTTAATGTACAAAATTTACGATGTTATTGGCCAACGATACACATGCGGCGGGAAATTCAAATTTCAAACAGTTTTTGTGGCCTTGTACCCAGCTCGGTTAATTATTGTAAGTATTCACAATGTTTGCGACAATTTAAGATTATTATTTAAATTTTCACGTCAAATTAATTGTCAATAATGCACCTCGTTGCTTTCAATACCTATATATCCCGAGAAGTTGCTTGATTTACTAAAAATGGGTTATTAGGTTAATAAAGTTATGTGATGTATTATTGGTAAACAGAATGACATAATAATATAAAAAAATAATTTTAGATTGTCGCAAACATTATGATCAATTACAAAAAATACCTGACTTGGTTACAAGGACAATAAAACTGTTTAAAATTTGAATTTTCCGCTGCATGCGTGACGTACCACCTTAAAAGAAAGAGTTGCCTGGTTGCCTGGAATAGATCGCTCTAAGCGATAAGGCCACCAATTAAAACACCTAGCTGTAATATTATTCTCTATGTATTTAATGTTTCTGTATTGTGGTCTTTTAATAAAGTGTTATCTATCTATCTATCTATAAGTTCTTAGTGTTTGAGTAAAGCTGAGAGCTAAAATTTCACAGGACAAGAGTATAATGCTCTATTTTTCTCAAAAAGCTATATTTATAAGGCTTGAAAATATGTTTTATACATGAGTATATATTACGCATGTATAAGACTTTCAACAAGCCTTTCCTTACAAATATAGCTTTTTCAAAAAAATAGAGCAAAAATCTCTTCGCCTGTGAAATTTTACCAATGGTAGATAGGTCAAACAAGCACTGAGGCAACGACATGTATGATCAACCGTGTATGAAAATTAGAATACTCATGGTTTTGTACGAACTAGTGGAGACTGCGTAATGGCAGACAGAGTATATGCCCAGGTGGACTCGACTTCGCTAAAGCGGTTGTTTGAAGAAGAATACTTAAAGTAGTAGTCCGTGGAAACTGATTGATTTCTCAGAAATGGCTTCACCCAGTAGTGGACAAAAATTAGGCAGTCTGATGATGATGAAGATGTACAAAATAAATTCGGAGCGCGCTCGTGGCTTATAACATCTGTTCTGTACCTACTGTAAAGGGAGCTGTTGTTAGTACGGTAAACAAGGCGCGATAAGCTCCGGGATTATTGGTTATTGATGCGGATCGCACGTTAAAATAAATTGTTTTGTATGGTCGCCGGTGTTGGGTATTGTATGACGTGAGACCACGCACTGCGCCCGATAAGATTTACAAACTATTGCTTCAAGTTTGTGTCAATTGGTCCATGAATGGTATTGGTTAACAGTAATAAAACTGGTTATAATTCTCCACGAAGGAGTTGACAACTCACTTATGTAAATAATAAGTAAAACATAAACAGCATGTCTAAAATGCACAAAAGTAAACGCGGTTAGCCAAATTTTATACACAAAAATAATACTAAGACTATTTTCTCATGTCGTTACGCAACAGTGCCATCAATGGAACTATTGGGGCAAACAAAACAGTGTTCCGTAATTGAAAGATTTAAGGGCCTCAGTCAATTTTGGCTTTTTCCTATCATGTGACAGTAAAAAGACTTTTATCGTAGGCTTTTGTATATGAAACAAATTTACTCGCGATTTATAACATCAACTCAGTCGTATGCTACAATGTAACACGGAACAATGGAAGTAGAACTGCATTTAGTTCAAAGTGTTGGATTGTCGAGTCTGAAACGATAACACTAACGGCGTATTTGAATATTCAGCTAAACCTTGTTTACTCACCGATCATTTATTGTAAGGTTGCGATATAACATGGTATATCAATGTTTTTGCTAGCAATGTAAATGACATAGAAACAGTTAACTGAGTATTAGGAACCGCCCTAAGTGAAAGTCTAAATAAATAAGTATAGGCAATGTTGGATTCCAGGTCATCTAGTCTGAATTTCCTCGTTCGTATCGGTTTCAGTGAGAGAATACTGTCGTTTGATCCGCGCTATTTATTTTACCGGTCTGTCAATACGAATGCGGATGATGTCATGATCGGAAGTTTTGTACTCGATGTAATATTTTTTTTATACGAGAAAAGGGAATTTTCGAACGAGAAACAACAAACGAAACGTATAACATATATATTTGTAAAGGAAATATTGGTACGGGAGCGCACTGCAAAACGCTTACCTCATCAGCTACCAGGATACGACCTATTTCAGGTGATTCTGTGACTGATGGACTTCCTGAATAGTTCCGTGTGCAAATCCTGAAGCGTTTCTCGTTCTTGATTTTTGTCTACTATTAAATCATCACCTACTAAGATGAAAATTATGCCAGGAGATAATTACAATCTATATTTTAAAAAACTAAATCGCGCTGTCAAATTTCGTTAAAGGTATACGAATAAGACGCAAATTGAACGTGGCCTATTACGAAATATGCCAAGCTGAGGTCAGACAACTCTATTTTTTTAAGATATAGATTATTTAAATTATCTCATGAAATAGTTTTCATCTTGGTAGGTTATCATTTAAAGATAGATATTACAGGTTAAAAAAATCTATAAGAAAAATGGCTCCCACAAGAAACGCTCCAGGACTTGCGCAGTCAATCCTATATATTCAGGAAGCCCATCAATCACGGGATCATCTGAAATAGGTCCCATGGTTGTAGGGATGAGGTATATTTTTTGTAGTGCGCTCCCGCACTATATAATTTGCCCCCATCAGACTATTTTGATTCCATCAGTCTCTGTGTAATCTAAGAATGTTAAATAAAATAAATATTAAAAATGTTTATATAGTTAAATTTTTATGGTAGTTTCCAAATTAAATTTTATTATTTATTTATTTATTATTATATTTTTACGTGGTGTTTACAATGTGTGGAAATTACATTTTCATTATTTTTACTCGTGCTACGTGCTGATTAAAATAAAATCGTTTTATAGAGGTCATAACTTTACATTACTCATCAAAGTACATTAGGTATCTATATTTCTGTTAAGTATCAACCGCGACGGAAACAAAAATAAAATCTCTCTTTATCAGTGAAGCTCTCCTAAAATAAAAATGCTCTTAAGAAAAATGATGGCCGCATGACACTGGCTTGAGATAAGGAAATCGTAAAAGACGTTACAGCCACTAAATATAACATCTATAGAGAAATAACTTCTCACAGCGCAAAACTAACAATTATTCGACTAACGTAGGTAACAAAATAAAGTTTAGTCTGTACCTACTTGAAAATAGTAATATTAGAATAGTAAATTTATGGTATTTAAGGGCCTACTTGGGAATGCCGCAAGGGAGAAGGCCCGTCGGACGCCCCAAATATAGATGGAGAGACGAAGTAGAGAAAGATCTGAGGGAGCTAGATGTTCATGCTTGGCACGAACGTGCACAAAATTGAGAAGAGTGGCGTCTTCTAGTATCGGAGGCCAAGACACATTTTGGGTCGCTGTGCCAATTAATGATGATGAATGAAATTTATGGTAGGCGTACGATGCATGGATGCCGCTTTGCAATTTTTCTAATTGCCAGACTAATACAATTTTGTAATAACTGCCTAGTTAGATAAACTCAGATCAAACCAAACATATAGTAATAGAGCGTTCATGGATAAGTCAATTCACACCTGTTTTTTTTTTTCGATGTTTGTTTGATGCTGAACTACAGGGACCGTCGGAATCGCCTCATTAAATACCGTTATTCTCAACGTATCACACGCCTACCTGCGATTTTCATATCAAGACCACATGTTTGTCTGTCCAGTTATAGTTTACTTCCTTTTTGCTGTTTATTTTTATTTTTTAGCGAGCTCTATAGGTATTACGGTATTTTTTTCCGTTTTCTCCGTTTGATTTTATATACCACTGAGTAAATCTGTTTCTGTGTTCATTTTCTACTCTGTATTTGAACCGCGCGTCGGAAACACGCACGAAATTATTTTATTGCACCCCGGGGCGTAAATATGTCGTGAGACCTCTACAAGGAAGTATTGAGTTGACTCGCGTTCTCAGGTGCCGCAAACAGACGGTTTTGTATCACGTTCTACAATGTTGCTATGTGTCTCTGGTAAAACTTAGCTAGATTTTTTTTTATGGATAGAAAAGGCAGATATTTTAACGAGATTGATTTTGTATGAATTCTTGGTTAAGTTATTCCAAATACTGGCGTGCGATTGCTGCGTTTTTTTTATTTTTAGGGTTCCGTACCTCAATAGGAAAAAACGGAACCCTTATAGGATCACTTTGTTGTCCGTCTGTCCGTCTGTCCGTCCGTCCGGGTGTCAAGACCTTTATCTCGGGAACACGTGAAGGTATCGAGTTGAAATTAAAACCATATACGCAGATTCATAGTATCTTGCTGCAGAAAGAAAAATAAAATTTCTCAGTTTTCGTAAAAAAAAGTTACAGCCGATAATATGTCGTAAAAAACGCACATTTCGACACTCACAGAGGAATCAAAACCTATGGGGTACTCCCGTTCATCTAGAACTCTGAAATTTGGCAAGAAGCATTGTGTTAGAGTACACATATAGGAAAAAAATCCGAAAACTGGACATTTTTAATTTAATCGCAAAAAAATAGTGTCTCTATGCAAGGAATGAGGGCCCAAATTTTAAAGTGAATTAACCGTATCATATGAAAGAGCCTCATTAGCATAAGCTAAAACAGGTTTTTAACACATTCTTCGCCCCCTGCAGACCCTTCACTTCAGCTGGGAACCAAAACTTTTTAGGCAAATTTTGATTAAGTACAGAGTGGCCGCGCAAAGCAACGTTGACTGCCTCAAACGCCGGCGGTTTACTACAAAATGAACGGGACGCTCGCTCGGATCCGAGTGGGAAGCGCCGCTACTATAGCTCCACTCGGATCCGAGTGGTGAGCAAGGAATTTGTTAAATATTTTTACGATGTATATTTCTCGATTTATGAAGGAAAATATAAAAAAAAATGATGATTTCCGTCTTTTATTTAGTTTGTACGGAACCCTCGGTGGGCGAGTCTGACTCGCACTTGTCCGGTTTTATTTTATTTTATGGGCACCGACGATGAGGTTCAAGATGTTGCACACTTGAATACGATTGTTTCACTTACCTTCCTATTTATAAATTGACGTACAGATTTATACCTATCAAGGACTATCCGTTCATGCGGCATATCCCATTGTCTAAAGGTTGTCGCATTGAAAGTGAAATCAAAACCCGTCTTTTGTGTTTTGGATTATGAAATAAGTAAGTTATTTAAATGTTCTTAAGCGCTTTAAATCTGCTTGCTACTTATTAAACTAAAAACATCCCAGTCCGTATGCCCGCCTAACTGCCTAGTATTCCGTGGACGAGTCGACCCCTTCTAACTAGCCCTAAGTAAGTTTCACCCGGGTGTCAAAGGCCGCCCCGAGCACCGCGCGACTAGAATACCTAACGTCGCGGAGGTCGGTTCATTAGTATACATGCCGATTTGGTCAAAGGAGTTTCACGAGATGTACGTGAATCACATCTTTCATTGTAAAGATGTAAAATAAAATTTTACGATAAAGGCGCCTATTGATACAGTAGAGCAGGACACCATTCCTTTATTATTACAGTACTGTTTTACCGTTCCACTACAGGGCAAGCAGACAGTCGGCACTTTAGTATTTATTCCATATTGCAATGCCCGAATCTGTACACAAAGATTTCGATTCACATTCTTGATGCGTACTGCACAGGAGTGGAACTACCTGCCACTTCTGTTTCCTGAGAACCAAAATCTTGGAATTTTCAAGGGTAGAATAAAAATATGTTTATAGATCAACGTGCTCCATCCTCGGCCACACCGTCGCTTACCAACGAGCGAGTTGGTGGTTAAACATAGCTATTTTTCGTATTTAACAAAAGTAACTTTTTTGGTGTGATTTTAATTAATTAATCTGTTAAAGAGATATTAAATCTCCCATATTATAACATCCCTTACAAAACACAGAACTACATAATTATGTATGATACATACTACAAAATAAGTAAAGCCGGTGATACAACTAAATATGTAAATATATACTAAAATATTCTAAGATTAGAGTTGTTTCTAGTAAACAGCGTACACCACAGACAAGTTAATGCCCAAATTTGTTACTAAAAAAGGCTTGAAAATGTTGAACTATAATAAAAGTTGTCCAATGGTAACAAAAAATATGGCTGTCCCTGACTGAACAATAATATCCGAAGCACAATGCCCTCAACAAATCTCGTAGAAATTAATCTCTTTTGTTTCTTTCAGTCTTATTGCTTTTTTGATTGGTCACTGTAACTCAGTGCTAAAGCTTTTAAAACTGAGAAATAGACTAAAAGTATGACTATAGTTATAATTCAGCTTACAATAATTATGATAGGAGGAACATCGCTTATTGTACAATATACCAAATACTATCCACCTGAAGTAAGTTTTGCAGTACACGATGACGTGACTATCCAAGCACCGTGTGACGTCATTGCACAATAACTTTATTCACTACTTATTCTTATTGTAATCGCATTGTACGTATCACAGGCCTCATGGCTCAGTGGTAGTACGACTGCTTCCTGAGCTATAAGGTCGTGGGTTCGATCCCCACCCAGGGCAAACATTTGTGTGATGAGCATGGATGTTTGTTCTGTGACTGGGTGTTTCTATGTATCATAAGTATGTATTTATGAAAAAAAAAAGTATATATGTATTCTATCAACCATCTAGTTTCCATAGTACAAGCTTTGCTTAGTTTGGGCTAGATGGCGTTGTGTGCAATGTCCTCCAATATTTATTTATTTATTATTATTTATTACTAATAGTAATTGTTACAGTTACGGTATAATTATGTAGATTCTGATCGTTTTTAAAACACCGTAACTATCTATAAGCACTAAATATTTTGTATTTGTAGCCATTTTAATTCTTTGTAGCCATCTTGTTTATTGCCTTTGTACCGTGTTGGCGGTTCTCATTAAAGTTATTATTAATCTTGACTTACGAAACTTTAAAGTATATAGACGAATTTAGTTAAAATTACTAGCAGGTTTTGTAATCACATATCCATTGGAGAGAACGAATTTAGTTAAAATTACTACCAGTTTTTTTAATCACATATCCATTGGAGAGACAACGTCATAACTAATATTAAAAAGTGTAACGAATTATGTGTCTGTCTGTTACTTTTTCACGACGTAACGACTAAATCAATTGCTATGAATTTTTGTAGAGAGGCAGCTTAGAAAATTGAGACGGACATAAGCATACATATCATCGGTATTATCATAACCGGTTTTTATCACTATGCAGATGCATTTGCGGCACAGCTAAGTTATGTGTAACATTGGCCGCGTTTTGTGTTTAGGTTGATATTAAAGACTAAAGTCTTGTACTTAATATTTAAATTCCATGTTATTTTTTGGTGCGGTTAGTTTCCTATGATCATGGAAATTAAAACCTCTGTTCGCTTTTACATGGCATTAATTTCATGGAATCTTGGATTTATCATGGATGCTTGGATTAGTAAGTTGTATGATAAAGTAGTGACATTTTACGTCAAAATAACCAATTAATGGTTGACATCTGATTTGACTTGGTACACCACGTTTCTAATAGTTGTAGAGAAAGGACACAGGCTCGGTAAAGATTTGGAATCGTCATTGCCATTACAAGTCTTCTCTAATCGGTTATTGCTCCAGCACAAAGGTTCGTAATTTTTCCCACAAGATCGCCGTCGGATTGTACTTTTTGTACCATTCATAGCTTACCTCTTTCTGTACTCACAGTTATCATACCTCTTTGTGGATGAAATTAGGCTTCATCCTTAATTACACCGATGTTAGATTACTTTAGGAGTGCCTCTGATGGTTGAAATTAACCTCTGTTTTACCTTAATTAATTAATTCTCTCGATATTGTTTCGGATTACATTTTAGTACAAGCTTAACAATGTTTACGATGGATCCGTTTGCGGGATCCATCTGGGACCTTCACTGGCACTGGGCAGTAAAGTTTGGATTAGTGTTTCGGAATAAAGGGAAGCTAGTTCGAAAGTAACTGTTAAAAGTCGAATGTTGTCTTTTTGTTGTGTTCCCATGGGCTAGAGTGGCCAACATTATTCATCTTCTTTATTTTACCTTCGAGATGTGCTTGAGCCGCATAGCTGCCGTCTACTAATCAGCAAATTCCATTACTTCAATAACATCATGCTAAGTTATAATTATTCTGCATATCTGTCTGGGGAAATACCATACCTTTGACGATTATTCCTTTATTACTTTGAAGTGACGAGCGCAATGCATTGTCACACAAGGTTTTGAGAGTCCAACGTTCTCAGAGGCAATGAACTGTTATGGGCAAGAGAGATGCTTAAAATTAAACGAGTGACTTTCTCGTCTCATCGCTCAATATACATTATTAATTTTGATAAATTATTATCAGTGCGCCCTTTGCTAGTTTGCTTCTGATTGCTTTCGGACTCGCCCCTTCTCCCTAACTCCTAGGCCTAACCATTACTATTTTGTTTGTGCTTGTCGCCTCCTCATTTAGTGCATTAAGAATTTTTTACCGGAATCAAAGTATGATTTAAGGTAAACAAACCATTAAAAATAAGTTTAACAAAACCTTTTCCTTATTTTTCTAGGTGGCAATTTGATACGTTTGAAAGGCCACGCTTATTTCCACGTCGACGTGCCGAATTTCGTAGTGATTGATTGCTTAAAAAGGAGATCAATCGGAGACGCGTGACTTACCTCCGCAGATCTCAGTTGAAAGCCGCCAAATGGGACTTTCTTTTAACGATCTAGTAAAGGCGTCATCACTTTACTGAGGCAAGACTTAAATTTGAAATTGACTGTTTACGTGACTTAGACTGTGACTAGAACACTATATAACTTGTATTATTCAAGAAACTTGAAAATATTTCAATACTTGACACTGGCAAATCGCTAATCGCGGGGTCCAATACAAAAAGAAGAAGGACGAAGATTGGAAGCATATTTTTTTTAAATTTTCGCTGAGATCTTATAATAAGTATTTACTATGAGACTAGTAATTAAATGTATTGTTATATAATTTGATATGAGTTATAATTGTAATTAAGGGCATTATTAAGCTACCTTACTATTCACGCTAAACATTTGAACTTTAAAATCATATCTCGTGCCTAGCTGTAAAACAATTCACGTTTCAGCGAGAGATTTAAGACTAGAATCCGAAGTGTAACGAGGGATCCTAGCTCGCCAAGGTTTTTTACCTTGGGCTTAGTTAAAAAAAAAAAACTGAACCAATTTTGATAAAATGTCTATGGGATCACCTAGGAAGTATAATACCCTTTTAAACCAAAAAAGAATTTTTCAAATCAGACCAGGTGTCTTCGAGTAATCGGGGCACATACATTAAAAAAATCTGACGAATTGAGAACCTCCTCTTTTTTGGAAGTCGGTTAAAAAGGAACATTATTGGGCAGGTGGTGTAAAAAATATTTAATACTACAAGAGGTTCATATTCCCAGGTTTTTGCGATTTTATTGCTATACATCCTAAATTAATAGACCAAATGAACTTGGCTTCTACTGAAATTAAAATTTTAAGTGGCCAATCGTGTCAGAGTTCTTAGTTCTTTTCCCATACATTGAGAGTTGCATTACACTCAATGTATGAATCAAGCCCGTCAATTAACCGGTTTTGTTTTTTAACAACGATAACGAAGGCACATCAAATATTCTTGTAGTATTAATAAACCCATCATTACTCACTTTCCGATTTATAATTTTACCCTCAAATTGTTGTTACAAGATCCCTATTTCAGAACTAATTACTCAAGGAAAGTAACAAATAACGAAAATAAGTAACGTAACAAGTTGCCTCGGATCTCGTCGAAGCTTCCAGTCCAGTGTCTAAACGGATTAGTTGTCTGAGAAAATTAGTCTAACAGGCGAAATATTGGCTTCGAACTACAGGAGCGTCAGCCAGTTACTACCCCGTCACTACCACGATGGAGTTCATTTGTTTTTTTATCCGAATGCATAAGAAAGAGGGTTATGTTTTTCGAGTGTATGTATGTTTGTTAACTTACTATGTAAAAGGATCTAGCATACATAAAAACCCAAAATGTAGGTGCAACAGTAGTGAAGTGTGTTTGAAAATTAAACGAACTTATCCAATGAAGTTTTTAAATCCAATTTTTAAACGAGTTTGAACGAGTAAATAACAATAAAAAGGGAAAAATTAAACTACTTTAAAAATATCGACTTCAAAACATTTTTTTTTTTACTGAAAAGGGAGAATTAACTATTACGAATTAATAAATAACTATTAATTACTGTGACTTGAGTTCTGTTTTTATCTATAATACATTACTACATTAATACATTCGGTATATAATTACATCTAGTATTTATTTTCACACTTAATAATAAAATGTTACGTAAAATAAAAATACAAATACAAATAATTTTATTGCAGTTTGTAGGTTTGTACATTAAGGATCTTAATATGGAATTATAACAATTCTAGATTTTCACTATACAAACTTGCCTCTCCAGCAGGCATGCTATACTGGAAGTGGGCTCACCGAGTAATTTTAAAAATTGTCATTCCAAAAAAAAAACTATTATTACAGAAAAAAATGTCAAAAATATGAAGTTATCATTTCAATTATACAATGTAAAATTATAATTACAATACCAAATTTAATCCATGTCAAGTTATAATTACAATGTCAAATTTAATCCATGTCAAGTTACAATAATTATAATATCAAATTTAATCCGAAATTAAAACCGAAATATTAAATCAAAACAAGGTGGGCGTCTATTTTTTTTTTTTCAATAAACATACTAATTTCCTGTGTTATAATATTAGCTCTAGACTTCTGGTTCTTACTCAAGGACACATATATTTTAAGATTCGTCGTTGTAATGTAAAATTCTCGCACATAATTCACCCAGTAATTTTGAAGCTCAGCCGTTAATAACCGAATGACAGGATAGTTTTTAATGAAATAGAAACGCTACAACTTCAGTTTCTCATACTAGCTCTCATTCGGAACGCCCGATTTTATCTATGTTACTTGTACTGATATTTATAAATTTTCACATATAATTGTTTTTTTTTTTTCTTCAAAATAAACCTGTTTCAAAGTGAAGATTTTGAGTGTTATAAATATAAACACAGTAATATTTAACAGTAAAATTGCATGATGATAAGCGCAACGATATTATTTACTATAATAAAGGTTGTTTACTAAATTTTTATTACTATATTTGAACAGTTAAAGATAAAAGTATATAAATCAATGATACAACCTTGGAAACGATTATAAGGTAACTTGCACCCTCCCCCCCTTCTTATGATACATATCATGAACACGTTTTATTGCAATAAAAAACTTGCGTTTAAAACATTGTTTTCATAGATTGGAGTTTATTTTCGATTTGTTTGCTAGAATACATACAGGTAGTACGTTTTCAAGCAAACAAATCGCTAGATGTTTAAGAACAGATTGGCTACTGCAATGAAACTATACTTGTTAACTTGATCTTGTTAACTTTATATACTGTGATCATTGGCAAGTGCAAGTCTAGCAAAATACTAGCGGTCTCGTAAAAGTCTTTATCTATAAAACCTTAACTCCATGACGATTGGCTGCATGGCATCGCTGCATTTTATGTCTTTTGTCTCTAGTACTACTCTCCAGCTGATACAGTTTTATTACATTAGAACTTTAGTTCGTCTTTATATAAAAACAGTTCACGCTCGTAAAATGTTAGTTTTTATTTGCTGATTAATAATATTTGTCGACTTTTTTTGCACATCATCCTATACGAGTCAGTAATTAATCCTAAGTAAAATAAATCTGCGACAAAAAAATATGTAAATAGCTGTTTCTGACGAACAAATTAACATTATGTAATGTCTGAGTAGATCTTCACCGACAGATTTAAACAGTCATTTAATATCCTGCAAGTTGGCAGTTATGCGCAAGCATAAAAAAATTATTAAGAAAGAAATGCTGGTGCGTCTTTAATTCTAGGGGATGTAGATTGTCTCGTTTACGCTGTAAGTACATAGCAATAAAGAGATAAGGCGGCATATGCCCGGAATGATTAAAACTGCCGTTTTGCTCATTATCCTTTATCTCTTAATCTTGAGGATACAAAAATCCTTTCTGAATCCGTAGTTACGTCACATTCTGTTCAACATTCCGCGTCGCACTACGGCGCTACGAGCTTCCGTAGCTCTTGGCGTAGCAGTGGCTACGCGCCGTTCGGCCGCGTAGAACGGCTACAACGCGCTACGTTTCATTGTAAAATAAACACACGTGGCAAGTTTACGGTTCGAAAAACTTTAATAAAATTTAAAATACTAAAGGTAGTTTTACAGTAAAGTAAAATTCACAACACAAAAACCGTGTTAACTGCCAACAGCAGAAGTAAACAATTGTTTCTCGCGTAACTTTTTAATTAAACAGACTTGTAAGGACTTCAATTACTTACCACGAAATCTCGCAGCGCTTTTCTCGCTTTCGAAATGCAATTTTAACTGCAAACGGTTGTGTACTTTGAAAAAGAAGAAAAAAGGTGTTAATTTTTACTCTGTAAAAGTTGATGTTGTAATGAAGTCGACACGTGCTCAAAAGTGTAATTTTAGCTATAAAAGTACTGTAGACTGTTAGCTATAAAAGCTATGTAAGCTTTAACTATAAAAGTACTAATTAAACTAGCGTATAAATAACCATTTATCAAAATATAGAATACGAATAGACGATAGGATAACGTAGAAATCTATTACGACAAACAGTAGAAACTAATGAACTAGTGAATATAGCAGACAATTATTTATATTTTTTAAATTATTTGTTATTGTATTGTCTATAGATTTATTGATAAGGGATTTTAAAACTTTGACATGCTTAAAGCATGTATTGATATCGGGGTTTTGTAGTGTTTTTCCATCGGTTCGCTTCAGTTTTTTTTTGTACGTACGACGCGAGCATGGTGGAAGGGCA
Organism: Lycia hirtaria; assembly: GCA_947563715.1. Taxonomy (NCBI): domain Eukaryota; kingdom Metazoa; phylum Arthropoda; class Insecta; order Lepidoptera; family Geometridae; genus Lycia; species Lycia hirtaria. The sequence continues at coordinate 8,016,253 of OX387375.1, read as the reverse complement.
AGTGGCTGGGGTATACTTCTCCGGCGGGAATGGCACCGGGTACAGGTTGTCGGCGCGTGGAGTGCGGACGCTGAGGAGTTTCCTGCGCGACCACGGTGCAGACTGTGTTCGCCAGTTCATGCAGGTAACACCGCGCACGCAGCTTATATTTATTTAATTTTCATCTCCACAGACACCAGGGTCCGTGACCTCGCAGCTTATGTTTGTGATTTAACATATTTATTTGTCATAAAACTTATACAAATTTACTATGTATTGAGATTGAATGAAAGAGAATTTAAACTTTTGCTAAAATCTTGAGTTACAGAATTATGTAATATTGTTAAAAATCTTAAATAACTCACAATTTACGAGAAGAAAAATAATATAAACAAAAATCTTATTTCCTTGAAGGGCTCCTCGGGATGAGCCGACCTGTGTCAATTTCTCAAATGAGCATTTCAAACGATTTTAGTTACGGAAAATAAATGATGTTATCACACACTTTAATTATATAACCTAACAATTTCTTGATTACTATAATGAATGTTTAATACTACAGTCCATTTTGTATATTACTACGAATAACTGGGCGAAAATATCTCATAGAAATGAAAGATAATTTTCGAAGATGAAGAAGAAGGACGAAAAATTATACCACGTAGTAAGTACATGTTGCTGCCGTCATGTATTGATTATAATTATTCAAACCAATAGTAGGATACAAAATTATCTCGTAAACTTTAGCTCTATTACAATCGAAAATCGAAATTCATTATTTTACACAACTGAAAAGTAAAACTAAATACCCGACTGCAGAAAACCATATTTTTTCAGTCTAACTTAGGATTTTGTTATCTTTGATACGCTGTTGAGTGTACGTTTTTTGGTAGAAAATATGCGTAAAATAATTTGGTTAAAAGATCGTTGGAGGTTACGAAAAACAAGAAAATATTCTCATCAGACTGACGGGATATACATATCTTCATTTTAACCGACTTTCAAAAAGGAGGAAGTTCTCAATTCGTCGGAATCTTTTATTTTTTATTTTTATGTATGTTCGCCGAATACTCGAAGACCCCTGGATGGATTTGAATAAATCTTTTTTTGTTTGAAAGGGTACACTTTACAGGTGGTTAGGTCCATAGGCATTTTATCAAAATCGGTTTAGTATTTTGGTTTTTATAACAAAATAACTGGAAAAATATGTCATCCAAGTAAACGAATTGTGAAAAACGTATTTAAAGTCGTTTTTTTTTAGTTTTTTAAACGATTGCTTGTAAAATCCCTTTTCAATGATACCACACATGATGAAATGGGGCGAAAAAATATTTTTGTTCTTGGCTTCATACCCCCTAGCGGGCGCCATATTCAATTTAGTGTGACCTCACATAGCCTATAACCAACAGACAAACAAGAGGCTTCTAACGACATCTCATTTGTCAAATTACGATAAGTAGTTATGAGGGAACAGATAAACATACATACATACCGGTCTAAAACATAAGCCACCCTTTTGCTACGTCTTAGTCGGGTAAAACTACCACTAGATCATATTAGGTTTATTGTTTTAACAGCACGAAATATCGAAATAAACAACTCCATAAAGCTTTCAGCGAACAGACAATTACAGGAAACAAAGCTGGGCTCGACTATCGTTGTTCGATCACCATCCGTCACGCGACTTTAGGTATACAAGTATGGAAAGGCTGCCTGTGAATTATATTATAAAACCATGCTTGTTTGAAGTGTATATAAGACGCATATATTTCGAAGAACTGTTGTTCTCATCATTATGAATGATTTTTACTACTACGCAATAAAAAAAAACCGCCATTCTTTACAAAAAGTTTGTTATTGACTTTCGATAAAATTTGTGAAACAGGAAATTGTTTCTATCTATAAATTGCCTGAATGTACATATTTTTACGACAAGTCTGTACGTAAGGAGTCTTGACAGTAATATTACACAAAATTCCATTGCTATTAAAAGAAGGTTACATGCAGCAATACTTACATCATTTTATGTATGGAAATTTGTATGAATCAATTAAATTAATCTGTGTGAAACATGTAATGTTATGTAATAAGTATATGTGGTTAAGATAGCGACCTCTATTCCTATAGACCCTTAGTCGTAGTCGTAGTTAGAACGTCTGTCGTTCATTTCAATTCCTATAGTCTCTATTTTATTTAAAACGACAATAGTGTCATCATTTTGTCATTTCAATCGACATCAAAAAAGGATGAGATAGATAGATAGATAGATAAACTCTTTATTATACACACCTTAAAAGTAATAACAAAGTACTTAAATAGACTAGTGCAACAACAGGATGAGGTTCTCAATTCGATTGTATTTTTTATTTTTAGTCTTTGATACCTCATAACTCCATCTTTTATGAACCGATTTGATTTTATTTTTTTTATTTGAAATCATATGCGTTTAAATTGGCCCGATAGAAACTTTATCAAAATCGGTTCAGTAGTCTGGTATTTGAAACAAAATAATTAGAAAAAATAAATCATACAATTAAAGGAAATTGTGTATTTTTAAGTTGGTTGTGTCAGTTTATTAATTATTCTATAATTGTATACTAATTGGTTTCATTGAGCTATAAATATATATATATATATATATATATATATGTGTGTAACGTCAAAATAGGTACCTTACATATCAAGAAGCACAATATTTCAACGTCTGGGATGTATTTATGCTTGCTCCGTATCAACGTTGTGGGTTATTTTGTAGTCCTTTGTCTGATAAGCGTATGATCCGTGACATTAAAATTGTTTGTATGTACTCGAATGTAGAAATATAGAGATCTTATTACATGTTCTGTCCTTCATTGAAAAGCTTTTCAAAATAGTAATGAAACCAAGGAACAAAAGGGTCAACTAAACAAAAAATAGTAACTACTAAAATAGGCTTCTATATTTCTTGAGATAAATATCTACATACAGTCAATAGTATTTATACTACCTATATAATTTAGATCATTTCAATGTCAGAGTATTTTATAGATTGTGTCAATTTTGTATTTGTAAATTATGTACCATAAATAAAGATTTAATTTTAATAATGTATTCTGACTTACTTAATAGGTATAACAAATCTCTGTCATAAGGTCAGATACTCAATAAAGTATGCGAATCTGAGACTTTTTGAAAACAAAAAAATATCAGTGTGAATTCACTTAGATGTTCCATTTTAGGCTAGGGTGTTAAAGCTGCTAAAAAAAATCATGCGAGATTTGCAACTGTTGGTCTAACAGGCAGGCTAAGATTTAATAATTACCTATTGTTTAAAAACTGTAAAACCGGTTTTGGCTTCAGCTTGTTACCTCTACGTGTTTTTGAAGAAGGGTATTGGCAGACAGACGTAGAATAAGACGCTCAACGAAGTAATCCCAAGATATCTTTTCTTACTAGACTTACTACTTACTTAGACTTACTTATAAGGAAACTCAAGGTCACGCAACGAGCTATGGAGAGGGCTATGCTCGGAGTCTCTCTACGAGATCGAATCAGAAATGAAGAGATACGTAGACGTACAAAAGTCACCGATATAGCACAGCGGATTAGCAAGTTGAATTGGCAGTGGGCAGGGCACATAGCACGTAGAACTGATGGCCGATGGGGCCAAAAGGTTCTCGAGTGGAGACCACGTACCGGCAAGCGCAGCGTAGGAAGACCAGCCACGAGATGGACAGATGATCTCATACAAGTGGCGGGAAGACGCTGGATGCAAGCCGCTTCCAATCGGTCTTTTTGGAAATCCATGGAGGAGGCCTATGTCCAGCAGTGGACTTCTTATGGCTGAGATGATGATGATGACTAGACTTTATTTTTTTCTCTAGAACTGAATTCTAAAGAAAAAATAAAGCAGCATTTTGAAGGTAATGAACGATGCGACACTCGCACGCGACCGATGTGACTGACACGTCTGCCACGTTGGCTCGCGGCTGTCGCTTTAGCTGCGGCCGACGGAACGCTAGCTTTATTAGTCCAGAATATAAATTTGATATTTCCGTGTGTAATATCTGAGTATTGGTAGCCACGCTATCACTAATTCCACGATTACAGGTCATGCGACGGTATCGAAGTAACTGGAGCACAAATATCGCATTGAACGTCGCATTAATGCAATATAAAGGTTTTAGTCCAAAAATGTTTCCAGCTTAAACCGGCACAGGTCAAATTTTATCACCGTAGCGGCGACGACCCCCTCATAATCCGACTACATTAATCTATCTCCATCTTACCTTCGTTTAACGACTGCCACTCGACTCGCTCTGGATTTCGAAGGTTCTCTTGTTAAACTCTAATGAGGGACGAACGGTATTGACGTGAAATCCATTATGACTGATGTTATTATGATAGGAATTTGTCAAGTGTTATGATCGTGCGTGTTATAGATAGTTTGTTTGGTCCCAATATACTTAACCCACCTTAGATTATTATATCAAATACGTGACGTGCTAAGTAAATCTGTATCGAAATTTATTTTTTATAGAAAGAGCAGCAAATAGACAGTGCATCTAATGATAAGCGACAACTGTTGCCTACAGTCAATAGTAGTTGTGTCGATGATTCTACAAAGCATCACTTAATATTTACGTAAAAGATCTCCAATTCTTGGCTAGTAGACGAAAAAAGAGATTGACATCGAATATTAGTGTTGGTCGTAACGTAACCCTATATAAGTAACCCCGTTAGATAAATTTATGACACCATAATGTGATATTTTGTAAGAACTTGACAAAACTTTGTCGCGCTTCCTTTGAAAAATGGTTTCTGAGTGTAGTTTGCACGCTATTTCCTTTATATTATAACTATTTCGTAGCGATTTTTATTGAAGTGAACTGCATCGTTTATTTTTATGGAATGGCGCGATGGACGAATTGCTTGCAAAATCATTGAAGCTACTGTAATTAATTTACCTCAGTATTTCGACGAGTTGCATCAGCTCAGTCAAAACGGCCAAGGTAAATAAATAATTTTATAGGTATGTATGAATGTTGGCAGTTTCCGGCAGTCTAGTGGTGAGACCGTCTGACTTGCGATCCGCAGGTCCTGGGTTCGAATCCCACGGCACGCACCTCTGTCTTTTCGAAGTTATGTGCGTATTGTTCATTGCCGCCAACTTCAAACAAAACATCGTGAGGAAACCTACATGTCTGAGAGTTCTCAATGATCTTGAAGATGTGTGAAGTCTGCCAACCCGCACTTGGCCAGCGTGGCAGACTATAGCCTAACCCTTCTCACAATGAGAAGATGGTCCGTTCCCAGCAGTGGGACAGTTTGTACAAACAGGGCTGATAAAAAAAATTAATGTATGTTGGCGTCGTATAAGCCCATACTTTTTTGTAATGTCGTATTCGTATATTTACTGAAGTTTTGCACTCGCAGTTCTATATCCCATGTGTGAAACTACTATTACATGTCTATCTCTTCAAATCTATAATGATGTGTACTAGTTAGCTAGTTTCCGTTTTCAATTACATTTCCTCATCCTAACCTAAGCTTACCTTTGTGGTGTACACCAGTTTCTCCCTTCACTTTGAACTATCGGAATTCACCGCGTCAAATATCGCGTCTGACTACGATACGTTGAATATTAATTGTTTACGCGAGAATATGTACAGAAAGAGAGAATTTAAATTCCTGTTTTCATTAATTTGTGTAGACATCTTATCTATCGAAATTGCCTAAACAGCTGGTCGTAGTGACGTGAAATTTGGAAGGAGTATTTCTTGTAAGGTATGAGCACTTTCAAAGAAAGATAGCTTTAGCGGTGCTTCAGCAGTCTTCAAATAATTTCTTATGAAAAGTATTCTGCCTTTTAAAATTACCTAGTTTAATTACCATAGGATAGCGAACTTAAATTGAATTGATTTAATTATTGTAGTATTAACTTATTTTATTTGTGTCTTGTAATTTAAGGTATATCGGTTTTTTTCTGAAATAAAATGATTATTATTATTCTATTTATTTAACTAAAATTTCGGGTCGTAGCCCGGTCCTTTGATGGGCATTATTATTATTATTAAATCGCTACGAATATTTGGCAATCATAAAATGACCAATTAATTGTAATGTGCATTCTAGCTAAGCCTGATTTCATACCCTTACACAGTCTGCAATATACATAGTAATACAAGCGTATTACTATGTATATTTGATAGTGAAGCGATCATATACAATATATCTCCACAGTTGTATACAGTATCGGGTAGCCGCAGTATAGTGTTTCTATGCGGCGTCTGTGCAAAGGCTCTTATCCGTCTGGAGGTTGACTTTGATCTATCGGCTTGTCGAGGATTTGGCGCGGTTTTAGATCTAGTACTACTTGTAATTGGTGGTGTCTAGTCGTGATTTAGGTTCTGAAATAATGTGGAACTCTGTTCAACTTGTTATACTTTAATGATTTTGTTCAAACTGAAAGTTGTTGAATATTTTCTAAAATGCCATATATATGAATATTCGTTCACTTATTTGCAACAGTAAAATTAAGGGATAAAGATGCAAAGTGCAAAAAAGTGAATAGATTTTAGTTTTACATTATTAACGAAGCTAAAACTAGCTAGCAAAGATCTGGTCTGGATCAACTGTCAAAATTTGCTATCGTCAGTCCTATGTTTCTATGTTGGTACAGAGTTGGTACAAAATGTTGGTAACAAAATGTTGATCGATTTTTTGTTGATATAATTAAAATTTGAATGGCTGAGAATACTATTGCGTTGCATTAGCAAGTGCTGTGGTAATTGCGAACGATCGAATTTTTGAATATCGTTCGAAATAAATTCATATCCGTATGCGATAACTTTCTAGCAACTAAAAAATTGAGCTCCTGTACGCAAAAGTACCAACATCTAAAACCTTTAAACTAATCTTGATGAAAATTGGTGTACAAGTTCTACAATTATGTAATATAACAAATATGTTTATATGATTTTCTAATTTGTTTTTATTTTTGTTACAGGTAAACTACACTCAAACATTGACAGAACTTGCCCTACAAAAAATATTTAACCTGAAAAGTAAGCCAATTGTATATGTAATTTGAAAAGTTACAATTCCGCTCGATTTTTAAAATACATTAGCGCTAGGAGAACGTATACCTATACAAGCTCTGGCTCGGAAAGTTTATCCCTCGGGAATATTTTTTATGAAACCTTATGATATTCGAGTACCTAATATACTGAACTCTGGAGTTATACAACACAGGCCCGCGAACGATAGAGCGTACACAAGGCGTATTTATTTTTATGTGCTTTCGTAAAGCCAATATTTACACTGGAAATTGCAGATTAAAAGTAATGTATACTGTTTCATTTTAAATTCACTTCAAAACGTAAGACGACGAAAATGTTAAATGTTTATGGAGTCGTGGTGTTTGAATATAGCATATCTATCTATCTATCTATGCGACAGTAAACGAGAATAATTACATTTTGCGACATAAAAAAAAAGCTTTATGTTTTTAGATGTATTTTAGTTGAAGTACCGCAGTTTAATCAAAATCCAATCAGCAGTTTTTTTTTTGGATTGATTAAAAAACATTTATCGATCCACCCATCTATTTACACAAACTTTTGCGTCTACATATTATGTAGTATGATTGTTCCGCTCCGACCGCGTACATATCTATAACTAAATAATTGACAAACTTGACAAGATGCCTCGCATTTATTATTTCATTCAAAATTGTGAAAAGCAACACTGAGTCAAAAAGCACCACACATTTCCAGGATACTCCGCTCAACTCCCGAAGACACTTTTATGGCGCAAACTGAACGTGAAGTTAGCGTGTGTTACAATACAATACAAAAACACTTTATTGACACCATAATAAAATAACATTAGGTACATTATTAAGGCGTTATAAAGGTACAAAAGGCGGCCTTATCGCTAATAGCGATCTCTTCCAGACAACCTTAAGATGTTAAAAGAGAAGAAAAAGTAAACGCTGACGGTGGTGAAATCACATATGAAACAAGACTTATGGATGTGTTAGTGCCGTACAACACATTAACGGTTACAAGTTTTTGATAAATTTTAGCTTTGTTGCCTAAAACACATATCATTCACATATCATTCATTGATATATATATAGCATAGTAGTCGTATAATAGCGATAACCGCGTAGATCGAAAATCGGGTCAATTAAGTTCTTGGATGTTCATCATCCAACTACCTCTATGTCTGGGTGCATAAGTATGTGTTTAAAAAAAAGAATATACGTATTCTATCAACCATCTAGTTTTCATAATACAAGCTTTGCTTAGTTTGGGCTAGTTGGTGTTGTGTGAAATGCCCACCAAAATAAAAATAAAAATTATTAATATCTTTACAAACTCTACCACTTTTTAGGGTTTCGTACCCAGCGGGTAAAACGGGACCCTATTACTGAGACTTCGCTGTCTGTCCGTCCGTCTATCTGTCACCAGGCTTGTATCTAATGAACCGTGACAGTTAGAGAGTTGAAATTTTCACAGATGATGTATTTCTGTTGCCGCTATAACAACATATACTAAAAAACAGAATAAAATAAATATTTAAGGAGGTCCCATACAACAAACGTGAGTTTTTGCTCGATATTGATAACGGCAACAGTTAGACACTCGAAATATTCACAGAATATTGAGGTATATTATTCACTTTAAGTAATTAAATTAAAATAACATTAATATTTAAGGGGGGCATACAACAGACATGATTTTTTTGCCGTTTTTATAGATAATGGTACGGAACCCTTCGTGCGCGAGTCCGACTCGCACTTGGCCGGTTTTATTTAATCATATCAACTTAATCCGAATTTGGCGGTGTTCCTCCTCGGGTTTAAGTAACAAAAGAAATAGTCGTTTTACAAATCTCCTGACTCTAGATTTGCCTCTAACGAAGTAGATGATAGTACAAACACAGCAATATCTGCTTACCACAAATTGCCTCCTCATGGCTGAGATAAGGTATCATACTTTGGGGTAATTCTGTGGATGCATATGATCTCTTCGTCGCCCAAAAAAATTGTAAACGTAGCCTCGCAAATTTAAAAGCCCCTGATATAACAATTGTAATTTTCCGTAAACCCTATTTTATTACATTTCAAATCTTTGACATCAATGTACATTTTACAAATCTGTAAATTTGTTAGAACGTATCCTGAATTATTTAAAAAAGTAGCTGATAAACCGCGAAACACTAGACCTCAACATAAGCATAAGCTCGTTATACCCAAGTCTAAACTTGAAATTCATAGTTCTAGCCCTTACTCAATGCCAGTAAAATTTATATTGCTTTCCCAAATAAATTGAAAAATCTGGAAACAGAAGACAGTTTTATATTGAATCTCAAAACTTTTTTAGAAGCCAATTGCTACTACAATTTAGATGTTTTTTTTAAGAATTTGAAAATATAACGTTCTGAGTCAAACATTGCCATGTAGGGCCATATGTAATTCTGAACCAGTGACAGTATTAAATAAATATTTGTGGACATTTCACACAACACCATGTACCCCAAACTAAGCAAAGCTTGTACTATGGAACTAGATGGCTGATTGAATACATATATTATATACTTTTTTAAATATCTACATATGATACATACAAACACCCAGACACAGAACAAACATCCATGCTCATAACACAAATGTTTGCCCTGAGTGGGGATCGAACCGACGACCTACAACTCGGTAAGCAGACATACTGCCAACTGAGCCACAAAGCCATGTATTATTTATAAAACCAGCATTGTATCTATATATGTTGCAATAATAAGTATTGGCTAGTTTTCCGTTATCGTCATGAAAACGTCATTTAAGAATTCATAACACCGGTACCTATATTTTACGATAGTTTGAAATACCCACATAAAAACTTCTATCGTTTTTAAAATGTATAATCGAATATTAGTTGTACGTTGCATGCCGGACGATATTAAATAATTTATTTCGAATCCATACCGTGCTATGCGATGAAACACAGAAATCGTTTTATGAATGTATTATAGTTGCATTTATTTTGAATTAAATTAACTGATGGGAACTATGCACTACAATTTGCAAAGTTTTGCGTTTTCTTAGGTACTTCAGGATCAAATTGTAGCAAGATCAGAGCCGTTTAGTTGTGAGCTATCGATCTTAAAGCAGAGTAGCGTGCCGCCGCTGTCTCGTTCGCACGCGGCAGCTTTTTTTTAATTGTAAAATTATTGAAATTACTTTTGATAAATATTATTTCTTTAGCTTCATAAAAATACTATTACAATGTATTAACAATGGCTGTTATTTTGTATATCTGTTATTTTGACCGTTTTGTCATTTTCTCGTTTATTTCGGACAATAACAATAATTGTATAACTAAAAAAAAAGTACCGCGTGCGAGCGAGACAGCGGCATCACCCTACTCTTTGCCATATAGAGAGCTAAACAGGAAGACGGCCATAGCTCATTTGGTCGCCCATGGGGGTAAAGGCGCCAATTGAACTATGGTCGTGTTCTTGTCAGTGTCAAATTTTTTTTTTTATTCAAATATTTTTTAGGGACTTTTAGACTACAAGTCTATGCCAGCCCCATCGTAACCTTATACTAATGGTACTATAATAACTTTGTAACTATCCATACAATTATAACTAACTATAAATTAGAATTATGTAACTATCCTAGTCGGCTAACCACTCCACAACTCTATTAAGTTACTGAATAATCAGCCAACCAGGAAGACGCGTGGAACTGGTCTGACTCACGGCCTGGAAAAAAGAATTCGCCAGTCCGTAAATCCATCCATCCGTCCATTCCAGCCGCCCTTGAAGTAGGTTCCGCTAAAATACAGAGTATTGCTCCCATATTCAAATTATTTTAACTTGCAAACTAAGCATTAGTGGTGTCATCTGTAATTCATCAAAAGTCTTAATTAGAAAATGAAATTAGCTGTAGTTCCGTGTGATTGATAAATAAATAATTCTTACATGGCTCTGCAATCAAGATAGAATAAAATATAATATAAATCTAACTTTAAGAACGACTATTGATAATTTCATCGAGTATTCAAAAAACTTCTATTATAATTCTAGATTAGCAATAGCGTTGACAAAGCCTTTAAAACGTACCAAATTGTACTCTAACTTAACTAAAAGCTAAATTTCACATTTTAACAGAGATTAACTCAACTCAGCCGAACGAAGCTATATTTAAGCCTATCGGTTCTTGCGATGGCTTTAACCAGATTTCACCGGTTTTAACCGGATTGCTCCTTGCGTAGGGTTGTAACCAGATTGAGGTAGTTTTAACTGGATCCTGTGCTTGGTTTTAACCGGATAGGTTAGCTAGTTATGGGAATCTGTCATCACTCCCTTCAATGGAGCGTGTAAAAGGTATTGGGAAGGGATTCGAGCTTATGGTGTCATGTATGAACGTATAATAGTTGTTTTAACTGCTATGTAAATATTTCAAGCAAATATATTAAATAAAGGAACTTATTGATCAGGGTTTGAATCTATTATCTATTGACTGGCCTTGTGGCCTAGTTGGTAGTATGTCTATGACCTGCTAAGCTGTAGGTCGTGGGTTCGATCCCCACTCATCATATCACGTATCATATATTATTATGTATATATTTACAAAAAAAAAGTGTATATGTGTTTTATCAGCCATCTAGTTCCATAGTACAAGTTTTGCTTAGTTTAGGCTAGATGGTGTGTGAAATGTCTCCCCCCAACTTTTTATTTATTTATTTTATTTAGTACACCGGCCAAAATAATTTCGATAATTACCAATGTCGACAGAAAAAATCCTCAGTACAAGAGTAGGTAAGTTGTTTGACCGATCCTCTGTCTACGAAGCAGTACGCAATTTATAATCTTCCAATCTGTTTATCAACATTACAAGAAAAACTCTTTGAAAAATAAAACTACTTTCAAACGAATGAATATACTTCACAGCCTTAGTTAGTACCCACTATCCCGTATTAACCTCAACTCGTGCGCTATTATGACCTTCTATTCTATTCAAACGCCGTATTACTCCCAATTTTTACATATCTAGGGCCCTATTCAGAAGAGGCTCTCAATTTAGGCACGCATTGCCTTCGAATACGCATGATAATACAACTATTTAGGTACATTTACGAATATCCAATCCCCGAGGGTAACAATGAGGTTCATTCAGGGAGTTCAACAGAGGATGTTTTGAATTACATACGAGTACAGCTTTATTGAGACGTTTATTTTTATACGTTATTTTATATTTTTATATAGAAGGTATGTGCTCAAATAGGTCATCTTAGGTTGAATGGTACAAGATCCTAATATTAACACATTTTTTTTGGAAAAATTTACGAAATCAGTTATAAGTTTTAAATTATGATAGAGGTTTTCCCTTGACTCGTTATATTTTGCAAAGGTGCTGTACATAGAGGTTGGAAATGGGATGCTTCAATACCGATAATGTAACAAACTAAAATCATTACTTAAAAGTAAAAAAGAAACAAGTACAACAACGTGGCGCTTTTATTGAAAAATAAAATAAAATATAAATAGAAATTATAGAGAAATACGTTAGCACATACTAATTTAATTACATACGAATACTTAAATTATAAGTAATATAACCCTGTCACGTTCGAATGTTTTAATTTATTTTCGCTCTATAGGTTAAAATAGGTTTTCTGCGTAGATTTCTAAGCAGAAACCCACTCTTTCTGAGCTAGTATGCGAATGTAATTTTTTATGTAAAATAAATTAGCTCGAAACTTCAAAAAACATGAAGTTCATGATATGCAATCAAAGATGCTCGTATTTATTGTTTGTCATATAATGTAAACGATAACATTTGTTGTAGAGATAGTGATACAAAGTTTACTCAAGTGTAGGTATTCCGATAACAAAGCCGAATATGTTCAGTTCCGTCCCGGATTACCTCAACTATGTCTCGACTAGATCGGCTTAGAACTAGACCGTAATTGGACAGAAAAACAATACAAGCCCACATATTGCTGATTTCTTTACCAATATCTCTTGAGATGGTGATGTAACTACTTTGTAGAGTTACATCGGGGAGCCACTATCATATTTTGTGCTAGGTAGCGTTGGTAAAAAAATAGTCCTCCTTCTGGCCACCTGCACATAGAATTTGGTCGCTCTAAACAAACCAGCCCTTGCAGATATTTTTTACCAATATTCCAGGAATGATGTAACTGCTGTATCAAATCCGGACATATACCGACAAATGTGACGTCATCAGTGTAAACACGAATAAGGAATTTTGCGGAAAAGAAATATCAAGAGTTATTGAATCTTTGTTCGAGTATTGTATTGAAGAAAATACGTCATTCTGTAAAAAGATTCTGTAGCAGAAATGACAGTAATATTTCTGGAAATATATATACATATTATAATGTAAAGATTGTGCTAGAAAACCCTAAATGAACCTTTATGAATGAAAATTTTAGGCGGTCTGATATTTATTCTAGATTAGGATTTTTTGTGTTTTCAGAGTTCTTATGGTGGTCCCCACTCTCATAGGCACTCTCATTTTTTTAAATAATAATAATACGGCTCTCGCAAAAATAAAAAAATGTTATTTTACGTCTCTTCTAACGAACTTTTTCGTAATATATAAGCGATTTCACTATAATTATTCAAAAGAATGCACACTTATAACCTTTTAAAGCTACTTTACGCATACTTTCTCACAAAAACGTGCCCTCGACAGTGTAAAAAACGTAACGAAATCGTAAGTTAGACCGCAATAACCGCTTTTCTGCAGTCGGGTATTTTCTATTTCTATTAATATAGAGACTTGTTCACTCTATTCGTTAAAAAAGGACTAATTAGGATTACATCAGAAGGTAACTAGTTAACCTCACGGTGGACTAACTAAGCCACCTAAACCTAGAACTACAGAGTAAAACCAACAGTGTTACAACTCGTCTGTATTTGTTTTGGAGAATTTGTTGAGCGCGTTGCTGAATAACCTGAAATGGAAGTGATACTGCTTGGTAATGCTTTCTGACCTATAAAAATGTGAGGTTTAAATACTAATAGCGATATTTAGGTAGGAAGTTAAGTAATCATTCGACTTTGATGAAAATTAATAAAAATTCAAATAATCTAATCTATTTAGAAAACTTTTTAGACACAAGCTCTCATTAATGCCATTAAAAGTGCTAACTGACTCAAAAGAATTACCCAAACTCAAGAGATGTTTGTTTCATACAGACAGAAAAAACGATTTCACAAATTTTATTGAAATATCTGTACTCAAAAATCTAAAAAGTTCTATCCAGTAGATAGATGCCATAAACAGACGCAGATGCACATATGAAATGCGCCCTCTTTGCGTCGGGGTTTAAAAATTTGTGTAATTAAACATTAATGAAATAAATAATCTCGAACTCGTAAAAATACTTTTTAGTAAGTTGTTTCTATATTTAACAACTTGTAGAACATCAAAAACTTAACAGTGTATGCTACTCTAGTTTCAATGGCTAGATTTTAGCCTGTCACATTCCTGCTAGAAAGCTAAAAGGTGCTCGAAGCACTCAGCGCAGTGCTCGCACGGAATGACTGAACTCTTTGAAAAATGCCTGACAAAAGTAGAACCCCCGGATATGTTTTTCTTCGCAAATCCCTTCTAACTTTTCAAAGGTTTTATCCGGTTTATCTAGAGACATCATTACCAGTGACCTAGTTTTTTTAAAACCGACTTTTTACCCGTAACTTGACGAAATTAATTTAAGTTGAGTAAAATTAAAGGTTGAGTTGACTCTCTATAAAATATGTAGTTATTATATTAGGAATCTACATTCTCACATAATAACTACATTTATAGAGAGTAATCAACCAAATGTAGGTTTTTAACCTAATGTTACAAACGATTTTTTTTAATTTGAGTTTTAAAAGAATACATTCATATAGTCTATAATAGGGTATATGCATGAATTTTATTTTATAAGAACAATAGTTAGAACAATAATTGATAACATACTAAAATATAACACATTTACATACTAAAAATATTTCGATCGATCAATAAACGCCCGAGATATAAAACGTTTTAAAGTTTTACGAGATGTTATGTGCCATCTGTCGCGAAACACAGTTTGTATTGAATTTGTACGGAGAACATGATGATGTGTAAAATCCCATGAAACAGGGAACTGAGTTGTTAAAACCATAGAACGAAGTTAGTCATTGATAAAAGGGCAAAATTCTATTTATTTTACATTTTTCGTCATAAACCGAACATAATACATCGTAATAAAAAACTGTTTTAGTTTGTGCTAATGAAGCTCTTTCATATGATACGGTTAACACACTTTAAAATTTGGACCCTCATTCCTTGCATATAAACCCTATTTATTTTGTGATTAAATTAAAAATGTACAATGTTTCCTTTATGTGTACTATAAGGCAATGTTTCTTGTAAAATTTCATAGTTCTAGGTCACGAGAAGTACCTACCCTATTACAAGAATTTCTTGACAGACGAAGAAAAAAATATAAATGATCATTTTGCCTCGGAATATGCGAAGAAAACGAAAATAGTACATTACAACTGTACATATTGTAACTGAATTTTACACAAGCCTACATTTGTTTCGTTCTAACTTTGTGTAGATATTTTACAATACTGCTTCGTTTTGATTAGAACATTTGTTATTTGTCCACTTTTACCGCCATCTAGTAAAAGAGTGATGAACTAAAATCATGACCCACACTGTGAGTGACTGACAGCATCAGAGCATCAGTTTCAGTATTTAGTTCCCAAAATCACCGTAAATAAAACTTACATTGAAAAAGCTAGCATAAACAATGAGATTTTATCTATAGAGAGGTTATACTCATGGAATATATGAAGTGAAAGCATGTCAAATCTCAGTTCTCAGGAGGACTCTCACTTTCGAGGAAAAGATACATCCTTAAGGCCTTGTATCTTGACTACGAGTATAATATAACTTGGTGTTGCACTTTCTAAATACACAAGATGGCAACGTCACTACAGAAGTCACGACACTCAGCGTCTAACAGCGTTACCCGATCTGTCGCGACTGAAGATGAATCGGGCGCGATTACATTACTTGAGGCTTGCCACGCAGAGCTGGAGAAAACCTGTCTACGTATAATAGATCATTGAGCATAAAAGCAAAAATCTTGAACTTCAATTCGCTAAATAATTTCTTAGAATAAAATTCATTAAACCAATCTCTATAGCACAATCTTTGCTTGTTTCATGTTGTAAGTACTTTTAAAAGTTGATACCGTGTCTCCAGAGTTTTGACAGCAGCTAAAGAGATTGCGAATTTATTTCTTACAAAGAATAATAAATCTTTTCGTTGGAATTGAAATGCTCGTTACAAAAGTTCGCGTGCTCTGTAATTACATTCCGGTAGACAGGAGGACAGATTATGATTCGCAAACGGTCTTTGTGGGATTTTATTTTATAATTCCATCGAGACGATCTTAATTCTTTTCTCTTTATAAGAATCTAGAAATGAGTACCTCTGATCATCTACCTCCCTGTGATTTCTTAAATTTATTTTGTCTTGAGTTTTTCGCGATGAATTATATCTACGTCTATAGGAAGACTTTAATGTAATTATTTATTAATTTACAAAATTTATAAAATAAATATATACAACCATCGATCGATGGTGGTCGAGAATGGAGCATGTCGATCTTGATGTTTATACCTATATATGTCACTAATGTAGTTGTCAGGAAACAGGGAAGTTTTACTCTTGCACAATATATTATGTACATTTAGAAAGTGGAGCTAAATCGCCGCGTACCAAATCATGTCGCCTAATTGTCACTGCGCCAAATTATATCCAAATCAAATGGATTTGCATCCATATTTGCATATTATTTCCATTAATCCATACAACAAAAGCAAAACCTTTTTATCAAAAGACCGATTTCGCGAATCGTAGTTTGACCAATATGATAAAAAATAAAGAAAAAAATAAGGTTGACATGAATATTAATCAGTTTTTCTTTATTTATGTTTTACCTCAATTTTCCTGCAATTTTAAGTAATGCAATTGACTTCGACTGACGTTATCAAGATAATTTTCAATAATTTCTCAGCTTTAAAATTTTCTCATACCGTTTTTATTTATTAACTATAAAGTAGTGTTAATGTTAATTCTAATAAAAACTTCGCTTATACCCGTGCTACGTGAACTCAAATTTTAATATTAGTAAAATAAACAAGCCGGAACGACATACATACGAGATCCTCTTACAAATCTAGAAATCCGAAAATACTAACCGTTTCTAAAATGGCCACACTCACTGGCAGTCATAACTCTGCTACTTATACAACAGGCAACAGCCGGGCCGAGTTAGATTTACGGCCCTAGTTAGACTACCTAGTTACCTAGTGCAGGTTATACGGCCCACATTAGCTGCTACAAGGAATAGCTATTACAAACAAACATTATTTACATGCGCTGTCTTAAACGTAAAATTATGATTCATTTATTACTTTGAAGAGATGCTTTAATTGTACCACAGAATACATTAATAGTAATACAAGAGCGAACTTACAGAGTTACACTAAAGGAAATTGTAAAGAAAGTAAATTGAATCAAAAAATATTTTTGGAACGTTTTCCTCTTTTACACTCGTGTACAAAAAATATTAAAATTAGAGCTGTGTGTAAAATGTTATTCCATGCAACAAGCTGTTAAAGAGTTCCTTCGTGGGGATAGGAATCCACTCTATAACATCAGTTCTGGTTTAATTGGCTATAAAAAAAGCTTAACCAAAATTTCATGTCATTTCCTGTTTGTCTAGGTTTTTATAAATGACGGAAATATAAGGTAACAAACATAAAAAAAATGGCCATGTGAGTGTCGGGCCACGCGCAAGGTAGCAGTTGACTGTGTGCAGACTTAGAGTAGAGCTACTTGTTTCATACTAAGAACAAATTGATTGATTTTGCGATTTAAATGGAGTTCGTATGAAATTTGCCGCTCCAAGTAAATTTTAAGAGTTGATCTCTATAACTAACCATGTAACCTATAATGAATGCAATAAACTATTGACTATTGACTCTTTAACTTGTAAAGCCTACTTAGGCCCGGTTTCCACCAAAGCGGAGACGAGACGAGATGTGTTTTGATAAACCAATCAGATTTCGTTATTTCCACATCTCCTCTCCTCTTAGCTTCAGTGGAAATGGATCAAGCGGAGAGGAGAGCAGATGTCTAATTTTTCTATAGAAATTTGTGCCGCGAGTGAGCAAGCGGCGCGGCATCGGCAGAGCGGAGAAGTGTGTAGTCGGGCGGCCGGGCAGCGCCCGCGCCGCCCGCGCTTGCGCCTTCCGTTCCCCGCGCCTCGCACACCCGAAAGCGTCATTGCTCTCACAGCTCACATCTCTGCTACACACAGTTCACATCTCCTCTCCGCTACGCATCTCCTCTCCTCTTTGGTGAAAATAACCTGCCAGCTTCGCAGCACAGCTCCTCTCGTCTCTGCTTCGGTGGATACCGGGCCTTACTCGTGATAGTTTTCCTTTTAATTTCATTATATATGCTACTAGCACGAATTTGCCTATATCCAAAGTCAACCGTTCAGCCGGTAGAGGGGGACTATTCTAACAAAAAATATAACTTCAAAGCTTAATATTTCGCTACCGGATCTCTAAAATAAAAAAAATGGTTTATTAATGTTTTATATTATATTCATAATGTTTTTTTTAGTTACCTTTCCAACGATACCCCACACGATGAGATAGACGACAAAAAAAAATACATCCCTTCTTTAATCCTTTCTTCTAAATTACAACTTTCTATTACTTATAGTCTTTGAGCTATGCCGCGGACGGACGGACGGACGGACATGGCGAAACAATAAGGGTTCGTAGTTGACAACAGAACCCTAAAAAATAACCTCATTTGATAACATTCTCCTTCAATTTTCATTTCGTTGAAATCTACTATCTTAATTCTAAATGTAAGAACACCTTACAGATGAACATAGTACAGAGAAAAATTTAGTAATGCATCATCCATTTTTTTTAAATATTTCATGTATAGAATTTACCTGTTACAGATTTGTGTAGATCAATGTTTCTAAGTTTTTTATTTTATTTTTACTACGCATGAATAATTCAATAAAGTCCATCCCTACCCCGAGTTAAAACAGCTATTAAAACTTATAATCAAGTAGATACGACAGAAAACAATGTTCAAAAGTTCGGTAAGCGGTAATCATAAAGTTGGTTAGTGGCAGCGAAACTTCGATTTTTCGATTACAAACTTATCAAATCAGGTCGCTTACATTAAGTTTTATCAGTTTACATTGCGAATATGTAGTTTAGATAGTAAAAGTAAAAACGCGTTTCGCTTATGAATTGATAAATGAAAAGTATGTATATGATTCTTAGTTTTCTACAAATCGCGTTGCGTGTTGTAGAAACATAGAAATATTGAACTATAGTTATATAATTTAAACATGTATCGGATTTACTCTTATTTATGTATACAGTATGATTTATTATCTGCCACCTCTTAAGTTTTTTTTCTCGTTTTATTTTGTAGTATTTCCACTCTTAAAACAATTATAATGAAATCAATTATGTTGCGTATCTAATATCTATATTATTTTGTTTTAGTTTTCTACAACAACTGACCTGATATTAATGCAATTATTTAGGGATTTAGTGCTATTATGAGATAAAAAGTATAAAACCTGTAGGGCACAGTTGACCGAGTTAACGAAGTCAGCGTCTCATCATCATCATCTTATCCATAAGAAGTCCACGGCTAGACATAGGCCTCCCCTATGGATTTCAAAAAAGCCCAATGATCTGTCCATCTGGCTGGTCTTCGTACGCTGCACTTGCCGGTGCGTGATCTCTACTAGAGATTTTTCAACCCCATCAGCCATCAGTTCTACGTTCTATGTGCCCTGCCCACTGCCACTTCAACTTTCTAATCCGTTGTCCTGTGTCGGTGATTTTCGTACATATACGGATCTCTTCATTTCTGTCTTACGAGCATAGCCCTCTCCATAACTCGTTGCGTGATCTTGAGCTTCCTTATAAGGCCCATAGTGACCACGTTTCCAGTGCCGTTTGTCATCACGTCAGCGTCTCTCTATATTGACGTGTAACACTGAAATGTGACTGAATTTACAATTTGGGTTCCTGTGTAGGTTGGTAAAATTTCATGCGCCATCTGGCAAGCATACATTAACCGTATTACTTATAAACGCTGAATAAACGCTATTTATTTAAACAGTGCTTTTTTTTCGTTTGCGTGTCATTTCCCGTGACAGAAAGTGAGAAGTCCTTATTCAGTGAATAAGATTTTAACATGCGTTTAATAAGTAAGAAGATGGTAAATAATCTATATAATAATATGTATAAAAATCAATTGCTGTTCGTTTGTCTCGCTAAAACTCGAGAACAGCTGGGCCGATTTAGCTGATTTTGGTTTTGAAATGTTTGTCGTAGTCCAGGGAAGGTTTAAACGTTGAGAAAACATGGAAAAATAGCGAGGAAGATAGTAAAAACAACAATTTAATTTTCCCATATAAACTGTTCTACTTACTTTCCTGTCAAACATTTGACGTTCGTCCCTTCGGTACGGTAGATTCGGGTCCACGCATTTTTTTTTTTTTTTTTAATAATGAAATAGGTTTGCGCTTGACCGCCAACTCGCCTGATGTTAAGCGACGTTGCGGTCTACGATGGAGCGCGCTTACCTAGATGAAACCAATTCACTCGCGATTTAAAGACACCCAGATTAAATCTATCGGGAAAGACTCACTCAGGAAGCGTATTCCATATTCTAGCAGTGTTCACGATGAAAGTGGAACTAAAGCGTTTCGTTCGGGTTTTTGGAATATCCACCATGAAACGTGGTGATAAAGGTGATTGAAAGGTGATACGAAGTACCGGGTCATACAGTTAGAAATAAATTGAACTATTGTAACATGTGTGTTGTGCGATGAGTGTATGTTGCCTTGCAACTAGGAGGTACCTGGTACATATTAGCGTACTTGCGAGATCTACCCGCAACTTAACATAATTTTGACATACATTCGTATTACACACGTGATACGCAATGAAAAAATATAAGTAAAGGCAAAAAGACATTAAAGAAGCCCGAAGTTAAGAGCATTGGTTACATTATGGATAAAGGTTGCTCATCAAAATTAAAGGAGAAAGCTCGTTAAAGCTCCGAGGTTCCCAATAGGTCGCGTGGGCGATTCCTGTCCCTTCATCAGAGCACATTATTACGTTACGGTTTCCTTCTGTAGGCTGTTTCGATCAAGTTCATCCTACACTAGAAGCCGAAATTTAAGACTCATTTGAATAATAGTGCTAAGTTTTCTTAGCGTAATTTCTATCACCGCTCCTAGTTCATTTTTTAATAGTTTCCCAATGAGTAATCGGTAATTAATTTTCCTTTTAATTCCTGTTAGACTCTAAAAAAATTATTTATCGTGTTTATTTTATATGAAAACGATACCAAACAAGCCCTAGTAGCTTTAAGTAACCAGTAATAATAATAAATATAAAGTAAAAGATATATGTACTTCACCCCCTCCCCCCGGGCTCAGGAGATGATTTCCATATTAAAATATTTATCTTGGGACACCCTATCCATGGTAAAAAATTCATGCTTTTAACCAAAAGTGCACAATTCGGCTATTTGTAGCGAAATAGGCTTTTATTACCACGTACCGGCAACGCAGCGTAGGAAGACCAGCCACGAGATGGACAGACGACCTCATACAAGTGGCGGGAAGACGCTGGATGCAAGCCGCTTCCAATCGGTCTTTTTGGAAATCCATGGGGGAGGCCTATGTCCAGCAGTGGACTTCTTATGACTGAGATGATGATGACGATGAAGCTTTTATTTCATAAACAAAAAAGTTCTCATAGCGGTCACAATGTTTGTCGTGAAATATATCGGCCGCAGATCATAACAAACCCTTCGGAAGAGGCGATAATAGATACCCATCTTGTATCAAAGATATTGGACGCGTATTCAAGCGAAATTATGTGATATAGGTATCTAAATATTCTCTTTTTGGCTCAGTGAGTTCTATAAACGGTTCAGTAAATGATTCTAGTGTTGTTCAACAAGTATTTCTGTCCGTGCTGGTCGATATTATGTAGTTTTTACGTCTAAAACTGAGCGTTTTAATAATAAGGGTTCTTTGTTAATTACGGGACCCGAAAAATCGATTAAATGTTTTCGATTTTGATTAATTATTTTTGGGCGTAAGTTTTGGGAGGTATTCTTAGATTTGTTTTTCTCTCTTGGGTTTTAGAGGCGGTTTGTTGCGGCGGGTAATTTAGATTTTATTTAATCTTACCATCTCACTAATATTATAAATTGTACAGTTTTTGTGTGTTTATCTTTTGTGTATCTATAAATGTACACTAAAACAACTGGACAGATTGAAATTAAATTATGTAATTAACAATTATCTATTATATTAAAATAAAAACAAAATACCCGACTGCAGAAAAGCAGTTTTGCAGTCGAATTTACTATTTCGTTACGCGTAATGCGCTGTTGAGTGTTCAATTTTGTGAGAGTTTTTGACGAGATAACGTCTTATAAATCGATGATCGCCGGCTGCACGCACGAAAAAGCATGACTCGTTGTCACGTTCCGCCTGAGCCAAGCGTGCAAGCGAGAGCGCGGAACAAGCGATAGAGAGGCACGATCGGCCTAAGTGTTCGGCTTGTGACGCATCGTTATCACGTAAAATTATCGCCATTTTTTGTTAAAGAGATAAAGGTTCTTGAGAACATACCTCACCAAAAATACACTACCTATTATGTTCAAGTTATCCAAGCTTATCAGTTACCACAAGGCGAGTCACCTGCTTTATATCCGACTGCGTTAAAAGGAGGGTTATGTTTTTCGAATGTATGAATGTGGGTATGTATGTATGTTTGTATGTAACGAATTCGTAGGTAAAACTAAAAAAAATCTTTTCTGCGGTCGGGTATTTTATTTTTCTTTTAATATTTATAAATACTTTATGTTATTAAATTATATTATTTAAATTTACACCAGGGTCTGTGACCTTTGTCAAAATTACAATCTATTGTTAACTACATATTGTTACGTGAAGATTTTTTTATAATTTACTTAAGTAACTTATTACTATGTTGTGTGTAATGTGTATGCCAAGAGCAAACCAGCGACCGAAACGCGACGGTAGTGGAGGCCCTGAATGCAAAGTTTCGGTGTACGTTGTAAAAAAAAAAAAAAAATTGTTCTTGTGTTGTCCCTTAAATAGTAGTAGGAAAGCGTGTGTACCCAGAGCACTCACGCTCGCTCTTGCGGCGGCGTCGTGTGGCGGGTCGCCCTCTTCCCTCAAATATGGTTGAGGAGAGCGATGGCTGGCACATGCGTCAACTCGTGCACGGGTGCTGCTTGCGGGAGCTGGACTGCTCGGCGTACACACGCATGCGTGTGCATGTTACTTAAGTATTAACATTATTAGTTAATTATTAACGTCTTCCTCTTGTACTCTAGTTAAAAAAAAATGTAAAGTTAGCTAAAAAAAAAAATGTATTAGTTTATAAAAGGCATGGACCCTGGAGTCTGTGGTGCTCGAATTTTTCATATAAAAAAAAAAAAAAACCAGCGACCCGCATTATTATGTTTAAAAGGCTTTTAACCTAGAGTAAGACATAGATAGGCTATTTTTATCCCAAAAAAAATACGTTTCTTGTGGGAATGGGCACAGGTAGTATTACATTTTACATTTTAAATCATTATTGAGATATACTAATGAAATAAAATAAGTTTTAAAAAAAATCTTATTATTAAAGAAATGTGACAAACAGAAAAATGTTTTACATCGAAATGAAAACCGAAAATATGTGTCCTAGAATGATGAATATTGTATTCACTGCGTATAGCCCGTGATTTATTAGATTCCGATATTGGAGGTCTGAATGAGAGTATTTCGCTTGAATTGAACTCCGTCTCTCACCTTGGGTCGAGGTTATTGTCGGCCACATAAAAACATTACAGCGGTTTGCCATTACTGTCCGCAATACGCAGCCGTCACATTTCTATGATTCTCGTAATGAATGCGTGGATAGATTTGATAGCATTTTATTTAGGTTGATGTGGTATTAGTACAGATGGACGGCGGATATTAAAATCTTGGAAACTATAATCTGAACATATAATATTAGCTGCGCCCTGCAGTTTTACCCGCGTTGTAATGAAAAAGTATAAGTTTAAAAAACTTGAAAACCCAACAGAAAAAACGGCTGAACCGATTTTAATGAAACATAGCTAAGAATAATACTCTCGGTGAATCCTCCTATCCTATTTCAAACAAAATAACCGGCCACGTGCGTGTCGTGCTAATTTGTAAAGTAGAGTTCCGTAATGTATAAGACCTTAAAACAAGGTCTCCTGTTTGTTATTATGAACATACGAGTTATTATGTTAATTTTATCTAGTATCGTTCACTTTTGAATCCTACTTATATATTAATTTAGCTATTAATTTTTGAAATCGGTTCAGTAATACCAGTTATTACATAAAATCAACAAACTTACACAATCTTACAAAATTATAAACCTTGCAACAACGACATTGACAATTTGATGGTATTTTTTTTAATTTAATTCGCATAAACATTTTGACAATGACATCCACGAGAAATTTTTAACTGAACGTACTCTAGGCAAATGCCGTAAGAACTATTTGCAGATGAGACACATGACGTCACACAATAGACGCTGCAAGCGGGATGCATCCTACAATATCCCTGTCCCAAGCGACCCTGACACACTTTGTAGCCCTAATCCTCAGAATAGGGGTGTACTTTATTACATATACATAAACTGTTTTTATAAAATATTTTAGTGTGCCCTAAAATATATGGCATGCTCGTTGAATTAAAATCACAAAACTTAAATAATCTGAATCTTTTTTTTTTTTTTTTTATCAGCCCTGTTTGTACAAACTGTCCCACTGCTGGGAACGGGCCATCTTCTCATTGTGAGAAGGGTTAGGCCATAGTCTGCCACGCTGGCCAAGTGCGGGTTGGCAGACTTCACACATCTTCAAGATCATTAAGAACTCTCAGACATGTAGGTTTCCTCATGATGTTTTCCTTCACCGTTTGAAGTTGGCGGCAATCAACAATACGCACATAACTTCGAAAAGACAGAGGTGCGTGCCGTGAGATTCGAACCCAGGACCTGCGGATCGCAAGTCAGACGGTTTCACCACTAGGCTGCCGGAAACTTCTGAATCTGAATCTTATGCTATTAAATTAAATATATTGATTGATTTTCATACCACAGGAGAAAACTGTTTTCTACCCATGAGAAAACTGTTTTCTACCCCTGAGAAAACTGTTTTCTACCCCTAAATATTATCCGATTTCGATCATTCTTTATGTTTCTGAGGTTTTCGCGATTGTTACTCATTGAAACATATACGCGATAATTGGGTATGTAAAGAAAAATGTAACATATGCTGATTCCAAAACCATTTCGAGATTATATGTCTATAAACCATATTTTTTTATTTAGGGCACATAAAATGATGAGATCGCGTAAATTTTTGCGAAAATATAAAAAATATTTGACCTTCAGTCGACCTCTAAAATGTAGTAAAATAAAATGTAGTTTAGTTAGTAAAAAAAGATGAAACTGACAGTATTGGCATTGTCAAGAGAGACAATATCTCTATGACAACTGTCATACCAAAATAAATAAACAAAGAAAAGAATTATTTTGTGTGTTTGGTGCTCTGCTACTCTATTCATTTGTATTAAATTAATTCTGTTCATTATCTTTACGACGACCTTGCTTTCCTACCGTTTCGATTGATACTGCATTTACGTTGACCACTGCTTTGTTGTAAGAAACTGTTTGCCTACTGATTGGATAAATTATGGATAATTTTGTACGTGCCGACTCTGCTAACTTACCTAAGGTTGAGAATCTTAACATTCTGGAGTTCATCTTAACTAGCGGCAAGAACAACATCGCAAAAATCCGAGGAGCTAAAGAGCTAAAACTTATGAACAATGCCAGGATATGAAATAAAAGTGATTGACAGTACATAACTTCTTTTTTGAAATGATTTTATTGTGTTTAATTATATACCAATTTCATTGTAATTATATAAGAGATTATTTTATTTACATTTCATCATCATCATCTCAGCCATAAGAAGTCCACTGTTGGACATAGGCCTCCCCCATGGATTTCCAAAAAGACCGATTGGAAGCGGCTTGCATCCAGCGTCTTCCCGCCACTTGTATGAGGTCGTCTGTCCATCTCGTGGCTTGTCTTCCTACGCTGCGCTTGCCGGTACGTGGTCTCCACTCGAGAACCTTTCGGCCCCATCGGCCATCAGTTCTACGTGCTATGTGCCCTGCCCACTGCCACTTCAACTTGCTAATCCGCTGTGCTATATCGGTGACTTTTGTACGTCTACGTATCTCTTCATTTCTGATTCGATCTCGTAGAGAGACTCCAAGCATAGCCCTCTCCATAGCTCGTTGCGTGACCTTGAGCTTCCTTATAAGGCCCATAGTTAGGGACCACGTTTCAGTGCCGTATGTCATCACTGGTAACACACACTGGTTGTAAACTTTCGACTTGAGGGACTGGGGAATATTGGACGAGAAGACGCTTTTAAGTTTCCCGAACGCTGCCCAGCCGAGTTGGATACGACGATTGACCTCCCTCGTAAAGTTGGACCTGCCTAATCGGACCGTTTGTCCTAGGTAGACGTATTCGTCAACAACTTCAAGAGTGAAGTTCCCCACAGATATTGGGGTGGGCACTACATGGGCGTTCGACATAACCTTCGTTTTGTCCATGTTCATTTTGAGGCCCACCCGTTGGGAAACTCTATTGAGGTCTTCGAGCATCGTACTGAGCTCTTCCATCGACTTTGCCATGACTACTATATCGTCGGCAAACCGAAGGTGAGTGATGTACTCGCCGTTAATATTAATGCCGAGCCCTTTCCATTCCAGAAGCTTATAGGCATCTTCCAAACCGGCGGTAAACAGTTTCGGAGAGACAACGTCTCCCTGCCTCACGCCTCTTTTCAATGAAATTGCCTCTGAGTTCTGGTCTTGTACTCGGACTGACATGGTGGCGTTGTTGTACAAGCACTTCAGCACTTCGACATACCGATAGTCAATACGGCATCGCTGGAGAGCCTCAAGCACCGCCCAGGTCTCTATCGAATCAAAGGCTTTCTCATAGTCCACAAACGCTAAGCAAAGGGGCAAGTTATACTCTTCGGTCTTCTGTATCACTTGCCGCAGCGTGTGGATGTGGTCTATGGTACTATAGCCTTTTCGGAAACCGGCTTGTTCGGGAGGCTGGAAGTCATCAAACCTGCGTTCAAGACGATTCGTGATGACCCTTGAAAACAGCTTATAGACATGGCTCAGAAGCGAGATGGGTCTGTAGTTCTTCAGCAAAGTGTTGTCTCCTTTTTTGAAGAACAGCGCCACCACGCTTCTGTTCCATGCTTCTGGCGTTGTACCTTCAAGCACGACGGAATTGAAGAGCCTCTGAAGGACTTTCAGTACCGGTGTTCCACCCGCTTTCAGTAGCTCTGATGTAATTCCGTCGTCGCCCGGTGCCTTGTTGTTCTTGAGCTGTTTCAAGGCCATCCTAATCTCGTACAGGCTGATGTCCGGAATATCTTCGGTATAATGTCGAGTCAGTTTGGCTCTTGGATCTTTGCCCAAACTGCTAACAGGTTTTGCGACCGATGTGTATAACTGTCCCTAGAACTTCTCGATTTCCCTCAAGACTTCTGCTTTAGTCGACGCTATACTGCCATCTACCATCTTCAGCTTCGTCAACTGGCTCTGCCCAATAGACATGTCTTTTGCTAACACTTTGGAGCCTTTATTCCGCTCTATCGTCTCTTTAATACGATTAGTATTAAAGGTACGGATGTCGTGTCGCATAGACTTTGATATGAGTCTATTGAGCCGCCTATATGACTCGGCGTCACCGGAAGACTGCAGTTGCAATGAGCGTCGTTCAGCCATGAGGTCGAGGGTATGGCTCGAGAGCTTTTGTGGTCTATTTGTACGGTGGGGCTTATAAAACTTCGCACCCACCGTACGGACAGTTTCCACAAACCTGTTGTTGATCTCATCCACCGATGCGCAGCTCTCCAGGCTCTCGAAGCGATTTGATAGTTCGAGCTGAAAGCTCTCGGGGTTTTGGATATGGGCGCGAGTGGGTCGGAGTGTAGACTTCATCATACGGGACCTCTCAAGTTTAACATTAATATTCAAAGTGCCTCGTACTATTCGGTGATCACTTCCGGTTTTAACCATGTTGATCACAGAGACATCATTGAATATTTGTTTCTTGGTGGTCAGGATGAAGTCTATCTCATTTCTCGTAGAACCATCGGGACTCAACCAGGTCCATTTCCTATGAGGTGGCTTCTGGAAGAAAGAGTTCATCATGAAGAGTCCCTCTTTCTCCAGAAAGTCGGCCAACCTCTGTCCCCTGGGGTTCCGTTGTCCATATCCAAATTGCCCCACTTTCAACTCACTTTCGCATTTCCTGCCCAGCTTCGCATTGAAGTCCCCCATAACAACATTAAAATAGGTCTCAGAAGTGTGTATGGCCCTACTAATGTCCTCATACATCACCTCCACCTCATCATCCGAGTGTGCCGAGGTCGGTGCGTATACCTGGATGACCTTCAACGAATATCTCTTGGATACTCTGAGTATCAGGTACGCAACCCTGCTCGATACACTGTCGATGGCAAGAATGTTGTTAACAAGGGACTTGTGGACGAGAAACCCGACACCACCTTGGGACTGTTGGTCGCCCTCCCGGTAGTATAGTAGGTTACCGGATTTCAGGATTATCGAGTCCTCACCCTCTCGTCGGACTTCTGATAACCCTAGGATATCCCAATGTAACCTACTCATTTCTTCTTCCAGCTCAGCTAGCTTCTCGTCTGTCCTCATCGTGCGAATATTGTGTGTTACCAGGGCCAGTCGTCGTTTATGCAGGGGGTGGTAGCCGGATCTCTTCCGGAGATTCTTAGCACCCCTTGCTCCGCCGTGACCGGGACCGCTACCGTAGCCCGGAATAGCGGAGCTGCCGGGGACTGGGGGCCTGGTTTTTTCGTTGATCATCATAGGGGGTTTTGCCATTACTCGCCACGCTTGGCATGCGGGTTGGCGAGCGCAGTGGGTAGCGTTTTCCGCAGAGGATGCTGCTGCCCATCTCTGGTAGTATTTCCCTTAGCCGGTTCTTACGGCACCCACGGGAAGAGAGGGGGAGGTACTATTCTAAGCCGGTACCCCACGGCACGGCACGGTATTTACATTTATACATTATTTATTTTATTCTGGTTCCTTTTTCTGGTTCATTGTACTGCAGCATCAATGCTCCGCCCAGGAACTTAGTCTACGTTAACTTGTTCACACCAGTCTTTTAAAGGTTTCCTTTACTTGAAAAAAAACAGTTTATTAGGATTTTTGGCACGAAAGTCGAAACATTTCACAGTTGTAGTTTCTGAATAATATTGTGAATTTGTTTCATTTCAATGCGCAAACACAATCGCGAAGACCTTATAAAACATTAATTAATTACAACGAGCTCAATATTAATTATTAATTATTCTTTTTTTCATTCTTTATGTTTACACAACGTATTTGTTTTTTCAAAACACAACAATAACCGATGATCTCTTGTATCAGTCAGAGACAAAAACGAATATAGGTACATGTCACTGTCAAGTTGACATATATGTATTTTTTAGTTCATGTTGGCTATCACAACATCTTATTCAGTAGGTACGATGACGTCATCTTTCCTACGGACGATTTTATCTTTAAAAAAATATTAAAAAATAAATACTGAACAGAATAAAAAAATATTGAAATTAGTTTTTTTAAATGATCCATTCTATCATATAAAAATATAAAAATAATACCAAAAAAAAACTTTACATACCCAATTCCGTTAAAAATTGTTTAATTTCAATTCTATAATTCTTTTCATATGGATGGAACCATAATGGCTGTGCTTCTACAATTAGCTTCTTTTTTTTTTTTTTTTTTTTTTTTTATGTAGAAATAGGTTTGCGCTTGACCGCCAACTCGTCTGACGTTGAGCGATGTTGCGGTCTACGATGGAGTGCGCTTACCTAGAAGAAACCAATTCACTCGCGATTTAAAGACACTCATATTATATCTATCGGGAAAGACCCACTCAGGAAGCGTATTCCACATTCTTGCAGTCCACACGACGAAAGTGGAACTAAAGAGTTTCGATCGGGTTTTTGGAATATCCACCATAAAACGGATATATATATACATATATATCCATTTATAATGGGAGATCGCACGATAACACTTCTAAGATTTTAACAAGATGTTCACTGTGCATAAAGAAGTCACTGGCTGTATACATTGGGTTCGCAGATCGGATCCAGGCTGATATTTTATTAATTTGTTG
This sequence comes from Lycia hirtaria, assembly GCA_947563715.1. NCBI lineage: Eukaryota > Metazoa > Arthropoda > Insecta > Lepidoptera > Geometridae > Lycia > Lycia hirtaria. Next base: position 7,985,788 of record OX387375.1, on the reverse strand, counting down.
AGTGGATCTCATGCAGATGGCACTAAACTTGCCACGCATCTTCTCTAATGAAGTTTGAAGTTTTCATTTTTTTATTTTCTTGGCATTTATACGATAACATATATAGACATAAAATGTAATGTAACAAAAAGGATACGACATAATATTATCGTTTATACTGCAATTCGACAGTAAATATATTACGATAATTTTCAGTAAGTTTCTTCCTAAAACAGGAGAAAACTGTTTCCTTCCTCTAAATATTATCGGGTTTCGATGATTATTTTTTATTTGGCTTCTGCTGTTTTTATTATATTTATATTTTTTTTTTTTTAACTTCGGAATTATAATTACATTTGAAAGAAGTTAACTGAAGCATAGAAATCGCATAATGTTTAGGAGTAAAAGACAGGAACTATAAACTAAGTGTCCGATTGCGGTGAAATTGTAAAATTAAAGATTTTCGGATAATTTATTGACGAACCGTGAACGGCATCTCCCTGTGGTTCAATAAAATTGTCTACTAATGTTTATGGCGAAATATCTTGTTTTATGCGAACCCTAGCACTAATTAAATGTCCAGTAGCGTGGAATGCTCTTCAGAGGCGTTGGCTAGCGGTCTACGCAAGCATTCAACTATAGCCTGGAACTAGTATTTCAAGTAAATCTACCTAACTAGTTAGGTCATGTAATTTTTTCAAAATACAAATTACTTTGATACAAGTTGATTAGGCCTTATCCTTCTCGCTACGAGATGGCCTGCGCTCAGCAGTGTCAGTTTACACAAACAGGGCTTCTTTTCAATTTAAAGTCGATAAGATAGATACATTATTTATTGTATACACCTTAAAACTAATAACAAAAGTCTATCATTACTTCAAAAAAGAAACTAATGCAACAACGGGCGGCCTTATCGCTAAAATCGATATCTGCCAGACAACCATGGAATGAAAATAAATTTAAAATACATAGAAAATAAAAAAAATTACAGCAAAAGCGTCCGAACAAAATATTCAAACAATAAGAAGTTATAAAAAAATACAGATTCAAACTTGATGGAATTTTTATCGGGCCAGTTACTTTTTTGTATTAAAAAATATTCATCTAATTGAGAACATAGCGTTATTGAAGTCAGTTAGAAACGAAAACTTCTTTATCACTACCCTCATTCCAGACAAAGTGTAATTATTCTGCTCATCATCTTCGACCATGGCATCATTTAGCGTGATATGGGCTTTGAAATACATATTCATTGTCAACTAACTTCTAAAATGTCTTAAAATCATGTACATATTACATTATTATACTGCTTATTTTTAAGTATCTAATCTGCCTGTACTCGAAAAAAGTATCAGTCTGCCTATACCTGGTCGTCAGCAGTATCGGAACACTCGAGTGGTGGAGATGAGCGATATGAAGCGCTTAGTAACACCCACACACGCTCTACTCAACGTACTCGTACTTAACTAAACGCAGAACTTTTTTTTTGCTAACTCAAAAATATAATATCTGAAGTAGAAATCCTTAAAATGCATGCTAAAATACAGCAATATTTGTATAACTACAATAATCCACGCCACAATAGCCACTAACCACCGTCAAAGGTGGCGTCAAACGGATTATGGCCTTTGATGCTCTGCCTACCCTATAAGGGACACTAGGACCCTAAAAAATTACTAATTAAAAAACGCTATTATACGTTACAAGGGTTTTTTTAAAGACAAACACATCATAGAATAAACCATTCCGCTCCGCACTAGATTGCTATTCCCTATCAGGGTGATTATGTAACTCCCGTTAAACATGTAACATACATCTGCATGTAACACATAATTATGCAATAAGCCTGATTTGATTTGAGGACTGGCCACTCAGTCTATACGAACTTACTTAGTTATAAGGGAAAACAGGCGTGATTTTATGTATGTATGTACAATAGTAAAGGCCTAGAGAATGGCGCATTTCTCTGGAATTTTCTGAAAAATTAATGTACAGCTGTCCCACCGTAAACAAATCGTAAATAGTAATTAAAATATGCATTAGTTGCCGAGGATAGTCTATTTTGACGCTAAATGAGCGTAAATACGAAATAATGAGGTTTAGCCATTACTTCGACACACGCACCCCTAGTCTGATAATGTTGTCACTAAACATGCACCTATGAAACTTATAGAAAGTAGATATGACAATATTTTTTTCAAACCAAAGAATAAGTTAGCTGATTGCGGTTAGTTAATGTTATGCCATTGTCAGTAACCATTGTTTGATCGGAATTCGATGCCATAAAATTATGTTATACAAAGGTTACTGGAAAAATCGGTTTGGACAAAATTTAGCCATCACCTTAAGTTAATCGTTATAATATTTTATGGTTATTGAGAAAAGGAAGCCACTAAGTATAATATTTTCTGTAAAATCGTAATCTCTAGGAGAATATCCATTTTCCTAAATCTATTAGATTGAATTATTGTACAAGAAGGGTTCATTCTTGTTCAAAATAATGATTTTTCTGCGTTTGTTTGAATTTAAAATGTAGCGTGAAATTCAGCACTGTCGAAGTAAAAATATCACTGGCCGCCGGTTAATACATAATAAAAATTGGCGACCGTGCTATTAATTACCGTCCCTTTATGTGTAGTAATACATTTCATATAATATTTTCATTTGATCTTCTTGTTCATGTCATGGAACATTAATCAGTAATTTACTTTTACTCCCTAGGGAACAAAAATAGTTTTTTTTTTGCTCAAGACTTCATATAAAAAGAAAATATTGAGTAGGAAAATAACATATTTCTTTATTTTATACCGAATACAGATAATAACTTAGTTCCTTTACATGTGATTGAATTTCGATCCGTAAATACACACTAAACATAAATAATAAATTGCCTTATCCAAAACGCCGGGTGTGCACGTTGGCTCTACGGCGTAGCGTCAAGCACGTCAGATGGGCGGAAAACGCGCGCCGGCCGCCCGCCTCTCGCGGCCCAAGTTTGAAAATCGAATGCACGTCGCCAATAAAAAGATAACATTTTTGTAATCAGTGACAGTTAGTTCTTTCAGTGTTATATTTTTTCGAGTGAGTTAATAACACATCCGAATATCGAATTCATATTTGAAAAATAAAACTTAAGTTTTTGCACATCGTGCAAAACGTGTTTGTGACGATTATATTTGTATTCTTGATTGATTTACCAAGTGATCTATTTTTAAGTGATGTAACTCAGTGATAAAAAGTGAATAATTCATTGATTCTCAAAATGTACTGAAAGTGCTCATAAACAATAAGTGTTCCGTAAATCATCCGTTATTGCTCATAAAATTATTAATGCTAATGAAGTCAATTTTACCTACGAAGAATTTAATAAGAGTTAACGTTGTCTTTTATAAACAGAGCGTGGTTTTTCAGAAGATGCTAATGTATCATATTCAATATGAGTCGAATCAAAGGTTCAAGATGACTTTGAGATTAGCAAAAGGCGAACAGATGTGCCAGGGGACACGCAATGGGGCTTACACGAGCGTGGCTGTAATATAAATTAGATCTGTGATATTGCGTTCAATGTAAAAGTTTTATCAATAGAGCTACGTGTACAAATTTAAGCCATATTTATTATTTACAAAATTGATTTATCGCCAAAAAATAAAAAATCTAAATTGGGGCAGTCAAAATTGTCTACTTTATTTTTATTACTCAGATCTGTCGTTGGTTTTCAAACGTTATGATTATTAATATTGTTAAGGCTATTTATTCCAATATGTATAAAGTATTCAAAAAGCTAATAAATCTAAACTTGTTTATCAATAGGAAAAAGAAAAAACTCAAGCGTCATAATTCAAAGCATACTAATCCAATGTATCCATTAAAATATTATTTTACCGATTTTTTACGGAAGAGTATAACTAAACCATTACATTTTCTAAACATTCATACTTTCAACAAATTGTAGTTGCTAACGCCGAAATGCCAATAAAAAGACCTTTCAACAAACGTCAAAAATCTGGCGTTTTAAAAAAAAGTTAATTTTCTTAAAGGTTAATAAATCAGCGTCCCCTTCGAGGAGTTTTATTGCGAATCCGGTATTGTGTGCCGTTGTTTTGTAAAAAACAAATTATCAAAAGAGTGGAGTTGAGGCGCTGCTGTTGTTTTTTTTCTGACAAATGCGGACGTTTTACTGTAGGGTTTTCTAGTACTTCACTTGGCCGAATCTACAGATAAATATGTCGCGTGCGTTGTTTAATATCGCTCTTGAGAGTTGGTTTCCTCGTATTTCCGCCTAGGTTGTGTAGGATCAAAGGGGCTGATATGAAACGTATTGTTGCTCGCTATTTCATTGCTTAGTATAAGTAATTGCTATGTAGGTACTTTATAGAGAATATTTCATTTATTGCTAAGAAGCGACTGCACAGGTGCAATGTAGAGACTTTCTTTCCTCACTTACGAGCGTCCGCGAACTCTCATAATTACTAAGTAGTTTTTTTTAATGTAAATAACAATATACATATTCAAGCATTCTACTTTTTTGTGATATCGCTTCGTTCTTATACACGTCCAAATCTCCAATTAGTGAAATAGGCAGGCGGATCATTAATCGTGGTCAACACATAAAGTAAAATTTCTGCACTAACCTACAAGCATTTGAATATAATACTTAATGCTAAAATAACTTGAAATTCCGAAAACATATTGAAAGGTTAAAAGTAAATACCACACATCGAGTAGGTACAAGTATCCCAATTGAGAAGCCTACCGTATCGTTTTAGTAGACATTCGTTCACCATGTAATCGTGTAGACGGCGTTGGGGTGGCAGTAAACATGCGGTTTACGTTTTACAGCTGGTTTACGGCCCACGTGCCCATGACTTGCGGCCCACCGGCCCATCAGCCACCGGTGCATTTATTTGCTGATTGAAAACTGTATTCAATGTAGTCTGCGCCCCTGTAACCTGATCCACAATTAAAAAAAAACTAGCCGCGTCTCGCTGCTTTATAAGCGATCGATAAATCCTTTCTTAATGAATTACTTATCTACAATTCACAAAGAAGACACCCTCTAAATTCAATATATCTAGGACCGATGTCTTATGGTGTATGTTGTCTACCATTCTGTTAGTGACTCAGGACGAAATATTATCGAATTTCCCTGATTTGTTATCATTGATTGAATAAAACTCTACTGCTACTTATGTATTTGATATTTGTGTTTCGCCAGTTTTTTTTTTTATTATTATTATTTAAGCATGTTCCCCTAACATGATCAAGGATATGGGTACAGATTTGTCTTAATACATAATAATTATTACAACTTCCATATTTACAACTTAGATTCAACTTCCATATTTGTTATCTACTTATACTTAGTCTTACTTCTCTAAAAATGGATACATTGAATTTTTTGTACACTTCTTTTTTTCTTAATGTTAAATAACACTTTGTTTCTTGTTTTTTTTTTTGTTACAACCGTTTTTATTCCTGTTACATTCTTGCATTTATATGTATATATATTTTAACGTTTATTTTCACAATGGTTGAGTGGTATATATCAATATATCGTCAACAATTATTATATATCTATATTCCTACTTTTGACCTTTCTCACAATGGTTTTACAATATTCCAGAAATATATCTCTATTTTTTATATGCAAATATTCTCCTTTGTTAAAACTTCTCCTATGTTTTGCTCTATTTCAAATCTGTCTCTTCCAAAGACCGGACATTTTAGAATGGCAGTTTGGCAATCAATCATAGTTCTCATATTCTAAATTACGAATTCTTATTGGTCACCAGTCCATCTTTGTTACTGCTATTATAAGACTTATGTTTGTACTCAGTAGACCAATATATCTACCTATATACATATAATAAGACTGTAACGGGTAAAATTCTGTACATTAAATATTAAAAAAAAAAATTGATTAGAGGATACCTTCCTATCGACACAGAAGCCAAAACAGCAATTTTGTGTCCAATGGACGCCGAAACTACTGGACGGATTTGGACGTGGCAGGATTATTACTTATACCATGTAGAAGGATCTTGCATACTTTTTATCCCGAAAAATTTGATAGTTCCCCTGGGATATAGGATTAAATTACAACATTCAACATTACGAGTATTGCGTTGCTCATCACTAAATCTCAAAAACTACATACGCTACGAATCTGAAATTTAGCATGTATGTTACTTATAGAGTAAGTAGGTCAGCTATGAACGAAATTTGTGCAAGGGCTGAATTAAGGGGGTAAACGAATGTATTAAAGTTCCTGAGGTCAGGAGCCAAAAGTTCGGGCCCATTACCGGTCAAGTAGAATAACGTAGTAGAGTAGACTAATCTGGTGTAAACAGTAGAGTAATGTAAATTACGGTCTACGATGAAGCGTGCTTGCCTAGGAGGAACCTATTCACACGTATTTGAAGAAACCTAGATTAAATATATTGGAAAACACCCTTTCAAGAAGCGCACATTCCACATTTCGGAGCATGTACGTACCGCCATTTGTTTTTCTGAACCTTGATGTTAGCTGCGAGCAAATTTTCCAAGTTAACAAGCTAGTCTAGATTGACAAAAAAGAAAATGTCGGTTCCTAATAAAAATAATATATGTATACTAGACCTACTAATGGACGTACGTACGTGATAATTATGTTATTACAGCTTCTGTTATACCATAGTTATGGCAAGACACAATTTTTTGCACCAATTCTTTGTTAGTTGGTTTCGCAAACCACTGGTTAGTTACCACTCATAAACAGCTTCTTTTCAATATTAACTACAGTGATATTCGACCACAGCAATCAATAGAAACCATTAACTGAGTTCCGTTCATTCACTTCTGTTCACTCATTCCGTTCACGGCCGGCTTTCGTATGCTAATCCACGGACCCTCAGGAAATTGGGGCCGACAGGGGATTGATTCTTGTTTATTTCGAGATCTTTTAAATGTTTTCACTTTTGATTACGCTGTAAAATTCCGTTTATCTTTTGCCTTAGTCAAAAGTAAGCATTCTTCACTACGTACTTACAACCGTACAAACCTTGAAGAGCCGGAAAACATAACATCAAAAACTCTTTCAAAAAATTCACCTTTGTGATCAAAGACGCTGCTTATAATTTGTATTTTATTTATTTACTTTACCATTTAAATCTATCAAAATTTTCTAACTGTTGGTTCCAATATTCTGTCAAATCCAGTTTACTTCTACTATTGCTTGCTATAAAAAAACAATGAAATGTCGTAAGACATCTCATTCTGTGCAAACAGTATTTAAAGAAATGATAAAGATAAACTGGAATCGATAAAATATTGAAAGCCGCGGTTAAATAATATTGAAAAAGTTTAATATACAAAGACTACATTTGACTCTTCAATAAATTATTATGAATATAGTCAGACATATGAACATTCCTCCTTCTTGGTAATTTGGGTAAAAATAATGACCTACAGGGATGAAGCACCCAATTAAACATTTAGACAAACTACCGCATCGGAGCCTGCAGCCCTATATTCAGTACCAAAGCTATGAATATGCAAGTACATTGAATTAACAAGATCTCCAGCCGCCACATCCGGCAACTCTACGGCGATTTATCTCTGAAACAAATTGTCCAAATTATCATATCGCTACAGGTAAATGTGTCTGATTTACCCGTGTAAATTGTCTTTACTTACCTACGCAATTTGAATCAAGAAAAGGATTATATTAAATCGCTCGCCAAAATCTATTTTTGTAATACAAAAATGTTAAAACTAAAATACTAGCAACTATCAATATTTGCAAAACTCGCGAGGGAGAATATACATAGAAAAATATAAGGACTGGGACAACTCGTACGATTTCTTGAAAATACAGATGCGTTATTTATTATTGAATGTGTTTTTAAACACGAAAGCGACGATGAAACTCTCAGACTTATGATATACCTATTCAGTCGCTGGGATATGTAGACTTCTTCGCGATAAATGAAAGCTGCAGTACCCTACCTATTTATTTTTAATCATTGACCACCAATAGAGATGTTTCTCTCTACGACAAAGCGCACTTCTCTAGACAAACATACGTGACTATTTTAGTAATTACGTAGGATACTTAGCAATAATGACTATTTAAATCGCGAACAGTACATTAGATCCTGAAATTTTAATGGGCGCTTTATCATTCTGATGAGCGATTAATTATTCACCGATCCTTTCTAAATAAGTTGCAAATTTCATTCTTAACTTCAGGTACCTTTGCCTCGGGTAAATGGTAAATTCCTTAGGGAAGCACATCAGTGTCATGCGACAGAATTATCCGCTATCCAGGTCACAGCTCTGTAATATTTGTGGCTCTCTGCAGCCAGATCTGTCTCTATTGATTACAGGTTCGGCTGGCGTTGGTATTTCATTCTGGATTATCTGTCGTGTTAGGCGAAATGTGACACATTTGCTATATGCTTGCATGTTTATCAAGATGTAAGGCGTCGTTCCCAAATCCATAGATTTGAGTTTTACTTTTATAGTCTAGTAAAAATAAGATTTGTTTCAACATAAAAGACAACTAAGTATATTGTTATTTAAATGAATGTACTGGTTTGAAATACATTTGACACAATTTCATAATTATATTATAAAAGCTAATTTTGTGACCTTTACACGCTCAACCGGCTGAAGCGATCGTTATGAAAATTAGTATAGAGATAGCTTTGGACCTGGAGACGGACATAAGCTACTTATCATCATCATAATCATCACCGTTTTTCATAACTACGCGAGTGAAACTGCGGAACGCAGCTAGTCTATAAATCGGGGATTATTGTTGATTTATGATTTTTAGTTATTTTCCTATCATAATTTCAAAGAACCCCCCCAGTTGCAAATACTGTGATCTGCTCCATACAAACGGATTTATTTTTACTAGACTATTATTAGCGTAGCATTATTTGCTCACTATGCTTAAGCTTCGCATTCTCAGAGTTCTGAAGAGAGTGCCAGTTTCCTTAAGGTGAATATGCTTTCGTGCTTTTTTACCACACCATGAACTATGAGCTGTGAAAGAAGCGCACAATAAACAAAACCAAACAATGGAATGA